>CM060368.1:178798977-180029026 GCA_030545235.1 Helianthus tuberosus
GATACACAAATATATTGTAGGATTCGCTTCTCGTATTTTTCTACCAATATTTTGTAAACTGATGTATATATTACCAATAAAGATAATTTCACAGTGACTGCAAATTTATTTATTTATTTATAAATATACATATACATATATATACATATAAGGAGCTTGTATGATAGATACATAAAGCTGCAAAATGAAGGTTGTGAACTTGTGATCTTGTGGTGGCCATAAGAATTCAAACAGGGCCAGAATGTTCATTTTTCAAAAGGCCCCCATTCACATGTAAATATTATCGTTGGGAAAATAGGAAATAAGATCACAATATATATGTTTAAACATATTCATATAAAAAGCATACTTAAATATTCCATATATCCATCATACCCGATAAAATTCACTTAGACATGTGTAGTGGGGCATTATGATCAAGTCACTCCCTTCAAAGATCAAGTTCCTTAATTTTCTTCATTGGCGTTTTCACAATCACGCCAACACCAATTTTCTGAAGATCACGCCCAGGGGGCGGTATACGAGGCATTATGGGGCGGGATCTTTGTTACTTCACGCCCAATCACATTACCCACTACACATGGTCTTATAGCTAAGCTATTTGTGAAGTGTGGAGGATGGGATGTAACCAAATCTTACCCCTGTTCTTGATGATAGAGAGATTGTTTCCAATGAGACTCCGAGCTCCGAATCCATATCTAAACATAAAAGTCAAACAAAAACGTACTTAAAAAACATGGTTAAATAATGAGTTATCGGATTTTAATAATCCTAAGTTTCACATACTGGTTGATAATAATCTCAACTTAACAAATTCTCTCCAAAATCCTAACTTGTAAGAATCTGGCCTCCATTGTTCCTTACATATATAGAGAGAGATGCTAGTTCCTTGAAGAACCACAAAAAAGTGGGGAACAATGAGTAAAACATTTAAAAAAGATTCATAAAAAATCATTTTTACTAATTTTTTTTAAGCTTATACAGAAGTCGTATTAATAAAATGGTTTAAAAATAAAGAAGTTTAAAAAAAGTTCAAGCAATAATCTTAATAAGAGTAAAAGCAAATTTTTTACAAAAAATAATTTTTTATTTGATGACTTTTACTTGTGTTTATTTGCAAAACTTCTGAAAAAATTATGTAAAAATGATTTCTTATTGAATTTTTATATAATGTTATGACCAAATACAAATATATTTAACGTAATATACATACAAATAACTAGACTTATTATCATTAGTCTACTTTAAATTTTATAGTGTAATAATAATTACTCTAGTTATTTGTAGGTTTAGTGGGTTAATTTTATTATAAGAGATCCCACCCTTTTATGTATATATATAATGTGTGTTATAAAAATACAGAGATTACTGTAATTTAGTCTTTCAAACATATTAAAAGATATAGACAAGTTAATTACAAACTAATATAATCATGTTCCCTTATTTCGTTTTCAATAATCTATAAAAAACAATCGATTTTTAGTGTTTAGTTCGACAATTGACGTTATAAAATTGTAAGAAAACTTTTCTAACATTGTAAAATTCTCATTTACATAATTTACATAATTTTCTAAAAACCACTGGTGAGAAAAATCCGAATAGCTAAACATAACTGAAATAAACAAAAAACAAAACGATGGAGAACCAATGGTTAGGTTTTGATATTTTTTTTCCCTATTTTATGATACAATTATGGTTGTATGTATAACACTTTTCTTTGGGAAAATAGTACCATGATTAGATTGTAGAAGTATACAGGCTTGCGTGCTATCTTTGGAGTGGCATGATTGTTAAGACCCTTTGTTTAGAAGTTATATGCATAAGTTTGACTAGTAGTGATATCGAACACTTTAGTACAATGACACCAAGGCAGATGTAAATCTAACGTAGTTGTAGGATACGTAATATTCTACTAAAATGCTCGTTTTCAAAGAGCAATTGTCGCAAATATGGCAAGAATGGATAGTTATTAATGTTTTGTTGAGATTTGCAGGTAAATACTGAAAAGAGGGTAATTTAGACATTAAAGGGAGTAAACGAAGCAGTGGGAAAAAACTAAAGACAGAAGTGAAGAAACGTGGAAAGTACGACCCGTACTCAACCCGTTGGATACGAATCGTAACGGCCGTCATTTGAGAAGAGTACAAAATCAACATTTGGAATTAGACCAGAGTGGGCCCAATAGAAGGTTATGAGTCATAGGCCGACCCAAGAGTACGGCCTTTACAGAAGACGAAACTAGGGTAAGGTTCATGATATAAAAGGAATGCGATGGAAACCCCAAACAAGAACTGGAGTTCGAGAAAACATGAAAAGGGCTGTAGAAAAGAGGTGAACACGATTCAGAATAGAAAAGAGGACGAGACTTGAAGATCAAAAGCACGGGGAAGCAATACTGATTCAATGGTTAATCCTTATAGTTTTTCCAGTCTTTGAACTTTTGATATGATGATGAATTTAACTTTGGTTTTAAATTGTTCGGCTAAACTTTTGTATAACTATCCGGATAAGATGAGATGTTGATTTGTTTATGATTGATGATGGATTTCTTATTTGTATGATTTTGCTAGTGTAGTATGTCCCGTTCTTATGATGCATATGTGTGTATGTTGATGTAGGTTATGATGTTAGTTGTGTGGTGATATTGGTCTTTCTATGAAGTTACGTATGTTAACTTTAGTGTACTATCTCTGGATATATCGACTTCCATTATCTTAGGGCTTGACACTTTAATCGGCAATAGATAACTAATCGTCATAATTGGTTAAACATATATTCTACTTACGGAAAGGATATGATTATAAGGGTTTAGAAACTAATTAGGGTTTTCTAAATGTCTTACCTTGGTAGTGCGTAAATCGCTGTGTCCGCTATTCACCCTGGCACTAGGCTAGAACCTTAAGTCATAAGAATCCATACTGTCATTAGCTTTATTAAACTAAGTCTAAAGGTGTGTCTATAGCCTTAACCCTAGTTTTATAAGCTTAACCTTAAACGATATTAGTCTATTTTAGCACTTCATACGCCATAGTCAAGTTAAGTCTTAGGTTGGTTCAATAAGTCCGTATATCATCAATCTAAACAGTCTCCGTTGATTCGAGTCTATGATGGTTATATTCTCTTAACTCATGGTAGATTCTTAGTATTCAAGTTAATAGATCTTAAGTTTTTAGTGCAATTATTCATTAGATCGTATATTAAGTAATAGGTTCATTACTAGTAGATTTTGTGTCCACGGATTGATACTTGGGTACCTACCTTAGCTATACTATATTCTCATAGTACGCTCGCCTAGAACATTTATATATAGTATTTGTGTTTTTACCTTAAAACTGGTATGTGTTCCTGTGCAATTTATTTGTTACTTTCTAAGCACGTCAAAATCCATGTGTGAAATCAAGATCAATAACACTACTAGAAAACTAGACGTTTGAACAAAAAACGGTCACAAAATTATGAGCAGTTTGTGACCAAATCAAAACAGTTGCAAAATTAGCAACCAGAACTTTTTCAAGTTTAAACGTGCAAGAACTGTAAGTGTATCTTTTTTTGTTTATTGATTCAAGAGCTTGATCCTAGTTTGACCAGCTTTACTAGAAAGATGTTGGTATGCAACTATTATTGTTAAATGGTTAGTTATTATTTATTTTTTTTGGTATAAGGGACTTCTTAGTATTTCATTTTAGTTTTTTTTTGTTGATGTTTAGTTGGATTGGATTGATTTGGTTGGATTATACACTAATCAAAGTAGCATGTTATATTGCTAGATGTTACTTGTTATTACACATAACAAATCAGTTGTTAGATTTCATATGACAAATTAGTTGTTATAAGTTACATGAAGTCTTTGGGTGCATCTTGAAAATAACCAAGTGTAAGTCCTTGGGTTGACACTTATTGTAAGTTTAAGAATTGAGTTTCCATTGAGTGTGCTTCATATTTGTAACACCCGAAACTTTAGGTTAAATTCGTAAAGTGTGTAAAGTTAGCGGGTGAGAAGTACAAGGATGCTTAGTGTAACTTTTTTTTTTACCTAACGTAAGGGAGGAATCCAAGAACATTAAAACCATACATGCCCCCAAAACAGTCTATTAAGTAGTTTTCATTTATGTTTTGGAGTGAGAAGCTAAATGAGAATCCATAAGGTTTAGGCGAATATCAACTATCAGGTAAACATTACTATTTTTAACAGATGGCTTTGAACTTGGTTTTGGGTATGGGAATTGGTTTGCTAATTCGGTTGTGAGGAAATAAGAGCGATTAATTGATTGATTGAGGTTAGGGTTGCCTTTGTTGCCACATGAGATAATGATCAACCCTTTGGACCGCTCGACGTCAACAACTGACGGTCGACACCGTTGTCATCCTAATATTGAAGGGAGGAATCTAAGAACATTAAAACCATACATGCTCCCAAAACAGTCTATTACATAGTTTCATTTAATGTTTTAGAGAGAGAGAAGCTAATTGAGAATCCATAAGGTTTAGGCGAATATCAACTATCAGATAAACATTATTGTTTTTAACAGATGGTTTTGAACTTGGTTTTGGGTATGGGAATTGGTTTGTTAATTCAGTAGTGAGGAAATGAGAGCGATCAACTGGTTCATTGAGGTTAGGTTTGCCTTTGTTGCCACATGAGATAATGATCAACCCTTTGGACCACTCGACGTCAATAACCGACACCGGATCGACAGTTGTGAATGGGTGTTATGGCGTTAGCTAAAGGCAATTGGGTGATGGTGCTTATGATTGTAGAGAAGGCGATGCAGTGGTTGGACAACTCAACAAGGGGCAATTGTAATGGGTCGACGATGATGACTCGACGTATACTATATTAATTGTGAAAGCACGATCAGAGCAGATAGTGACAGTCGACACCAGTGTTATCCTAAAATTGAAGTGGTAGCAGCTGCGCTTAGGCAGCAGTGGCATTAGAGAGTGGTGCAATTTTGGTAGCGGGGAGGCTATTTCGACTACGACAAATGGACATATTAGATCGACTACGAGTCTGTATTAACCTATTGGTGATGACATAGGCATTTGTGTTATATGTAAGAACCATTGTAATGGTTCATTAGAAAGTGTGATATGAACTAATTACCCGAATAATGGATATTGTGACCTGGCACGGTGCTCATTGAGAAGTAAATAAAGTAATATTTTGTTATCATTTAATAGATAAGTTATAATGTTATAATAATTTAGATATTCATGAATTTAATTGAGAATGTAAATGTGGAGGATAAAGTGGTAAAGTAGAGGCACAAGTCAAATTACAACATCGAGTATCGGTTATGGGTGTGGGTCTTGCAATATAGGTTTGGTGAGAATGATGATTGTTTTGGTCAAAAATTACCGAAGCAATTTAGTGATCAAATTAGTAATGTGAGGTAGTGTGCTGAAAAGTTTATAAAAAATGTGCTTGTTGAGTTATTTAGAAAATCAGTATTCAGGATACGGCTCAGGATATTGAGCTGTATCTATGATCAAACAGTGAGTAAATAATAAGCAAAAAGTAAAGGAAACGACACGAGATATACGAGGAAAGCCCTTGATCAATCTAGATCGCCGGCATAAAACCTCGGGAGCTGACAATCGCAGCTGCCTTGTTCTTCTTATTGCTTTTAACTTCAGGATACAGTGCAGGATATCAACCAGATCGCTAAGTGTTACAATGAATTCGTGTGAGAGTACAATTTGCGAGAGAGCAAGTGTTGGTGTGTAGTGAGTGTGATTGCAGTGAAATTGTTGTGTCCTATTTGATCCGGTGTTCCTCCTATTTATAGTAACGAAATACAAACAAATATCCCTATAAACTTGGGATGCTCCGAATATTCCATCACGAACGTCATAGACCGAGTAATAAGGCTTCAACGTCTTTCTTTGAACGGTTTGGACCGAGTCTTCCGCAGAATAAGTCTTTGTGAACGTTGCTAGCTTCCAGCCCACGTACCTGCACATAATCCGTTAGTGATCCTGAGGATACCATTCAGGATATTACCAATACCCTGAATCTGCACCCCGGGTATGAACAGATATTATTTAATCAAGATATAATCCAAGATATTGGTCAGGATATGAGCTCAGAAATTAGCCCACAACAATTGTCCCCAAAAATGTTACCGTTTAGTATCCTCATTACTAACGGTTACATTTTTTACACAAACCGAGGCAATTAAGAGATAAGACCTGTGATGTGACCGTTTGCAACTACCCAGCCTATATCTACTCATCATGCCCTATATCTTCTCATCCTCATCCCTTTTTTAATCATAATCGACAAGGAAAAGGTACATTTTCTCTCTATCTTTCATATTTATCTTCATCTTTTCTCTCCGGCGAAAAATTCAGGCGATCCAATGCCGCGCCAAACAAGATCTAGTTCAGGTGACTCGGCCCCTACATTCTACCAACAAAACCTTCTCCAAGAACCGGAGAAGGAAGCATGTACCTTTGATAGTGCCCACCTATCAGCCTTAAAATCCTCCGGTATCTTCCCGGAAGGAACCGTATTCAGACCGTTTGACCGTGAAATCCGGTCAGATATGGTCTCCAACGAGTGGATATGCTTTAGTGCTTTCCCTTTTACCCTAGGGCTACGATTCCCCTTTCCGGACTTCATCACCGAGTTCTTTAAGATCACAAAAATCTCTTTTAGCCAAACAATGCCAATGCTCTGGCGTGTTTTATCTGTTCTTGACCAGATCAAGAGAAATCACATTCCTGATCTTTCCATCCATGATCTCCCCCTGGCTTACAAGCTTAGATGCCACGGATCATGTAGATTTCTGTTTTATTCTACTTCCGGTGACCCATTGATACTTCGTGCCACCAGGAACGAGGATGGTTGGCAATCCAAGTTTTTCTTTGTAAAAAGGGACTCAATCCCTGGTGGGACGGAATATCCGGTACAATGGTTGAGAAAGGGTAGGATTTAGGGTTTAAGAATGATATTGTCGCTTATCCTGTTCCATATCCTGAACTAATTTATCTTCTCTATTGTGCAGCTGATTTCAGGAAGATTGCTCCTCCTCTTGCTAATTCCCAAGAAAGAATAGACGCCATTAGACTTCTCCCAGAGGCAGAAAGAAGTTTCAACCCTTCTCCACCAACTCCAAGTCCTCTTTCAAGTGCCAACATGTCTGGTAAGGATCCTGCAAGATATCCTGCACACATATGCTTCTTATCTGTTATTTATAGGAGGGATTTAGAATTTACTCCCTGTATGCAGATTCCAGCAAAGTCCCAGTCTATCTTGACCTAGATGAACTTGACAGCTATCCAACTCCAGCCGTAGTTAAGAAGGAGACTCCTGCTACCACCAGCTCCAAGCCACTCCCGGCTCCCAAGGCCAATCTAAGAACCCGTGCTTCCGCAGCGAAAAAGAGAAAGGGCCTTGAGGTCAGCACTCCGGGCTCAGAAGGGTTCTCCTATGATGAACTCAGCTTCTCCGACTCCTTAGAGCCAATGACATCCTTCCTCAACAAGGTAATATCCTGACGCATATCCTTCATGTATATCCTGCACATATATCCTGCACGTATATCCTAACAGGATATCCTGGTAGGATGTCTTAGTCAGCATACATTCTAACCCCATACCTGCGATCAATGTACAGGGCCTCCAGCATTTGCTCCACTTGTACAATGACGCTTGTGGTACTGTGGCACTTCATGAAGCCAGGATCAAGCAGCTCGAGAGCACCGTTGCCGACCAAGGTGCCATTGCCGAAGCAAAGAGCCGGCACTATGAAAGCTTGCTAAAGAAGGTCACCCAAGATGCTGAGGTCAAACTTGCCAGCGTTCAAATGGACCATGATCAGGCCTTGATCAGCTTTCGAGAGGGAATCAAGGCTTCTGCTATCGTCTCCCTGCTACAAGCACGCATCAAAATGGCCTATGAGGCCAAGGAGACGGGCCTTGTTTGTCCATCTTGGCCAGTCGAATCCTGGGTGGCTAAATTGAAGGAGCTCGGAGGCAAAGCTGTGCCACTTCCTACTGAAGCCGGTGAGTCTTCTAAGTCAGCAGAGGTGGTGGTCCAAGCTGGAGAGAAGAAGGATGCTGGAGGTGATACTGGGATGGACATTGGTCAGGATGCTGCGCAGGATGCTGGTCAAGATGCTGGAGCGGAGAAGTCTGAGAAGGTTGGAGGTGATGCCGCTATGTGAGGGCACCTAGGTGGGCAATGACGGATATACGTGCCAAGGCCAGAGCCCACCTTTTTGAATTTGAATGTTGGTTTGCAGTTCCACAAACAATTTACTTTTCTGCATTTTACTTTTCCGTACCTGAACAATTTATATTTCCTGCATGCTTTTTGAACAATACAACAGTTGAAGGTGGATGGGTCTCGGTTTGAGATGAAGCCCTCAACTGTTGGGTAAATATGGTTATGAACTACTAGTGCTCTTAGTGGATGGGCCTTGTTTTGAGGTGAAACTAAGAGCACATCTTTTGGTATGTTAATAATATAACTACTTTCTTGACTTTATTGTTATTGTCACACAAATTTTACTTGTGAAAATTGTTTGGTTTGAACATTCTTAGGAACACATATCATAAATGTATCCTGGGAGATATCCTGAAAGATATCTAAAAAGGGATATTGAAATATAATCTATAAATTGTCCAAACAAAAAGGAGAGATCATACCAGAGATCCTTAGAGAATCAGTTCCAATCCTTTATCATAAAGTTGTCCCCAGTGCATACTTATAAACTTGGATCCATCCTTTGAATTAGAATAATGTGTGTCCCCTGCGTTTGACAAAGACACAAATATATTTACCTTTTGACTCAAATGAATTCCGAATGCCCAAGGGCAGAACCCCTGATATCCTGAAAAGAATCCTTAGCATATTGGGGATAAACCCTCATATCTGGGGATAAACCCTGAATTTCATGCGCTACAGGCGAGAGTGTATAAACTCCTTGACTTAGAAAGGTGAAAACCTTTAAACCTTTGAGAGTATGAAAATACTCTTTCGTGAGAGAGGGTGATCAATCCTCATATACCTTTAGAATCCAGGATATAGCCAACAGTAACGAAATTGTCAGCCACTTTTACATGAACTGGTCCCGCTACCTTGAACTACACCTAGATAACTTGCGCTCCAGGCGTGGTGTTTAAACCCAATTGGAAAGAAAGGTGAATACCTTTAAACCTTTGAAGGGATCAGGATCCCTTAAACGTGAGAGAGGGGGCCAATCCTCTAATCTTTCGACTTATCCTGAATATATATCCTGGAGCTATATCCTGAAACATATCCTGCAAAACAATTCTAAACTAAGGTGGGTGTTAGCTTGGCTAACACCCCTCCGATGCTTAAGTCAGTATTGGGTTCAAGATAATAAACAAATATATTTTAAAGAGCTAGAACACATACCATTCCGAGATAGAAAATAAATTCTACTCTTACTTGAAATAGAGCTTCAAATGTATTGCATTCCAGGATCTTGGTAGCATATCTCCTTCCACATTCCTGAGTCGATATGCTCCTTTCCCTGCTTCTGACTCGACTTCATAAGGTCCTTCCCATTTCGGAGCTAGCTTGCCATCGGCAGGATTAGTGGTATTTTGAAAAGCCTTTCTCAGCACCCAATCACCAACTCGAAATCTTCTAGTCCTTATGTTCTTATTATATGCTCTGGATATCCTTTGTTGATATGCTGCTATCCTCAGCCTTGCTGCATCTCTTTTTTCATCTATAGTATCCAAATCCTGACATAAGACTTCAGGATTCTGTTCAGGATCCTGTAACATAGATCTTGCAGTAGGTATCGTCATTTCTGTTGGAATCATTGCCTCTGCTCCAAATACCAAGGAAAACGGGGTTTGGCCAGTTGCATTCTTCACCGTTGTCCTGTCAGCCCACAAAACAAAGGGTAACTCCTCCGCCCATCTTCCTTTTTTGGCTCCAAGTCTCTTCTTTAAGTTATTGACTATTATCTTGTTCGAGGATTCGGCTTGCCCATTCGCTTGAGGATGTACCGGAGTAGATGTGATCATTTTGATTCCCCAACTCTTGCAAAAGTCAGTAGTCCTTTTGCTTATAAACTGGGACCCATTATCACAAATGATCTTAGCTGGTACTCCAAACCTAGTCAGGATATTCCTCTTTATGAAGGATACTACTTCTTGGTCTCTTACTTGAACGAATGCTTCAGCCTCGACCCACTTAGAGAAATAATCCGTCATTGCTAACATAAAGACTTTTCCTCCCGGAGCCTTTGGTAACTTCCCTACTATATCCATCCCCCACTTCATGAATGGCCAAGGGGAAACTACAGGATATAGTGGTTCAGCTGGTTGATGTAGTATGTTACTATGCCTTTGACATGCATCACATCTTCGAGCATATTCTGCAGCATCTTTTCTCATTGTTGGCCAAAAGTATCCTGTCCTCAATACCTTCGAGAATAATGATCTGCCCCCAGTGTGATTACCACAGTCCCCTTCATGTATATCCTGAAGTACTTCTTTGGCTTCATGATCCTCCAAGCACCTTAAATATGGTCCTGCAAGAGATTTCTTGTATAGAATATTATTTATAATAGTGAACCGTGATACCTTCATCCTAAATGCCTTAGGATTTTCATTTTCGGGGATGTGTCCATCTTTAAGATATTTCAGAATTGGAGTTGTCCAGGATTTAGGATCCTGTTCAGGATATTCCACTCCAGGATCCCGAATGTCCGCTACTTCTTTACCCTGAGGATTAGTTGCAGGATATAAGACATGTATTATTGGTACTTGGGTCCCTTCCGGTATCCTGATTGATGATCCCAGATTTGCTAAGGCATCCGCTTCAGCATTATCCTCTCTTGGTACCTGTTCAAGTGTAAAAACATCGAAATATCCTGCTAATTTTTTGAGAATATCAAGATATTCAGTCAATTTCTCACCCTTAACTGCATATGATCCATTAAAATGGTTAGTAATTAACAAAGAGTCAACATATGCTTGTAAATTTTTTATACTCATATTCTTAGCCAACTCTAATCCTGCAATTAAAGCTTCATATTCTGCCTCATTATTGGTAGCAGGAAATTCACACCTAATAGCCTGGGGTAATATGTCCCCCTGTGGCGATTTTAGTAGTACTCCCAATCCTACTCCTCTTACATTAGATGCACCATCAGTATATAATGTCCAGGATCCTGAGGATTCTCCTAATTGTTGAACTTCTAGGTCTACCTCATCCTGGATGTCACTACTAAAGTCAGCCACAAAGTCAGCTAAAGCCTGAGATTTTATGGCATTCCTAGGTTCATATACTAAATCATAAGCACTCAACTTTACTGACCACTTAGCCATCCTGCCTGACATATCTGGTTTCCTAAGCACATTCTTGACAGGATAATTTGTTTTAACATGAATCCTATGAGTCTCAAAATAATGTCTAAGTTTTGTTGATGCCATGACTAATGCTAGTATTAATTTTTCTAAGTGAGAATACCTAGTTTCAGCATCTAACAAACTTTTGCTAACATAATAAACAGGATATTGCTGACCTTCATGGTCCTTTATAAGAACGGCACTTACAGCATTCCCTGATACAGCAAGGTACAGGGATAGTGGTTCACCATTTTCGGGTTTCATCAGTAGAGGTGCGGTTGAGAGATATCGTTTCAAATCTTGTAGGGCTGCTTCGTGCTTCTCACCCCATTCGAATTTTTTGTTCTTCTTCAGGATATCATAAAAATCTTTGCATTTCTCCGAGGATCTTGAGATAAATCTGTTTAATGCTGCTACTCGCCCCGTTAATCGTTGAACATCTTTCATATTTGAGGGTGATTTAATATCCAAGATGGCTTTAATCTGCTCCGGGCTTGCTTCTATTCCTCTTTTGGTCACCATATATCCTAGGAATTTTCCTGCTCCTACTCCAAAATGGCACTTGGCAGGATTCAGCTTCATATTATACTGATCCAGGATATCAAACGCTCCTTTAATATCCTGGAGGTGATCCTGAGCTTTCTTTGACTTTACCACCATATCGTCAATGTACACCTCCATGGTGTCCCCCAGTTTGTCTTTGAACATCATGTTTACCAATCTTTGGTATGTTGCACCTGCATTTTTCAAACCAAAAGGCATAGCTGTGTAACAATAAATACCTGTTGGTGTCATGAAGGCAGTATCCTCCTGGTCAGAAGGCTCCATTTGGATCTGTTGAAATCCTGAGGATGCATCCATGAAAGTCAGCATTTCATGCCCAGCAGTGGCATCTACCATCGCATCAATATGGGGAAGAGGAAATGGGTCTTTAGGACAAGCTTTATTCAAGTCTGTGTAATCCACACAGACTCTCCATTTTCCGTTCTTCTTCTGTACCACTACCACGTTTGCTAGCCACCTTGGGAATTTGACTTCTCTAATCATTTTGGACTTCAACAATCTTTCAACTTCTTCTTGAATAATTGTATTGCGTTCAGGAGCAAACTTCCTTCTCTTTTGTTGCACTGGCTTGAATGATTTATCAATTCCAAGCTTGTGAGTGATAATATCTTTGGATATGCCTGTCATATCCTCATGCTTCCATGCAAACGTTGACATCCTGCATTTTAAAAAGTTAATTAATTGTTCTTCAATATCCTGAGGGATATTGGTTCCCACGAGCACCGAAATATCGGGATTATCCTGGTCCAGGATAATTTTCTTCACATCCTGCTCCGGATCCTCCACGATATCCTGGGCCCGCGTCTTTAATTGCTATGCTGCACTAGGTTTGGTTGAGGATTTCATCGAGGATGAGTAGCATTCTTTCGCCTCCTGCTGATCACTATCAACTTTAACAACTCCCCAAGGGGTAGGTATCTTGATGCATTGGTGATATGTTGATGGCACGGCCTTCATATCGTGAATCCACGGTCTTCCCAATATAATGTTATAGCAGGATAGAGAGTCCATTACACAGAAACGTTGTATCGAGTTGACTCCTTCAACGTACACCGGCAACTTTATCTCTCCCACTGTGTTTCTGGCCTCTCCACTGAACCCGACAAGCACGGTGGACTTCGAAGTGATAACCATTGGAGATACATTCATTCTTTTAAGCGTCTCTAGTTGGATTATGTTGACGGAGCTGCCATTATCAACCAATATCCTGCGTACAAAATGGTTAGCCACATATAACGTTATTACCAGAGCATCATGGTGAGGATCCTGGACAGTATCCCTGTCATCAGCATCAAATGTTATCACTTTGTCAGTTGTGAGTGTAGTCATCCTGACAGGTTTGTCTCCCCTTTCGGCCTTAGCTTCTTTAGCGTGTCTCTTTGCTGCCGAATACGAAGTCCCACAAATATCGGATCCTCCCGAAATGAAGTTGATTATCTTGGCATCCGCGGGAGGTGAGGCTGCTCGTTCAGGATCCTTCTCAGTATCCTGACCCTTATTCTTCTTCCTTCCTAAGAGATCTTTCAAATATCCCTTGCTTAGAAGATAGCTTATCTCTTTCCTCAAAGCAATGCAATCCTCGGTCATATGTCCGAAATCTTCGTGGAAAGCACACCATTTCGATTTGTCTTTCCAATCCGCCTTTTGTTGATTCTTTCGAGGCCATCTTGCCTTGTCCCCTAGACCCTGCATGGCATACATCAATTCAGGAATGTTAACAGAAAAGCAATATTCAGATAATTCAGGATACTCTTCAGGATCCTCATCTTCGACAACATTCACTCTCTTGTTCTCATTTCTGCCATATGGCTTAGACCGATACGACTTGAATGAGGATTCCGACTTCCTGTTAGTTGACTCATAAGTGTTGGATGAGTTCATCCTTTCTTGCATCTTTCTGTCATCTTCCAACCGAATGTATCTTAGGGCCCTGTTCCGAGCTTCATCCAGGTTCCTGCATGGGTTCATTAAAAGGTCTTGGTAAAATTGAGAATCCTTTTGCAACCCCATCTTGAAAGCTTGCACAGCTGTTGCAACATCAAGATGAGGAATGTCTAGTGATTCCCGGCTAAACTTGTTCACATAATCCCTAAGGGATTCCTGAGGCCCTTGTGTTATCCTGTAGAGATCACTTGTTAATTTTTCAAAGCTCCTACTACAAGAAAACTTACTATTAAATAAATTTACTAAATGAGCAAAAGATGTAATTGAATGTGGAGGAACATTCAAGAGCCACTTCAAAGCTGATCCTGTCAAGGTTGAACCAAAACCCTTGCACAAGCATGCTTCTTTGAGATCCGGAGGGATAGGGTTGATCTCCATCCTCTCTCTATACTGAGCAATATGCTCCTCAGGATCCGTCGTTCCATCGTAAAGCTTCATGTTGGGGGTTTGGAACCTCTTTGGAATTTCAGCATCACAGATAGGATATGCAAAGCGAGATATCTTATGACTGTCTTGAGACACTTCCGGGATCGGCTGGACCACCCCGGGTACACTTGATATCATGTCTTTCAACTTCTGAAGTTCCCTAGTAAGTGCTGATGTCACACCTGTATCCTGCAAGGATCCACCATTGTTAGTATTATGAGTATTATTATTATTTGACACGTTGCCCGTTGGAGGATTTTGCCCATATCCTGAAGCATATCCTGAACTCCTTATGGTCGATATCCTGACCGAGGAGGGTATTTCAGGGGTATGATTCTGAGGAAGGCTGGGCACAATATTTCCCCGGTTATCCTCAGTATACACAGCTGAACTGAAGTTCAAAGTTCTGGGTTGTAATGGAGTGACAATATCCTCAGCGGATCTGCTCGAGCCAGACTTCAGGAGTTGTATTTCCCTTAAGAGCATTTGGTTCGTTTCCTGCTGCTGCCTCATTTGTTCCTGCACACTTCCGAACAAGGTTAAAATTTCGTCGTTAGATGCTAAAACAGGGGCAGATTCCTGAACACTGCGGGTAGAGATAATATCCTGAGGTCGTGTAGAGGCTGGCATTCTTGGAGGAGGTGGTGGAAGCACCAAACCTGTAGTAGCAGAAGTCGTAGCAGACATAGTAGAGGAACTCATGTTTGATCGTGAGGCCATTGTGGACAATGTAGCAAAAAGTTTTGAAAATAAAAAGCCGATTAGCGATTTAACAAAAATTGTTAGTAAAGAGAGCACCACTTGCCCCACGGTGGGCGCCAAATTGTTTTGGTCAAAAATTACCGAAGCAATTTAGTGATCAAATTAGTAATGTGAGGTAGTGTGCTGAAAAGTTTATAAAAAATGTGCTTGTTGAGTTATTTAGAAAATCAGTATTCAGGATACGGCTCAGGATATTGAGCTGTATCTACGATCAAACAGTGAGTAAATAATAAGCAAAAAGTAAAGGAAACGACACGAGATATACGAGGAAAGCCCTTGATCAATCTAGATCGCTGGCATAAAACCTCGGGAGCTGACAATCGCAGCTGCCTTGTTCTTCTTATTGCTTTTAACTTCAGGATACAGTGCAGGATATCAACCAGATCGCTAAGTGTTACAATGAATTCGTGTGAGAGTACAATTTGCGAGAGAGCAAGTGTTGGTGTGTAGTGAGTGTGATTGCAGTGAAATTGTTGTGTCCTATTTGATCCGGTGTTCCTCCTATTTATAGTAACGAAATACAAACAAATATCCCTATAAACTTGGGATGCTCCGAATATTCCATCACGAACGTCATAGACCGAGTAATAAGGCTTCAACGTCTTTCTTTGAACGGTTTGGACCGAGTCTTCCGCAGAATAAGTCTTTGTGAACGTTGCTAGCTTCCAGCCCACGTACCTGCACATAATCCGTTAGTGATCCTGAGGATACCATTCAGGATATTACCAATACCCTGAATCTGCACCCCGGGTATGAACAGATATTATTTAATCAAGATATAATCCAAGATATTGGTCAGGATATGAGCTCAGAAATTAGCCCACAACAATGATGTAGTTTGAAATCGTTATTATAACATGTGAATTGTCGTTTGGTGAGCTAAGGATGAAAGTTATCAGTGTTATAGTGAAGTGTGTTCATGTGAGTTATATATACCACTTTAAATGTTTTAGATGTTTTTAGTTGAAATATCTGCTAATTTTGAAAGATAAAAGTTATCAGTGTTATATTACATGTTTATCTATGTGTATGTGGCTGCTAGATATTTAGTTTTCTAGCGGTGGCATTCAGGTGAGTGGTTGGGCCTTATCCATGTACCCAGGGAATATGTGATATATTCCATAAGTAGTAGGGATCATTTCGAAAACCTATTTTGGGAGGGGTGTGTTTAGATAACTTGTAATGGTATGAGCCTAGAAGTATGATTTTGAATGTTTGTTAAAAAATAATGGCGCAAAAGTCATCACTGTAAGCTTACTTGTCTGAGTGGGTATTTCAAGAAGGTGTGAAGCCTCTGAGCCGATCCATTTAGTTCTCTAAGCGAAAAAACATTGGACATTTCATCTTTTGAAACCAACATTTTAATGTTAATTCACATAAAAAAATTTATATATGCCTATTATTTATCTTCACCCCTAGAATTGGTGAACCTTTTGGACCTTACTAACCATGGAGATATGACTTTGCCCTATATTTAGCTCAACGGCAACAAAGAATGCGCAAGGAATTCTAAGAATTCTTGTTATACATCCTCCTTTTGAGATTCATCATTACAGAATCAATCGAACGTTCTTCTAAGACTTCTTTGACTTTTTTGAAGACCTTTCGTTACATCACCAGATCTTGATTTCATAAATACATGTATTTAGTTCATCTTCTTTGTAAAGCATTTCCCCATAATTTCTATGGATATTTACTCCTAAGTAGCCAAATAAGGCTTAACTGATCGTATTATTACCACATAGTCAACTTGAAGAATTGTTGAATTGATTATAAATGTTGGCGAAAAAATCGGATGGGTAAGGGCCATGTTTCACATATGACATCTGATCGACTTTGGCATCTAACAACGGCCTTGGCATAGGACTGTTGACACACATTTGAATTACATTTCCTTTATATGTTTGTTTCGACTGGATTATAGTTTCTTATTTTGACTTTTGTTGTGTGTTTGCTTTTAAGCAGCATTTGACAATCCTAGGTTCTAGGTGTTACACAAGCTTTATATATATATATATAGGGTTAGGTTAACGTACAATGACTATTATCATACAATATGTACGCGAACATCTCAGCCGTCCGATCAGGTGCGAATTCATTTTTGAACATGTGATTTATGCTGAAAAACCAACATGCGATTTCATCAAAAATACCAACATGCGATTTCACAATATCGTACGTATTGTACGTTAAGCGATCTTGTATTTTACACTTTCACTATATATATATATATATATATATATATATATAGAAAGTGTACTGTACAAAATGGCTTAACATACGCTACGTACGCGATGTGAAATCGCATGTTATAAAATAGCATGGATGAAATCGCATGTGATAATTTTGATGAAATCGCATGTTGGTTTTTTGTAACAATTTCGCATGTGGTAATTTTGTTGAAATCGCATGTTAAAAAACCAACATGCGAAATTGTTACAAAAAACCAACATGCGATTTCAATGTGGGATGAAGATCTGACGGCTGAGATGATCGCGTACGTAATGTAGGATAAGGGCTCTTGTACGTTAACTTAACCCTATATATATATATATATATATATATAATTCACACTTTCATGCTTCTCATTTTGTGGTTTTTACCTGTATAATTGTGTGTTCGAAAGAAGATGGAAATCGAAAAGAACATTGTAGCCTACAACCGAATGTATCTTGTTTGTTTTTATTCATTTGTGGTCTAACATGCATTGTATTTATTCAAATTTATTATTTTACTTAAAACATTTCTTGTTTAATTTCGTAGTAATTTTTGGTATACTTTTCGATGAACACATTTGTTTGTGACTTTGCATACTATTTTTTATTTGTATTTCTAAATCTCAATAGATTTCTATTTTTTTTTTAAATGGGTAACATTTTTTTATATAAAAAATGGAGTGTTTCTTTGACTGATATGCGATTGGTGGTTGCAAGTTGGTCGCTAGTTATATGGGTGGTCGCAAGTTAGTCGCTATTTATATGATCACAAAACTGTGTTCTGATTTCTACTAGTATAACCATTTGTTTTGTAAGGAAGATAGAAAATGATAAGAACAATGGAGCCTACAACAAAAAACATCTTTGTTTTTGTGTATTTGTGTTATATCATTTGTTGTATTGGTTCACATGTATTATTTGACTTAAAAACATCTTTTGTTGAATTTTATAGAATTTTTTATAAGTATATATATTTGTTTGTAAATTTTTATAATTTGTTTAGCTTGTTATTTCTAAATTTCTATAAACAGTAGATTTTCGAAAGAACTTTAATTGGAGCAAATTTGTGACTGATTTGCGAGGAAAACACGATTTAGGAAAAAGAGTTATCCCAATTCGATCATAAAGCAAGGTGGGAAATCATAAAGCACTAATAATGGTTATTGAGGCCATCAAATGCTTAATGAAGACTAACTACTGTAAGCATGCCAAGTTCTTTGTCTTTAATAGGTTTTCTTATGGGAATAAAAAATCTAAGATATTCTTGTTTTTTGATTTTGGGCATATAAGCACATTTTCTACCATGCATATCAATTTGAGTACATATATCTTTTAAGCATACTCTTTAAATGTTGTATGCATAACATATGCCTCTTCAAGATTAATCCATAGGTTTCTTACAGTCACATCTTGAACATGATGGTATGCCATGGCAAAGATAGTTTAAATGAAGAACATTAGAACATAAGCATCAATAACCACCCAATTATGATAACTATGATTAAGCATCGTATAACACCAACAAGACTGTAACACAAAGAGATTTCCATAAGTTAAGGTCTCATAAGACCTACTCTTAAAAGCAATGGTCCTTGGTATGTATGTCACACCCTGACTTTTGCGGAAGCGTGATTATGGGGTGACTTTCTTAATATCATTGCATTCAATCATAACATCAACTATATGATAAAACCATATATTTGTCATCCATTAAATGAGTTTAAAACATAACAACATTGTTTAAAACGTAGACTTCAAATTCAAGTTTTACAAACCTTACAAATTGTTTATGAGTTCACTAAGGACTCGTCAAAAGATATTAGATGTAACTAAGGTTTGGAAGACGTGTCTCGTCCAGGAGTAAGACACACTTACCAAACCCAAAGACCATGGATGACAACTTTATTTCTATCGCAGCATAAAACTTCC
Organism: Helianthus tuberosus; assembly: GCA_030545235.1. Taxonomy (NCBI): domain Eukaryota; kingdom Viridiplantae; phylum Streptophyta; class Magnoliopsida; order Asterales; family Asteraceae; genus Helianthus; species Helianthus tuberosus. Next base: position 178,818,158 of record CM060368.1, read on the forward strand.
AACGCCCGCCAGATCCACTTAATAAATCCCTGAAATACATGTAGTTTGAAAACATCAACAAAAGTTGAGCGAGTTCATGTGTTTAGTATGTGTGCACGAATCATCCTTGAAAACGTTTGTAAGTATGTATGTATGTGTAAACTGGTATGAAGCAACAAGGAATGACAGATCAATTAATGTGTAGCTAATACATTAAAAAGTGACATGGCATAGGAAGCACACAAACCTGTATGCGTATTTCGTACCGGCCCCTCCGGCGGAACGACATAGTCACCACATGCGGCCAACTCGCAGGCCCATGGGTGGGACTCGCAACACCCAATAGATCTATCACTCATGCCCCTCGGTCCTTATACAAGGATTAATGGTCTTAAGCTAATGGCCTACCCATTCACGTGTTCTAGCAGTACCTTTCCTTAGCTAATCATACCATTGTAATTGTTTGTAAGCAGTATGTAACATGTATTTCACCCCCGAAGTTATAAAACTGAAAACAGTTAAGAGAAAAGGGGGACATGAACTCACAGTATTGCGTCTTCACAATTGTAACTCAAATCCCTTTGGCAAACACGACTACCTACAACGTACTGATGTCTATTAGACGGACGGGTCGTGCCTTGTTTTAGTATTGAGTAGTGCCTTTGAGTTACGTTTTAAAATGTCTTCGTTATAATTCCGAGTTAAAATAATAAATATTTTAACCTTAAATTATATTAAATTTTTGGAATATTTGTTAAACGATGTTTTGTAACAATACTTCTCAAGTATTTCCTTCCCAATGATGGGGGTATCTTATACATGTATATCCGTATTCTTGTATTGGTATATCTTGCCATGTATTGGCGTCGTATTCCGGTGCGTACGTATTTTCTAAATAAATATCCAATATATTCCCAAAACAATATATTTTCAAGTCTTACTTAGAAAATATATATAAACTTATCTTGTCCAAAAATACTGTATCTCCCGAAAATATATATTTTTCCCAAAAATCATATATCTTCTAAATACTCTAGGAAAATATATTTTTTTACTTCCCAAAAATAATATATTTTTCTCCTTGTCAAAATATGATATAACTTTGTAATATTTACAAAAATCATATTTTCATTTCTTGTATCCAAAATAATATTTACCAAAAATATATATATAACAGTGTTTTCCGGAATGTTTTGTAAGTTACGTTCTTGCGTTTGGTTTCCCAATATCATGTGTGTAGCTTATATATTTATTCCTTTGTGATTTTTGGTAAAACTTTGGATTGTCATTTCTTGGTATTTGTTAAGTTATATTATTTTACCCTAAAATAATATAACTATTTCACAAAGTATACAAGTAATCACACACATGTGTCTTCTAAATATATATCTTTTAAATACATATTTAGTTATTTTCATTTACAAAAATCAACCTCCAATGCTTGTATTTTTGTAACAAAATCTATGGCAAGGTTTATATTAAGAACTCATGATCAAAATGCAATTGTAAATATTTGTTTGAAAATATTTTTCTAAGTGTTTATATTTTTATAAAATTTTGTCATAGTTTCCCCTAAAAATGGAGGTGTCCATGCTATCAAAGCATATCATTTTCTTTTTAAAATCATCTCAACAATCAACAATTTAACCTACACTTACCAAGTGCCATAACAATGCTTTTTACATAACAACATGAACTTGAACTTTTATAAAAACTTGTAGTAACTTACTAGTGTTTTTAGTAAGCCTAGTTACCTTTAAAAATATGATTATTTATTTAATAACATCATTCTTGAAGATTTTAGATCTTTACAACTTGTATGATGATTTTTCAAAAATAAATCTTCTTGTATTTTTCTTGTTAACCATGTACTTTTATACTTGTTTCACCACTAGAAACATGATTAGTTTCTTTAAAACAATGTTTTAGTAAATCTTGTGTATAACTTTAGTTTCTTGAGAAAACTAGTTTTGAAATCATCCAAGTTTATGACTAGTAACATGTACATACTTTATCATTCATAAAATCATCTTCATTCTTCAAGTTCATGAGAAACATAAAGTATGAAGATCTTGGTTTTTCACAAGATCATCACCTTAACTTACTAGATCATGTGTTTAATCACAATCTAGTAGGTTCCATATGATGTCTAACATCATGAACACAAATAATCAATCATCAAGAAGTAAAACAACACTAAACAATATGTATTCTTATGGTTTTTAAGCTTTATGTGAAGGTTCATCTTCTTGTTCATTAGTGTTCTTCATGATTTGCAACATATATCATCTTTTAACCAACTAAATAAGATGTAAAATGGTGTGTAGAAGATCTTACTACTAGCTCAAGGCTAGGGGTGATCAAGAGGATAAATGAAGTGGATAAAAGCAAATGGTGAAGGTCCTTCAACTTCCGAAAGCTCCAAGCTTCCTATCCTAGCTCCTTACACCTTTGTATCACCTTAGAATGGTTGGAAATGGTTGAAGAATGATGGTGTTGAGGAGGTGGTGTGTGGCCGTGAATGGGATAGAGGAAAGGAAGAAGATGAAGTGGTGATTATGAGCTCATGTCTTTATAATCTCTAATCCTTTTACCCAATGTGTAACATGCTCCCATAGTACATTGCATATCTTAACAAATCAATATAAATCCAAGTAAGATCTTGAGAAATCTTGTAAGAGTTTGAAGGTGGGGGCCACCTTGAACCGTAAACAAGAAGGGGGAGGGGGTCTAAGTGTAATTTCCATCCATTAAGCTAGATTAAGGTTCAAATCCAAGTGTTTAGTTACAAGTGTTAGCTACTAGATATTTTAGTGGGTGCTAAGGTGTTCGGGGATCATAACTAGCTCAAAAATAATTAAACAATGCTTCTAGTATAATTTTGGTGTTTCAGGTAATGTCCGGTTGTTCGGTTAGATACCGGTTCGTTAAAGTGTCAAGCTATTCCGTTTAATGATCTTTAAGTACCCTTTTGTGACACTTTTAATTCCCGACACTTAGGAAAGCATACAGGACCATTTTGCATATTTTTGCATGTAATAAACTTGTTAAAATGCTGAATTTTGCTGGAATATGCAGAATTCTGCACTTTATGTGGGTTTTAGGCACTTTCCGGCACTTAAACTATCACCTAGTGACGCAGTTTTATGGTCCTTACTTCCCTACACACCATACTAGTGTAGTACCTTGTCTCTGGCCCATACTGGGTCTCAAAACACTGTCTGTCTATGTACCGAACATCGTCAGCATTTTCTGAGTTATCCGCTAACTGTGCTAGCTGTGCTTTGTGTATCGTTTATGTCACTAAAGTTTGTATGTAAAAATGATGTGACAGCATGAAATATGTGATGCACATGTAAGTATGATGCAGAAATCAGAAAGCAATTCAAGTCATAAATTGTAAATCAGCACAGTCATTAGGCACTAATCATAGTTAATTAATTGTACGGATGCATGCAAATTTGACAGTTGTCACAATGTAGTTAACCATCTTTACACGGTCTAAACTTTCATTAATAAACTGTATTTGAGATAAAAAAAGAGACACGACTTGTTACGAGTAGCAACAATCCCCATAAAATAGTAAATAGTGTCCAAATCAGGAATGGAAAACTCAATTTGAGAGAAGTAATATCTTGGCATAGAAGCTCACTAGTGGATCTTGTCAAAATAATGTCATCCACATAAAGAAAAAAGTTGTGTCATAACCATGTAGGTAAATTACAAAAATGGTTCCTATGGTTTGTTTAATGTCAAATTTAGTCCCCATGGTTGATGTATCTTCATCGTTTGGTCCAAATGATTAATGGGGTTAACGTTTTGTGTTAAATTAATTTCAAATTACCTTGGTGTTGAAAATAATGCGTAATAAATAAGAATATAGAATCATGCTTCTTTTCCTTTCGCATACCTTCGACTTCTTCTCGAGTTAAACTTGCCACCACCATTTTGTCGCATCACAAAAAGAAGTATATCATCATTGTCATCCTCCAGCATCTTCATCACCATCTCTACCCCTACATCTTGTGGTTGTCAACCACACTATGGCGTTACACCTTTGACCAAGATCACCACTGCCAACCTTCAACTCCATCATCACCAAACTTCGTTGTTACCATCTCTAACCTACCATCGTCATCGTCATCGTTCACCATTTCCGTTCAAGGACACCCCTTCATTAGTTTCTTTCCCAGTATCAAACAAATTGCTAAAACTAAGGGTTTTGTCACTAGATCATAGCTAAAAAAACTACATAAATAGATCAATTAGCAGAAATCAAATCAACATTTTAGGAGTATTAAGGTTTAATCAAGGAATAGTTGCATACTAGTAAGGGAAAAATTACAAGTTTTGTCCTTTATCGATATATCACTTTTCAGGCACTGTCCTTTTAAACGAATTTTGACAGGTTTTGCCCTTTATAAGGAATTTTGTTGCAAGTTTTGTCCTTTGAGCTTAACCCAGTTAGATTTTTCTGTTAAATCATATTACACATGGGTAATTTAGTCTTTTTACTTATTTAAACGACAAAACTTGTAATTTATTGTCTAAAAAATATTTCAAAAAATTATATATATATATATATATAGTAAAAATACAGATAATTATCTCTCCCCCTCTCTCTCCCTTCACCTACCACCACTACCTTCTTCACCACCACCATGTGTTGCCGCCGCCACCATCTTCACCAACACCACCATATGTCGCCGCCACCACCATTTTCACCGTCCAACCACCGCCTACTCCAATCTTTACGGGTACAAGAGTACACGAGTACGAATGAGACCCGTTCACAATCAGCATTCGCCAATCCAATTTTCTCCTTGTCTATAATTTTCACCAAACGTTATAGGGTTTCATTATCATACCTTTCTTGATTTGTACAGCAAAAATGGCAGTGGAGGGCAAGGTGTTTTGCAGAAAGAAAAAGAGCTGAATTGGGTGATCTTTATTTGTTGTGGAAACAGAGGATTGAAAACAGGAGACCTTTTCAGTATTTTGTTGGTTGAATTTAAATGTGTCTAAAATCACTACCCACACAACCTTCACCCACCACCACCATGAGTAACCACCAACCAACTCAGCAACAAACCATCCCCACAACCTCACACCTGAAACCCTGCCGCACCTGAAACTCCTGACACAAATTCCCACCAGAAACGCCCCACCGCACCTGAAACCCCCTGCCGTGTAACAACCTGTATCTCGGTTGTTCCCACTTTCGTCATACTTCTTTCTTAAAGCGCTTTTACTCTCAAGATTCAATTAACGTTATGGGTTAAACTATATTTTAAATGCACATTACAAAGCTTATCTAGTTACAGTTATCGCATTTAAACGCTATTCGTAACGCTTACTACTTAAGCGCATTTTATCGCATTTTACATCGCTTACTTAGACACTTATACTAAACGCTATCCCAATGCAAGCTCGAAACGCGAATTTATTTATATTATATGTGTTATTTGTATGATTACTTGTTTAGAATGTTATGTGGTTTTCAATGCAACGCTTATACGCTCAAACGCTCACTCGCAACTCGATAAAACGCAACGCAACGCTTAACAAACGAACAAAGTTGGAAAACTAACAAACACAAACCATGTCGTCTGAATGGCCATCCGCTCGGATGGGCCCATCTGCTCGGATGGAGTCCATCCATCCGGATGGAACCATCCGGACATCGCCACTCGTAAACAGTCTTAACCCCTCGCCCTCCTCTATAAATACCCGCCGTACACCCCCATTTCAACACTTTGACACTCCCATCCGTTCCCAAGTCTTAGACGTGATTCAAGGCCTATCTGTAAGCTTTTTCTCCCAAACCTTCTGTGACATCCCGGAAAATTTGGTATCCTTTTAGTTCAGTTCTCATTACGATTATACTTTAGTTATGGTGGTCGTTATAAAATACGTGTGTCACGGACAATTTAGTGGCGTGATACTCGTTTGTAATTTATTAGAATAATACTCGACTCGCGAAACCTAAACATTATTATGTGAAACTTATGAGAAACCGAAACCCGAAACCGAAACATTGTATTATGTTATTTTGCGAAACTTACGAAAAACCAAACCCACCCCTTTCCCCCACACTCAATTTTGGCCCAGGCAAACCAACCCAACCCGCCACCCCCTTCCTTGCGGCCCATCTAGCCCAAATCAGCCCACCCCCTTGTTTTTTATGTACGTACGTAGTTTGTTTGGAGAAACCCCCCCTCTTCTCGATCGCGCTCTCTCTCTCTCTAGCTTTCTAGTTCTTTCATCCTCTTGAATCAAGGTTAGTGTTCTTAGTTGTTTTCGATTTGTGATGTTTCATGTATACATGGCTGCGTTTTTCTTGGTTCTTGATGTTCTTGATGTTTGTGATGCTATTTCTGGTCTAGGGTTGCTAGAATGCATTATTAGTGTTATAGTCGCATAAGAGTTCGTATGATTACTAGGGTTTGATGTGGTATGATCTTGTTTTGAATATTGTTAGTCATGGTTGATGAATTAGATGATAAACTGCTGTAAATGATGAATACATGTTGTTCCTGGTTGCTAGGGATGTGATTAAAATCATAAAAGTCGTTTTAGGAAGCTGGGTAACGAAACTGATTCTGTCCAGAAAGTTACAGCCGACTTGTGTCGACTGTAACCAGGTCAAAATTGAACTAAAATCAGTGTTTCTTGATTCTATAATGTAATTCTAGGAAATATCTTTCAAACCCCACTGGAATTGCATTTTCTCGACGCCGTTTGATATTTTAATTGAATTTTTCGCAACAAAGGTCCAGGCTGCGTTTTCTGTCAGAATTTGCAGCCCATTACGAATGTCATAACTCAATATACGTACTAAGTTATGATCTAAAATTTTTACTGTAAGTACTTCCAGATGATTAAAAGAATATCCAACTGGAATTTCGTCAATCGGATAAACAAGGAATTTTAAATGAATTTTTCCGTAAGCTGCAGTCAGAAGTGACGAATCTGATTGCAGCTTAGTAAATGAATTTTTTGAATTATTGGTGAAGAGTTAGACCTTGAAATTTTAACACAAGGCCTACCCCACTGAGATGTACATCACATAAAAAAATCATAATTTTTGAAGACCTGTAAACAGGTTAAACGGGTCACCCAAAACAACCTATTTTCAGTGATTTTTCTATACAGTAAAGCATGAACGGATAAGAACCAACTTGCTACTTTTAGTATCCATGCTTGTTTGATAGTTGTATAAATAGCGTATATAATATCGTAGAAAGGTTGTGAACATGGTTATGGAATCATATGATAGACGTGCTATGTGATTGCTTGTTTGTGTGCTAGTTGCTAGACATGTGTAGGAACTTTGTGTTTTATTTAAAACCATTAACAAACTAAATGGTAATAATATTAAGGCGTGATTGACCAACCCTGACCGTTAGCTATTTTTAAGAGTCAAACTGAGAAAACAAAGGTGAGTTCACACTTTCTACAAGGCATGGGATTCCCGGTGGTTGGTAATGGGTAAATGATTGAAAGGAAACATGCGTATTCTCCTTGGTTAGAATACGTACCTCCACCCTCTTAATTGAAGGTTGACAACATTTGGAACCTGCGTGATCTCATTATATGAGACACGTACCTCCACCCTCTTAACTGAAGGGTGACAACATTGTTACTAGACCAAAAACTCTATCATAAGTCCCTCATTTTTATATCGACTTAATCGCCGGGCCAATGGCGAACGGGTCATTAGTTAAATAGCGCTATTAGGTTTGACAAGCCTTACACCGTGCCGCAGAGGACGGGAGTGGACTAATGGATCTGGGCACGTCAATGATGATAGACATTGACTTAGGGCACCCAACTTTCTCAGTCAGCAGTCGATATGGTAACGGGTCTAGTGGGATATTCATGGGGTAGCCCCCACGGCTGGGAGCCAGAGTAAAAGGAAAGGATTAATCATGTTTTTAAACTATGGGGTAACCCCCACGGCAAGTAAGCCAGCTAAAGGAAACCTATGTTTTTGAAACAACTTAAAACAAACACCCAACTATGAACTCGCTCAACTTTGTTGTTGATTCGTTACTATATGCCTTGCAGGTCATTAGGTGCTTAGATGGAGTTTGCACAGGAGGACGAGGTCATTGTGGGATATGGACCGTTTAGTTCCATGTTAAACCTTATGAACTTATAACTTATGTTTTGGTTTTAAACTTTATGCTTTCGCTAATAACTTGAACTTGGTTAATTTGTTTTGGACACCAATTATATTGTTGGCTGGTTTTATATTTACTTTATTACATTGTTCAATATGATTGGTGGCTTGATCCTGGTCATGTCACGCTCCCTGCGGTGATACTCCGCTTGTGGATTTTGGGGGTGTGACAGATTGGTATCAGACCCATTGGTTATAGTGAACTTGGTTTTAAAAAGGGGAAAAGTTTTTTGATAAAAACCAGACTATAACCTGTTCAGTGCTTAACGATCCACAACGACACTTCTCTCCACGTGCAAGGCTCAACACTTTAGATGGTATAATTTATGTCTATGTTGCCTACTTGTTAGTTTACATTTGCATGGTGCGATGCTCATGGTATGCTTAGTTAACATAGTAGCATGTTATCTATTAGCCCGAATGTGCTCTTTATGACACCCAACTATTTACTTGAAATTTGACGTGTGGTGATCAAATTCTTTTCCTGTTTTCTCCTCACCCCACTACGACAACTGTTTTATGCGTTCTATCTGTTCATACGATTGTCTCGACATGACATTACCTTTACAACTAGAATTCAGATCTGACCCTCCGTACATTCGGTTTGCATGGCAACATTCACATGGACCAGAACCGGCCCAAAGGAACTCGGATTTAGGAGAACAATATACCCATGCATCCATGTTGACGAACCCCATCATCTCCACTAGTCGTCGTCACCAGAAACGAAGCAGTCATAGTTACACGCGTTTGTCGTTGTACAACTCGAAACCCGATCATCCAAACTCTGTTCTTGACCAATGATATACTCACGTGACCATGATGCAACGAACTTTCCTTTCATGTCATTGCCGCCATCTACCATTACTAGAACTGCCTCTAGAGAATGGAATAGTCGGCGAAATTCGTCGGTTATTTGTTGGATTTTTGTTTTCGCTCAATTCTTCGTATGAACATCACCAACCTCTTGTTTCTTCGATCCGCAACCGATATAACAAAACACTAACAACCATACCGTAATTTCCACTGATCACAAGGTTACCCCCCCCCATTACCCTGTTGAGTGGTTAATTTTTATTCTAACTTGATTTACACCTTCGTATACCCAACTTAACCAATGGATGCCTCTTAATGATGGGATAGTCTTCAGGACATTCGAGGACGGAGATACGGATTACTCAACCTACAGACGAACACGATGATCTACACATTTACCTTATCCACTAACACTACAAAAGTCGCATTTTGATTCTACGATAGTTTATCTTAATTATGTGAAAACTTTCCACTAGCTTGTGTACTGACATATGCTTGTTGATTAATGCAATGTCTTGTTTCTACCATTGACTTAGACAAAACCATCATTCCTGTACCACAGTGACACTACATCCTCGCTTCTCCATGCAGAGACACTAACACGAACTCACTCTAGTTTAGAGAATTTGGAAGGCTCGACTTTGGATCATTGGGGATCACTTCTTGAAACCCTGAGGATAGTGATGGGTTGTTGATACGATCATACACTCTTGAACATGTTTTCGCATCCCTTCTTTGAAACCTCTTGACTACACAGGCATATTTCAGATTCATTCACACGACCTAAGGAAACTCCTCCGAAATTGGTTGCTTACCGACTCGATAAATCGCAGACTCATCTAAGTTCATGGATTAAGGTGAATTATTCCTCCTTCGCGTGTGGGCAAACCCGACAACTTAGACGGAAGTTTCAGTGAACCATAACACTACAAACTCGTGCAACAACCATTCTTATATGGTAAATTCTTGTTATGATTGATATACTAACGTGATACCTCTTTTTGGCAAACGGCGTTCTTCATTTTAACTTCATGCAACTTGTGTACGACCAGCTATACCCTTGACATTAAGTAAAACTTTGTTACGGATCCTTACACGCTTACGCATCAATTGTGACTACCCTTTTTTCATATTTCCACATCCATTCATGATATACTTTTCGAATTCTATGATCCTTATCCTAACAACATTCTTTGCGAACTCTCGCTTGGACGAGTTACTCCCTACGAACGTTACTCGAGGAGGATTGGGCCATAAATATTATATATATGATGATATCACAAGCACTGTCCTTGGAACTCGATACGACCAATATAGATTCTCAGTCACGGCATTCGAATTTAGCCTACCTTGACGGGTATACCATTTGTTTTCTTCGAAGACATCCAAATCTCTACAAGAACTAGTAGGAATCCGAGCGATACCCACACCTTACCATGGAGCTCCTATAACACAAACAACCTTGTGTTAAGTTTCCAACATACGAATTTTTCCATTTTTGCTTGATCATATGAAAACCCTCGCAGCTCTAACTCGAAAGATTGTTCAAGAATCCGCGTTTCAACAGTTGAAGGTGAAACTCTGTAGCGCACCCATTCTCTCGTTACCAGAAGGCACAGACGATTATGTTTTTTATTGTGACGCGTCTATCCAAGGACTTGGTTGTGTGTTGATGCAACGTGAGAAAGTCGTTGCTTACGCATCACGTCAACTCAAGGTTCATGAAAAGAACTACACTACCCACGATTTGGAGTTGGGAGCAGTAGTGTTTGCACTCAAGATATGGAGACATTACTTGTACGGTACCAAGTGCATCATCTACACCGATCACAAGGGTCTCCAGCATATCTTGGATCAGAGGGAGTTAAACATGAGACAGTTTTGATAGTTCAGACTCCTTAACGATTATGAGTGCGCGATCAAGTATCATCCAGACCAAGCCAACGTTGTGGCTGACGCCCTCAGTCGTAAGAAAACCAAACCTAAGTGAGTACGTGCGTTGCAGCTTACTATCCACTCCAGTCTTCCCACCCATATTTGCGACGCTCAAATTGAAGCATTGAAGAATGAGAACCTCCTAGCTGAGGCCATGCGGGGCATGGAAAGGCAACTTGTATGCAAGGGAGATGGTACCTACTATTTCATGGAATATATCTGGGATCCATCTTTCAGAAACCTACTAGAGCGGGTGATGGACGAAGCACACAAGTCTTGTTACTCGGTGTATCCTCGTTTTGACAAGATGCACCAAGATCACAAGACTCTGTACTGGTGGCTCGAAACATCAGGACTACTCCAACCCCCAGAAAGTCCAACATGGAAATGGGAGCAGATTTCCATAGATTTCGTCACTGGCTTACCTAGATCTCAGCGAGTAAACGATACCATCTGGTTGACCATGGATCGACTGACCAAGTCTGCACACTTTCTGGCAATCAAGGAAACTGATGAGCTTTCTACACTCACAGACATTTACTTGAAAGAAGTGGTTGCTAGGCATGGAGTGCCAACCTCTATCATTTCCGATCGAGACCCACGCTTTGCATCTGATTTATGGCAGGCGATGCACAAACCCTTTGGCTCACGTCTAGACATGAGCACAGCTTATCACCCACAAACGGATGGGCAGACTGAACGCACCATCCAGACTCTAGAAGACATGCTTCGAGCATGTATTATCGACCTTGGTAACGGTTGGGAAAGACATCTACCTTTGGTGGAGTTTTCATACAACAATAGTTACCACACCAACATCAAGGCCACTCCGTTCGAGGCTTTGTACGGACGGAAATGCTGATCACCTCTATGATGGGCAGAAGTTAGTGACAGCCAAATCACTGGCCTAGAACTCGTTCTCGACACAACGGAAAAGATTACCCAAATCCGACAACGAATGGCGGCATCTCGTGACCGTCAGAAAAGCTATGCTGACAAGCGTAGGAAACCTCTCGAGTTCCAGGTTGGGGATCGAGTGCTAATCAAAGTCTCACCTTGGAAAGGTGTGGTTCGCTTTGGTAAACGGGGCAAGCTTAATCCCCGTTATGTCAGACCCTTCGAAATCACTGAGAGAATCAGCAAGGTGGCATACAGACTGGATTTGCCCGAAGAACTTAGTGGTGTTCACAACGTCTTTCACATGTCGAATTTGAAGAAGTGTCTGTTAGATGAGACCCTCATTGTTCCTTTCAAGGAACTCACTATCGACGACCAGTTGCGTTTCGTCGAGGAACCGGTGGAAATTATGGACCGGGTAATCAAAACTCTTAAACGAACCAAGATACCTATTGTTCGAGTTCGTTGGAACTCGCGTCATGGCCCAGAGTTCACCTGGGAACGAGAAGACCAAATGAAACGCAAGTATCCCCAGTTTCTTAAGAAGGAAGAGTCCAACAATGAAGCTACTGCGGAATTTCGGGATGAAATTCCAAACCAACAGGGGGATGATGTGATACCCCAAGAAAACACACAACACAACTAGCTTCCTCAGTGACTGTGCGCTAAATTTCGGGACGAAATTTCTTTCAACTTGGGGATGATGTGACAGCCTGGGAATTTCTCGCAATTCTAACAACACCACTCTTATGCTCATGCATGCTTACCCGCGTATATTCAATTTTCGGGACGAAAATTCTTTCAACTTGGGGATAATGTGACATCCTGGAAAATTAGGTATCCTTTTAGTTCAGTTCTCGTTACGATTATACTTTAGTTTAGGTGGTCGTTATAAAATACGTGTGTCGCAGACAATTTAGTGGCGTGATACTCGTTTGTAATTTATTAGCATAATACTCGACTCGCGAAACCTAAACATTATTATGTGAAACTTATGAGAAACCGAACCCGAAACTGAAACATTGTATTATGTTATTTTGCGAAACTTACGAAAAACCAAACCCACCCTTTTCCCCCACACTCAATTTTGGCCTAGGCAAACCAACCCAACCCGCCACCCCCTTCCTTGCGGCGCATCTAGCCCAAATCAGCCAACCCCCTTGTTTATTATGTACGTACGTAGTTTGTTTGGAGAAACAAAAAAAACCTACTCTCCTCCCTTGGTGTGCGACGACAACAGGAGACAACCCCCCTCTTCTCGGTCGCGCTCTCTCTCTCTCTCTCTCTCTAGCTTTCTAGTTCTTTCATCCTCTTGAATCAAGGTTAGTGTTCTTAGTTGTTTTCGATTTGTGATGTTTCATGTATACATGGCTGCGTTTTTTTTTTTTTGGTTCTTGATGTTCTTGATGTTTGTGATGCTACTTCTGGTCTAGGGTTGCTAGAATGCATGATTAGTAGTGTTTATAGTCGCATAAGAGTTCGTATGATTACTACGGTTTGATGTGGTATGATCTTGATTTGAATATTGTTAGTCATGGTTGATGAATTAGATGATAACCTACTGTAAATGATGAATACATGTTGTTCTTGGTTGCTAGGGATGTGATTAAAATCATAAAAGTCATTTTAGGAAGCTGGGTAACGAAACTGATTCTGTCCAGAAAGTTACAGCCGAATTGTGTCGACTGTAACTGGGTCAGAATTGAACTAAAATCAGTGTTTCTTGATTCTATAATGTAATTCCAGGAAATATCTTTCAAACCCCACTGGAATTGCATTTTTTCGACGCCGTTTGATATTTTAATTGAATTTTTCGTAACAAAGGTCCAGGCTGCGTTTTCTGTCAGAATTTGCAGCCCATTATGAATGTTATAACTCAATATAGGTATTGAGTTATGATCTGAAATTTTTAATGTGAGTACTTCTAGATGATTAAAAAAATCTCCAACTGGAATTTCGTCAATCGGATAAACGAGGAATTTTAAATGAATTTTTCCGTAAGCTGCAGTCAGAAGTGACGAATCTGATTGCAGCTTAGTAAATGAATTTTTTGAATTATTGGTGAAGAGTTAGACCTTGAAATTTTAACACAAGGCCTACCCCACTGAGATGTACAGCACATAAAAAATCATAATTTTTGAAGACTTGTAAACAGGTTAAACGGGTCACCCAAAACAACCTATTTTCAGTGATTTTTCTATACAGTAAAGCATGAACGGATAAGAACCAACTTGCTACTTTTAGTATCCATGCTTGTTTGATAGTTGTATAAATAGCGTATATAATATCGTAGAAAGGTTGTGAACATGGTTATGGAATCATATGATAGACGTGCTATGTGATAGCTTGTTTGTGTGCTAGTTGCTAGACATGTGTAGGAACTTTGTGTTTTATTTAAAACCATTAACAAACTAAATGGTAATAATATTAGGACGTGATTGACCAACCCTGACCGTTAGCTATTTTTAAGAGTCAAACCGAGCAAACAAAGGTGAGTTCACACTTTCTACAAGGCATGGGATTCCCGGTGGTTGGGAATGGGAAAATGATTGAAAGGAAACCTGCGTATTCTCCTTGGTTAGAATACGTACCTCCACCCTCTTAATTGAAGGGTGACAACATTTGGAACCTGCGTGATCTCATTATATGGGACACGTACGTCCACTCTCTTAACTGAAGGGTGACAACATTGTTACTAGACCAAAAACTCTATCATAAGTCCCTCATTTTTATATAGACTTAATCGTCGGGCCAATGGCGAACGAGTCATTAGTTAAATAGCGCTATTAGGTTTGACAAGCCTCACACCGTGCCGCAGAGGACGGGAGTGGACTAATGGATCTGGGCACGTCAATGATGATAGACATTGACTTAGGGCACCCAACTTTCTCAGTCAGTAGTCGATATGGTAACGGGTCTAGTGGGATATTCATGGGGTAGCCCCCACGGCTGGGAGCCAGAGTAAAAGGAAAGGATTAATCATGTTTTTAAACTATGGGGTAACCCCCACGGGAAGTAAGCCAGCTAAAGGAAACCTATGTTTTTGAAACAACTTAAAACAAACACCCAACTGTGAACTCGCTCAACTTTGTTGTTGATTCGTTACTATATGCCTTGCAGGTCATTAGGTGCTTATGTCACACCCCCAAAATCCACCTGCGGAATACCACCGCCTGGAGGCGTGACTGACCAGGATCCAGCCACCAATCATATTGAACACGCAAGTTAATAGTTATAAAAGTTTAACCAATACCATTGGTATCCAAATAAAACATAGTTTAAGTTGCAAAGCGGAAGCATAACATTTAAAACCAAAACATAAGTTTAATTGTTTCAAAGTTTAACATGGCACACAACTGTCCATGTCCCACAACGACTCTCTTCCATGCAAGCTCCAGCTAAGTACCTATTGACCTGCAAAGCATGTAGTAACGAGTCAACAACAAGTTGAGTGAGTTCACAGTTGGGTGTTCGTTTTAAGTTGTTCCAAAAACAGTTTCCTTTAACTGGCATCCTGCCGTGGGGGTTACCCCATAGTTGAAAACGTGATTTGTTACCCATTTACTCTGGCAATACCGCCGTGGGGGCTACCCCATGTTAGTTATCTGGCATTTCGGCCGTGGGGGCTACCCCATGTATACACTAGACTCGTTACCATATCGACTGCTGACTGTAGTCATGTTTATGTGCCCTGAACTGTCAATGTCTATCATCATTGACGTGCCCAGATCCATTAGTTCACGCCCGTCCTTTGCGGCACGGTGTGAGGTTTGTCAAACCTAAATAGCGCTATCTAATTAATGACCCGCTCGCCATTGGCCCGGCGATTAAGTCGATATAAAAAGGAGGGACTTCGTGATAGAGTTTTGGTCTAGTACGAGATATCTGTCAATGAGGACGAGGAATTACATTCCTGAACCAATACTGTCCTACCCAAGAAAGGACGAGGAATCCATGTTCCTTAACCCCATTCCCAACCCCTGGGAATCCCATGATTTGTAGAGGGTGTGAACTCACCTTGGTTTGCTCGGCAGATACACAGAAAGTTGGTCACGCTATAAGTGGTCAACCACGTCCTAGTATGGTTACCACACAAGTCAGATACAAACCAAGTAACGCACATACATTTTCTACATGTATACTAGCACCTTGCAAACAAGTGTTTCTCATGGCAGTCTAATCAACATTGCACTTCACACACATTTAACAGTACACATAAAGCCCAACAGCCCAGCCCAATCACCTAATCCCGTAACAGTGTACAAGTCCAACTCAGTGAATATGTGTACGTGGTCTCGAGTCGAGATTAGAGATCTCGAGTCGAGACTGTGCGGTCTCGAGTTATACATGCACTAGTCGAGACTAGACGGTCTCGAGTCGCAACCGGACCCGCAATCGTGGTCTCGAGTTATGCTGCTTGTGTGCTGGTAATGTGTAGTCTCGAGTCGAGACTAGAGGTTCTCGACTCGCAACCTGTGTCGCAACCGGGGTCTCGAGCTGTCACCTATGTGGTCTCGAGTCGAGACAGAGGGTCTCGACTGACACACCTGCTGATCGCCGGCACTTGTACTAAACCAATAGAATTTCGATTTCATGATTTGGTGTACTATCCAATGAGGGTTCACAAACATGTTTAATTGTCTAACAATCAATTAAAATGGATCAAACAACCAGCTTTTCGAATATTCAAGGCACATTCATATCATATTCATGTTGTTCTTCATGTATTCAAGTTATTCATCATGATCATTCACAAGCATGTTCATTCAAGGCAACCTAAACCTCTAAACAAATGCATGATTCGGACATCATTAAGGGCTATCATCGGTTTCTACATCTAGTATGTTCAATCAATACAATAGCATGCTTACATAAGATTTATCATATTTTAAACACATACACTAAAACAAATTGTTCAAACATATCACACTTAGCTAGTGCATCACATCCGATTATTCAAGGGGGATATATTCAAGGAGCAAACATATTATCAAATACTTCATCATACATCATCATCAACCGAAATACCACACATCATCATCAACCGAACTACTATACAAACATGAATCACTAACCGGTTAGGTTTTCAAGGTGCGAGGATATGAAGAAATCGATGAATGAGCTTCCAAAGGGGATCCTAAGCTTGAACCGAGAGCCCTTGTTGTCACCGGTTGAATCCGAAAGAGAGGAGAGAAGGCTTGTGCTTCTAGGGTTTTAGTGAGAGAGAATGTAGGAGAGTGTGTGTGAGAGTGAGTGTGAGTTGCCCAAAGAAATGGCAAAAATGGCTAGAAGCATGAGTTATATACTAAGTTAGTTCACCCTAGTGGGTTTTCGAGTGGGGTGAAGAGGAGCATGGCCCAACCGGCCCAATGGTTACATTGTTCACTCGAGACCGAGTGGTCTCGAGTTGGGTTCTTGTGTTTTGGTTCCGGTTCACTACACACACTTGTATATACTTTATACGCACACATTAATAGCACATAGCACATCAAGATGATTCACAACTTTCATTTACTAGTATATATAAACACATAATGTTCAAGCATGTTACACCAAGATACAAGAAAGGGTTCTAAATTACGAGTTGTCACATTATCCCCAAGTTGAAAGAAATTTCGTCCCGAAATTTGGTACGTACTCACTGAGGAAGCTAGTTAAGTTGTATGGTTTTCACTGGTTTTCCTGGGGTGTCACAGCTTAGATGGAGTTTGCACAGGAGGACGAGGTCGTTGTGGGATATGGACTGTTTAGTTCCATGTTAAACCTTATGAACTTATAACTTATGTTTTGGTTTTAAACTTTATGCTTCCGCTAATAACTTGAACTTGGTTATTTTTTTTGGACACCAATTATATTGTTGGCTGGTTTTATATTTACTTTATTACATTGTTCAATATGATTGGTGGCTTGATCCTGGTCATGTCACGCTCCCTGCGGTGATACTCCGCTTGTGGATTTTGGGGGTGTGACACCTTCTTCAATCTTCACTCTATTTCCCTTCTACTCCATCTTCTTCATCAAAATCACACACACACTTTAACTATTACTCGAAATCACTGATTTTAGACCTCTCGAGGGTAGGTTCTACTCGTTTTGCTTGGGCAAACTGTTGTGGAGCATCAATCGATCGAGATTGGTTCAAGATCTAAAGGATTTTCACACTTTTCAACTTATTTATGAAACTTCTCTTCGATTTTTATAAAATATTGGTGGAATCGGGATTCAATCGGACTCTCGACTCGTTCCATAGTCAAGAGCCGAATAGAGAACTGATTTCCACCAAAGAGATGGACCGATTAACGGGTCAAACATGAATTTTCATCAAGAATAGCCCATTTGTCAGAATGGGCAGAGCCCATCCGGTCGAATGGACTGGAGCTGGTATTTTTCAGTTGTTTTACACGTTGTCACACCGTCTCCGTAACTAAAACCTTTCGTTTAAGAAAATTTTGCAAAAACTTCTAACGCAGCCCATCTGACCGGATAGGCTTTGCACCAATCTAAACTTTACCTTCTGTTTTTAAAATACCAAGTTTCACATCGGATTTTATCTTTCGAAACAAAACAGCCCTTCCGACCGAATGGGATCCATCCGTTCGGATGACACCCATCCGCCCGGATGACATCCATCGTCCGGATGGCGTCCACTCGTCCGGATGGCGTCCATCCGTCCGGATGCACTGTCAAACACTTAACCCGCTCGACATTCCATTTACGACCGTTCAACCCTGAGGAAGACTTATACATCTGTTTCCATACGTAGGCTGACCTGGCGCTCCCTTCAATCAAATCCAAATTGTGTTTACTTGATAAACACACATTGTGAGTATACTCGAACCCCTTTTCGTTTAACGCTCTTTTGGGTGTTACATACGTTCTTTATCAAAACACAACACACAACACAAACACTTTATAAACGCTAACTGATCCCGCATGCTATACGTGATTTGTTGAATGCTTGTTACTATGCTTATACAGTGTTACACTAGACCGCCTCTAGCAACGATAGTACTATAGTTCGGACTTAGAACTTGTGTGATAGGGGTTGCTAGGGATCACATTACTTTACTTCACGTATTTGCTTCGGTGAACATGTGTCGCACATACTCTACATCGCAGTCTCGTGGTTAAGTGGTATCATTGTTAATAGTTACATGCTTCGTTGTTACGTGTTTCATGCTGGCTATGCGTAAACGCTTTTATTACTATATCTATGCAAACTTGTGTACTCACCTTTACTTTATGTATTGACTTTTATTTTAACGTATGTGACAGGTTGATTGGATGTTATGCTGCAAACAAGTCAGGAAGTCTAGAAACTCACCAAATAAAAATCTGAGTTGTCGGAATGGAATTTGTTTTTGAGACTGAATATCTATAATGACTGTTATGAATTATTTGTTTAATAGTATGGGATATTAAACCTTATAAATATTATCATTTAATAGTTGTTATGGATTCCCTTAAACAATCTGTTTCACTCAGTGCCACGCACCGATGATTCCGCCATCGGTTGGGGTGTGGCAGATTGGTATCAGAGCCATAACTATAGGGAATTAGGACGAGTCATGTAAATTTGACCTAGTCTATAGTCTAAGCACCAACAGACCTTTCGTACGAACCCACTTGGGGCTTCGTACGAACCTGCATGATGTGATACTATCGTTCGAACCTATTATGATGCACCTTCGTACGGACCCACATACTACAACTTCATACGAAGGAGCCTTTCCTAAGGCGAAATACTACATGCCTTTCCTAAGGCTAACACAATGAACACGTTTTGGAAAACGATCGTATAACACAAACGAGTGATTGTGTCGAGATTAGGTGTGAAAACCAAGAACTCTCGATAAGATCACTTACCCCGTGTAACATCCCACATCGGTTGTGAAGGGGAACAAAGGCTTCCTTATAAGGGGCTGGATACCTTCACCATCATGACGCGTTTTGAAAACCGTGAGGGGCGGACGCCGAGGGCGTGCTGGCCGCCAAAGCGGACAATATAATGGTGCGGTTACGCTGGGCTGTTACAGATGGTATCAGAGCCAGGGCCGGACCGGTGGTGCCAGGTCCTGCGAGGACACTGGACCCCTTAAGGGGGGTGGATTGTGACATCCCACATCGGTTGTGAAGGGGAACAAAGGCTTCCTTATAAGGGGCTGGATACCTTCACCATCATGACGCGTTTTGAAAACCGTGAGGGGCGGACGCCGGGGGCGTGCTGGCCGCCAAAGCGGACAATATCATGGTGCGGTTAAGCTGGGCTGTTACACCCCGCGCATTTTCACTCTTAGCACGAGAATCTACGTTGAGTTAGGAGTGACATCCATATCTCGACAAAATTCTCCATCTCTATCTCGTGGTTGTTTAACCACAATTAGGAGCGAAGTTGTTAAGTTAGGGGTGAAACCCGCATCTTAATGACCAGTTCCACTCCCTACTTTGATTTTACAAATCTCACCGAAGTCTCGACTGTTCCGACGACACGAGTCACGTAGTAACTGGAAGGATGAGTGCTGATCGCCGTGACTCGGTGAGAGCACAGTCTATTAGGCCAAATCATGTACTCGAACTCGTTGGGAATGATCGAATCACTTTGGGTAGTCAACGTCTAACACCCACGGCACTCTAATTCGATATCTAGCCTACAATCGCCGATTTTACGCATCATCAATTTTATGTGTTATGTGTCTCGATTTTTGGAAATTTTACGCTTTCCGCTCCCCTCTTTACAAAGTGCACACAACTCGCATAGCCATCGTAATCTAAAACGCTAACTAATCGCGAACAAACTAAGAACTCTCGTACATTAACTCGTCGTTTACGCTACTCGCTACCGCTCGTAACTCTCGAACGCGCTACGCGACCTTGAAAGATAGGTGAATACGTGCAAAATATGTAGGTGAATACGTGCAAAATATGTGGATTATGTGAATTATGTGCTCATACGTGCTTATGTGTATACGTGCTAATGTGAATTATGTGCATACGTGATTATGTGCCTACGTGTTCCTAAGCTTTATGGAGTAATAATAATAATAATAATAATAATAATAATAAAATGTGTTGTAAAACGCTAAACTTTTCAAACAACACCCGATATAATCGAATCTCGTCTAATTCTTATGACGACGTCTGTTGTAGAACTCGCACGCGACAATGTCGTCATTTGGATCTCATACCCACCGTGCTGCCTGACGAAACCATGCTGACAAATGAATCGCCTCTCTTATGGCCAAGGAAATGGCCAAGGTCATACCTAAAAATGTCAGGGAAATCAATGAGGTCAGCAACAAATCATCTGTTGAGTCGAAGAATGAAGCGCCTAGAACTCCGTTCAGCTTGAAACAATTCAAAGCCTGCGACCTGCAAACTTTACTGGCGAAGATGGACCCAGTGCTATGTTTCAGTGGTTTGACTCTATTGAAGTTACCTTCAGGCAAAACGGATGCCAAGAAAATCTCCGCACTGTGAATGCTACTAGAGTCTTCCAGTCTAGGGCACTGGAATGGTGGACCGCTGAGCGCAACAGGCGCGGTAATGATGCAGCTTATGGCCTCTCATGGGAGGAGCTCAGGGAGCTTATGATGAAGGAGTTATGTCCTCCTCATGAAGTCTAAAAGCTGGAGAATGAATTCGGGCACATCAAGCAAGAAGGAGGTGACAACGCTGGTCTCACCGCTCATTTCAAACAATTGAGCGTTATTTGTCCCAGTCAGGTGGACACGCCTAATAAGACTATCAAGAAGTATATTCGCGCTCTTCCCGGCTGTGTAGCCGACTTTGTCCAGGCAGCGAGACCTACTACTATCGAGGAAACCTACCAACTCACAGCTGAGATCAACGACAAGCGAGTCTTGGCTGGAGCTTTCAAAACCTCGACCAAGAGTCTCAATCAAGCTACTGCCGCTCCCAGTACCGACAATGCAGCATCTCAAGGTTCAAAGCCTTCACGCTAGAGCCACAAGTGAAAGAACAACAACAACAACAACAAGAACGATGTGACTACCGCTGCAACACCACTCAACGCCGTCCCCGTACCACCCCACAATCAGAATCGTTAAGTTGCTATTACCAACGCACCGCCTACCAAGCGTGCGTACACTTGTATTCACCCTCTGTGCCCAACTTGCACTTATCATCATCCGACAGGGGTGAACCGTCGTTTCTGTGCAAACTACAACATCTATGGGCACTTTACTGCTCACTGCCGCTTAGTCCCCTGCCGATAAGCTCTTCCAACACCGCCAGCTCAATCTCTCGCTCTTCAGGGTAACCCAGCAGTTCCAGCGCCAGTTGCTAATGCTCGAACTTGCTACACTAGTGGTGACCCGAATCATTTTGCTAATGTTTACCCTCTCCGAGTTGTAACAACAACCACCGCAGCAACAACAACAACAGCAGCCTCAGCAGCAGCCACAACAAGCAGCCCGCGGAAGAACTTTCAATATCAACGTCCACCAGGCTCAGACTGACAACAATGTTGTCAATGGTACGTTCCTTGTTAACGGTATTTATGCCTCTTGCTTGTTTGATACTGGAGTCGATAACTGTTTTGTGTCGTTTGAATTCGAAAAAATTTTAAAACGTAAACGCGCTAATCTCCCAACGACCTTCGACGTAGAAGTCGCCACCGGAAGGACCGTCACCACTAGCTCCGTTCTTCATGATTGTACTCTTACACTCAACAATCGCACCTTCCCGATCGATCTCATTCCTATGCAACTTGGTAGTTTCGATGTCATAGTAGACATGGACTTTCTTCGTGAAAATCATGCCGAAGTCGTTTGTTTTGAAAAGATGATCCGTTTCTCTCTTTCAAACGGTGATCAATTATGTGTTTATGGCGAAGTACTCTCGAAGGAACTGAAACTGGTGTCGTGCATTCAAGTGAGCAAGCACCTCCGCAAGGAATACTTGGCCTTCTTAGCCCACATTATAGTAGCAGAGGAGGAAAAGAAGCCAATGGAAAAGGTACTTGTGGTTCATGATTTTCCTAATGTCTTCCCTGACGATTTACCTGGTCTACCCCATACTCGTGATATCGACTTTCGTATCGACCTTATCCCTGGTGCTAACCCTGTTACCAAAGCTCCTTATCTCCTCGCACCGTTTAAAATGCGTGAACTTTCTATCCAACTCCATGAGTTACTTGATAAAGGCTTCATACGCCCTAGCACATCTCCTTGGGGCGCACCCGTCCTTTTCGTGAAAAAGAAGGATGGATCGTTTCGAATGTGCATCGATTATAGGGAACTCAACAAGCTTACCATCAAGAATCGATACCCTCTACCCCGAATCAATGACTTATTTGATCAACTGCAAGGCGCTACGTGTCTCTCGAAGATCGATCTACGTTCTGGTTATCATCAGTTATGTATCCAAGAGCAAGACATACCGAAAACCGCTTTGCGTACCCGTTATGGCCATTACGAATTCGTGGTCATGCCTTTTGGTCTAACCAACGCACTCGCAGTCTTTATGGATTTTATGAACCGTGTGTGTAAACCCTTCTTGAATCGCTTCGTTATCGTGTTTATCGATGATATCCTTATCTACTCGAAGACGAGAGCCGAACATGCGCAACATCTTCGCTTGGTTCTTGAGCTTCTCCAAGGAAACTGCCTCTACGACAAGTTCTCTAAGTGTGAATTTTGGCTTGAGGAGGTTCAATTCCTCGGTCACATCGTTAACAGTCTAGGAATTCACGTTGATCTCGCGAAGATAGAAGCTGTTAAGAGTTGGATTACACCGAAATCTCCGTCTGAAGTCCGTTCATTTCTCGGATTGGCGGGTTATTACCGCGGATTTATCACTGATTTCTCTAAAATCTCTGTGCCTCTCACTACCTTAACACATAAAGAAAAGCCTTTTGTTTGGGGAACCGAAAAAGAGGATGCCTTTCTAACTCTTAAGCGTATGATTTGCAACGCTCCCGTTCTCACTCTACCCGACGGAAACGACGATTTTGTTGTTTATTGCGATGCCTCTAACCTAGGTCTTGATTGCATTCTTATGCAACGAGACAAGGTTATCGCGTATGCGTCTCGACAACTCTAGGTCCACGAGAAGAACTACACGACCCACGATCTCGAACTCGGTGCAGTTGTTTTTGCGTTAAAGATATGGCGACACTACCTTTATGGTACTAAGTGTACGATCTTCACCGACCATAAGAGCCTACAACACATCTTGAACCAGAAAGAATTGAACATGCGCCAACGCAGATGGGTTGAACTTCTCAACGATTATGATTGCGAGATACGCTACCACCCAGGCAAGGCAAACGTCGTTGCTGACGCTCTAAGTCGACGAAGCTATTTACATAGTGTTCGTAACGTTCAAGCCCAACACGACCTCGAAGCCCTCATTCGCGACGCTCAGCACGCTTGTTTTCTCGAGAACACTTTGAAGGAAGAAAAGATATGTGGAACCGAAAATCAAGTAGAGAATAAACCAAATGGTATTTTTCACTATCTCGACCGTATTTGGATCCCTAGTCGCAATAATCTCTGAGAGATTTTGCTGACTGAAGCCCACAAATCTCGATCTTCCATTCACACCGGTGCCGACAAGATGTACCAGGACCTTCGTGCCAGTTATTGGTGGCCGGGAATGAAGAAGGATATCACTCTATACGTCTCGAAATGCCTAACTTGCTCGAAAGTTAAGGCCGAACACCAACGACCCTCTGGCTTGCTTGAACAACCTGAGATCCCGATGTGGAAATGGGAGAGTATTGTCAAGGATTTCATTACGAAACTCCCTCGCACACCATCAGGTCATGATAGCATTTGGGTTATCGTCGATCGTCTTACGAAATCCGCCCACTTCTTACCAATACGAGAAGACTTCAAGGTAGAACGGTTAGCACGAATCTATACCGACGAGGTCATTTGTCGACACGGGACGCCTCGTGACATCATCTCTGACCGCGATGGTTGATTTAACAAGCGACTCTGGGAGACATTCCAAGCCGCTCTCGGTACAACTTTTAATCTCAGTACCACATTCCACCCCCAGACCGACGGTCAGACTGAGCGCACGATCCGCACCCTTGAAGACATGCTTCGTTCGTGCGTTATAGATTTTGGTGGTAAATGGGATTCGCATTTACATTTAGTAGAATTCTTGTACAATAACAGTTATCACGCTAGTATTCAAATGGCACCCTTCGAGGCATTATATGGTAGAAAATGTCGATCGCCTATTGTATGGCACGAGATCGGAGACGCATAAATCACCGGTCCTGAGTTGATACAAGAAACGACAGACAAGATTCACCAAATAAGAGACAATCTCTTGAAAGCTCGGAGTCATCAAAAGAGTTACGCCGATAAATGTCGCAAGCCCCTTAATTTTGAAGTTGGCGATCACGTACTCCTAAAGGTTTCACCTTGGAAGGGGGTGATCCGATTCGACAAGAAAGGAAAGCTAGCGCCACGATACGTGGGTCCCTTTAAGATTCTGGAAAGAATTGGCAAAATGGCCTACCGACTCGAATTATCGGAGGAACTCAGCAACGTACATCCGACTTTCCACGTCTCAAACCTCAAAAAGTGCCTAGCTGAAGAAAATATTCATGTACCTCTCGAAGACTTGCAAGTTAACGAGACCTTGAACTTTGTAGAAAATCCTGTGGAAATCATGGATCGAGAGGCCAAGAAACTTCGACGCTCACGCATTCCCATAGTGAAGGTTCGCTGGGAAGGTAAACGCGGCGCCGAGTTCACTTGGGAACTCGAAAGCGATATGAAAGCTAAATATCCGCAACTCTTTGTTACGTCTACTACTTAATTTCGGGACGAAATTCCCTAAAGTAGGGGAGACTCTAACAACTCGTATCTCGGTTGTTCCCACTTTCGTCATACTTCTTTCTTAAAGCGCTTGTACTCTTGAGATTCGATTAACGCTATGGGTTAAACTATATTTTAAACGCACATTACAATGCTTATCTAATTACAGTTATCGCATTTAAACACTATTAATAACGCTTACTACTTAAGCGCATTTTATCGCATTTTACATCGCTTACTCAGACACTTATACTAAACGCTATCCCAACGCAAGCTCAAAACACGAATTTATTTATATTATGTGTGTTATTTGTATGATTACTTGTTTAGAATGTTATGTGGTTATCAACGCAACGCTTATACGCTCAAACGTTCACTCACAACTTGATAAAACGCAACGCTTAACAAATGAACCAAGTTGGAAAACTAACAAACGCAAACCCGGCCATCCGACTGGCCATCCGCCCAGATGGGGCCCATGCGCCAGGATGGAGCCCATCCGTCCGGATGGAGCCATCCGGACACCGCCACTCGCTCACCGACTTAACCCCTCGCCCTCCTCAATAAATACCCACCGTACACGCCCATTTCAACACTTTGACACTACTATTCGCTCCCAAGTCTTAGACGCGATTCATGGCCTATCTGTAAGCTTTTTCTCCCAAACCTTCTTCAATCTTCACTATATTTCCCTTCTACTCCATCTTCTTCATCAAAATAACATACACACTTTAACTTTTTCTCGAAATCACTTATTTTAGACCTCTCGAGGGTGGGTTCCACTCGTTTTGCTTGGGCAAACTATTGTGGAGCATCAATCGATCGAGATTGGTTCAACATCTAAAGGATTTTCACACGTTTCAACTTATTTATGAAACTTCTCTTCGATTTTTATAAAATATTGGTGGAATCGGGATTCAATCGGACTCTCGACTCGTTCCATAGTCAAGAGCCGACTCGAGAACTGATTTCCACCAAAGAGATTGACCGATTAACGGGCCAAACATGAATTTTCATCAAGAACAGCCCGTTTGTCAGAATGGGCAGAGCCCATCCGGTCGAATGGACTGGAGCTGGTATTTTTTCATTGTTTGACACGTCGTAACACAGTCTCCGTAACTAAAACCTTTCGTTTAAGAAAATTTTGCAAAAACTTCTAACGCAGCCCATCCGTCCGAATGGACCATGTCCACCCGTCCGGACAGGCTTCGCACCACTCTAAACTTTACCTTCTGTTTTTAAAATACCAAGTTTCACATCGGATTTTATCGTTCGAAACAAAACAGCCCTTCCGACCGAATGGGATCCATCCACTCGGATGACATCCATCCGCCCGGATGACACCCATCCGTCCGTATGGCATCCATCCGTTCGGATGCACTGTCAAACACTTAACCCGCTCGACATTCCGTTTACGACTGTTCAACCCTGAGGAAGACTTATACATCTGTTTCCGTACGCAATCCAATCCAATCTAAATTATGACACGCCGCACCTAAACCCCTTTGTGAAATAAACACCTGAAACCCTGTCACACCTACTCTTTACCTCACTCATCTCTCCCACCGGTGAAATAAACGCAAAACCCTAACCGTTCATGATGAATCAACAAATCATAAAATTCACAAATCTAAGAAATTGGCGAAATCAACAAGTAAAAAAATTACTCAGTACCGTTAATTGAGTGATGAATGAACAAATGTTGATTTTATGGGGGGTGGGTTGCAGTTGGTGGTGGTTGCACAGTGGTTGATGCTGGCGCCGCCGCCATTGTTTCTGGGTTGGGGTTTTAGTCAGGTGGTGAAACGATGGGTTAATGGTGGTGGCGATTGGTTGATGGTGGTAAGAGGTGGGAGGTGGTGGTGGTGGGATCAGAATGTGTAAGAGTATGTGTGGTAGAGAGAAAGCTTCAAAGGGAGAGAGATAGAGTGTGTGGTATAGAGAAAGAAATAGACTTAAGAGTTTTATATATAATATTAATAACAATAATACTAATACTAATAATAAAAATAAAGGGGTAAAAAGACTAAAATACCCTTGTGTAACCAAATTTAACAAAAAAAATCTAACTAGGTTAGGCTTAGAGGACAAAACTTGCAACAAAATTCCCTATAAAGGGCAAAACCTGTAAAAATTCGTTGAAAAGGACACCACCTGAAAAGTGATATATAGATAAAGGACAAAACTTGTAATTTTTCCTACTAGTAAGTAATATATAGCTAAACGAGATTATGATTAGCAAGCCAATCATAATGAATAGAGACGACTGGTTTCCAATTAATGTATTGTTAGGTCTCATACATGTATATATAAATTTGATACAGCTGAAACGTGTGTACGAGTCGATCTAAACCTGAATTCCGGATCACCCACCAAGAGTATAGATGCAAACCAAATAGAAATAATCACAACGATAAGGTGTTTGAGTAACGTGAACCTTAAACGATTGTAATAGATTAAGAATAGCGAGTTACCTCGATCCAACAACTAAAAGCGCTAGATCCCGAAAAACGAAAACTTCACCACTCAAGAATTTCCAAAAATCCAAGTTTCTTCGGTTTCTACTCGCGAACACGAACTAGACAAAAAACGGAATGAATGGTTGAAATAGCAGTCACGTACTAGTTCAGTACGGTGCGGTGGCGAGCAGCGCCAATGACCCGGTGGTGATGGTCACGGTGGTAATGATGGCATGCGACAATGGCAAGACCAGCGAAGGTGGGTAGTGGCACAGAAGCAAGACAACGGATTAGGGTTCGTTATGTTTCTACTAAAATGGTATAACTTGAATAGATCCCTTAAGTTCCCTTTATATAGCCACGAAACCCTAATCTAGGTCAAATTCAAACAAGTCTCTCCATGTCTGTCCCATGGGTTTTAGGGTTTCTAAATAATGATTTAATAAATAATAATTCAAACTTTTTAGATATAATTATCTAAATCAATAATTATCAAATTAACTCTTTAATTTATTAACCTAAAATTAAAAGAATATTTATTTCTTTATTCTTTTATTTTAGTTAATTAACAACTAATTAACTAATCAAAATTTCGTTTAATTAAACATATAATTAAATCTATCTACTATAATAAAAGAAATCAACTTTTGGATACGTGTCATTCATTGAAGGTATCCTCAAATATATATTTATTTTATATTAACTAAATAAATAAATATTAAATAAATATTAAATCTTATCATACTTTAATAAAATATTATCCTCAAATCTACATTGTTAATTTAATATATTTTAAAACAAATACCTCTCTTTCCTACTTATCTTATATTAAATATATAAATAATAAATTAATATTAAATGTTATCCTAATTTATTAAAAATTGAACTTTTTTTATTATTTGGTATACAAAATTATATTTATTCAACTCGTGTAAAACGTGGGGTTTTAAAAAAATCAAGTTTTTATTATTATTTACTATACAAAGTTACATTCATATAACCCGTGCAATACACGAAGTTTTTAAACATATAACTTTTTATCATTTGCTATGTAAAATTAGATTTATCCAACACGTGTAATACACGAAGTTTTTAAGGATATAATTTGTTATTATAAAGATACGACATTTTTAGTATTTAATATACAAAATTACATTTATTTAATCTGTGTAATACACATGGTTTTTAAAGATATAACTCTTTTTTAGATCTATTCAACACGTGTAATATACATGGTTTTTAATGATGTAATTTTTTTTTATCATTTGGTAGATTTATTCAACCCGATTATACATGGGTTTTTAAAGATACAAAGTTTTTAGTATTTAGTATACAAAATTACATTTATTTAATCTGTATAATACACATAGTTTTTAAAGATATAAACTTTTTTATTATTTGATATATAAAATTACATTTATTTAACCCGTACGATACACGAGTTTCATAAAGATATAACTTTTTATTATATAATATATAAAATTACATTTATTTAACTCGTGTAATACACGGGGTTCTAACCTAGTAACTCTATATTTAATTATCTCTTGTTTAATGAATTTTTATTTTTTTTCTTGATAACAATATCTAATACCTAAATTTGATTATATAATACTAATAAAAAGGTCCCTTTAATGCCACATGGTATTTTTTATAATAACAAATTTCACTAAAAAAACCATGTGTCAATTTATCATTTACCTTAATCATAATAAATAATAAGTAAATTAATATAAAGACTATTAAATGATTGAATTTAATATATATATATATATATATATATTAAAATAATCTTATATTCAAGATTATATCTCTTCAATATTCTTAATATTAATTATCTATTTACCTATACTTTAATATAATATCTCTACTTTAATAAATAAAAACATACTTATCAAAAGAAGATGAGATAACCAAAAATATATACATCCATCCATCACTATTTGATGTAACCAAAAATTTCAAACCTCATCATGTTTATAATTTGTCATTATCATTTTCACAAATTTTAAACATATATACAAACTATATATATATAGAGAGAGAGGGAGAAAAAGTGTAACGTACAATAGGGCTTATCGTACACTCGTACGCGATTCTGGTATTGCATGTTATAAAAAAGCATGTTGGAAATCGTATGTTGGTATTTTTTTTATGAAATCGTATGTTGGTATATAAAGCAATTTCACATGTTGGTTTTTCAGCACAAATCGCATGTTCAGGAGTGAATTCGCACCAGATCGTACCACTGGGATGATCGCGGTTTAGTACGATAAGAGCCATTGTACGTTAACCTGCTTCTATATATATATATATATATATATATATATATATATATAGGGTCAGGATTTAGAGAAAACGGTGAAAAGTGTGAGAACGGTGAGAACGATTATGGATCGTCCGATCAAAACAATCCATGGACTAGATTGCTGTCACACCCTGATATTTCCACGTATTACCGGTGGGCCCGGTGGGAAGTATCGTGACGTAGTTGATATCATCATAGTCAATTTATTCACAGTTTAATGCACAGCGGAAGTCTAAAGATAATAACATTACAAACCGATTGAAAGTAATATCAATTATTACAAAACGGTTGTAAAGAGATCCATAGGCGGATCAAAGATAAAAGAAACATTGTTCAACAGATTTTTAAACATCTAAGCTTGCAAGACTCTTTATTGATGCTAGGAGTAGCCAGCCCATTTCGCTTAGTACCTGCACTTAACCTTTTTGGAAAATACGTCAGTTTTCACTGGTAAATACAATTAACCGACTCGTTTTGAAAATGTTTAAGAAAAATGATTTAAATGCACAAGGCACAAATAATCTTTTATAACTTGGGATAATTATTTAAAATAAACTTGTAAAAGAATTATATGTTTATTATACGTTCAGTAGCCCGGGTTGAATACCGGGTTAAAGATTAATGGACACACCACATAATATAACCTACGGCGAGTTATTCTCGAACAGGCAGGTATAACATTTTACATACGCACTGGCAGGTGTATGCCTACACCCCGTCCTTAAGTCGTGGCCATTGAGCCGAGGATATCCAGGATACGACCATTAACCCCCCAAAGGCTTTAACAAACAAAACAGATTAAACGGGTTATATCAATGAATTAACCTTCATACGATTAAAGATTCAATACCCGACCAAGCGGTATTTTATATACCGTATCCCAAGCCCGTATAAGGGAAAATAAGTTAAAAGTATTTACCTGAGCAAATTATACAAATTTATCCCAGCCGTATACAATCAGCAGGTGCAAATATCTTTTACTGGGCTCCTAAATCTGGAACGAAGGTTTTAATAACCTATTAGATTCCTAACGGGTCTTACTTAAGTTTAAACTTAGACCGGTTAGTTTTAAGGAAAGATATACGGTTCAAAACGCAATATTAAGCGAAGACCGGATTAGAATGTGATTTAGACCCGACAAATATGAAGACTTGTATAATATGGGTAAACTAAACACATTCTGGATTTTGAGGTAAAAATGATAAGGTTTGACCTATTTCGGTCAATTTATGCAAACTAGTCACAAAAACCGTACCGAACGCGAAAAGTGCATAACGGGTAACCAAAAGAGTCATATACAGGTTTCACAAGTTAATATGCCTTAAATATGTTGTGATATCAGTAGGATACCTTCCATTATGCCCAAAACGAATTTAAAGTCAAATTAAGCCCCGTAGGGGTATTTTGGTCATTTTAAAGGTTATAAAAGAGGTGAAATATTAATCTGAGGTTCTGGTCTAAAATGATCAGTAAAAATAATAATTTTTGCAAGTCATATCAGTAGGGTATTGCATATATGTGAAATTTATCATTTATAACCAAACTATGCACCGTAGGGGCATTTTGGTCATTTCACATAAGCTTTAAAGGTCAAATTTGGAAATCTAAGTTCAAAACTTTTATTATTGTTAAAATATAAAAATTTACTTAAAACATCAGTAGGTATTAAGTCTTATGTGTCAAAAATAGTTTTAACCCATATTATGCGTTTAAAACACGTAAAAAGTCGGTTTTAAGCGATTTTTAGGTTATATAAGGAAATCTGAGTTTTTGATCAGTTTATAAAGTTCAAAATATTTTATTTATCATATAAAATCAGTAGAAAAAGATTTGGTATCAATATGTTATGTAAAACTCATTTTATTAGTAAAAATGGTATAATCGTCAATTACCGAATCAAAGCAAGAACCCTACATTATGATCAGTTTAAAAATAAATAAAAATCTCCAAAAATCCCAAAATATTATATTAAATCAGTGGGTAAAAAGTTTGGTGTCAAAATTTGGGTTTAGATAGGCTTTATGCTAATAATGCCGTTTAATTAATAAAAAGCTTTCAAATTACGATATTGAGCATAACTCCTAATTTAGACCGCAAACTGATGTAAAATTTTTAGGACATGATTATAAGTCAGTAATAAAGGTTTTTGTCCTCTCACATTTTCAAAAATCTCGTTTTAGGGTCAAAAGGGCATAATGGTCAACATTTAAGTAATTAACGGAAACATTCAAATGAATCGGATTAATTAGGAACCAAGTTATATAACCTCAGAGGGTTTTACTAACCTATAACCTGGTCCTAATGGAGCTCTAAGGCATATCTAAACTAAGGTAAATCAGGTCAGAACTGAAAGTCAAAGCAAAAGTCTTCTCTTGCGACTTTCGGTTCCGAACCGAGCCTAAACTCAAAATTGTCGGGTTGAACACGCTTAGACATGTTCTTACATTAATTACCAAGTTATATTAGTGTTAAAACAGGTTCTATAACTTCTACATTGTTAATTATGAGTTTATTTACAAAATAGCTTTCTGTTGACTTTTTAATATTAAGTTTGACCCGACAATTGACCAAGTTAGAGTGGAAATCAGAGGGTGCCCTTTTACGGACTTATTACCCACATAATTACCAACTCATAGCCACTTTCAATTCGAAAAATGACTTGACCATTAGTGATTAATCACTAAGTCAAAGCTTAATTACGACGGCTTTGACTTTTGGTCATTAAACTAAGAAAACTTGAATTAGGAAGGCTAAGAATGCTTACAAATGTTCTTAGCACGAATTAGGAGCTGAGGGAAACTTGCTTGAAGTCCAGAGAGCTCCAGAGAGTGAGTTGAGAATGATTTTTGAGAGTGCAAGTGAACAAGTGTAACAATCAAGAGCTTATATAGGATTTTAAACATCTCAAGATCATTCCACACAAGTCTACAAGTGTTTTCTGATCATCCTAGGTGTCCCCTATGCATGTATTACTATTGGCTCAGTCCCTGAATTCGAAAACCACCATGCAAAGGCGGTGTAACCTACTGTACATGCATCTGTCATTTTTTTCTGCATCTGATAGGTTTACGCAACCCGCGTAAGACTTGTCTCATGGTCTACGCGACCCGCGTGAGGGTCTGATCTGGTTACCAAGTTTCAAATATTGCAATTTTGGTCCCTGGTCCTTCTAAACTTGATTTAACTTGCGTTTATTGCACTTTTAACCCCCAAACTTGACTTTTAAGGATCTTGAGTCTTTAAACATTTAATAATAAGCCTTCGGTTAGTCACGAGGTCACCCGAATGGTCTTGAAATGCAATATTAACGCATTTAACCCTTATTACTTGTAATTAACACTTTGATTATTTATATGTGTCGAAACTCCACGAATTTAATATCCGTTATTCTTGGGATCAAAATAGATCATCACAATGTTTTTGGGATCGTTAAAAGGTCACTCAGAGGTTACTTTCAACATGTTGACACTTTTAACTCCTATGTTTCATAAGATCCTTATTTTAAGCAAAAACGACTTCCATTGTTCGACAATTTATTCGTTAAAGAATACGAACGTCGTGTGAGGTCAATCAGAGGCACAAGAATGGCATGTTGACACTTTGGATCCCTTTATTAACATATTTACATTGTTTAACAATTTTAGTCCTCCAGAAATAATTCCTTACACGTTTAAAGTCCATGACACGTGTCTTCATAATATTGGTCGTGATTTTACGAGGTGTTACATCCTCACCCCCTTAAAAGAAATCTTGACCTCGAGATTTACTGAAATAAATAAGGGTACTTCTGTTTCATTGTGGATTCAACCTCCCACGTGTATTCGGGACCTCTACGGGCATCCCATTTAACCTTCACAATCGGTACGTGCTTCTTTCGAAGTTTCTTGACCTGTGTCGATCCTCGATCGACAAAGGTTTTTTAACAAATTTTAAGCTTTCATCTATATTCACATCCTTATGTGACATGGCTAGCGATTCATCGGCTTGACATTTCTTCAGATTGCATATGTGGAACACATTATGAATTCCACTGAGCTCTTCAGGCAGGTTTAACTTGTAAGCCACTGTTCCGACACATTCGATGATCTCGAATGGTCCTATGAATCTGGGGCTTAACTTGCCTTTCTTGCCAAATCGCATTACCCCTTTCCAGGGTGATACTTTAAGTAACACTTTGTCACCTACCTCGAATTTTAGAGGTTTACGCCTTTTATCTGCGTAGCTTGTTTGCCTATCCCTGGCAGCTTTGAGACGATCACGTATCTGCACAATCTTATCTGTCGTCTCCAGGACTATATCAGGTCCGGTCAGTTGGACATCCCCAACTTCTGCCCAACAAACGGGCGTCCTGCACTTTCTTCCATACAAAGCTTCAAAAGGTGCAACTTGAATACTGGAATGATAGCTATTATTATACGAAAATTTAATCAACGGAAGATGATCATCCCAACTTCCTCCTAAATCAATAACACAAGCTCTTAGCATATCCTCGAGCATTTGAATCGTACGCTCGCTTTACCCATCCGTCTGAGGATGATATGCAGTGCTGAAATTTAATCGAGTGCCTAGGGATTGCTGAAAGCTTTTCCAAAAATGCGATGTACACCTTGTATCCCTATCAGGGATGATAGACATAGGCACTCCATGAAGAGATACAATCTCGTCAACATATAACTGAGCTAACTTATCTGAGCTGTGTGTTTCCTTAATAGGTAAGAAGTGGGCTGAATTAGTTAATCTATCAACTATAACCCAAATAGTATCATTCCCATGCTTAGTCTTTGGTAACTTAGTAATAAAGTCCATGGTTACCATTTCCCATTTCCAGGTGGGAAGTTTAGGTTGTTGCAGCAAACCTGACGGCTTCTGGTGTTCAGCTTTAACTTGCGCGCACGTCAAACATTTGGCCACATAAGTGGCTATAGATTTCTTCAAACCTATCCACCAATAATTTTCCTTTAAATCCTGGTACATCTTATCACTACCAGGATGGACAGAATACTTGGAACTATGGGCTTCTTGAAGAATCACATCCCTAAGTCCTCCATAAATTGGAACCCATATTCGTCCATTCAATCTTAGGATTCCATCCTTGCCATATGATAACTGTTCAGCAGTTACACCCAATTTTTCATTTGGATAGTTAGCTTCTAACACAGCTTCCTTCTGAGCAGCTAACAATCTTCCATTCAAGCTATTCTTCAATTCAATGCTCTTGGCATTTATTCTAATGGGCTTAACTCTTTCCTTTCTGCTCAAGGCATCGGCGACCACATTCGCCTTACCTGGATGATATCGGATTTCACAATCATAATCATTCAGCGTCTCCATCCATCGACGCTGTCTCATGTTCAGATCCTTCTGGTTAAACAGATGCTGAAGGCTCTTATGATCAGAATAGATCACACACTTAGTCCCATACAGGTAATGCCTCCAAAGCTTTAGTGCAAATACAACGGCTCCCAACTCCAAATCGTGGGTGGTGTAGTTCTTCTCGTGCACTTTTAATTGTCGGGATGCATATGCAATAACTTTTCCCTTCTGCATAAGCACACATCCCATGCCCGTGTGTGATGCGTCGCAATAAAGCACAAATTCTTCAATACCTTCTGGCAATGTCAACACAGGTGCATTGCTTAATTTCTGTTTGAGAACATCAAAGGATTCTTGTTGCTTAGGATCCCAATCAAACTTGATATTCTTGCGAGTCAATGAAGTTAGGGGTGCTGCAATCCTTGAGAAATTTTCAATAAAACGCCTGTAATATCCTGCCAGACCCAAAAAGCTGCGAATCTCTGTGGGCATCTTTGGCTCTTTCCAATTCATGATGGCTTCAATCTTAGCGGGATCCACCTGGATACCACGATCACTAACCATATGTCCAAGAAACTGGACTTCATGAAGCCAAAACTCACATTTTGAAAACTTGGCGTAAAGCTTCTCTTGTTGAAGAAGTTTAAGAATACAACGAAGATGCTTCTCATGATCAGCCTAATTCTTCGAATAAATAAGAATGTCATCAATGAAGACAATGACAAACTTGTCCAAGTAGGGTTTGCAAACGTGATTCATGAGGTCCATGAACGCTACTGGTGCATTAGTGAGCCTGAAAGGCATCACCAAGAACTCGTAATGACCATAACGAGTTCTGAATGCAGTCTTATGCACATCTTCATCTCTAACCTTCAGTTGATGGTAGCCTGACCTTAGATCAATCTTGGAGAAATAGCTTGCTCCTTGAAGCTAGTCGAATAGATAGTCGATCCTGGGCAATGGATATCTGTTCTTGATTGTAACCTTGTTCAGCTCTCATTAATCAATGCATAAACGCATTGATCCATCCTTTTTCTTCACAAACAGAATCAGTGCTCCCCAGGGAGATGAACTAGGTCGAATAAAACCTTTTGCCAACAAGTCATCCAGTTGAGTCCTTACCTCTTTCATCTCAGTCGCTGCTAACCTATAAGGTGCTCTTGCAATAGGTGTTGCTCCTGGAATAATGTCGATTCTGAACTCCACTTGCCTATCTGGTGGTAAACCAGGTAGTTCTTCAGGGAATACGTCTGGATATTCAGAAATGACAGGGACGTCCTCAACCTTGAGCTTTGGTTCATCAATAGTTACTTGTGCTATGTAAATGACACAACCCTTCTTCAAACACCTAGACGCCTTAAGCATAGACGCTTGCTTAGGCAACCCATACTGAGTATCTCCTTGTATTGTGAGTGGCTCACCATACGGAGTCTTGATAATAACTTGTTTCTTGTCACAAACAATCTGGGCTTGGTTATGAGATAACCAATCCATGCCAATTACTATGTCGAAACCAGCTAATTTCAAAGGAAGCAAAGATAATGGAAAAGAGTGGTTCCTAATGGATATAAAACATCCGTCTAACACAGTTGAAGCAGTTTCTATGGTACCATCAGCCAATTCTACTTCATATTTTATGCTTAGGGTTTTAACATGTAGATTTAACAACTTACAAAACTTATCATCAACAAACGACTTATCTGCACCCGAATCAAATAATACCCTTGCATAAACATCATTGATAAGAAAGGTACATGTTATCACGTTGTCATTCTGGATTGCTTCTTGAGCATTCATCTGAAAGACCCGAGCATTGGTCTTTTTACCTTCTTCAGGTTTCTTGGCATACTTTGGGCAGTTAGACTTGATATGCCCTTTCTCGTTACAGTTGTAACAAGTCGCATCCTTTATCTTCTTACAGTCCAATGTCTTATGCTCACTGGATTTACAGATCCCACAAGCCCTAGGCTGCGATTGGGATGTTGATTCATACCTGCACTTTCCCAGATGACGCTTCTTGCAGGTCTTGCATTTGGGCTTCTCACCCAACTGTTGGTCATCCTTCTTGAACCCTGAACTCTTCTTGTGATCAGAGTTTCCCTTATGCTTCTTATCTGAACGGTGTGAGTTATCATCCTCATGCTTCCTCTTCCCCGCATCAGAATTCCTAAGTGATCTCTGCCTGACCGCATCAAGGGTAAGAGATAATGACAAATCAGCTACTGACCTAAAGGTAGTAGGTCGAGACGCTTTCACACTAGCTTTGATCTCCGGGGCCAAACCCCCAATGAAACGGGCTATGCGTTTTGGTTCCGGTGTCACCAAGTATGGAACCAATTGTGACATAGTATTGAAACTGGTGAGGTATGCCTGGCAGTCTAGATTCTTCATGACCAAGGTCAAGAAGTCAGTCTTAATCTTCTCAACTTCATGTTGAGGACAAAAATTCTCTTTGATTAAAGCAACAAACTGATCCCATGTCAGATTATACAACGGGATCTTCCAAGTAGCTTGGATCAATGACCTCCACCAAGCCAGAGCTTCTCCTTTAAATGATTGTGACACAAACTTCACAATATCTTGCTCTGCACATGTGACAACCCATATTTCCAAGGTTAGTCTTGTAATTTTGATTCCTCGTTATTCCTCTTACACTTTTGTTACGATTAGTTATTAAACTTGAACGCATCGGTAATCCATGTAATTGGGCCAACTGTTTAGCATGCACACACTAATCGGGCCGCACATCAATCCATTGGCCCAATTATGCCTCTACAAGCTTACACCTTGATCCGCAATTCAATTAGAATCCAATCCGAGCCCTTTTGTTCATTACATGGGCTGCCATGTGTTTGGGCTTAAGCCCATTACTTCGGCTATTATGTAAACCACCCCAAACCTTGGCTAACAAGTATACGTATTATATTTCCTTATATTTTGGATTCGCTTAAAACAAAAACAAACCCTATTGCTTCATACGAACGGCAACAGGAGCCCCATTCGAAGTCCCTTCTCCTTTGGGAACTTATCTTTTGTGCTTAGATCATACATCATCGAGTAGGTATGTTTCTAGTAATTTCGTTTCCGACTGATCGTGATTGATTGCATGAGATGTGTTATCAGTGTAAATATAAATAATTGCAATGTTTGAATGTATAATAATGTTTAGAAAATTTCATGCATACACGATAGGGAATTATGGGCACGTTGTACAAACTGATTTGTTATAATATGCTAGGGTTGTATTAATTGATGACTTGGGTGTTCGATATTGATGAATAGGTGTTAGGGTATTGTTGCAAGTTGATTTCAAGGTTCTGATGATAGCCGCTTTCTATAAAAATTGATTAGTAGATCATATTATAATAATCTGTTTGTATGGTGCTTTTGATGACTATAAAAATTGATTAGCCGATTTCTATAAAATTGTTAAACAGTTTGGGGTATGTAAAATAATTGTTGGTATGTTGGGATTGGGCCGATGGAATAATATAGGGCCTCAAGTCCAGCCGGTTACATTATTGAAATAGGGCCACACACTTAAATTGAATTTCGATTTGGGTTGTACTGTTTGTATTAAAACATAAGTCATGCCTTTTAAAGAGTGTGAACTCACCTCGGTTTGCTCGGTATGCTAAATTACTCGCTCACAAATATTCAGTCAAAGCCTATAGTATGCATATATACACAATCAGTTTATGTCCTTAACTTTCACGTAACAGTTAGGTGTTATTTGCTATGTGAAGCATGAATTGTATGAACTTGAAATAATTGTATACGTGTTACATGATGTTAACTGCCGAGCACATATTGTGATGTCGGATTTCGTGACAGTTAAACACATAAACTGATTGTGTATATATGCGCTCGCCATTGGCCCGGCGATTAAGTCGATATAAAAATGAGGGACTTCATGATAGAGTTTTGTCTAGTAAGTTAAGGTTGTTGTCCTACCCAAGGAGGACGAACGTACGTATTCTACCCAAGGAGAATACGCAGGATTAATATTGGCATCCTACCCATGGAGGATGGCGGTACATATCCTACCCATGGAGGACATGTAGGTTCCGTTTTAGTTCTTTAACCCCATTCCCAACCACCGGGAATCCCATGCCTTTTAAAGGGTGTGAACTCACCTCGGTTTGCTCGGTATGCTAAATTACTCGCTCACAAATATTCAGTCAAAGCCTATAGTATGCATATATACACAATCAGTTTATGTCCTTAACTTTCATAGACTACAATTGTCTTTTGTCTTTTATGACAATGAATATGGCCCGTAGGCCCTACATCACAAAATGGATGTTTAAATAATAAAGAAAGGAATTGGAAGGATCCAATATAAGGATAACTTATGCGATTTTATCGAATCACATTTGCCAGGAGTGTTAACATGTTTTCAGATGTTAACAAGGATTTTAAATCTTAAAAGGAACTACCATCATGGCCCTGTCTTAAAATGACATATGGCTAGGTTTTGCCTTCAAGATTTTCTTTTAATATATAATGGCAGATTAATTTTTTAAAGGAATGATATTTTGCTTTATTTCATATTTCATACATATAATGATAATTGAAAATTTAAATTCAACACATTCCATAAATAAATAAATAAAGAAGAGTACATAGATGCCCTAAACAAGACTTTTACATAAATAAGTTGCCCACGCAGGGGCTAAACTGAAAATACAAGTCCTCATAGGGACTGAATACATAAATAGATGTCTACGCAGGGACTTGATTGAAACAAAGAAATTACAACATAAATAAATAAGGAATCTTCAAAAGTCCCTTCTCTTATTTCCTTTGATCAGATTTGCCAAACCTTTTAGAAATCCTCGGTGGCTCCTACGCTCTTCTTGAACCCCCCGCTCCACCTGGCTCAACCTTTGAAGAATCTCCTGCTGCTGCGGAGGTTGGATCTGCGGCGGCTGCGGCTGCTGTTGCTGCGGAGGTTGAGGAGGTGGCGGGTATTGGTACCCATAGGCCGAGTACCCAGTCTGATATGGGGCTCCATAGGGCCCTTCAGGATGAAGAGCATTGTAGTTTGCCGCTACAAGGTACGGGTCAACATCGGGGGCATTGTAGTAGTTATACCCTGGGTAGGCTGGCTGCTCAAAAGGGTTATACGCCGCTGTACCGGCGTAAGAAGGTATTGGGTTATCAAAACCCACATGCGGTGGTGGTGGTGCGACTGGCGCAAAGTCCACCTCAGAAACGGGGTTTGAAGACCCACCCATCTGTGGGTCTTCATATAGTGACGGGTAATGGCTGCCACTTGAATGTTGAGGGGTTCTGAAGTGGAAATCCCCTCCTTGCATGGATATTCGTGCACCTGTTCTTCTTCGCCTCGGTGGCTCCGGAGGCAGTTGCTGCTCAAGCGGTGGTGGTGGCGGTGGCGTGACCGCTACAAAACGTGAATCCTCAGAGGGATCCTGCTGCTGCTGCTAAGATGGGTTGTAAGAGGGAGTAAAACTCCCAGTTGTATTGGGCAAACCTTGCCACATAACTGTCTGGACCACGATAAGGTGATCCATGAAAAGATGACCCATCTGAAATCTCGATGGGATGAGTGGGCGTCCCAGTGGTGGTTCGGCAGGATCGGGGTCATCATCCATATCCATGTCCTGAGCTTCAGGAAAATGGTCTTCAGGGCCCAATGGGTTATGTCCCATTGGTTCTTCAATATGATTTGCCGGGTTAAACCGGCTCTGGAAATACGGGGTAGGGTCTTGAAATGCGCGGTGCGACCCCGACCGCTGCAGTGGTAGGTAGGAGTGGTGCGAATCATTGGGCTCGTTCTCCAATTGTGGCCCAAAGGAATGATGGTAAGAGGGTGATGAACTAAGTGAGACAGATCGCCTCTCGGGCTCCAAATATGTCCTCCAATCTTCTTGAGGACTTGTGCTCATAGTAGCTGATGGAGTTCGCCGGTGTGAAGGCCCGACCTCATGATCGTTGGGCGCGTTGAATGTCCCATTGCCTCGTCCTCCTCTTCGGAACCTTGGTGGCATTTTTGTTGATCCTGTCAAAACAAACAAAAGAAACAACAAAGAAAACAATAAAGGACAAAATAAGATTAGTCCTAAGTTCTATGCCTAGACTCGGAAGTCGAGGAATGTGCAAACTGTGTCATTGAGATTAAACACAAAAGGCTTGTGTTTAATTCACTCAATGTTGGCTCTGATACCAACCTGTCACACCCCGATATTTCCACGTATTACCGGTGGGCCCGGTGGGGAGTATCGTGACGTAGTTGATATCATCATAGTCAATTTATTCACAGTTTAATGCACAGCGGAAGTCTAAAGATAATAACATTACAAACCGATTGAAAGTAATATCAATTATTACAAAACAGTTGTAAAGAGATCCACAGGCGGATCAAAGATAAAAGAAACATTGTTCAACAGATTTTTAAACATCTAAGCTTGCAAGACTCTTTATTGATGCTTGGAGTAGCCAGCCCATTTCGCTTAGTACCTGCACTTAACCTTTTTGGAAAATACGTCAGTTTTCACTGGTAAATACAATTAACCGACTCGTTTTGAAAATGTTTAAAAAAATGATTTAAATGCACAAGGCACAAATAATCTTTTATAACTTGGGATAATTATTTAAAATAAACTTGTAAAAGAATTATATGTTTATTATACGTTCAGTAGCCCGGGTTGAATACCGGGTTAAAGATTAATGGACACACCACATAATATAACCTACGGCGAGTTATTCTCGAATAGGCAGGTATACCATTTTACATACGCACCGGCAGGTGTATGCCTACACCTCGTGCTTAAGTCGTGGCCATTGAGCCGAGGATATCCAGGACACGGTCATTAACCCCCCCAAAGGCTTTAACAAACAAAACAGATTAAACGGGTTATATCAATGAATTAACCTTCATACGATTAAAGATTCAATACCCGACCAAGCGGTATTTTATATACCGTATCCCAAGCCCGTATAAGGGAAAATAAGTTAAAAGTATTTACCTGAGCAAATTATACAAATTTTTCCCAGCCGTATACAATCAGCAGGTGTAAATATCTTTTACTAGGCTCCTAAATCTGGAACGAAGGTTTTAATAACCTATTAGATTCCTAACGGGTCTTACTTAAGTTTAAACTTAGACCGGCTAGTTTTAAGGAAAGATATACGGTTCAAAACGCAATATTAAGCGAAGACCGGATTAGAATCTGATTTAGACCCGACAAGTATGAAGACTTGTATAATATGGGTAAACTAAACACATTCTGGATTTTGAGGTAAAAATGATAAGTTTTGACCCGTTTCAGTCAATTTATGCAAACTAGTCACATAAACCGTACCGAACGCGAAAAGTGCATAACGGGTAACCAAAAGAGTCATATACAGGTTTCACAAGTTAATATGCCTTAAATATGTTGTGATATCAGCAAGATACCTTCCATTATGCCCAAAACGAATTTAAAGTCGAATTAAGCCC
This sequence comes from Helianthus tuberosus, assembly GCA_030545235.1. Classification (NCBI taxonomy): domain Eukaryota; kingdom Viridiplantae; phylum Streptophyta; class Magnoliopsida; order Asterales; family Asteraceae; genus Helianthus; species Helianthus tuberosus. Next base: position 178,861,314 of record CM060368.1, read on the forward strand.
CGTAGGGGTATTTTGGTCATTTTAAAGGTTATAAAAGAGGTGAAATATTAATCTGAGGTTCTGGTAAAAAATGATCAGTAAAAATAATTATTTTTGCAAGTCATATCAGTAGGGTATTGCATATATGTGAAATTTATCATTTATAACCAAACTATGCGCCGTATGGGCATTTTGGTCATTTCACATAAGCTTTAAAGGTCAAATTTGGAAATCTGAGTTCAAAAATTTTACTTACTATTAAAGTATAAAAATTTACTTAAAACATCAGTAGGTATTAAGTCTTATGTGTCAAAAATAGTTTTTAAACCATACTATGCGTTTAAAACGCGTAAAAAGTCGGTTTTAAGCGATTTTTAGGTTATATAAGGAAATCTGAGTTTTTGATCAGTTTATAAAGTTCAAAGTATTTTATTTATCATATAAAATCAGTAGCAAAAGATTTGGTATCAATATGTTATGTAAAACTCATTTTATTAGTAAAAAGGGTATAATCGTCAATTACCGAATCAAAGCAAGAACCCTACATTATGATCAGTTTAAAAATAAATAAAAATCTTCAAAAATCCCAAAATATTATATTACATTAGTGGGTAGAAAGTTTGGTGTCAAAATTTGGGTTTAGATAGGCTTTATGCTAATAATGCCGTTTAATTAATAAAAAGCTTTCAAATTACGATATTGAGCATAACTCCTAATTTAGACCTCAAACTGATGTCAAATTTTTAGGACACGATTATAAATCAGTAATAAAGGTTTTTGTCCACTCATATTTTCAAAAATCTCGTTTTAGGGTCAAAAGGGTATAATGGTCAACATTTAAGTAATTAACGGAAACATGCAAATGAATCGGATTAATTAGGAACCAAGTTGTATAACCTCAGAAGGTTATACTAACCTATAACCTGGTCCTAATGGATCTCTAATGCATATCTAAACTAAATTAAATCGGGTCAGAACTGAAAGTCAAAGCAAAAGTCTTCTCTTGCGACTTTCGGTTCCGAACCGAGCCTAAACTCAAAATTGCCGGGTTGAACATACTTAGACATGTTCTTACATTAATTACCAAGTTATATTAGTGTTAAAACAGGTTCCATAACTTCTACATTGTTAATTATGATTTTATTTGCAAAATAACTTTCTGTTGACTTTTTAATATTAAGTTTGACCTGACAATTGACCAAGTTAGAGTGGAAATCAGAGGGTGCCCTTTTAAGGACTTATTACCCACATAATTACCAACTCATAGCCACTTTCAATTTGAAAAATGACTGGACCATTAGTGATTAATCACTAAGTCAAAGCTTAATTACGACGACTTTGACTTTTGGTCATTAAACTAAGAAAACTTGAATTAGGAAGGCTAAGAATGCTTACAAAGGCTCTTAGCACGAATTTGGAGCTGAGGAAAACTTGCTTGAAGTCCAGAGAGCTCCAGAGAGTGAGTTGAGAATGATTTTTGAGAGTGCAAGTGAACAAGTGTAACAATCAAGAGCTTATATAGGATTTTAAACATCTCAAGATCATTCCACACAAGTCTACAAGTGTTTTCTGATCATCCCAGGTGTCCCCTATGCATGTATTACTATTGGCTCAGTCCCTGAATTCGAAAACCACCATGCAAAGGAGGTGTAACCTGCTGTACATGCATCTGTCGTTTTTTTCTGTAACTGATAGGTCTACGCGGCCCGCGTAAGACTTGTCTCATGGTCTACGCGCCCCGCGTGAGGGTCTGATCCGGTTACCAAGTTTCAAATATTGCAATTTTGGTCCCTCGTCCTTCTAAACTCGATTTAACTTGCGTTTATTGCACTTTTAACCCCCAAACTTGACTTTTAAGGGTCTTGAGTCTTTAAACATTTAATAATAAGCCTTCGGTTAGTCATGAGGTGGCAGCGGAAATTTGGCAGCAGAAACTTTTAAGGGTCCCTGCGAGCCAGTTTCGGTGGTATCTCGTATTGTCTAATTTGGCAGCGGAAATTTTCTTCAGGACCGTAGTTAGGAAATGTTTATCAGAGTAAAACCACCATATATATATAAATAAACATATTGGGATAAAACCCAAGTTTTTATTACAAGCTGATTTACAGGGATAAATCCCATTTTATTTGAATTAAAACGCCTTCTTTATTTAGGTAACTTTTATAGCCACTTTTCCAAGCCTTCAGTGCTGTCCAGCTGGCTTCTAATTGGCTTTCACATTGTGTTACCTGAAACGCGATTTGTCAGTGGGAAATACTGGTGAGTGAATCCCAGTTTAATCAAGAAATATTAATTTAATTCAAACTTAACAGTATTGAAAGCGATTACAATGTTTATATCTACACAATTACTCCATTAGTACTGTCAATCCTGACTTGTGGGTCATATTACACATTGGCTAACTCATTGTCCAATGGTAACGTATTGTCATCCCGACTTACTACTCACAGTGTAGTAAATTTTGTATACAAAACCCCAACATACCGGCAGTAATTGAAGAATTACAAAGACTCAATCACTGCTAAATTACATTGTAAAATAGTTAAGGTTTTGTAAAAACTGTTAACAAAAAGGAGATTACTCACATTGCTGTCTTAGATTTTTCGTAAGGGTTTCCTGATGACAATCTAAAATTTACACAAACGCACACATGTTAGTATAATAACCCATTTTAACATTAACAATACCCTCCCCTAGACGGCATTCCAATTACTACGTCAGGCAGAACGACGACAGCCATTACGGAACCCTAGATCAATCGGGCAGCGTATCTAATACGTATCCAGGGGTTATAATACTTACAACGGAGCAGAACTTCGCTAATTAGGGGGTATAATACCCGTGTATTATCTCTACTATTCAGAAATTCGTTTAAGAAAGAAAGAAATGAGCGACGGAAACGAAATCCCGAGGCCTTCTTATATAGTTGCTGAGTCTGGTCCTCTCGTGGCCCGCGTAACACAAGCACAGGGCCTACGCGGCCCGCGTCAACCCTGGTCAACAGGGTAGCTTGTCCGGGTCATCTACTAGGCTCGCCACGATGATGACACGTGTCATCACCAGGCTGCGCCACTATCTTGATCTCACGCGGCCCGCTTTAACTATCGGGGGGTCTTACGCGGCCCGCCTAAACTTAAAAATCACAGAAATCAGGTTTTGACCTTTAAACCTCCCGCGTAAGGGTTGGGGTGGGTCTACGCGGCCCGCCTCAACTTAATTTTTTAGATTTTTAATTATTTTTAATACTATTTAATATATTTGAGGCCCGTATTCGCGTATGGGGTGTATTTTGGGACATATTGGGATATTTTAAAATATACTATGGTGTCGGAAAATATTCGAGGGTGTCGGTTTATTTAGGATTGTTACATGCTCCCCACCTTGTTTTAGAGCTCGTCCTCGAGATCTACTGGAACAAGTGCGGATATTTCTTTTGCATTTCAGATTCAAGCTCCCATGTATACTCAGGTCCTCTTTTGGAGTCCCACTTCACTTTGACTAGAACTAGTCTTTTATGTTTAAGATTCTTGACTTTCCTGTCTTCAATTTGTAGAGGCCTCTCTACAAACTTAAGTTGTTCATTTACCTTTATATCCTTAAGAGGTACTATTAGCGATTCATCAGCTAAGCATTTCTTGAGATTAGATACATGAAACACATCATGTATTCCTGCCATTTCCTCTGGCAGTTGTAGCTGATAGGCTACAAGTCCTGTTTTTCTAATAATCTTAAAAGGTCAAATATACCTGGGACTTAGCTTTCCTCTTTTGATGAATCTTACTACTCCTTTCCAAGGAGAGACTTTCAACAATACTTTATCTCCTACTTGAAATTCTAAGGGTTTGCGTCGGTTATCAGCATAATTCTTTTGCCAATCACGTGCTGCTTTCAGTCGTTCCTTGACTTGAATGATCTTGTCGGTTGTTTCTTGCACTATTTCAGGTCCAGATAGTTGCTTTTCCCCAATTTCTGCCAAACAGACTGGGGTTTGGCACTTTCGTCCATAAAGTGCTTCGAATGGTGCAGCATTGATACTTGTGTGATAACTATTATTATAAGAAAATTCTATTAAAGGTAAGTGATCATCCCAATTACCTCTGAAATCAATCACACAAGCTCTAAGCATGTCTTCCATCGTCTGAATTGTTCTTTCGCTTTGTCCGTCCGTTTGAGGATGATAAGCTGTGCTCAGATTTAACTTGGTTCCCATGGCTTTTTGGAAACTTGACCAAAAATGAGAGGTAAATCGGCTATCCCTATCATAAACAATTGATAAGGGAATTCCATGTAATGAAACAATTTCATTTACATACAATTTAGCTAGTTGTTCCATACTGAAAGTTTCCTTCATTGGTAGGAAATGAGCTGACTTGGTTAGCCTATCTACAATCACCCAGATTGTATCATTTCCTTTCTTGGTTTTGGGTAATTTAGTAACAAAATCCATTGTTATTAATTCCCATTTCCATACTGGCATTTCTAGCTGTTGCAGTAGCCCTGAGGATTTCTGGTGTTCAGCTTTAACTTGTGAATAAGTTAAACATTTAGAAACATTGGTTGCTATGTTCTTTTTCATTCCTATCCACCAGAAATTTTTCCTTAAATCCTGGTACATCTTATCACTTCCTGGATGCATCGTATACTTAGACTTATGGGTTTCTTCTAATATACGATGACGTAGGTTTCCTAATTTAGGTATCCACATTCTCTTTTCATGGAATCTCCAAATTCCATATGTTCCTTGTTCTAATTCTTTTAGCATACCTTTTAGTTTTTCAGTCTCATCCTTGATGACTGATTCTTGTGCTTCTCTTATTTGATCATTTAAATCTACTTGTAGATTTAATTTAAGAGAACGTACCCTTTTTGGCTTTTCATGATACTTTCGGCTTAAAGCATCTGCCACTACATTTGCCTTTCCCTCATGATACTGGATATCACAATCATAGTCACTAAGCATTTCCATCCAGCGTCTTTGTCTCATATTCAACTCCTTTTGCCCAAAAACATACCTTAAACTCTTATGATATGTGAATATGGTAAACTTACTACCATAAAGGTAATGTCTCCAAATCTTAAGGGCAAAAATTATAGCTCCTAATTCCAAGTCATGGGTTGAATAATTCTCTTCATGATTCTTAAGTTGTCTAGATGCATAAGCTATAACCTTATGGCGTTGCATCAACACACATCCATAACCTAATTTAGAAGCGTCACAATATACTACAAAGTCTTCAGTTCCTTCTGGTAACGCTAATATGGGTGTATGGGTTAATCTTTGCTTAAGAATTCTAAATGCTTCTTCTTGTTTTGGTCCCCATTCAAACTTAATGGATTTACAGGTTAACTTAGTTAAAGGAATGGCTCTTCTAGAAAAATCTTGAATAAATCTTCTATAATAACCGGCCAATCCTAAGAAGCTTCTAACCTCGGTTGGTGATTCAGGGGTTTTCCATTTGATAATCGCTTCAATCTTTGTTGGATCCACATGAATTCCTTCATGATTCACTAAGTGTCCAAGAAATTGTACCTCTTCTAGCCAAAACTCGCACTTTGAAAATTTAGCATAAAGCTTTTCTTTTCTTAATAGACTTAAAAGTGCGTGCAAATGTTTTGCATGATCTTCCTTATTTTTAGAATAAATGAGAATATCACCTATGAAAACAATTATGAATTTATCCAAATATGGCTTACATATTCGGTTCATCATGTCCATAAATGCAGCTGGGGCATTGGTTAAACCAAATGGCATGACAGTAAATTCATAATGGCCATACCTTGTTCTAAACGCGGTCTTAGGAATGTCCTCTTCCTGTACCTTTAATTGATGATATCCTGATCTTAAATTGATTTTAGAAAAAATCGAGCTCCTTGCAGTTGATCATCGATTCTCGGTAATGGATACCGATTCTTAATCGTGACTTTGTTCAATTCTCGATAATCAATGCACATACGCATTGATCCATCCTTCTTTTTGACGAATAAAATTGGTGCTCCCCATGGTGATGAGCTTGGCTGTATAAATCATTTTTCCAGCAATTCATCCAATTGTTTCTTCAGTTCATGCATTTCGGCGGGTGCCAAACGGTAAGGTGCTTTGGCAATCGGGGACGTTCCTGATAGCAGGTGAATTATGAATTCAACTTCTCTATCCGGCGGTAGTCCTGGTAATTCTTCTGGAAATACATCTGAGAACTGAGACACTACTGGAATGTCTTTTAGTTCTTTTCCTTTAGTGTTAGTGATTATAGAAATCAAATACACTATAGATCCTTTTCTTATATAACTTGCAGTTTTCATCATAGAGATGAATTTCGTGGATCTAGATGGTTTATCTCCTTTAATTGTGATCTTTTCACCTTTTGGTGAATTTACTTGAATTGACTTTTGATCACATAAAATACTGGCTTTATTGGCTATTAACCAATCCATTCCTAAAACGACATCAAATCCTGCCAGATTCATGGGATAGAGGTTTGCAATAAACTTTTGGTTTAAAATTTATATTCTTGCTCCTTGCAAGATTTCAGAAATCCTAACAGTTTCTCCATTAGTTGTCTCTACTAGACATTCTTGTGGTAGTTTAGTTAATGATTGATTTAGAAGTTTGCAAAACGATGTATTAATAAAACTTTGGTTTGCACCAGAGTCAAATAATACTTTAGCAAAAACATCATTAACTAAAAACGTACCAGCTATCACGTCTGGAATCATCTTGGCTTCATCTGCAGTCAGAACAAATGCTCTAGCATTTTTAGTGTTCTTGTTGTTTGCAGCTGGGGCTAGTTTTGGACAGTTTGGCCTGATGTGACCTTTTTCTCCACAGTTTTAGCATAATCCATTACTGGATTTCTTCCTGCAATCTTCTTCCTTGTGTCCTGGCATCTTGCAATAATTGCAAAGAGTGGAGCATTTTCCCGAATGCTTTTTCCTGCAGACCTTGCAAAAAGGTGCAGAGGTAGAACCCATATTCCTACGATTGTAATTCCTAGAACGGAATTCTTGAGTAAGCCTTTGGGTTAGGTTTTTCCTCTGGTCTTCTTCCCTAGTACGGATTAGCTCATCTGTCAAGGTATTAGCTAGTTCTACAGCTTCTTCTATAGTTTGAGGTCTAGCTGCCTTGACTACATGTCTAATCTCTCCAATTAATCCCCAGATGTAACGGGAGATTAATACTGGTTCAGGTGATGCAAGGGTTGGTACTATTCTAGCATATTCAAAGAATGTGGTAGTATAACCCTTACTATCTACCCCGGTCATTCTTAAGTTTAGGAACTTATTAGCTATCTGTTCCTTTTCATTGGGAGGGCATGATTTCCTTTCTACCATATTTTTAAATTCTTCCCATTCCATGTTGTAAACCCTATCACTTCCTCTTGACTGGAGGATAGTGTTCCACCATTCTAAGGCTGAGTTTTTAAACAGATTAGAAGCAAACATTATCTTGTCCTCTTCCGCACATTTGCTTATTTTCAGAACAACCTCAGTCTTCTCTATCCAGCGTAGAGCTGCAATGGGTCCTTCATTGCCCGAGAATTCTATTGGTTTGCAGGACCAGAATTCCTTGTAAGAACAACCATAAGGCATGGTTCTTCTTCTTTTGGGAATGGGCACTTGAAGTATAAGGCCATTGCTCACGATGCTTGCTTTTATTATTCGCTTCTTTTGGGAATGGGAATGGTTCTTCTTTAATTGGTCGCTTACTGCTATGCTTGCTTTTATTATTCGCTTCTTGAATCGTTTGAATAATAAATGGCATTGCATCTATGATTCCTTGTGCCACTATATGTTGAACGGCACTATTATCCATTTGGTTTCCATTGTTATTGATGCTCGAATTCTCATTAACCACGTTAATGTTACTCTGATTATCGTTATTCAGATTATCTTGATTTCCTTTGTCGGCCATCTAAATTTTAAACATTTACCCCGTATTAATATCACAAAATAATAGCTAATATAGTCAATCACATGACACGCATTTTAGACAAAAGCGTCGATCATTGCGACTTTACTCTATTCATCTACTATATATCTATTACACACCAGTACTGAAATAAAATTACAATACCAACTGAAATAAATAATAGTAGGCATCCGTACACACATATTTTATTATTTTAGTTATTATTATTATTATTACTACTACCATTTCACCATCACATTCAAGGATATGGATTCATCCAAAAATCCATATTGCGCTCGTCGTACTTCCAGACGAGTCGCTCTCCCACCTGTCTCATTCTCTCACTGCTCTCTAAAATTTCCTCCCCAAAAGTCCTAACTTCTTGTACGTTTTCTGCACTCATTGGGTGTGCAGGTTCTAGGACTGGGTTCGGAATCTGGGGTGCGGGTTCTTGATGTGGGGGTGTAGGTACCTGGAATTGGTAAGGATCTTCTAAAATCTCCCTAACGTATTCATCATGGAAATAGGGATCTAAAGGATCCAAACCTAGGTAAGCTCCTACGTTCTGCATGGGTGTGTCTTCATGTATCGGGTAACGTTGCACATAGTCCCTAACGTCATCCCACCAGGGATCGTAATTTGGGTCTAGGGGGTTTGGTGCTGGTACCCTAGGGATTTCTTCTGGATTGAAGTCATGCATCTCTACTTGGTTTTCAGGGTTTTCTATCTCCATCAGTTGGTCAGGGATTGGTGGCTGTGGTTGGGGTGCTATTATTTGCTCCAAATTAGGGTCAGCTGAAGTGGTTGCTAGGATGTGAATATTGGCTATACCCCTATTTATCATATCCTGGGCATAGGCATCGGTTTCTCTCTTGGCTGCTGCTAGTACCCTCTGGTCTTGTAACTTTTTCATACGTTTTCTACGCTCGTGTGCCCTTCTACTGAACCATCCCCTCTTTTTCTGAGGAAATGGCTCCTCGGACTGAGCCTTAAACACAAAGATTCCTTCTTCCGTATCAGCTGAGTACCCTGCCCTGAGAGGGCAGGCTGAGAAGAGGAGGTGCCTTCGCTTCTAGGCAAACCAGACAATTGACAGTACGCGTCAGATGGTCCTTAGTCGCTCATACTGTAAACTAACATATAGTCAAATAACACATAACAATAAATACAGTTATGCATGTATTTCCGTAATTTATTTCCTAACACTTTACATTTTGATGTCAGCAGAATACCTCTGTGGCTGAATCAGTGGCTTAGCTCTGATACCACCTCCTGTCGCAACCCCCGATCCCTGATCCTCGGGAACGGGCGGCCGCGAGCCAGTTTCGGTGGTATCTCGTATTGTCTAATTTGGCAGCGGAAATTTTCTTCAGGACCGTAGTTAGGAAATGTTTATCAGAATAAAACCACCATATATATATACATAAACATATTGGGATAAAACCCAAGTTTTTATTACAAGCTGATTTACAGGGATAAATCCCATTTTATTTGAATTAAAACGCCTTCTTTATTTAGGTAACTTTTATAGCCACTTTTCCAAGCCTTCAGTGCTGTCCAGCTGGCTTCTAATTGGCTTTCACATTGTGTTACCTGAAACGCGTTTTAAAAACATTTGTCAGTGGGAAATACTGGTGAGTGAATCCTAGTTTAATCAAGAAATATTAATTTAATTCAAACTTAACAGTATTGAGAGCGATTACAATGTTTATATCTACACAATTACTCCATTAGTACTGTCAATCCTGACTTGTGGGTCATATTACACATTGGCTAACTCATTGTCCAATGGTAACGTATTGTCATCCCGACTTACTACTCACAGTGTAGTAAATTTTGTATACAAAACCCCAACATACCGGCAGTAATTGAAGAATTACAAAGACTCAATCACTGCTAAATTACATTGTAAAATAGTTAAGGTTTTGTAAAAACTGTTAACAAAAAGGAGATTACTCACATTGTTGTCTTAGATTTTTCGTAAGGGTTTCCTGATGACAATCTAAAATTTACACAAATGCACACATGTTAGTATAATAACCCATTTTAACATTATTAATACCCTCCCCGAGACGGCATTCCAATGACTACGTCGGGCAGAACTACGACAGCCATTACGGAACCCTAGATCAATCGGGCGGCGTATCTAATACGTATCCAGGGGTTATAATACTTACAACGGAGCAGAACTTCGCTAATTAGGTGGTCTAATACCCGTGTATTATCTCTACTATTCAGAAATTCGTTTAAGAAAGAAAGAAATGAGCGACGGAAACGAAATCCCGAGGCCTTCTTATATAGTTGCTGAGTCTGGTCCTCTCGCGGCCCGCGTCAACCCTGGTCAATAGGGTAGCTTGTCCGGGTCATCTACTAGGCTCGCCACGATGATGACACGTGTCATCACCGGGCTGCGCCACTATCTTGATCTCACGCGGCCCGCGTTAACTAACGGGGGGTCTTACGCGGCCCGCCTAAACTTAAAAATCACAAAAATCAGGTTTTAACCTTTAAACCGCCCGCGTAAGGGTTGGGGTGGGTCTACGCGGCCCGCCTCAACTTAATTTTTCAGATTTTTAATTATTTTTAATAATATTTAATATATTTGAGGCCTGTATTCGCGTATGGGTGTATTTTGGGACATATTGGGATATTTTAAAATATACTAGGGTGTCGGAAAGTATTCGAGGGTGTCGGTTTATTTAGGATTGTTACATTAACCCTTATTACTTGTAATTAACACTTTGATTATTTATATGCGTCGAAACTCCATGAATTTAATATCCATTATTCTTGGGATCAAAATAGATCATCACAATGTTTTTGGGATCGTTAAAAGGTCCCTCAGAGGTTACTTTCAATATGTTGACACTTTTAACCCCTATGTTTCATAAGATCCTTATTTTAAGCAAAAACGACTTCCATTGTTCGACAATTTATTCGTTAAAGAATACGAACGTCGTGTGAGGTCAATCAGAGGCACAAGAATGGTATGTTGACACTTTAGATCCCTTTATTAACATATTTACATTGTTTAACAATTTTAGTCCTCCAGAAATAATTCCTTACACGTTTAAAGTCCATGACACGTGTCTTCATAATATTGGTCGTGATTTTACGAGGTGTTACAATTGCGCGGTGGCGTTTTCGTAAATAACATCAATATTATTAGGTGGGACGCGCTTCATTAAGGGTAAAAGGGTCTTTTACCGCTCATATTTAAAACACCATCATATGATAAAACGCCATACTAAAAATAAAACGCCATTAAAAACAAAACGCCAAAAATTAAAAATAAAACGTGTTGAATATTACAGGAATATGAAACAGCACAAATAACTGAATTTCAGTTAATAACATTTATTAGAAGAAATTCCCTCCTAAATTACGCGCCAAAAACATCATTATATAAACAAACGTAAAAACATAGCTTCCATAATCACTTCAATCTATCCATTTTCTGCAAAAACACATCTTTAACCAAAAAACGCCAACTTAAACAAAACGCCAAAAATGGCAACAATCGTTTCGTGGAGATACACTCTGGGAATCAGGCGATACGTCCTCCATTTTGACAACAGAAGGAGGGTGTATGTTAAGACGGTCAAGGCAATTCTTAAAATGGAAGAAGAGATACAGAGGCAAATCTTATCCATTGGCATCGCTCTAGACAACCAATGCCATGAAACGCATATGTTTATGAAAGCATTAACCAGCAAATTTGGACCAATCAAAGGAAATGTGAAGCCAGACCCTGTCATGACATCATGGCGTTTTGATGATGAAACAGACATGGTGACAGTTACATACGACCGCGGAGAGGAAGAAGTCTACTGGCTAGATAACATCATGACAAAGCAGCGACTGGGTTTCATGGAAGAATTGCATAACGCTACTTGTACCAACACAGAAATAGACTCAAAATTGGAGTTAATGCAAGACATGTTCAGGTGGAGGGTTCAGAATCTTCAGGAACAAGAAGCTGATGAAGGTGCATGTGATGACATGGATGAAGATCAAGAAGAAGACTCCGAGGAGGAAGAAGATTACACAAGTGATGGATACTATTCAGATAAAGTACCTTCTGACGAAGGATTTTAAATTTTTTCTTCTTTTTTTTCTATGTAATCTTCTTTTTTTAAGATAATAATTAAATGATATATTTCTATCTTTATTAGCAAAACGCCAAAATAATACTAAAAAATGGTTAACCCTAACAAAACGCCAAAAATAACAAAAAATATTTTCCCCGCTTAATATTTTATTTACCCCGTTATTGAATTTTGTCATGTTGGTCTGCATAAGGCCATTTAAAAAAAATGCCAAACTTAGAAGATAGGACGTCTATAACCTATAAAACTGATAAAAGCTGATCAACCCAGTAAATACAAAAAATAGTAACTGAAAAGACAGTTACTTTATTACTATCATTTATTACAATAAAAAATCCCGCCTAAAACTACGCGCCAAAAAACTCCTATAAGAGAAGGGTCTATACACAATGAAATTAATCACACCCAGAAAAACACAAAAACGCCATATCCTCTAGAAATCACTCCCTTTAAAACGCCACAGATGTCAAAGCTTTCACTGAAATGGATCCTTTTTCTGAAGGGGTTAACTCAATAATATTTTGCTGAATGAGATGGACAAATATTCAAGAAAAAGAGACTGATGACAGTGATATGCCATCAGGTGAGCTTTGTTCTTGATGATTATTTGAATGGAATAAAGGGATCAACACAAGTGTAAAATGCTATTTTGGACTCCATTATTACAAATAGCTTCAAGCAAGAGTTGATCTTTAATGACATGCCACCAAACAAGAATATCACACCAAAAAACAGGTTGCCACTAAGCAGCTTCTTCTAAAAAAACGGGGTTTATGAAGGAAAGTTGGCATCTGGCTAAAGTATTCAAAAAAGGTTCAAAACGCCAAAAACAAATTCAAGAAGGAAGAGGCTGATGACATTGAAGATTCGGAAGAAAAATTAGATTACCATTTTGAATTATTTTTGTTTTCATTTTATATTGTTTTCATATCAAGTTATATGTTGTTTTGTTATCCAATTCTCTATAAATAAAATACATTATTAGATAAAACGCCAAAAACTACAAACACCAAAACGCTAGTAGTATGAAAACTGGGAGAACAGCTGCTGGCAAAGCACCTTGAAAAAAGGGTATTAAACGCCAAAAAATTCACTAAACGCCAAAAAAAAATTGGTCTTATTGTAATCTTATGCAAATTTTAATGACTAGTAGTGAATTATTATACAAAACGCCAAAAAATTAACCAGAAAACGCTATAATGCCAAAAAAACATATATGTGACACAAAAACAATTAATTAAACGCCAAAAGTTTAATAAATACAATTAACGCCAAAAAAAACTTAGACGCCATAAAATATTATACCGCGTTGGGAAAATAAAAGAAGAATGAAAAGACAAAAAGGCCCCTCCGCCCTTCTCTATGCCGCGAGACACGTGTTGGGCCAGGATGCGTTCTCACCGTTCTCACACTTTTGAGCTTTTTCTTTTGATCTCGTTTCAATATATATATATATATATATATATATATATATAATCCTAGATAATGAACTAATTCAATTCCATCTTCTACTTTGATAACACTTTTTAAAATAATAAAATATTAATTTGAAATAAAATATACTAATCCTTTTGTATTCAAAAACAAAATTATTACTTCGTAAACACATCATTTAAAATGAGTAATGTTATATTTTTTCTTTAATTTTGTATGTATAGTTCATATTAGGATTATATGTATTCATATCAAAATTTATATTTATTTTATGTAATACAAGAAATAATATGAAATATAACAAAATTCAAAATTTATAATTGTTATATCTTTCAAACGCAACCAAAACCGAAACACGTATTTTTTCCAAAGAAGTCGATCAACTCCATAATTATCATAAAGCCTTTCATTTTCTAATTTTCTATCATTAAATTCATGTAACACATGGGTCTATAACCTAGTTCTCTAATAAATGTCACCGTACAGACATTTCGTGTTAGATCGTTTAACCATTAAACATTCCTTTATTTAGTTGTTGGTCTCAGTGTAACCCTTAGATCATACATCGGTAACATTGTTGTTGAATGTCGTTACTCGTGCATACTAATCTAGCATGTAGTTGTCATCACCGTTGACGGTCTTCTTGTTTCCGACAATCGTAGCTATTTTCATTTTGATAGCTGAAACTTCGGTTTCTTTGGTGGTGGTCTTTCTGAAGCCCTTCGGTCCTTCTCTCTTTTTAGGTTGGTAAAATGGTGACGAAGCTTCTTCCATTGAAATTTTGGTTTTGAGTATAAAACCGTTAAGGAGCTTTTCTCTCTTTAAAACATGTTTTTCTCCTAAAAGCTACAAACTCAGTCTAAGTGTTACCGATGAATTGTAAAATAACAACTACCCTTTTCTACTTATATATTAGGTATGATGTGTAATTTTTAGTAAGGTGTGTCCCACTAAGGATTGTATATCAAGGGTAAGATGGTTATTTTACATTGGTTACAGGAAACTCAATTTAATTAGAAAAACGTTACAAGAAAATGATAACCATGGGACTAAATTTAACAAAAATAAAATAAAAATATAAGGACTAAATTCAAAATTTTGAGCAAACAAGAGGGACTGAATTTGTAATTTACTAAGTTAAATATATGATTGTTGATTTGGATATGCCATTATGAAAAAAAAGAGTACCATGTATTAAGAAAACCAATTGTAACATGTACAATGGGCCTACGTGAGACCATACATAGATTTATGTACGTGAAAAACCTAATATATAAGGGGTAGGGGTGGTCATCACTCATCACCCATCATTCACTCACAACTTCCAATCAAGTTCCGTCATGTCATCAACCAATATTCCATCACTAGTGATGAATTTTAGTGGAAATGTCTATCACTCACCACCACACCCAACAATTTCCCCCACAACCAACAATTTCCCTCATCACCCAAATTTCTTCAATCGTGATAATTTCCACGCTTTTTAAATTCGACGCGTTATACACATGTGTGGCGGTGGTGTTTTGTTTTTTATCACGCTTTATACTTCATCATCACGGGCTAATTTATAACCGCCCCGGGTGGCCTAATTACATATGATGAGAATCCACAAAACCTGGAAAGTATGCACTATCTCGTGAAGAGAGTCATGAGAAAAGTGTTCTTCAAATCAAACGTGTGTAGGTATCATATGATACAGCTAGCGCTGTAAATGAACCGAATGAAGACGAACAAGGTCTTGTTCGTGTTCGTTCGTTAAGGAATGTACATGTTATGAACTGTTCACGAACGTTAACTGGACGAGATTTCTCATTCGTGTTCGTTTATTAAGGAAATGAACGTGTTCATGAATTGTTCACAAACACTTACCAAATGCAAACGAACTCAAACAAATGTTAATGAATATAAATGAACACAAATAACGTTTAGGAACACAAATGAATACACACAAACATATTTTTATTTTAGAATAAAATTTGCAATTTTCATCATAAAGATTACGAAGAATCCTAAAAAAAAAGCACTTAACATAATTATCCGAACACAGTTGACATAATTATAAGAAACAAAAACATGATAAACACAAAATTAAGAAGTTTGTCAAGCTTTCACACAAACTAAAATTGAAATGGTCAAATAAGGGAGATGTTGGAGGAGGTATATAGTATAACTAAGGTTTCAAATTTTTGAAAACTAAAAACAATATAACAAAAATACAACATATAAAAACCTTTAAATGAACGAACACAAATGAACAGATTACCGAACATTCACCAACATAAACGAACAAACGCAACCTCTGTTCATATTCACTCGTTTAATTTAACGAACACAATTTCTTGTTCAGTTCATTCGTTTGTTAAACAAACGAACATAAATGAACTTCCCACCAAATGATTTATGAACTGTTCAATAAATATTCGATTAATTTATAGCCCTAGATACATCAATACCAATCAATTAGGATTAGCTACTTGAGTAGTGTATCTATAGGTTAAGATAAACTAAGTACTTTTTTACATTCTGTAGTATTTAATTGAATTAATATATCATTCAACTTATTTCAAATAATAAAAAGACATATTTCAGTATTCAAATACATACTTGGTTAGAACCCCGTGTATTACACGGGTTCAATAAATGTAATTTTACATATTAAATAATAAAAAGTTATATCTTTATGAACCCCGTATATTGTACGCGTTAAATAAATATAATTTTATATATCAAATAATAAAAAAAGTTATATCTTTAAAAACCATGTGTATTACACAGATTAAATAAATATAATTTTGTATACTAAATACTAAAAACGTCGTATCTTTAAAAACCCGTGTATAATCGAGTTGAATAAATATACCAAATAATAAAAAAAATTACATCCTTAAAAACCCTGTATATTATACGTGTTGAATAGATCTAAAAAAGAGTTATATCTTTAAAAACCATGTGTATTACACATATTAAATAAATGTAATTTTGTATATTAAATACTAAAAATGCCGTATCTTTAAAAAACCCGTGTATAATCGGGTTGAAAAATCTACCAAATAATAAAAAAATTATATCCTTAAAAAACCCCGTGTATTACACGTGTTGAATAAATCTAATTTTACATAGCAAATGATAAAAAAATTATATCTTTGAAAACTTCGTGTATTACACGGGTTATATAAATGTAACTTTGTATAGTAAATAATAAAAAAAATTATATTTTTAAAAACCCCGCGTTTTACACCAGTTGAATAAATATAATTTTGTATACCAAATATTAAAAAAGTTATATTTTTAATAAATTAGGATAACATTTAATATTAATTTATTATTTATATATTTAATATAAGATATGTAGGAAAGAGAGTTATTTGTTTTAAAAATATATTAAATTAACAATTTAGATTTGAGGATAATATTTTATTAAAGTATGATAAGATTTAATATTA
This sequence comes from Helianthus tuberosus, assembly GCA_030545235.1. Classification (NCBI taxonomy): domain Eukaryota; kingdom Viridiplantae; phylum Streptophyta; class Magnoliopsida; order Asterales; family Asteraceae; genus Helianthus; species Helianthus tuberosus. Next base: position 178,878,185 of record CM060368.1, read on the forward strand.
ATTTATTATTTATTTAGTTAATATAAGATAAGTATAGATTTGAGGATACCTTCAATGAATGACACATGTCCAAAATTTGGTTTTTTTATTATAGTAGACTAGCGGTAAGACCTGTGTGCAAACACGGGTCGTTTCTTAGAAAACCATGCATAACAAATATAAATGATGAATGTAGTTATATTTATATAGACTTATATATAAAATAAATAAATAAGTCAGTTGGTAAATACTTAAAGTTTAGAGTATAAAAACTTAAAGTTTAGATTGTGCTGAGTCTTGTTTTTCTTCCATAAGTTTCTGAAAAACCATTTTGATGATGTATTCTTCTTGAGCCTTGTCTTCTTTTGTTAATTCATCCATCTGCTTTTGTTTCCTTCTTTGATAAAGGATGGTAGCATGTGGAGCAGTGGGTCTCCTGATTGGCAATTTTTGTTGTTTGACTGGAACCACTGCTTCCGGATAATCAGGCTTTTTAGGAGCAGTGGGATCTCTCTTCCTTAACTCTTCCAAACTTTTGTAGGTAGCTAACACCTTTTGTTCTGTCCACATTGTAACCTGGTTCCTTGACCCATAATCAGCAGTTATCAGCTCTTCTTTCATTCTTTTCAGTTTCAAGGTCCTTTCTGGTACATTTTTCTTGTAATTGGCCCAAACTGGAGGAGTTTGCTTTACCTTGTCTTGAATCATCTTTTGAATTCTGGCTGTCTCCTCTTGCAGTTCACTAATGGTCCATTCTTTGTATTGATACTTTTCTGCCATGTACTTCTTGTATGCCATGATGTATTCAAGATAGTCATTTCTCATGCTTTCATCATCTTTTCCTGATAATTTCTGACAAAGGACTTTTGAGAACTGCTCTAAAGTTCTAACTTTGGTGAGCAGGTATTGATAATTTATTTGAATCTCTTTGTTAGACTTTCCCTCTGTGTCTCTTTTAGATATATCATCTGCTTGTTGGGCCTTTATTTTGAGATATTCTTCTATATTTCTTGGCAAAGGATAACCTTGAACAGATGGGAGTTTCCTCTATTCAGGATCATCTTCAGAGTAGAAGGATTTGATTTCCTCCCTGACTGCTGGAAGATGTAGAGGATATTGTACTCCTGCAGAGACAATGGCAGTGTTTTGATTGAAGGGTTGAACTGAAGATAATGGAACAGGGTTTGGAATGGTGACAAGGGACAGTGGTTATGTAGATGTTAGAGTTGGGGAAGTGTCATCTTCCAATACAATGTTTGTTATCCTTCTCCTTTTGTGCTTTGGAGAAGTTGGTGGTGTATTTGTGGGTTGAGTAGCAGTGATTGAAGTAGTGGGTATCTGACTAACAGCTGTTAAAACAACTGGTGTTTCAACCACTGTTGTCACTACAACAGTTACAGTTGATGTGTCAACTGTTGTTTTCTGCTTTTTGGCAGGTGGTTTTTGTGGTGGTGATATTTTTTTTGGTATGGCAGTGGATTGAGTGTGGGTTGATGTAGTAGTGATGGCAGTTGTTGAGATAACATCTGTTGGTTTGGAGGTTTGATGGGAGGAACTTTTGGGGATTTGAGGAGTTTGTTTGGTGGTTTTGGAAGGTGTGGTTTTGGGTTGGCTTACTTTTCTGTTAGGCTGTCTTCTTTTAGGTTTAGATGTACCCTGCTCTTCTTTTTCCATCAAAACTTTCTTCTCCTCCTCAAACCTTTTAGACCCTTTTATTTCTATTGACTCTTTCATGTTTACCTTTAATGCAGCAAATGCATTTTGAGTCTCATCAACCTTTTTGGAACCATCTGGCCTTGGGATTTCTACCACAAGTTTGGACATTCGTTCTGCTGGCATGTATAAACCATCTTCTTTTCCCTTCTTCCCTTTAGTTTTCTCCCACTTTTTGACATCATCAAGATTTTCAACATAGATGATTGAAGGAGGAGCAGTGCCAGTGGTTTGAAGCAGATGAGCTTTAATGGCTTTGAGATCTGCTTGAGTATCTTTGTACCTAGCTTCCATGACATTTTTGACCATTTGAAGTTGAACTTCATGCTGTTGATCTGCATATTGTCTTTGTTTGTGAAGCAGATGTTGAAACAGATGCCATAGCTCAGCAGGGGATAGAGCAGATGTTGCAGATGGTGCAGCAGTGGGTGTAGCCTTTTGAGCTTGTAACAACTGTTGCAGCATAGTTTTGATTTCTGCAACAGATGTGTCAAGTTTATCAACCCTCTCCATCAATTCTTTGTATTTTAAACCATCACCCAAGTTAATGGGATCATCTGATTTCCCACCAGTGGTGGTTGTATCAGTGGTTGACTTAGGAAAAGTTTCCCAAAAATCATCCACTGATGCCCCTTGTTCTCGGTACTGGGGACTTCTTTCTTCAGCAGAGCTTACCATTTTAAGGTCACCAGTGTATAATGGAAACACACCAGTGGACACTATGGTTCCCAAAGAAGAAATTGCCTTCAAGGGAGTCTCACTAATGAAACTACTGTCCAGGTGTAAACCAGTGGGTTCAACACCTGTAGTAGCTGCTCCACTTGAACTACTGACAGGAAGTAATTCCTGCAGTGTAGCCTCCTCAACTGCTGGTGGGTTAGCAGAGATAGAGACACCAGACTCAGTCACTTGTTGTGGTATATTCTCATTGACAGGTGATTGAGAAGAACTGATTTTTATCTGGGCTATATCAAGTGCATCCAACAGAGGTATCATTGATAGTGGGAGTTGTGCAGTGAAGATAGGGGTAGAAAGGAATTTACCCCGAGAGCTAGGTTGTCGATGATAGATTCAAGTGAATCCATTCCTTCATATTGTGGTGTCCCTGTTGATACAACCTGATCCTTTTGAGAGGATGCAGGAGGAGTTTTAGGCTCAGGTTGAGATATTTCTTCCATCTGCTGTGAGGAAGTAGCAATAGTGGTTTCAGGTGACTTTTGTGTTGTCACAGGTGTTACCTCTGGGATCTCATCTTCCAGAGTCACATTTTTGGTGGGTTTGGGGGGCTTTTGGATAGTTGTCTTTTTGGTCTTTTTGGTGATTTTTGGTGTGGGTTTCACAGCAGGGGTTGTGCTTCTGTGATCACCAGGAGCAGTGGGCTCAACAGCAGAGGCCTGAGGAGCAGTTGTTGCTGCTAAATTTTGCTCAGGCACATCTGTTTGTGTTTTTGAAAGTTTTGACAGCCTTGTGAATGTTCCAGAAGTTAGACTGTTTATTTGAATAGGATTTCCTTGGATAAGCACATGTGCATTATCCTTTGAAAATTTCTTTTGAAGATAAAAACTTAAAAACCTTGGAAACAATAAAAATGATTTTTTATTAACATTCTTAAGCATATCATTGAAAATCTCCTGAGAGTAGTTAAAATTTTCTTCAGCCATGATAGCATAGCCCAGGTATTGGATTTTCAATGGTATTTCATTAAAAGTTGTTGTTTTATTTGACACACACATGAGGAGGGTATGGAATAAAAACCTCGGAGCAGGTGGAAAACTGCCCTTTTGTAAAGTATCCTTTTTCATTTCTTCTTCATACCCTCTCTCAATGAAATCAATTTGGTACTCTGTTTTTTGGGAAAGAGCTTTTACCTATAAGATCATTGATTTCAAAAACCTCTGAAATGGTTTGAGGTGTGATGACCGCTGGAATTCCCCTTATTGATGAAGTAATAGCCAAGGTCTTTTTGTCTTTAGTTTCAAGCTTTGCATTTTCCCAGAACTCTCGTTGGGTATCCAGGTAGATGGTTTCATTGCAGGTCAACAAAGTTTTGTACTTTAAAGATGAAAGTGCATCAATCATAGAATGAAAACCTGTGTTTTGACTTGTTTTTGCAAGTGTACACACGCAGTTATGACGGGTTTTGAATGGAAGATCCATGATAAATCAAAGGTAGTTAAGAACGAAGGAAGAAGACGAGTGATTTGAGAGAATTTGATGAAAACAGCTTTTGAAAGGAATTTTGAATTCGACTCGACAGTCAAAACCCTGTTTGGGGTTTTGATCAGGGTTTTATAGGTGGAAAAAGTGAATGCTAACATGGCAGCGGTTACAAAAGATCTGACGGCTAAGTACTGTCCACGTGACAACCTCTGATGAATCAATATCAGTAGTTTACAGTGCTGAAAATGAAAACAGTAACTGACTATAACTATCACTGAATAGCCTATCAGTGGATTAAAACACTGAGCTTTAACAACAGTCATTATATAAACAGTGGTTCAAGCATGTTCCTTCTCCAAAAAAACAATATTTTAACCCATCAGTCATTTCAATCCCCTTCAACCTCCACAAAACACTATTTTAACCCAACACTGGTTTTAAAGCACCATTTTAACCAAATAGTGGTTTCAACCACAGTTTTCTCAACAGTAGTTCCAAACATCTGTTTTCATTCATCTGTTGACCAAAGTCAACAGATGTATCAACCACTGTTTTATTTTCAAACATCTGTTCCCAATAACACAGCTTTGATCATTTAAACATACCTTTGCCAATATTACAGTGCTGAAAATGAAAACAGTAGCTGACTATAACTATCAGTGGATTAAAACACTGAGTTTAACAACAGTCATTATATAAACAGTGATTCAAGCATGTTCCTTCTCCAAAAAAACAATATTTTAACCCATCAGTCGTTTCAATCCCCTTCAACCTCCACAAAACACTATTTTAACCCAACAGTGGTTTTAAACCACCATTTTAACCAAACAGCGGTTTCAACCACAGTTTTCTCAACAGTAGTTCCAAACATCTGTTTTCATCCATCTGTTGACCAAAGTCAACTGATGTATCAACCACTGTTTTATTTTCAAACATCTGTTCCCAATAACAGAGCTTTGATCATTTAAACATACCTTTGCCAATATTACAAGCTTTTACACTCTCAAACCTAAATATTTATTTATTTACTTAATTTAAATAACAAATATGGTTAATAATTTTAAAACAACTAATTATATAAAAACTACAAGTGTCAAACAGAGGTAACTATATAATAAACAAAGTTCAAAACAGCAAACAACAATCAATAGAATACAACATACTAATTCCAAATCAATGGGCGAAACAGCATACAAAGTTCATCCATCTGTTGACCCAAGTCAACAGATGTATCAACCACTGTTTTATTTTCAAACATCTGTTCCCAATAACAGATCTTTGATCATTTAAACAGACTGTTGCCAATATTACAAGCTTTTACACTCTCAAACATAAATATTCATTTACTTAATTTAAATAACAAACATGGTTAATAATTTTAACACAACTAATTATATAAAAACTACAACTGTCAAAACAACAAACAACATTCAATAAAATACACCATACTAATTCCTAATCAATTGGTGAAACATTAGTCTCGATAAGCAAAGCTCCTTTCGGACCATTGTAGTTGTCAACATGTTGGAGGTATTTCAGAAGTTCCTTGCTCAGATCAACTTCAATCATATCCCCCAGATGCTTGTTATCAGCCACTTGTTGTCTTCAATTATATTAGTCCTTCGGCGCCTATCTACATAATCAACTACACGAGGATTATTGAAAACAAACACCTTCATCCAGCCTTCTTCTTCATATCTGAGCAAATCAGCAGTTAGCTCAGCAGACTTTCCAATAACAATCAAATGCAGCCTCTTTGCGATGGTCAAAAAATGCCCTTGGCAAGGATTGACTACAATACTCTCTGGAAAACAAAGCATTCTGAAAGTCTCACTCAGAACATCAAAAGCAACGATGTTCCTCTCACCTAGTGGATACCAATAATTTGAAACCATAAAATATATGGTTTTATCAGCATAAACACCTGTAGACCATGAATAACCACTTGAACCATAATTGTTTAAACTACCGAAATTTATTGTTCTCCATGACTCACGACGTCGTGAGTAAACACGAGCAACAGCTACATTACGGTAACATCTGATGTTCAGCACTTTCAGATCATTGAACTGATCAAAATAAATTCCACCAATATCAGAGTTTCGATCATGATTGTAATTGAAGTAGTCATCAGACAAAACCTTATAGCGCCTGGTAGTTGGATTCCAAAGAATCAGCTCACAGCAAATCCCTTCATTGCAAACTAACAACAAACCAATAAACGACGATAGAATACGTAAGAAGCTAGGGTGGACATTGTTAGAAAAACTTAAGGTTTTGCTTCTAACAACATCCAAATTACCAGCAACTACGTCGTCAACGACAATTGACGTGTCAAAGGAGAGTAGTTTCTTTTGTACTGAATCTCCACTTCGGAGAGCATGCATCATCTGAAATCCATGACTTGACAATTCCCTATAAAAATTCTTGGAAATACATTTGAAACGGCCAATATCTTCTGCAGAGAGCCTTGTGAAAATCTTGTCAACAATCACTTGAAACCCAATTTTTTCCATTTTGCAGTGAACTAATGCGTCTTTGAAAGTAAAAGAAATTGTAATGATATTGATAAACAAAAAACTTTTGAAGATGATTGAGTAGATGGATGAAAACGGTAATGATCAAAACCTCTGCCCAATGTATTTTATATACCCAATGAAGGCGGTTATGACTAAATACATCGTCAGACGAAAGAATATGATGCGACACTCGTTAGGCTTTTAATGCATTTCCATGGGAAAATATAAAATTAAACAAGTTATTATAATTACAATTAACCTCTTCATTTACCTATAAGTCGCCTTTACCATAAGACGGAACTGATTGAGTGACGTGCATTAATTGCAAAGTACATATCCCAAGGCATTTTGAATTTGAAATTACCGGCAATTTCAAAACCATTGCTATGATATATGTTTGCCAAAGGAAACATCTGCTAAGTTATACTTTCTTGGCTATGGGCAGTAGTTTGCACTCTTGAATGTGGGCCAGACCTTTGACATTTAAATATAGAGCAGTAGTTTGAAATTAAATGTATTTTAACTCAGATAAAAAATCTCAGATAAAAAATTGACACATCAGCAATCATCATTTAGTCATAACTCAGATAAAAAAAATCTATTCATTTGGAATACAAAGATATTGCGAACATCTGTTAAAGCCTCTCCTGTTCGCAACAGTAGCAAGTCAAACAGATGTTGGCAATTGAGAGGAGGAAATTCTTCGAAAAGCTCTATTAGGCAACAACAGATGTTGGCAACAGTAGCAAGTCAAACAGCCGTTAGATCAGCAGATGATGATTTAGAGCAAATGTTCTCTTTTGGCAAACTTTAACTTTGACAGATCTATACACTAACAGAAATTGATACAAGATCAACATAATCTAATTAAACTCAGAGACAATTTCACTTCTACATCAAAAGTACCGATCTGCAATAATCAGATGATATTAAAAATCACATAATAATACTTATTCAGCTTAAAATTACAACGAAACTTTAAAATGTAACAACAACACCAAGAAATTTACGAACCTAACAGCAAAAATTTAGTGCTTTTAGCTTTAAACTCCATCAATGTATATCTTCGACAATCGCCATGAACTCTACGGAAGTACTCAATGCATCAACATCAAGTTTCTAGAAACCTGATCTCTCGTGAACAGACCAAGATGCAGTACATGAAAACACTTCTTCAGCTGTTGAAGAGTAGCCCTGTCCTCATATACTTAATCCTTAACTTTGTTCATAAAGAGCTGCTTTAAACCAAACTTTATGCTTCTTTTAATACAAAAAAGGCAGGAAAGACCATTACTTTAGTAAGATAAAATCTTATCTTACATCAATAGCAGATCCTTTCTTGCTTTTAGTAGGAACTACTGCGGCTTCTACATCATCATCATCTGCCCAAAGTCATATATAATCATCATTTAGTCATAAGCAAAAATTATTTTAAATGTACATTTAAAAATCTTTCTTTGTGTTTAATTTAACTTTATGCTTCTTTTAATACAAACCTATAATAACCCGCAACAGATTGTATGAATTTCAAAAAACTGTGATTAGACTGAAATTTAAAGCAAGAATTAGAGTATATCACTTCAAAATTAAAAACTCAAAATTTCAAAATTGGAGTAGCAAAAAACACATACTTTAAACGATGTTGGAACAATGATACTGGAAACAACCGTAGAACAATCATCATCATCATCTGCAACAGATCATTCACAATCATCATTTAGTCATAACTCAGATAACAAAACTTTAGTAAAAATTAAAAACAAAAACACATACCATGATCAAGGCAAACCGCATATCCCCAAAAAAATTTCTGAAAGTGCGTCAAAGAGGGCTTCAGTTTTCTCTTATCCTTTATGAACAAATGCCGAGTATTGAGAAGAAGAGATTTGAGTGAGAGATACATTAGAAATGTGGTTTGAAAATACAAAAGAAGAGAACACGTTTATATAAAAAGATGATTGACACAAGTGAGTGAGTGACATGCATTAATTGAAAATTACATATCCCCATGCATTTTGAATTTCAAATTACCAACAATTTCAAAACATCTGCTGCTACTTTCTTGTAGACGGGCAGTGGTTTGCCCTTTGGAATGTGGGTCAGACCTTTAACATTTGAATACACAAGGCAATGGTTTGAAATTAAATTAAATGCATTTTAAAGTGATTTATATATTATGCTTTATGATGCGATAATAACATAAGAAAAGCCTTGTTGGACAGCCTCTCCTGCTGACACATCAGCTTTTTTATGTCACTGAGATTTCTCCTTATATAGAAAGTATAGATAGATTATTGTCTCATGATACAATTTTGTACCACTTTAACAGCGGTTTTTAAAGCTCAATGAATTATTGTATAAACAAAATGTCAATGGTGCACGAAGCTCTGTCCTCATGTTTCAATTATTTTGTTGGTCAGCTCATTTTTCAATATTGTTGTTCTTTTGTCACGTTCTATATTGTAACTTGAATTTGAACCTAATTTCAAGTATCATATTCAACAACCTCTTAGAACCAGAATATTTGTTTTTAATTTTACTTTTTTTTAAGTTAACTATTATTCACAAAAGCCCAACAGAAAACGAGGACCAACAAACAGAGAATTACTTAACAACTTCAACTTTGAAACTTAGGATTAAATTTCAAGAAAACGATAACATCAAATACCTTATTAATAAAGAATATTGGATTTTAATAATCCAAACTATTCGTAGTTGGGCGTCAACAGTCCTGACTTCAAAAATAACCACTGACAGTCCCAACTATAAATATTGGCCTCCATTGGACCCTGACTAATGGAAACCTAACGTCGTTAGTCTCCGATCGCCGGAAAAACGTTTTTTGGCTGGAACACTCATTTTTTGCCAGAAAACTCAACCTTTTAGTTCCAAAGCTCTTTGTAACTTTAGATAGGACCTTTAGGAACCTTTTTATAGTAAAAACCCCAAATATTAAGGTCGTCGAAAAACTCTCTTTTGACTGGAAAACTACTTTTTTGTCAGAAAACTCAACTTTTTGGCTGGAAAACTCAACATTTTCGTCTCAAACCTCTTTATAACATTAGATCGGACCTTTAGGAACCTTTTTTCGGCCAAAAACGTTTTTCTGGCGACTTGCGACTAATGAAGTTAATAGCATGAGACTGTCAGTGGTTATTTTTTTAAGTTGGGACTGTTGACAGCCAACGACGATTAGTTGGGATTATTAAAATCCAATACTCCTATTAATAAAAAACCGGGTCTCTTCTAATTCCGCTAACTTGTCTATAACTCGATTAACTTCTCCTTAGGGTGCACGGGGCGTTCTTCGGGGAGTGGTTCGGTGAGCCTAGTCACCGATCGGGAACACCGCCGCCATCCAAGCGGGGACCCGAATCGGTGATAGGTTTCGGTGGTTGTTCACCGCGAGAGGGGAGGGAGAGAGATGGTGGGCCCCATTTTTTCAACCAATCAAACCATTTTTTTTTTTTTTTTTTGAATAAAAAAAACAAGGGGAGTTAAAGAGGGGAGTGGCGCCATCAAATTGGGGTGTTAGGGGAGTTTAAGAGGGGAGTTGACGTGGCATATGCTGATTGGTGGTGCGTAAGAGAGGGGACTCCCCTCTTAGGGGAGTGCCCCTCTCACCCTTAGTATGATGATCTTAAGAAACTCTTCACTAAAAGTATAATAATATAAGAAATGGGTAACAATTATTGGTAGTGGTAGGGATGATATGTCGTTAAAACCTATGAGGTGCAATTATTTGTAAGTTGTGGGGGCAAATGGTCCAATTAGAAAACAAAAGGTTATGCCAGCAAATTTTGGAAGCAATAGTTGCATAGAGACAAGTTGATTTGCAGAGCAGGGTAGGACCATTGTTTTCTGCAATTAATTTTAAAGTCCTTGTTTTTTTTATATAAATATATGATGGTTATCACCCAATACTATAATTTTTAATATTTTTAGGTATAAATGTGTTGTATCATATGCTTTGGAATCAAAGTTAAAAAATTGAATTTTTTACTTTTAGCCCAAAACTATTTGATTCTTTACTTTTAACCCAAAAGGAAATGGTGCATAAACAAGGAGAAATAGGGTTTTCTAGTTTAATTGTTAGGGTAATAAAATAAATAAAACTTTAATAATATAAAAAGTATAGATAAAATATATGAAAGTAGAAAAATCTTTAATTAAACACAAACATACAAACATAAACGAACACAAATGAACGAATGTTTACGAACACATTCACGAACACCTTACCGAACGTTCACGAACACAATTGAACGAACGAGACATATGTTCATGTTCGTTCATTTAACTAATCGAACGAAATTTCTTGTTCATGTTCGTTCGTTTATTAAACGAACGAACATAAACGAACTTCCCGCCGAACGGTTCATGAACTGTTCGCTGAACGTTCGGTTCGTTTACAGCCCTACCCAAAACTATTTGATTTTTTTTATTTTTAACCCAAAACTATTTGATTTTTTACCTTTTAACCTCAAACTTTTCATCTTTACTTTTAACCCAAAACTATTTTTTTTTTTACTTTTAACCCCAAAACTTTTCATCTTTTGGATTTAACCTCACAACGTTTTTACTTTCAACTTTGATCCCCTCTGTACACTTTTCATTTTTCGCAAAATTTTCGTTTTACGTTCCATTCTGAATTTTACGAGTTAACACGGCGCAACGTGCGTGTGTGGTTAAACATTTTTACATCGTCTATTTTTTCCTATTTGGCAAGTTCATCGTAATGTGCAGGTCCAAGATCAACTTAGTTATTCTTTTATATGATTTATGTTTCGATTTAGTTACTTCGCATTAACACGTCACAATTTAAGTGTTTGTGGTCACTAACAGTAGTGTGGCATTGGTGTAACGGTGTTCGCCCCCGCCGCAACGCGAGGATGCTTAATACTAGCTAACTCAATAAAGGAATGACTTCGTCACATAAATGATTTTCTCTGATCCCACATTACGATTATTGTTATTATAAAGAGTTGATTACATTTTTAGAATCCTTCGTCACATAAAAATAACCATTACAGTCCATTAGTTTAAAAATTGCTAAAATAGACCCTGTACTTTCTCTTTCGTAACAATTACAGTCCACTCTCACTAATGCCAGCAATCCAGTTATTCAGTTAGTTTATTTGATATGACCATAATGCCCATGTTATTAAAATTATAATTAAAATAAATAAAGAGTTTGTTATGTTTTTCATCCCTGTGGTTTATTCAAAATAACTATTACAGTATATTAGTTTAAAAATTGCAAAACAGTACAAGTATCCATCACTTTACTTTTCACTCTCCCCGTTTCTTCAGATCCTGCCAGAACATCACCTGCTCTGGCTCCACAACTCTTTTCCGACGACTCAGTTTCACCAACACTCCCCTCCACTGTTTCTTAAATTTTTATAAGAAAGTATTTCGACCCAATTTTCACATGTTAAAATCGTTAAACATGTCATAATACACAAAAACGAAAATCATTCAATACAAATATATTATCTTAACGTCCCTAAACTTATTTAGAACAAACGTATCTGTAAAAATATTTAAAATAACTTCTTACCTCTATATTCTCAAAAGGTAGCATAATATTTTTTTTATATCGTAAAAAGGTACGATTTAGATAAGTTTGGAGACCCTGATACAGCAAGAATGGGTTGATAGATTTTTTTATATATTTTGACATGATTTAGGAATTTATCAAACGCAATCACGTTGGTCTTTTTTTTTTCTTTTTGAAAAATAAGTAAATGTGTATTCATGAGGCATTCATATAGGGTCATGCTAATTGCACACGGCCAAAATTATTTTCACACCTCAAAGCGCCGCACTTTGGCCATAGCGCGGCGCTTAGATCGACAAAAGGTGACTTGATTGACGTTTGAGACATGAGTTACTGTTTGAGAGACATAAAGCTGATTATGAGGTTTGTCGTTAACCCTAAGCGCCGCGCTTTGGCCATAGCGCGGCGCTTAAATTTCACCCACTTTACCTTTTAAAAGCAACCTCTGTCGTTAACCCTTTTCATTCATTTCAGATCAAAAATAGCAGACACGACTTAATTTTCATTCATTTCAGATCAAAGGTCTGTATTGCTTTTATTCCCCATCCGTTGTGTTTCTTCAAAATAACGCGCGGTTTTGCTGTATTAGTTACATCTCTTGAAAAAACGATGTCGTGGTTAAACAACTATATTTTCGGTCAATATTCTGACGAGACAGTTGTTCCTGATTCTTACGAGGGGACCGCTATTTCTGACTCGTATGAGAAACCGGTCTCGTCCAACTTGAGGGAGGCAGAGGTTGTATCTGGCATTCGTTATCGTGATAACACGGTGACGCTGGATTTGAATACCCCTGTGGAGGACCCTTACGCACAACAAGGTTATTCGAATTTCGGTTACGGTGGCGAGTACAGCTTTGTACAGCAGGAGTGTGGTCCAAACGACAGTTACGGTTGTCAACAGAGCTTACAAGGTTATTCGAATTTCGGTTACGGTGGCGAGCACAACTTTGAACATCAAGTATATTCGGACCTCGGTGACGATGGTGAGCCGGGGGATGTGTCTGTTGACGAGGAAGGCTATTACCCGGTTACGTTTTCGTTTGATACAACGCAGACCTTTTCGTCACGTAAAGAGTTGGTGCGTTGGGTACAAGACACGGCAAAAGACAACGGTTACCTCATTGTGGTTAAGATGTCGAATAAAAGAGGAGAGAATTACAAGATTTGGTTTCAATGTACTTTTGGTGGGGAGCATAAGAGTATAGCTACACAGAGGAAAACGGGTAGCAAGAAAATAGGCTGCCCGTTCGAGATGATCGGGTTTTCGGAATCATCCGGAAGTGTTTGGAGGATCGAGGTGACGAAGGCGAAGCATAACCACACTCCTATTGAACACTTAGAGGGTCACGCGTATGCGAGAAGGCTTTCTTCGGAGGATAAAAAACTGGTTAAGGAGCTGGCAGAGCAAGACATTCCCAACCAAAGTATCTGGCGAACACTGACAAAAAACAATCCGGCTAGAAAGCTTATTCCGAAAGATATACACAACGCTGTTCAGAAGATCAACGCCGAAAAAAATGTCGGTAAGTCTCCGATGCAAAAACTTGAAAGCATTCTTCTCGAAAAAAATTACACTTATTACATGCGCACGAATGAGATATCGAACGAAGTTGAAGATGTCTTCTTTGTTCACGAAAGATCATTCACTATGTGGTGTGCCTTCCCGCATGTGCTAATGATTGACGCCACCTACAAAACGAACATGTACAACCTGCCATTTGTTCAGGTCGTAGGCATGACGTCGACAAACAAATCGTTTACGGCTGCTTGTGCGGTAATTTCCGCTGAGAAGTCAGAGAACTACCTATGGGTGTTGCAGAGGATCAAGTCTATGCTGGTAGGATGTATGGAACCGCGCGTGATTTTAACATACATGGATTTTGCGCTAATGAACGCGTGTGAACAAGTTTTTCCAAAAGCGCATAAGTATCTTTGTCGGTTCCATATTCAACAAAATATTAATAAGAACAGCAAGAAGAAATTCTCTGACAAGGAGTGGAAAGAATTCGTACGTAGATTTTGGTTATTGTGCGAGTCTACGACCGAGGAAATATACAGGTATAACTTGGAAAACCTTGAAGCACAGCTGAAAGAAGATGACCGTGAACGTGGGTATTTCTTACATAGTTATGTTCAAATTTTATATAATAACAAAATCTGACTATTTACGTTTTTTTTTTAATTTTAGAGGTTTTTGATTATTTGAAGAAATCCTGGTTGGATCCGTACCGTGAAAAGTTTGTATCTTGCTGGATTAACAAAACTATCAACTTTCACCAAACTACGACCAACAGGGTTGAGGGCATGCATGCAACACTAAAAAGTCACTTTCCAAGTCATCGCAACACACTGGATAAACTTGTACTGTATGTTGATCATGTTGTTGATAGACAATACACCGAGATTAGTAGTAGCTTTGAAACAAGCCTCCGAAAAGCGATGACGCACCACAAGAATCAGCCCATGCTTGCATATATTCTCAGAAAGGTTTCAATATATGCGATTGAGCTTTTGAGTAGGGAACTAAAACGTAAGGAAGACGGGTTGAGAGCCTACGGTGCAAGCTGTGGTTGCCAACTTTTTACCAGCTGTGGTTTGCCATGTGCCTGTCGTTTGGAAAAGTTGGAAAATCATGGTAATTAATATCTTTGACCTTTCTCGTTATGATTCTGCCACCTAATTTGTTTTCGTCCACAGGTCAGCAAATCCGTATCACACACATAGACGTGTTCTGGAAGAAGCTTAACTTCAAGCCTGCAAAGAAAAACATAGAGGATATCGATGTAGACGCGGAATTTGAAAAATTGAAACAACAGATCGATCCAACACCCCCTCAAGTGAAAAGGAGCTTCTTTGAAAAGTTTCAGCAAATCCTCAATCCAGGGAACAATAACAAAAAACCTCCTGCTGTTCTGAAGAAAACTCGTGGTCACCCAACATTGAAAACGCAGGAAGAAAGAAAGGTTGAAGCCGCTAGAAAAAGCTCGTACATTCCGTCGGAAGAAACTTGGGTCGAGGCCTCAGATGATCTTCCCCGTCACAGCTCGTACATATCACCCGAAGATTCTAGAAGACAAAAGAATACCAAACCGATCAACCTACACCCTGATTTCCCGATGATCAAGCTCGGTCCTAAGACGGATATAGCGATCCGCAACTACGCATCTCAGATTCCCGAAGTGATCCATCCATACATCGTTAGAATAAAGGACGTGAAACCAGATGGTCATTGTGGGTTTCGATCGGTGGCTGTTGGGTTAGGAGTGAAACAAAATTCATATTTGATGATCCGGAAACAACTTATAAAGGAGTTACGTACGAACGAGTCGCTTTGGAGGCAGTTTTTCGATCCGGAAAACATAGGACATTATGATGCGCTGCTTAGACGATTCGATTTCAAGGGGGTGGGACGAGCAGATATCGAAAATTACATGACGATGCCTGACACGGGGTTTCTTATTGCCCAACGATACGGTGTGATTGTTCACACCTTCGACATGCGTGGGAGCAATACAATTTTCCCTCTGCTGGGCGGGCCAAACGAAGCTGAGCAACCTCACCTGGTGGTTGCGGTTGTGTTCGTCGACCATGGGCATTTCATACATGTAGAGCTTGGAGGTTGTTATCCAATGCCTCCCCCAAACCCACTCTGGACAGCGAACAGAACAGAGCGCGCAGCAGCCTGGCATACATTATACAGGGATCAGATCAACGCGTACGAAATGCTTACGTATCGTGCCCCTGACCTTAATGTAACCCCATATGTTCACGATGTATGTTAAATGTGTTTAATAATAATCACGTTTGTGTTTGTTCAATATATGCGTTACATCACGTTAAAAACCGAATGTCACCGGCGCGACCCAAAATGACAATATACATCATAATACTACAATTAATGACAATATACATCATAATACTACAATTAATGAAAAAATACGTCATGTTCATGTACGGTAGGCGGCTGATACACATAACACCTCTCACAGGAGTACTTGTGCTTTCAAACCAAAATGATACGATATAACGGAATAAGACATCACACGTAACCGATTTGATCCGGAACTTGCAGTATAGTCCATATATAATAAAAAATGATGTATAATGGAAAAAACGTAAAATTTAGACTATTATCGACGCGTTTGTGAATTAAAAACAATTTTAAAAAAATAAAAAAAGGCCCTAAACGCCCCGCTTTGACCTAAGCGACCCGCTTTGACCTCAAAGCGCCGCGCTATGGCCATAGCGGGGCGCTTCGATCCCTCGTTTAAACCAAAGCGAGGCAGAGATCTCCCCCATTTCAAACACACACACAAAAACACACACTAAGGTGCGATTTCACACATTGGTCGCCGGAGATCTTCGTTTTCAAGCATTCAACCGCTAAAAGGTAAGATCGAACACCCTTAATCGTTTTCGTTTAATGTACACGTTGATGAATGTTTTGATTGGGGCGGGTATGGAGGATTGCTGGTGGGCTGTTCTTCATCACGAAGAACCAAAGCGCCGCGCCGAGGCCAAAGCGCGGCGCTTTGGTTCATGTTTATTATTTTTTTTTATATTATTTGTTTAATAATATTTGTTTAATATTTAAATTCTATTTAATATTATTTGTTTATTATTTAAATTTTATAAATAATATTGTTTGTTTATTATTTAAATTATATTTAATATTATTTGTTTATTATTTAAATTTTATAAATAATATTATTTGTTTATTATTTTATATTTAATATTATTTGTTTATTATTTAAATTTTATAAATAATATTATTTGTTTATTATTTAAATTATATTTAATATTATTTGTTTATTATTTAAATTTTATAAATAATATTATTTGTTTATTATTTTATATTTAATATTATTTGTTTATTATTTAAATTTTATAAATAATATTATTTGTTTATTATTTTATATTTAATATTATTTGTTTATTATTTAAATTGTTTAAATAATATTATTTGTTTATTATTTAAATTGTTTAGTAATATTATTTGTTTATTATTTTATATTTAATATTATCTTGTCAACGTGAAGGGATGGATTCCTCCGATGACGAGATTGAGCATATGGAGGCTGAGGGAGATGTGGGAGAGGAGGGAGAGCCGGCATGTCCGTACCTGCAGTTTCCGCAGGGGTCACGGGCGAGGGGGAGATGCGCTAGGTTGCGCACCATAGAGATTGGGTCGCACGTAGGGATAGACTGGGACCTGCTGGAGACCGTGGGAGAGGCCGCGCGGGCGCGTGATATAGTTGGACTGGATACTCCTTGGTCGCGCCTATTTGAGATAGCGATGGAGGACTCGTACCCTGAGCTTATGGTCGAGTTTCTTTCCACGTTTACATACGCGCCGCATCCGGCGGATTACGTGGAGGACCCGGCTTTTCCTGTCCACGAGGTTACATTCCGTCTCGCCGGTCAGGAGTTTGAGATGATTGTGCGGCAGTTTGCTGTCCATACAGGTTTGTACACTGAGCCCGAGCTTGATACTGATTTATATACGCAGGCGGTTAGGATGATGGACAGGCAGACGCTTATCAGTTTCTGGAGGGCCATTTCCAGGGTTCCCTTTGGGAAATCCTGGCAAAAGGCCACCACCATTAGAGACCCCTTGTTCCGATACCTGCACCATGTTATCGCGGCAACTATCGTGCCGCGGGGTGCTAGCAGGGAGAAGGTCAACCTCAGTGACCTTTTCTTTCTGTACTGCCTACTGCGACGCCAGCCCTGCGATCTAGCAGCCTGCCTGGCAGATTACTTTGCCACAGCATACCACCGGCAGCTCCGCGGGTACGTGCACACTGGCTCATACATCACCGCCATCGCACGCTCGCTCGGGCTCGTGCCCGAGCATGATCCGGAGCTGTCCGATCCGGTCCCGTCTACCAGGTTGGGCCGCGCGTCAGTTTCTAGCATGCAGATCACCCGGACCTTTGATGTTGGTCTGAGGTTTAGGGGCAGAAACGGGCTGATTTGGCAGCCGGAGGTGGTGCCGGAGGTCATCCCGGTTGTTATTGAGGTGAGGCCTGGAGTGTTGGCCCCTCCTGATGTTCAGGCGGCCGCTCGGCAGGCTCAGCTACAGGCTCTGGGACTCGATCAGTTCCCGGGCCAGCCTCAGGCTGAGGCTGAGGCTCAGGCTCAGCCTCAGGCTCAGCCTGTATTAGAGGATCCGGCTCAGGAGGAGCATGTCGAGGAGATCCCGGTACCACCAGTTCAGCCAGCTCCTGAGCCGCCACAGTACCCGCAGCACGTTTACGCTGACCTGCCTCCGGTAGCGCGTGAGGTGGCTCGGGACTTCGACCGGCGCCTCAGACGCCAGGACGCACGCATAGACTGGATCGTCGAGACGCTCGTTTCTTTACGAGAGCTCGCTGGGTTGCCTCCACTTCCCCTCCCACCGTCCCCACCGCACGAGGATTAGTACCTTAGTTTGTTTGTATAGTGATTTGTTATGTATTATGTATTATGTACTCAGTTGTACCTTTTTGTTTTGTATGTACAAACTGATATATATAAATATATATTGCAGTTAATCTTCTATTTACATCACGTTGGTTTTGGATTGTTTACGTTTAATTCTTATGGCTTTTTGTACATTTTATTTAACGTGTTCGTTTAATTTAACAAAATAAACAAGGTTAACAGTTTATAAAGACGCACTTATATTATATACGTTCTATAAAAATAATGACGTAAAAAACGTAATTATAAAAAAACGTATTATAAAACTCAAATACAATTTTTTTCCTCCAAAAAACACTACCAAACTAACCCACATCCCACCTATTTCAAAAAAAAAACAACACAAACTCCAGCCAATGCCTTTGTCTTTTTGCACACTCAAAGCGCCCCGCTTTGGCCATAGCGGGGCGCTTTGGCCAAGGTCAACAAACAAGGACTGACAAAGTCAGTCCTTGTCTGTTGACCATGGCCAAAGCGCCCCGCTATGGCCAAAGCGGGGCGCTTTGAGTGTGCAAAAAGACAAAGGCCGTGTGCGAATAGACCAGGCCTTCATATATCTTTTTTTTTTAAGTTATGGGGCATTCATATATCAAAGTTTTAGTTTACATTATAGTTATTATCAAATAAAGAACTCTTCTTCAAAATGTAGAGCAGCCCACTTGGTAGTGGCTCGTGACTCTTGGAAGGGATGTCCCAAGTTGGGCAAGAGGAGTTATTTAATTAGCTGATAATGTAGAGCTGGAGTAAGCTTTGCTCTTAAAAAATAATAATAATAACGAACCCGGTTATTGAATTTAGTGGACCGTAAGTTTATGGTTTAAATGGTTTTAAAACTTAGCAACTCAGAAACCGGACCACGCACCAAAAAAAAAAAAAAAAACTAGCCCTTGACACCAAAGTCCAAAGCATATATAGATAAAACTAACCTTTAGGCCCACACTAATACTCGGGCTAACCTATATGCATACTAATAATATAATAGTGGGCCGTCAAGGTGGTGTTGATAGACTCATATAGCCCACAAGGGATAGTGCATATAAACCCATATTTGATAATATATTGTTTTCACTATAGTGTATCATGTATTGGTACAACCTCAAACCTACATAACTTTGTTATACTATAAATTAAAATTAAATTTTATTATGAGTACTAATTGTAACGTGTATATTTATTTATGTGGTTGTGGTTGGGTTATCATTGAGTTGTAACCAATTGAATTATTATTTAAAGTTAACCTCTAGAACATTACTTTTAATTTCAAGGCTTCGTCGTGATTAGGGCTGTCCAAACTGCTCGGCGCTCGAAGATCGTTCGATGATCCTTCGAAAAAGCTCGGGAATTTGCTCGTTCGATTCCTTGCTCGGTTAAAACCGAGCCGAGCAGCTCGGTTAAAACCGAGCTGAGCAGCTCGGTTCGGTTTAAAAACGAACCGAGCACGAGCATAGGTACGCTCGCTCGTCGCTCGTTCGGTTTCGATCGAATTTAATTTTATTATTATTATTATTATTATTATATATATTATATTTATTAAATATAAACATTTGACATATCCAGCCGACATTCAAAACTACCCTAGAATCCTCATATACTAGAATCCTTCTTCAATTAAAAAAAAAAAAAAAACCCCTAATCTCTCTTAACTTTCAAGTCACACATCCAACCGATATCCATCCAGATCCAGTTCCACCGTCCACATCCCTCGTCCGCAGGCATCACCGCCCGCCGACCATCCACCACTCCACCGGCCGTCAGCCGCCGGTCAATCAAAACGCACAGCCACTCCGCGGTTTAAAGGACCCACACTAAACACCTCTTCTTTAATTCATTCGTAGTTTTGTATATATCCCCAATTTGATTCTTATTTTGTAGAATATTATTCTGTTGGAGGTTCATCACAGTTTGATTTTTTTCTAGTTTTGATAATTTTGGTACCTTTGAATTTGTTTTTAATGGACGTATTGAATTATTTAAGTGTTTATGTATAACCATGAATTTTGGTGAATAAATGGTTGTGTAAGAATGCTAAAAAAACTGAGCAAAAGCGAACCAAACCGAGCGGCTCGGTTCTAAACCGAACCGAGCACGAGCATAAGATTTTCGCTCGATTTCCTAAATCCGAATTGAACCGAGCACGAGCATACCTCCGTTCGGTTCAGTTCGGCTCATGAACACCCCTAGTCGTGATCCTCGTGGATTAGCTTAGCTATGGGCTTAGCTATGGCCTACTTGAAAACAAATAAATCATTTAAAGGGAATGATAGAATGATATCTCTTTCTAGGACATACACTCTTTCTCATGATGTCGCATGCTGGTCTCTAGTTGCACGCGTAAACGTTACAAAAGTGTTTAGCCCTAAGATTCTTATTCTTTGCTCCAAGTCTTCTAGGACATACAATCTTTATCATGATGTCGCGTTCTAGTCTCTAGTAGCACGCGTAAACGTTACAAAAGTGTTTAGCCCTAAGAATCTTATTTTTTCTCCAAGTATTGGTGCATGAACCAACAAAGTTTGAAAGAGAATGTATTGCAATGAACACTAAGATGACCCACTAGTTGTTGTAATCACATGTATCACATTCTTTCGGCCCGTTTTAAACGATTTAGAATGTTGTGATCGAATATGACCTCATCATGATTTCGGACAGTTGTATCTGACCAGCTCAAATCAACATTCTCTATTTTGTCTTTCAACCATGGTTGTAAAAATCCCGTGTTGATCAGTCCTGTTTTAAACATAATGGAAAACATAAATGAAATACCTGTTACAGCAGACAACACAGTAGAGAATCCAGTCAGAGAAGCAACCATAGAGTTTGACATAATTGTCAGCTTGATCTGGTTCCTCCTTAGGGTGTATGATTATGATGGTGAACCGAATTCTAGGGTGAAGAATTCGATGGAGAGAGAGATGTAGGGGAGGCGATTTTTGATGATGTTATTATTAGAGTCTAACCTTTTAATATCTCTAGTTATCTCCTTATATATACACCCAAGAGGAAACCTAATTAGTTAATAAGAGTAATATAGTCCATCAACAATTACCAACTAATTATATAATAGGTTTTAATATATTTTGATCTATATAATATAAATGATTATATGTGAATATGAGCGCAAGACTCATACACATGAGTCGTGCGTGCGCAAGGGTCCTACGCCTATATATAGGGTAGTGATGCGCATGACTTCACAAGTTTGGTTGGGATTTGAGAGGAAATCAAACTGCGTGTTCTCTCCAAGTGCTTAATGATGTATACTCTTTCGGTATGAAATGTATGAAATGAAAGCTTATAAAATTGGGTTGACGAAACGCTATGCTGCCAAAATCTACACCGAATTAGTTTATCTCTATCCAAATTTCTATCTAAACACCGTTTCGGGTCCTAGCACTAGTTAATTAGGTTCATATTTAATCTTCTATTATTTTTTTTTCTTATAAATAGGTAGGTTAACAATTGTTGATAAGTGGGGAACTAACATATCAATCTCCTTGGATTTTTCTTTTAACATCAGAATATATTTCAAGCAAAGTTCGATTTGCTAGCTTTGCTCTATTAACCAAGGTAAACATGTTTGTTTTGACATCCTCTACCACTTTGGATACTGATAGTGGTCAACTTTTGAAGCTTTTATCGTTTCTAGCGTGTCAAATAAACAAACACGATGCTACTATTATCACCTTGAATTGCCTTTTTGTGTGATGCCTGATTTGGTGTTCGTTCCTATGTTAATATGGTTGGGGCTTCTTCGCCTTTACAGCAAATAGTGTTAGTTGATGAATGAATCACTTATCTTATCAATCAATATAGAAATTTTTTATCCTTATCTTTAAACAAAAATGTGATAATTTCTTTCAAACATCATGTCATAACAATACCAAAACCTCTAAAGGTTTATTTATGCATTAAAACCTTTAAATCTCACTATAAAAAGCCAATATGACATCAAATCACTAAATTTGTTGTCTTGTGTTAATTTTTTGGACTCATTCATTTGTTGCACAATGTTGACGACTTTGTACCTATTAATAAGGATATTTTCGATTTTGTTGTTTTTAGCAATATTTTTTTGTCACTTTATATGAATCTGTTCGTAGATAAGGTGTTATTAAGATTATATTAATATTAATTGTCAATTTACTGAACATAAAAGGTTAATACATTTCTATATATTCTCTAATTTTATCTAACTCAAATAGAAAAATGTATCAATATTTCTTTTAATGGCAAACATAATGAAAAACTCTTTGATGAAAAAAAGTCGGTAACAATTAATAAAGAATGAGTAAAATAATAATATTATTATTTATTTAATTTACCAATTTACATGATTGCAATATAATTATAAGGTTGGTTTGTCATTCATTTAAGGGTATATTTTGTGGGGAACAAATTGATTTTGAAGGTCTGTGATGCATACAAGGTGCCCAAAATTGTAAGGGCAGAATTGTCCCTATATTGTTTGCATGTGCATGGACAGGGTCCTATTAAACGGCATGGGTCCCCTAATGGCCTAATCATGTCAATCATTAACATATCTTTTTTTCTTATTTAAAAACTATAATTGAAGACACTATACTTATAATTCTTAGTCCATCTCTTACGATGCAACGTACCCTGCCATATGACAAGGAGCAAGGCGTAAGAGGGCGGGGTCAGGGTCAGGGTCGTTTTTAAGAATACTCAGAAAAACATTGGCCCCTAGGTGAGAAGACAAAGAAAACGGGCCCTTATATATAAAGTCAATAACTAATTTTTTTAAAGATAAACATATTTAAATCAATACATATGTATATACTATAAAAAGTAAACTGTAATTTTACCCCCTGGGGTTAGATGTGATTAGCACTCTTACCCCCTCCCAGGAAAATTTTACAGTCTTACCCTTCAACTATTGAAAAACGCTGCAATATTACCCCCTGAGGGCTAAAACTGTAATATTACCAAATGGGTATTTTGGTAATCTTACACATATTTATATAGTAAACTTCAATATTACCCTTGTGTTTTACCTAAGACGACACGTTTAAACCCTCTTTTATTAAAGTGTCTTCTCCGGCGATATTCCAACCACCGGAGAAGCGTATTCTGACACTCCAGCGATATTCCGACCATCGGAGAAGCACCGGTGCTAGAACTTAAAGTGTTTAAAGCTCAACGGTGCTAGTGATTTGTCATAAACTGATATGATCCTCTTACACAAACTCGCAAAAATATTGTCTGTAAATATTTCTTAACTGCTTTTCATTAGTATGTTTTAGCATAAAATGTTTTGAAAATTCAAAAAGATTTTACTTTATCTTATTTTCGACAACTGATGTTGAAAAGCTGATTTTCAAAATTCTGAGTGCTAAACATGATGGACAACATGTTTGGGAGAGTTTATTTGAAATGAGAAATGATTTTGAAATGATTAAATGGTTTCAAATTAATGAAATGTCAAATTTTGAGTGTTTTGAATACAAGTGGTTTATTTGAGAAATGTTAAATGATATCTACCAGTGGTTTCTAAAATTGTTAAATCTTAAAAATTGTGAAATTTATTTTTGGGTAGAGATTTGTGCAGATCCCTGTGTCTAAGCCTGAGCAGAGTTTGAGCCAGGACACGATCTTAGAACGAGTGCTATGTCAGATTGCGATCCCGGAACAATTTAAGGGGGAGTATGTCAGCAAAGGGGAGTCTGAAGATTGAAAGAAAGAGAAAAGAAGAGAGAGATTGAAGGATGCTTTCAGTGTTAGATACTTTGGAAAGAGCGTGAAGACTGATCAAGACTGAAGACTCGACGTACTGAAGACTCGACGTACTAAAGACTCGTACTGAAGACTCGTCAACATCCAAGGGGGAGTTTGTTGGTGCATATGTCTGTCGACTTCGTCTTGTATCGAGTCTTGTAAATAGATAGATAGACCAGGACACGTTATACGAGAAAAACGAGAAACAGGGCTGAACAAGCCACTTCACACGAAGTGGAAAGTCCAATTCGTGCGAAGTGGCCATCCCTATAAATAGGTGTCTTGGGTTTTTCATTTGTAATGTTGTGATTCCGGTAGCGAAGCTCTGCCGAAGTGTCTCCAGCCATTGTAAAGTCTTCAAATCAATACAAGAGACAGTTTAAGTGATTCTAGTGTGTATCCAGCTGAAATAACTTCGATACGTCTGATTCCGCCTTTCGTATTGGACGAGATCTCTTCTAAACGACTCGTTTGGTCGTAACAACGATCCTACAAGTGCCAATCGCATATAACCCCAGGGGGTAAAATTGCAGTTTACTCTATTAGAAAACATAAAAATAAATGAAAAAATAGCCGCCAAAATATAACTTATTTTAAAAAAGTATATATATATATATACAAAATAGTTATAAATATATACAAACTAGTGGGATCAAACAAGCGTGTTGAGGCGGGTAAAAGCTTTGTATGTTTTAATGTACTCGTTTTGCCAAACGACGTCACCCTCGTGCCTAGCCGTGGCCCTACCGTCGTGCTATGTTGTGCCCAAAGTGTCATGTGGCACTCCATTCACGCCTCACCGAGGATCTACAACACGTAGCCTTATTATACTATATATTAAATTACATCCTTAGCTACAATACTTATTATCCCCTTTTTTTTCTTTTAATTACAAGATTGCCAACAACATTCACACCCCAATTTCCGGTGGGTCTGGATGGGTAGGGTTTAAGCATGACGATTGAATACAGTATCACAATTTAATAATGCAGCGGAAGCATTGGAGTAAAAGTATTCATTCAGTAAAAGTCTTAAATATTAATAAAATTTATACAAGGGTTCAAGTACAAGCCCACAGGGGAGATCTAATAAAACGAGCTTTAGACATCATAGGCCTTAAGCTAGGAGTTGCAAATTCCATAGCCTTTATCATAGCCGACCCGGATTCCCAGCCTAATATCAAGGTTCGGTACCTCCACTTCAATCTTTTAATAATACGTCAGTTTTCGCTGGTAAATACAATTAACTGACTCATTTTGAAAATAGTTTTTCAAAAAAGAGTTTTATACGTAGAGAAAACCTGTAGATAATCATTTAATATTTCTTGGGATTTTATCTTGTCACCAAATTTACATACTTGTCATACAATGGGATTCAGAGTTCAGAGCCGGACATTTTCAGTGCTATAATGATTAACGGTACACACCAAAGTTGAATAAACGTGTCTTACATTCGGTATTCCTACCCCTGCACGTTATTTCGTATAGCCATAATAGTTCATGAGTCGGGACACCCGGACACGGTACTATTAACCCCCAATTGTTTCATTTGCAAGTAGTACGGATTAAACCGAGTTCTTATATTTATAATCAATCACAGGGCTCATTTATATAATACCCACACCAAGTGGCATATTTGTCATACCCCAAGTTTTAAAACAAAATAAGTTAAGAGTCGTAAGTCAAAGTATTAGTAACTCAAGTCTGAATATATGAGGGGTTCTATAGTCCGGAATGAGCAGAATTAGTTATCTGTTAGAATGTATACGGGTCATAGATTAGTTCCTTATACATGACCTGTTACTTAAGAATAGGTTCTGTTTGCTAGATTTAGCATAGACCAGATAGAATGTGGTTTATACCTATCCGAGTGCAAAGACTCATTGGATAAAGGTTTATTAAACCAACATTTTGTTTTTGAAAGGTTTTGACCCGTTACGCCTAGTTTATGCGAACAAGGTTTGCATAACTAGTTATGTGCGTAAAGTGGGTTCAGAAGGTCGGATGGGTTCATGACAAGTCCAAGTATTAAAAATATATTTTTTCGTTGATGTATATTTTGTTTTAAAGTTAAGTTGTAGCTTGTTTTAGATAAAAACCATTTAAGTAGCTATTTTGACCACATAAGGGCATTGTGGTCATTTTTAATAGTATTTTTAAGACTTGTCAATTAACCCATCAAACGGAATGACCATGTGGTATAACTTCAGAGAGTTATACTCAACAATAATACGGTCTCAAAACAAGTTTAAAACAGGTTTTAACGTTGACCAAACGGGTCAGAATCAAAAGTCAAAGCAGAAGTCAAACTGCTTGACTTTTGACATAGAATGAGGTTCTAAACTGAATTAAATGAGTCAAGCATGCTAATATCAGTTTATATAAATTGTATAACTTGTGTATATATCAAAACAACTGAGTTATAAGTTATAAAAACTATTTATATCATTTATGAAGTTTTAACAAAAGTTTGACTTTTATATTGCATGCTTGACTCATCAATTCAACTAGTAAACGTGATGATCTGAGGGTATGATCACAGAGGGATTATACCATCGTTGTTACGATCACGTAGGAAAGTTCGGATTGAACGTTAACTTGACCAATTCGGTCAGAAGCTAAAGTCAAACGGAAAGTCAACTGTTTGACTTTAACTCAAAATAACTAAAAATAAATATGAAAGAGCTAGTAGCTAGGAACACTTACTTGGAAGTGTTAGAGCATAATACACTAAGAGTGGGAGTCCTCTTGTCCATAGGAGAGCTCCAAGAAGTGTTTTAGAGTAGAAGTGATGGTGTGAAGATGAAGGAAAAAGAAGGTTGCTATTTGTAGCCAAGGAGGAGTTGTGAGGGAGTGCCAAGTGTTTCCAAAAGTCACAAGGTGGTGCCAAGTGTTCTAGGACGTGGAAGGAAGGCAGGAAAGGTGGCAAGATAGGCCACAAGGTGGCAGGACAGCAGCAACAGCAGCCAACTGTTTTCTGCTGTCTGCAGGTCCCTTACGGACCGTAAGCCTCAAGCCTTACAGTCCGTAAGGACCTAAGGCAGTTTAATTTCTTATTCAACACTCATTCTTACAGTCCGTAAGCCTAGATTCCTTATGGTCCGTAAGAACTCTTGGCGTGCAACATTTTAAGTACCTTACGGTCCGTAAGCCATTGTGTTTTACGGTCCGTAAGGACCCCCAGAATACAAATTTTGCACATTTGACCCCTTGGGTCAACCAGTTATCGATATATGCAATATTATTCCTTATCCTTCCTCACAGTGGGGATTAGTTGGATATCCAGGAAATGTTTCAGTTAACGCACAATAATAGTCCCTCTCCTTCTGAGAGTCAGGATCAGTCAGAGATATGTGACACGTTTCAGTGAACGTACATTATGGGTCCTTCCTCCTTCCACATAGTCGAGATTAGTTAGAGGTTCCTCCCTTCATATAGTCTGGATTAGTTGGAGAATTGGGCATGTGTCGTCACGTAATTGGACGAAAATTTTCGGGGTGTTACATCAACTCACATACTTAACTTTTCCTTCTTAGTGACATTTTTTTGTAATTTACTAGTCTTTGAGTGGCATTTGTAACCATCTCACAATACTTCTTTTTATTTTTATGTTTTAACCACCTAGGTTTTGGTTCTTAGAATTTTTACCCCCTCAACTTTTGTTAGTTTTCTTTTAAAAATAACTTACATTCCTACCCCTTAAATTTTAACTAATTTATTAAGTGCGCCCTCAACTTTTGTTAGTTTTTTTTTTAAATAACTTACACTCCTACCCCTTAAATTTTAACTAATTTATTAAGTATCCCCTTAACTTTTCTTATTTTTATAAAACTACTTACATTCTTTCCTTTTGAATTTTAACTAAATTTATTAAGCGTACCTTCAACCTTTGTTTTTTTTAAACAACTTACATTCCGACCCCTTGAATTTTAACTAAATTTATTAGGTGTCCCTTGAACGTTAATAAAGTTATTATTACCCCTTTTACATATCGTGCTACAATATTTTTTTTTAAGTTTCAAATTAATCTCTTACACTTTAAATAATGTAGGCCTTTAACGAAATAGTTTTATTTTCCTCTTGTAACTTCAGTTCACTATTTTTTTACAACTTAATTCACGATAAGATATTTTAAGAAAACATACCAATCCGGTACCCACTAGAAAAATTTATATACTTACTTTTACGTTATCTAGTATTGATGTTTTGAACGGTCATTATTAATTAAAACAAGTAGGGTTTAAATATATATTGTAATGTAATATAACTGGTTTAAAAACTGATTTTTATCGTTTGGTTCGTACATGGATTTTTTGCCGAAAAGCGCGGTGAGGGAATCCTAGTTAAATTAACAATTAATATATGTAACATTTAGAGTTGATTACATACACTGATGGGGTTTGGCATATTTTAGATTTTGTTTCCGATTTTGAGAAATTACAATTATGGTTTCAATTGTATGTTTAAACTCTATGGCTTTATAGCCTAGTGGCATCTTGGGGATGGGACAAGACTTTAGGACCAATAGGTCCTAGGTTCAATTCCCACAAGGGGGGTTTCCCCATATTTATTGGGTTTTCTCCTGAATTGGTGTATACGCATTATGCCTAGTGGAGATGGATATGATCGGTGGTTCCGCTTGTGGCACAATGATTGTCACACCTCGATATTTTATCCACAAAACCGGTGGGCCCGGTGGGGAGTATCGTGACGTAGTTGATATAATCATTGACAAATATACACAGTTTATGGCACAGCGGAAGTCTTGGTAGAAATTACTATTACAAACCGAAAGTGTAAAGTACGAATAAAAGAATATACAGACGGTTGTAAGAAAGGATCCACAGGCGGATCTAAATATAATACAAAAACTTGTTCAATAGACTTAAAGCATTACGGACTTGCAAGATCCTCTAAATAACGCCCAGAAGCTCCCAGCCGAGTACGTGTAGTACTTGTCACTTAGTCTTTTGAAAATACGTCAGTTTACACTAGTAAATACAATTAACCGACTCTTTTGAAAACATTTATAAAAATTGATTTAAATGCACAAGGCACAATTATTCTTTTATAACTTGGGATAATTATATAAAAATAATCTTGTATATAGATTTACATGTTTGTCATACATTAGGGCCCAGTATAGAAGCCGAGACATGATTAACCAACACACCACTAATATAGACCCACAAGGAGTTATCCCCAACAATGTGGGTATATCTTTTTACATACGCAACTGTCAGGTGTATGCCTACACCCCGTGCTTTAGTCGTGGCCATATGCAATTAAATGAGCCGAGGATATCCAGGACACGGTTGCATTAACCCCCAATGTTTATGTTATTAAACAAAACAGATTAAAACGGGTTATGTAATTTATTAATCACAATCTGATTAAATGATTCCATACCCGACCAAGCGGTAATATTTTACCGTATCCCAAGGCCGTATATGGGAAAATAAGTTAAAAGTATTTACCTGAGTTTCTAAATGCGAGATTTATCTAGCTTTTACTGGGGCTTCCTAATCTGGAACGAAGGTTTTATTAACCTATTAGATTACTAACGGGTCTTATTTAAGTCATAGACTTAGACCTGTTAGTTTAAAGCAGAATTTTCGGTATAAAACGCTAGATTAAGCGATGACCGGAATGGAATGTAATTTAGACCCAAAAAGTATGGAGACTTGTATAATATGGGTAAATTAAATACGTTCTGGAATTTGAAGTTAAAATGATAAGGTTTAACCCGTTTCGGCTAATTTATGCAAACTATTCACATAAACCGCATCGAACGCGTATAAGCATAAACGGGTAATCGGACGAGTCATGTACAAGTTCCAAAAGTTATTATGCTTAATATATGTTATGATATCAGTAGGAAATCACTAATTATGCCCAAAAAGATTTTAAAACCGAACTAAGCCTCATAAGGGCATTTTGGTCATTTTATGATTTATAAAAGGGGTTTATATGCAAACTGAGGTTCTGGTCATAAACCTATTGTAAAAGTATTTATTTTATGTTATAATAACAGTAGGATATCATATATATGTGTGGTTTAGCATTTATGACCAAACTATGCACCGTAGGGGTATTTTGGTCATTTCACACATTGTTTTAAGGACTTATTTGGGGTTCTGAGTTCATGACTTGTACCTACTGGAAAAATATTAGAAATGATTTATAAAATCAGTAGGTAAAAAGTTTTGGGTGCTAAGTATGGTTTAAAACGGCATGGGTCCCCTAATCATGTCAATCATTAACATATCTTTTTTTTTCTTATTTAAAAACTATAATTGAAGACACTATACTTATAATTCTTTGTCCATCTCTTACGATGCAACGTACCCTCCCATATGACAAGGAGCAAGGCGTAAGAGGGCGGGGTCAGGGTCAGGGTCGTTTTTAAGAATACTCAGAAAAACATTGGCCCCTAGGTGAGAAGACAAAGAAAACGGGTCCTTATATATAAAGTCGATAACTAATTTTTTAAAGATAAACATATTTGAATCAATACATATGTATATACTAGAAAAAGTAAACTGCAATTTTACCCCCTGGGGTTAGATGCGATTGGCACTCTTACCCCCTCCCAGGAAATTTTTGCAGTCTTACCCCTCAACTATTGAAAAACGCTGCAATATTACCCCACGAGAGGTAAAAATGTAATATTACCAAATGGGTATTTTTGTAATCTTACCCATATTTATATAGTAAACTTCAATATTTCCCCTGTGCTTTACCTAAGACGACACGTTTAAACCCTCGTTTATTAAAGTGTCTTCTCCGGCGATATTCCAACCACCGGAGAAGCATATTCCGACACTCCGGCTATGTTCCGACCATCAGAGAAGCACCGTTCAACCTCCGGTTACCAACAACAACCACCACAGCCCCTCGTCAAAACCTGCAACTGTCATCTCAACACCGGAGAACCTCTATCATCTCCGACGATACCGTTTAGCATCTTCATCACACCACCACTGTACTCTCTCCGAACAAGACCACCGCCCGTTCTCCACCAACACAGGATTCAGTTTCGCCATTTCTACTTGTGTTTCAATACAAGTTTCGCCATTTCCACCGTTGTCGCAGCGGCGGCGCTGCCGTCACTCCTCGCCGGAGTTTGATGTCGGCTCCGCCGTCGCTGTTCCTCTTAGTCCCGTTATACTCGCTAATCAAACGGTTCATTAGATAGACAAACAACTACAATCTATAAAACACACACAGTTTATATTTATTTTTATACATGTACTTGACTGAACTTAAGAGCATGTTGTTCGCCGGCGAGTTGGAGGTTACTGGAAACGAAAACTAGCATGCCGCCGTGTAACAACCCTCAAATAAAACCGACACTCTCGAATATTTCCGACGCCCTAATATATTTTAAAATGTCCCAATATGTCTTTAAATACACCCCGTATGTGAACACCGGGCCCGAAATACATTAAATAGTATTTAAAGTAATTAAAAACTGAAAATGTAAGTTGAGGCGGGCCGCGTAGACCCATCCCAAACTTTACGCGGGCGGTATAGAGGTTTAAATCAGATCTCGTTAAATATTAAGTTGAGACGGTTCGCGTCAGCTACCCATAAAACTTACGCGGGCCGCGAGAGTCCCAAAATGTGGCGCAGCCCTGGGCCGCCACCTGGCCCAACACATGTCGAGCCTACATAGTGATCCGGATGGGCTACAAGTTGACCGGATGTCACATCCCCAAAATCCACACGCGGAGTATCACCGCTTGGAGGCGTGACTGACCAGGATCAAGCCACCAATCATATTGAACCTAACAAGTAAATAGTAAAATTCAACCACACAATATGAAAGGTGTTTCAAATCAAAAACGTAGTTAAGTGTTTAGCGGAAGCATAATTGTAAAACCCGATGTAAGTATTAAGTACGAAATAAAGTAATGTTTTTAGCATGGCACACACTGTCATGTCCCACAACGACCGCGCCTCCCTGTACAAGCTCCATGAGTACCTAACGACCTGCAAGGCATGTAGCAACGAATCAACAACAAAGTTGAGCGATTTCACAGTTGGTTGTTTAGATATAGCGTTCGTTTCGTAAATCATATGTTCGTTATGTAAACCATGTATCGTATTGATTCGTATCGCGGTCTACCAGACATGTTTGCGAAGATTAGTGGGGGCTTCCCATGTGTTACTAGACCACGCGTATCGACTGCTACGAAAATGTAAGAGGTGCCCTAAGTCAGTGTCTATCAGCATTGACCCTTTGCCCATAGTCCATTAGTACACGCCCGTTCGGACGACACGGTGTGAGGTTTGTTAAACCTAATAGCGCTATCTACTAATGACCCGCTCGCCAAAGGCCTCGGCGATTAAGTCGATAAATGAGGGACTTCAAATGATAGAGTGATGGTCTTATGGTCGTACGTATCCTGTTGTATGGGGAATACGCAAGTTTGTAGTTACCGTTCAGTTCTTTAACCCATTCCCAACCCTTGGGAATCCCATGCCTTGGATAGAGTGTGAACTCACCTTGGTTTGCTCGGTATGCTAAACTATGTGCTCACAAGTTATCAATCAAGTCCTATAGTAAGCACGTATATTCAATCAGTTCAAGTTCGTAAAGTTTCACATGGAATCAATATCACAGGTGTGTTTGGCAGTTAACATCATGCATCACACAACAGTTAATCACATTCACACAGTTCCTGTTTCACATAATTGTCTTTTGCAGTTTATTCTAACACAATTACCAATAACATACTTAACGGAGTTAGCAAGCTTAACTGGATTAACATATATATCACAGAGTTACATCTAATCGAATAAATAAACTAACTGAGTTCACTAAACTAACAGAGTTAGTACTTTACAGGTTCAATAAACTAATAGTGTACACGAAATCATATGTGGCAAAATCCTTTATGTGGCGAAATCACATGTGACGAAAACCAAGGGGTTTTCATCGAACTCATAGCTTGGCGAAAACACTTAAGTGTTTTCGTCTAGTACATTATCAGCAACAACAATACAGCAACATACAGAACCCTAAATAACATCGGCCGTTTCATCTTGCACAAGACTAACAGTCATCAATCCATTACAACAATCAATCATTAGACACAAATCATGAGATCATCATTTAATCGAGAGCACTTACTGATTGCATTAAATCTAATTATACATGTATGACTTTTATAAGTTGCACACACAATGAAACATCACATGTCACTGACAAACCCACATGCAAGCAAGAACTAAATGGCCGACCTCATGATTCCTTCTCTATTTTTCTAACACATGCTGTTCATAATCAGAATTCCTCATATATATTAAATTCATTAACCCACCATGTGACCCTATATATATCAGATTCCTCATGTCTATAAAATATATATGTGGTTTCGGTTAATCAAGATTACACATACACAACCAACCAATAATAATAACATATACGTTTTCTAGATCATCAATTATTAACATCAAACTCCACTATCATGCAATCCTAGGTATTAGCAAATCAATCACATCATCATAGCAAGATCAAGTAGTTAAGCATTAACATATTATATATCCACTAACCAAGTATTCGACCTGGTCACTTGATGCCTCGATGATAGGGAAAGGGTTCTCCTGTCACGCGTACGAATTGGGAGAAGTAGGGTTAGCAAGGAGTTGTGGAATTATGAGTTTATTATACGTAAATAATAGATGGGGGGTGGGCTCGATGTGGGTCTGTGGCAACATAAAAAGGCCACATACAACAGTTTGATGAACACTTGATAACCGGCCACACTTGATAACCGAACACTACTGGGCCGAAGCCCATTCCATTGTGTTTTCGTCCAAGAGTCGCGTGAAGGTTAAGATCAAAGGGGAGGGTGTTTTCGTGTGTGGGTGTTTCACGTGGATGGGGTGTTTGTTTTATATTGATTATAACAAACATGTTATTAATACAAAACATAATCATATACACACTTATTACACACCATATATATATAAACAACACGTATTTTGCACATCAGATAAACATAAAGACACACTTGTAATTAAGTACTAAGTTAAATCTAGTAGAGGCCTTGAAAACTCGGGTTGTCACATTATTCCCAACTTGAAAGAAATTTCGTCCCGAAATTTAGCACGTGGTTACTGAGGAAGCTAGTTGTGTTGTGTTGTTTCCTGGTTTTCCTGGGGTGTCACATCATCCCCCCGTTGATTTGGAATTTCGTCCCGAAATTCTGTAGTAGCTTCAGCCTCAGTAGTGGTTGCACTGTTTCCGAATAATTGGGGATACTTGAGTTTCATTTGATCTTCTCGTTCCCAGGTGAACTCTGGGCCACGACGGGAGTTCCAACGAACTCGAACAAGAGGTATTCTGACGTCCCGGTCCGTGATTTCAACTGGTTCCTCGACGAATCGCAACTGATCGTCGATATTGAGTTCCTTCAAAGGAACTATGAGGGTCTCATCTGACAGACACTTCTTCAGATTTGACACGTGAAAAACGTTGTGAACTGCACTGAGTTCTGCGGGCAGGTTTAGTTTGTAGGCCACTTTGCCTATTTTCTCTATGATTTCAAATGGTCCGACGTATCGCGGATTAAGTTTGCCCCTTTTTCCAAAGCGAACCACACCCTTCCAGGGTGAAACTTTGAGTAGCACTCGATCCCCAACTTGGAACTCGAGTGGTTTCCGGCGCTTGTTTGCGTAGGCTTTCTGACGGTCGCGAGCTGCCGCCATGCGTTGTCGTATCTGAGCAATCCTTTCTGTAGTATCAACTACGAGTTCTGGACCCGTGATCTGACTGTCACCCACCTCTGCCCAACAAAGAGGTGATCGGAATTTACGCCCGTACAATGCCTCAAAGGGAGCGGCTTGAATGCTGGTGTGGTAACTGTTGTTATACGAAAACTCCACTAACGGAAGATGTTTTTCCCAGCCGTTGCCGAAATCGATTACACATGCCCGAAGCATGTCTTCTAGAGTTTGGATGGTGCGTTCAGACTGCCCATCTGTTTGCGGATGGTAAGCTGTGCTCATGTCTAACCAAGAGCCAAAAGATTTGTGCATCGCTTGCCACAGTTCTGAAGTAAAACGTGCATCACGATCGGAAATAATAGAGGTTGGCACTCCGTGCCTCGAAACCACTTCCTTTAAGTAAACGTCTGCTAGAGTGGAGAACTTATCCGTTTCCTTGATAGCCAAGAAGTGTGCAGATTTTGTGAGTCGATCCACGATCACCCAAATAGTATCATTTCCACGTTGAGATCTAGGTAGGCCAGTAACAAAGTCCATGGAAATTTGCTCCCATTTCCATTGTGGTATCTCTGGTTGTTGGAGTAGGCCCGACGGTTTCTGATATTCAGTCTTGACTCTCGCACAAGTCAAACACTTGCTAACGTAAGTTACTATGTGAGCTTTCATGCTAGGCCACCAATACGTAGTTCTGAGATCGTGGTAGATCTTATCCGAACCAGGGTGCCGAGTAACGAGCCTTATGCGCTTCATCCATCACAAGCTCGCGTAAGTTTCCATAGTGTGGGACCCAGATGCGTCCTGTCACGTAGTAGGCGCCGTCTTCCTTCTGTTCTAACCGTTGCCTTGAGCCGCATAGGGCTTCAGCCCTGACGTTTTCTGGTTTCAATGCTTCTACCTGAGCATCTCGTATCTGTGCAGGAAGACTAGATTGGATGGTGAGTTGTAGTGCTCGCACACGCCTAGGTGTGGTATCTTTTCGACTGAGGGCGTTAGCCACAACATTTTCCTTGCCCGGATGGTACTTGATGGCACATTCGTAATCATTCAGTAACTCGACCCATCGACGTTGTCGCATGTTCAACTCTTTCTGCTTGAAGATATGCTCGAGACTCCTGTGATCGGTGTAGATAGTGCACTTAGTACCGTACAGGTAATGTCTCCATATCTTGAGTGCGAAAACAACAGCTCCCAGCTCCAAATCGTGTGTAGTGTAATTCCTTTCGTGAATCTTAAGTTGGCGCGAGGCGTAAGCAATGACTTTATCCCGTTGCATCAATACACAACCAAGACCCTGAATTGATGCGTCACAATAAACCACGAAGTCGTCTGTGCCCTCGGGCAATGAAAGAATAGGTGCGCTACAAAGTCTATCCTTTAAGTGCTGGAATGTTGATTCCTGTGTATTACCCCAACGGTAGATAACGCCTTTCTGAGTCAGTGAGGTGAGGGGCTGTGCAATCTTTGAGAAATCCTTGATGAACCTTCTATAGTCGCCCGCCAAACCCAAGAATTGGCGGATTTCTGTTGATGTTCGGGGTGCAGGCCAGTTCTTGATCGAGTCTACCTTGGATGGATCAACGTGTATCCCATCCTTGTTTACCACGTGGCCTAGAAAGTGGACTTCACGAAGCCAAAAGTCGCATTTCGAAAACTTAGCGTACAACTGTTCTGTTCGGAGGAGTCCCAAAATAAGTCGTAGATGGTGCTCGTGTTCCTCCCGACTCCTAGAGTAGATCAGAATGTCGTCGATGAATACAATCACGAACTTATCCAAGTAAGGCTTGCACACTCTATTCATAAGGTCCATGAAGACTGCGGGCGCGTTTGTTAACCCGAATGGCATGACCAGAAACTCGTAATGGCCGTAGCGTGTTCTGAATGCTGTTTTGGAGACGTCCTCGTCCCGGACTCTCAGTTGATGGTCGCCTGACCTCAGATCAATCTTTGAATAGTAGCTCGACCCTTGCAGCTGGTCGAACAAATCGTCAATGCGTGGAAGGGGATAGCGATTATTTACGGTCACCTTGTTTAGTTCGCGGTAATCTATGCACATACGGAAGGTACCGTCTTTCTTCTTCACAAATAATACTGGAGCTCCCCAGGGCGAAGAGCTAGGACGAATGAAACCCTTATCCAAGAGTTCTTGCAATTGCTTGGACAGTTCTTCCAGCTCGGTTGGAGCAAAGCGATAAGGTGCTCGAGCTATGGGTGCTGCTCCAGGAGCTAGCTCGATCTGAAATTCGACCTGGCGATGAGGCGGTAGCCCAGGTAAATCTTCAGGAAACACTTGAGGAAAGTCGCGTACTACTGGAATATCCTCTATTCTCTTCTCTCTCGTTGACGCGTCAGTAACAAGTGCTAAGATAGCGGTGTGACCCTTTCGCAAAGACTTCTGGGCCTTAAGGAAGGAGATGATGCCCACTACAGCACCACTCTTGTCGCCTTGAATTTCAAGAGGTTCTTTGCCAGAACAGGGAATACAAACAATCTTCTCTTTGCATAAGATCTCTGCTTGCTGTTGGGATAACCAATCCATCCCAATGACGATATCGAAACTACCCAGAACTATAGGAATGAGATCGATAGAGAAAGTCTGACCAGCTAAGACGAGATTACAACCCTTAACAATGTGTGTGGCCTCTAGACTTTTACCGTTTGCTAACTCTACAACATGCTTGGTGTTCAAAAGTATGGGTGTGCGCTTGAGCATTTGACTAACTTTTAGAGACACGTAGCTGGTATCGGCACCCGAATCAAATAAGACAGTAACATAAAAGTCATCGAGAAGGAACTTACCCATCACCACGTTAGGATCATTCCTTGCATCACCCTGACCCAGCACGAACACTCGACCCCTGGCACCATTGTTTCCATCATTGTTTCCCCCGTTGTTATTCCCATTGCCCTGATTATTGTTGTTGTTGTTCTGGTTCTGGTTTAACTGAGGGCAGTCCCGCTTAAAGTGGCCTTCAGCACCACATTGAAAGCATCCCCTGTTTCCTCGCTGTTGCTGCTGGTTCTGTGGAGCGGGTGGTTGTTGTTGATAGTTCTGATTCGCAGGTCGTGAGCTCTTATAATCCTTAGCTTCATGACCCATCTTGAGACACCTCTGGCAACAACCCCTGTTGCACTGACCACTATGGTGCCCGTTGCATCTGTTGCACTTTGGGTGGTTTCCTCGATATCCACCCTGCCCTTGACTACCAGAAGACTGCTGACCAGGGCTCTGATAGTCATCAATCTTTCGCTGTTGTGCCTGGGACTGAACTGAAGTCGAACCCTTGCTGGAGGTTCCATTCCATTTTCGCTTGTTATCAATGGGAATAGCAGAAGTAGTAGTAGTAGTAGCACCAACACATTTAGGCAGCTTGTTCTGTTCCACTGCTTGGTCTGTGAGATGATGAGCAAGACGAGTAACATCCTGGATAGTAGCAAGGTTAGCAGCAGTCACATGGCTTTGAATCTCTGGTACTAAGCCTTTGAGGTACAGCTCAATGCGCTTGATGGGAGGATCCACCATAGTTGGACATAACACTACCAGTTCGTTGGATCGTTTCGTGTACGCTTCTATCTCTGACCCCGTCATCTTCAGGTTAAAGAACTCCACTTCCAGTTTATGGATGCCATCACGACTACAGTATTCGCGTTTGATCAGTTCCTTAAAATCATTCCATGGAGTGGCATTAGCAGCCGCCAGCCCCAGCATCTGAACTTGCGCGTTCCACCAAGTTAGCGCAGTGCCTTCGAGAGTACCAGTGGCGTACTTCACCCTACGAGCCTCAGGGCATTCACACATCTCGAAGACAGACTCGAGCTTTTCAAACCAATGGAGGAGTCCAACGGCTCCTTCAGTGTCACTGAAAGTACTAGGACGACAGTCCATGAACGTCTTGAATGTGCATACAGGTGGCTGAGCGTGCTGACCTGTCGTGTGCGTAAGAGTAAACAAAATTAAGCACAAGTGTTGGATTACGAGAGTAGGATCTAAAGATCCTAGGGTAAGTTGTGATGGCAGGTTATACCTCCTGCCTGGGCAGCTACGAGCGCTGCAGTAACTTGTTCAGTGATCAAAGCCGCCAACTGGGCTTGAGTCATGTTGACACGTCCACTCATGATCTTCATACCAAAGGAAACATGAGTGAGAGAGGTTCGCGAAAGTGCGATGACAGAAGAGAGTAAGCACACAAGTGTTTTCAATTAACAGTTGCTATGTTTATCTAAGCATACCATGAGCAAAGTTCTATGTAACTAACAAGTAGGCAATAAAACATAAACCATATCACCTAGAATGTCGAGTCTTGCACGTGGAGCGAAGCGTCGTTGTGGATCGTTGAGCACTGTACAGGTTATAGTCTGGTTTTAACAAAAACTTTTCCCTTATTAAAACCAAGTTCACTATAACCAATGGCTCTGATACTAATCTGTCACACCCCCAAAATCCACACGCGGAGTATCACCGCTTGGAGGCGTGACTGACCAGGATCAAGCCACCAATCATATTGAACCTAACAAGTAAATAGTAAAATTCAACCACACAATATGAAAGGTGTTTCAAATCAAAAACGTAGTTAAGTGTTTAGCGGAAGCATAATTGTAAAACCCGATGTAAGTATTAAGTACGAAATAAAGTAATGTTTTTAGCATGGCACACACTGTCATGTCCCACAACGACTGCGCCTCCCTGTGCAAGCTCCATGAGTACCTAACGACCTGCAAGGCATGTAGCTACGAATCAACAACAAAGTTGAGCGAGTTCACAGTTGGTTGTTTAGATATAGCGTTCGTTTCGTAAATCATATGTTCGTTATGTAAACCATGTATCGTATTGATTCATATCGCGGTCTCCCAGACATGTTTGCAAAGATTAGTGGGGGCTTCCCATGTGTTACTAGACCTCGCGTATCGACTGCTACGAAAATGTAAGAGGTGCCCTAAGTTAATGTCTATCAGCATTGACCCTTTGCCCATAGTCCATTAGTACACGCCCGTTCGGACGAAACGGTGAGAGGTTTGTTAAACCTAATAGCGCTATCTACTAATGACCCGCTCGCCATAGGCCTCGGCGATTAAGTCGATAAATGAGGGACTTCAAATGATAGAGTGATGGTCTTATGGTTGTACGTATCCTGTTGTACGGGGAATACGCAAGTTTGTAGTTACCGTTCAGTTCTTTAACCCATTCCCAACCCTTGGGAATCCCATGCCTTCGATAGAGTGTGAACTCACCTTGGTTTGCTCGGTATGCTAAACTATGTGCTCACAAGTTATCAATCAAGTCCTATAGTAAGCACGTATATTCAATCAGTTCAAGTTCGTAAAGTTTCACATGGAATCAATATCACAGGTGTGTTTGGCAGTTAACATCATGCATCACACAACAGTTAATCACATTCATACAGTTCCTGTTTCACATAATTGTCTTTTGCAGTTTATTCTAACATAATTACCAATAACATACTTAACGGAGTTAGCAAGCTTAACTGGATTAACATATATATCACAGAGTTACATCTAATCGAATAAATAAACTAACTGAGTTCAC
The DNA here is from genome assembly GCA_030545235.1 of Helianthus tuberosus. Taxonomy (NCBI): domain Eukaryota; kingdom Viridiplantae; phylum Streptophyta; class Magnoliopsida; order Asterales; family Asteraceae; genus Helianthus; species Helianthus tuberosus. The sequence continues at coordinate 178,918,600 of CM060368.1, forward strand.
TAAACTAACAGAGTTAGTACTTTACAGGTTCAATAAACTAATAGTGTACACGAAATCATATGTGACAAAATCCTTTATGTGGCGAAATCACATGTGACGAAAACCAAGGGGTTTTCGTCGAACACATGGCTTGGCGAAAACACTTAAGTGTTTTCGTCTAGTACATTATCAGCAACAACAATACAGCAACATACAGAACCCTAAATAACATCGGCCGTTTCATCTTGCACAAGACTAACAGTCATCAATCCATTACAACAATCAATCATTAGACACAAATCATGAGATCTTCATTTAATCGAGAGCACTTATTGATTGCATTAAATCTAATTATACATGTATGACTTTTATAAGTTGCACACACAATGAAACATCACATATCACTGACAAACCCACATGCAAGCAAGAACTAAATGGCCGACCTCATGATTCCTTCTCTATTTTTCTAACACATGCTGTTCATAATCAGAATTCATCATATATATTAAATTCATTAACCCACCATGTGACCCTATATATATCAGATTCCTCATGTCTATAAAATATATATGTGGTTTCGGTTAATCTAGATTACACATACACAACCAACCAATAATAATAACGTATACGATTTCTAGATCATCAATTATTAACATCAAACTCCACTATCATGCAATCCTAGGTATTAGCAAATCAATCACATCATCATAGCAAGATCAAGTAGTTAAGCATTAACATATTATATATCCACTAACCAAGTATTCGACCAGGTCACTTGATGCCTCGATGATAGGGAAAGGGTTCTCCTATCACGCGTATGAATTGGGAGAAGTAGGGTTTGCAAGGAGTTGTGGAATTATGAGTTTATTATACGTAAATAATAGATGGGGGGTGGGCTCGATGTGGGCCTGTGGCAACATAAAAAGGCCACATACAACAGTTTGATGAACACTTGATAACCGGCCACACTTGATAACCGAACACTACTGGGCCGAAGCCCATTCCATTGTGTTTTCGTCGAGGAGTCGCGTGAAGGTTAAGATCAAAGGGGATGGTATTTTCGTGTGTGGGTGTTTCACGTGGATGGGGTGTTTGTTTTATATTGATTATCACAAACATGTTATTAATACAAAACATAATCATATACACACTTATTACACACCATATATATATAAACAACACGTATTTTGCACATCAGATAAACATAAAGACACACTTGCAATTAAGTACTAAGTTAAATTGAATAGAGGCCTTGAAAACTCGGGTTGTCACACCGGAGGTCAACGTGGGCCGCGTAGGCCCTGACCCTATGTTACGCGGGCCGCGACAAAGCCAAATTCAGCACCTATAAATAGAACGCATCGGATTTCATTTCAGTTCGTCCCATTTTCATTTCTCAATCACAATTTCTAAATATTAGGCATAATACGCGGGTATTATACCCCCTAATTAGTAGGGGTGTTCATCGGTTCGGTTTATGGTTTATTTGGTTTATTCGGTTCGGTTTATTCGGTTTTCAAAATTTTGTACCCTAAACCAAACCAAATAAGGAATATGCAAACCGATCCAAACCAAACCAAATTCAATTCGGTTTGGTTTCGGATAGAAACCAAATAAACCAAATCTAACCAAATTGCATGTAAGTAAATTTTTTCCTAATTTATATTTATATTTGTGTTCCAACTTCCGAACATCGCCACTAATTTACACCTAACAATATATGAATACAAGAAAGTCTCATTGTGAAATAAAGCAAACACATCCATAAAGCAGTCATAGACACAACCACAAAGTTAAAGCTTCAAAACATAGATAATAGAGAATAAATAGTTAACAAGTCTAATGGCACAAAATATAAATAATCTTCAAACATGAGTCTTTCTCCAACTAGAATGAACCTGCATACATAACCCATTCCTCCAATCATGCATAACCCTTCATTTCTACAAGAAAAAAGAAAACCAATAGATGTTTAGTTGTATTAACTTGTAAATATAATATAAATATAAATAATGTTTGTTAAAAGAATAATGAGAAACGAGTCAAAAAAAACAATAACCTTCTTCCAGCTTATCAAGCTCTTCAATGTTCTCTTCCACGTTAACAACATCACCTTCTGGACGAATCCAATCTTGACAACAAATTAAAGCTTCAACAATTGGAGGACTTAAAGAACTCCTAAATGTATCAAGCACCCTACCTCCCGTGCTAAATGTTGATTCAGAAGCCACTGTTAAAATAGGAATAGCTAGAATATCACGAGCAACAAGTGACAATATAGGAAATGCTCCACTTCTCTTCTTCCACCAATCTAAAACAGTGAAATCTTGACTTTCAAACCATATATCATCTCCTTCGATTCAGCAGCATAATTTCCAGAACAGTAGTTACAACGTGCCCTTTGTTTTCCATCTTCATCCTTGTATTTAGTGAAATGATGCCATACACTTGACCTTTCAACATAGACCCTCTTTTTTTTCTGTGATTCATTCGAGCGGCCCGAATTCAAGTTGCTAGCAGCATTAGAATCGCCCTCCATAGACATTCTGACCTAATTCATAAAGAATTAAAGCGAGCATAAGTGCAGATTCACGAGGGTTTGAGATGAATACAACAACTTTATTGAAAACACATGTATTTTAAAGTATGAGAAACAGATCAAACGAAGGGATTAGAACAGACCTGGAGGGTTTGATATTCACGAGCAAGTCGGCTGAAGAATAGTATGAGAAGCAGACCAGTCGGCTGAAGAAAATGAAGAAAACATAAGCCATAAAAAAAATAAACCGAATAAACTTGGAGGGTTTGAGATTCACGAGCAAGTGGGTTTGAGTTGGGCTTTGGGTCTTTTGGGTTGGGCTGCATAAAAAAATAATTATCTTGGGCTAATAAATTGTATAAGATTTATAAATATTATTATTTTTATTTAATAATTAATTAAGTTAAATGGTTTATTCGGTTATCCAAATAAACCGAATAAACCAAATAAAAATAAAATGTGGATCCAAAACCGAACCAAAAACCATATTCACAATTCGGTTTCGGTTAGAAACCAAACCAAAAACCGAATTCGTTATTCGGATCGGTTTATTTGGTTACGGTTACGGTTCGGTTTACGGTTTTTATTTGGTTACGGTTTTTTCTGAACACCCCTACTAATTAGTGAGGTTCTGCTCCGTTGTAAGTATTATAACCCCAGTTTCGTATTAGATACGCTGCCCGATTGATTTAGGGTTCCGTAACAACTGTCGTGGTTCTGCCCGACGTTGTTGTTGGAATACCGTCTCAGGGAGGGTATCATTAATATTTTCAAAGGCTTATTATACTAATCTATGTACATTTGTGTAAATTATAGATTAATCCCAGGAAACCCTTACGCAAAGTCTAAGATAGCAATGTGAGTTTATCCAATTTTTGTTAAACTTTTTGTAATATTTTACAAAACCTTAAATGTTTTACAATGTGATTAAGCGGTGATTGAGTCTTTGTAGTTCTTCAATTACTGCCGGTATGTTGGGGTTTTGTATACAAAATTTACTACACTGTGAGTAGTAAGTCGGGACGACAATACGTTACCATTGGACAACAAGTTAGCCAATGTGTAATATGACCCACCAGTCAGGATTGACAGTACTGAATGGGTAATTGTGTAGAAATAAACAATGTGATCGCTCTCAATACTGTGTTAATTGATAAAATATTTCTTGATTAAACTGGGATTCACTCACCAGTATTTTCCACTGACAAATGTTTTTAAAACGCGTTTCAGGTAACACAATGTGACAGCCAATTAGTAAAAAGCCAGCTGGAGAGCACTGAAGGCTTGGGAAAAATGTGGCTATAAAAGTTACCTAAAAGACGATGTTTTAAATTCAATAAAATAGGGTTCATCCCTATAAACGTATTGTAATAAGAAACTTGGGTTTTACCCATGTGATTATTAATATCAAATATGGTGGTTTTACTCTGATAAACATTTCCTAACTACGGTCCTGATGTAATTTCCACTGCCAAATTAACTAACTGATACCACCAAAATTCTGAGTTCGTGTCCGCCCGTTCCCGGGACAGATAAGGGATCGGGGGTTGCGACAGAAGGTGGTATCAGAGCCTAGCCACTGGTCTAAGCCAAAGAAGTGTTCTGCTGACACTTAAATTCTAAATTTTGTGTTAGGAAATAATTTATGTGATTATGTGTTTTGTGTTATTTGACTATTTGTTAGTTTACAGTATGAGTGACCAAGGACCCTCAGACATGTGTCGTCAGTTGTCTGATTCACCTAGGAGTGAAGGTACCTCTTCACAGCCTGCCCTTTCTGGGTATTCTGCTGATCAGGAAGAAGGGATGTTTGCCTTTAAAGCTCAGTCGGAAGAGCCATTCCCTCATAAAAAGAGAGGATGGTTTAGTAAGGAAGCATTTGCATGTAGGAAAAGAATCCGAAAGTTGCAACAGCAAAGAGTTTTAGCAGCCGCTAAGCGAAAGACAGATGCCCATACACAGGATATGCTTAATAGAAGCCTAGCCAATTTCCATATCCTAGCTACAACTGCTGCTGACCCAAGTCTGAAACAACTAGTAGCCCCCAACCCTTACCTTTAATTCCTACTCAACCAATGGAGGTAGAAATGCATGATTTTAACCCTGAGGAGATACCTAGGATGCCAACCCCTAATCCTCTAGATCCAAATTATGATCCATGGTTTGATGATCTTAGGGATTATGTGCCACGCTATAACTTAAACGAAGAAACCTTGCCGAACTTAGCAGCATATCCAGGTCTGGACCCTCTAGATCCCTATTTTGACAATGATGAATACATTAGGGAGATTTTGGAGAATCCATACCCTCAGGAGAATCCAGTACCTCAGTACCCAGAGCCAATACCAGTACCTGCACCCCTAATGAGTGCAGAGAATTTGTAAGAACTCCGAAATTTTGGAGAAGAACTCATAGAAAGTAGCGAGAGGATGAGGTATGTAGGAGAGCAACTCGTATGGAAATACGATGAGCGCCAGATGGATTTCGAGGGAAATCCATATCCATAAAGGAGATGGTGAAGTTGGTAATAATAAATAAAATATATGTGTAATAATAATAAAATCTATCGTAGTATAGACCAGTTTGTGGTTAACAAGGCATAGTAGTATTGTAATTTTTAATTTCTGTTTTAGTGTGCTTTTGACGCATACTATATCAAAAAGAGTAAAGTCGCAATGCACGACGTTTTTGACCAATATGTGTATTATGTGGTTGTTACTTAAACTATTTAATTATTTTATTAATGTCTGGTAAATGTTTAAAATTCAAATGGCCGATGAAGGAAATCAAGGAAATCTGAATAATGATAACCAGAGTAACATTAACGTGGTTAATGAGAATCCGAGCATCAATAACATTGGAAACCAAATGGATAATAGTGCCGTTCAACATATAGTGGCACAAGGAATCATAGATGCAATGCCATTTATTATTCAAACGATTCAAGAAGCGAATAATAAAAGTAAGCATAGCAGTAAGCGACCAATCGAACCAGAAAACAGCGTGAACAATGGACCCATACTACAAATGCCCATTCCCAAAAGGAGAAGAACCGTGTCTTACGGTTGTTCTTATAAAGAATTCTGGTCTTGTAAACCAATGGAATTATCGGGCAACGAAAGGGCCATTGCAACCCTACGTTGGATAGAGAAGACTGAGGCAGTCTTAAGAATAAGCAAGTGTGCTGAAGAAGATAAGATAATGTTTGCTTCTAATCTGTTTAAGAATTCAGCACTAGAATGGTGGAACACTATCCTCCAATCAAGAGGAAGTGATAGAACCTACAATATGGAATGTGAAGAATTTAAGGACAAGGTAGAAAGAAAATTCTGCCCACCCAATGAGAAGGAACAGATAGCAAACAAATTCCTAAACCTTAGGATGACCGGTGTGGATAGTAAGGGATACACTAAATTATTCTTCGAATATGCTAGAATAGTGCCAACTCTTGCTTCACCTGAACCAGTGTTAATCTCCCGTTATATCTGGGGATTAATTGGGGAGATTAGACACGTAGTCAAGGCAGCTAGACCTCAAACCATAGAAGAAGCTGTAGAACTAGCAAATACCTTGACAGATGAGTTAGTCCGTACACGAGAAGAAGATCAAAGGAGGAACCTAACCCAGAAGCTGACTCAAGAATTTCGTTCTGGAAATTCTAACCATGGGAGAAATATAGGTTCTACCTCTGCACCTTACTGTAAGAATTGCAAAAGAAAGCATTCAGGAAGATGCTCTATATACTGTAACTTTTGCAAAATATCGGGACACAAGGAAGAAGATTGCAGGAAGAAAGCTAACAATAGGATATGCTACAACTGCGAAGAACAAGGTCATATCAAGCCTAATTGCCCGAAATTAGCTCCAGCTACAAACAACAAGAATACTAAAAATGCTAGAGCATTTGTTCTGAATGCAGATGAAGCCAAGATGATTCCAGATGTCATAGCTGGTACGTTTTTAGTTAATGATGTCTTTGCTAAAGTTTTATTTGACTCTGGTGCAAACCAAAGTTTTATTAATACATCATTTTGAAAATTTCTAAATCAGTCATTAACTAAACTACCACAAGAATGTCTAGTAGAGACAGCTAATGGAGAAACTGTTAAGATTTCTGAAATCTTGCTGGGAGCAAGAATAGAAATTTTAAATCAAAAATTTATTGCAAATCTTAATCCTATGAATCTGGCAGGATTCGATGTTGTTTTAGGAATGGATTGGTTAATAGCCAATAAAGCCAATATTTTATGTGATCAAAAGTCAATTCAAGTAAATTCACCAAGAGGTAAAACGATCACAATTAAAGGAGATAAATCATCTAGATCCACAAAGTTCGTCTCTGTGATGAAAACTGCAACTTATATAAGAAAGGGTTCTATAGTGTATTTGATTTTCATAATCACTAACAGTAAAGGAAAGGATTTAAAAGACATTCCAGTAGTATCTTAGTTTTCAGATGTATTTCCAGAAGAATTGCCAGGGCAACCTCCAGATAGAGAAGTTGAATTCAGAATCCATTTAATACCAGGAACAACACCGATTGCCAAAGCACCTTATCGTTTGGCACCTGCCGAAATGCAGGAATTGAAGAAACAATTAGATGAGTTGTTGGAGAAAGGATTTATACTACCAAGTTCATCACCATGGGGAGCGCCGATACTGTTTGTTAAAAAGAAGGACGGTTCGATGCGTATGTGCATTGACTACCGTGAATTAAACAAGGTTACGATTAAGAATCGGTACCCATTACCGAGAATCGATGATCTGTTCGATCAACTACAAGGAGCTCGATTTTTCTTTAAAATCGATTTAAGGTCAGGATATCATCAATTAAAGGTACAGGAAGAGGACATTCCTAAAACCGCATTCAGAACAAGGTATAGCCATTATGAATTTACTGTCATGCCATTTGGTTTAACCAATGCCCCAGCCGCATTTATGGACATGATGAACTGAATATGTAAGCCATATTTGGATAAATTCATAATTGTCTTCATAGATGATATTCTCATTTATTCTAAAAATAAAGAGGATCATGCAAAGCATTTGCACGCACTTTTAAGTTTATTAAGAAAGGAAAAGCTTTACGCTAAATTTTCAAAGTGCGAATTTTGGTTAGAACAGGTACAGTTTCTCGGACACCTAGTCAATCATGAAGGAATTCATGTGGATCCAACAAAAATCGAGGCGATTACTAAATGGAAAACCCCTGAATCACCAACCGAGGTTAGAAGTTTCTTAGGATTGGCCGGTTATTATAGAAGATTTATTCAAGATTTTTCTAGAATAGCCATTCCTTTAACTAAGCTAACCTGTAAATCTGTTAAGTTTGAATGGGGATTAAAAAAAGAAGAAGCATTTAGAATCCTTAAGCAAAGATTAACCCATACACCCATACTAGCGTTACCAGAAGGAGCTGAAGACTTTGTAGTCTATTGTGACGCTTCCAAATTAGGTTATGGATGTGTATTGATGCAACAACAAAAGGTTATAGCATATGCATCTCGACAACTTAAGAATCATGAAGAGAATTATTCAACCCATGATTTAGAGTTAGGAGCTATAATTTTTGCTCTTAAGATTTGGAGACATTACCTTTACAGTAGTAAGTTTACCATATTCACCGATCATAAGAGTTTAAGGTATGTTTTCAAGCAAAAAGAGTTGAATATGAGACAAAGACGCTGGATGGAAATGCTTAGTGATTATGATTGTGATATCTAGTATCATGAAGGAAAAGCAAATGTTGTGGCAGATGCTTTAAGCCGAAAGTATCATGAAAAGCCAAAAATGGTACGTTCTCTTAAATTAAATCTACAAGTAGATTTAAATGATCAGATAAGAGAAGCACAAGAATCAGTAATCAAGGATGATACTGAAAAACTAAAAGGTATGATTAAGGAATTAGAACAAGGAACAGATGGAGTTTGGAGATTCCATAAAATGAGAATGTGGATACCTAAATTAGGAAACCTACGTCATCGTATATTAGAAGAAGCCCATAAGTCTAAGTATACAATGCATCCCGGAAATGATAAGATGTATCAAGATTTAAGAAAGAATTTCTGGTGGATAGGAATGAAAATGGACATAGCAGCCTATGTTTCTAAATGTTTAACCTGTTCACAAGTCAAAGCTGAACACCAGAAACCCTCAGCTAGTATGGAAATGGGAATTGATAACAATGGATTTTGTTACTAAATTACCCAAAACAAAGAAAGGAAATGATACAATCTGGGTGATTGTAGATAGGCTAACCAAGTCAGCTCATTTTCTACCAATAAAGGAAACTTTCAGCATGGAACAGCTAGCTAAACTATATGTAAATGAAATAGTTTCATTACATGGAATTCCTTTATCAATTGTTTCTGATAGAGATAGCCGATTTACCTCTCATTTTTGGTCAAGTTTCCAAAAAGCCATGGGAACCAAGTTAAATCTAAGCACGGCTTATCACCCTCAAACAGACGGACAAAGCGAAAGAACAATTCGGACAATGGAAGACATGCTTAGAGCTTGTGTAATTGATTTCGGAGGTAATTGGGACGATCACTTACCTTTAATAGAATTTTCTTATAATAACAGTTATCACACAAGTATCAATGCTGCACCATTTGAAGCACTTTATGGATGAAAGTGCCGAACCCCAGTCTGTTGGGCAGAAATTGGGGAAAAGCAACTATCTGGCCCTGAGATAGTACAGGAAACTACTGACAAGATTATTGAAGTCAAGGAACGACTAAAAGCAGCACGTGATCGACAGAAGAGCTATGCAGATAACCGACGCAAACCATTGGAATTTCAAGTAGGAGATAAAGTATTATTGAAAGTCTCTCCTTGGAAAGGAACAGTAAGATTCATCAAACGGGGAAAGCTAAGTCCCAGGTATGTTGGACCTTTTGAGATTATCAGAAGAATAGGACCTGTAGCCTATCAGCTACAACTGCCAGAGGAAATGGCAGGAATACATGATATGTTTCATGTATCTAATCTCAAGAAATGCTTAGCCGATGAATCACAGGTAGTACCTCTTAAGGATATAGAGGTAAATGAATAACTCAAGTTTGTAGAAAGACCTCTACAGATTGAAGACAGGAAAGTCAAGAATCTCAAGCACAAGAGATTAGTTCTGGTCAAAGTAAAGTGGGACTCCAAAAGAGGACCTGAGTACACATGGGAGCTTGAATCTGAAATGCAAAGGAAATATCCGCACTTGTTCCAGTAGATCTCGAGGACGAGCTCTAAAACAAGGTGGGGAGGATGTAACAACCCTCAAATAAAACCGACACTCTCAAATATTTCCGACACCCTAATATATTTTAAAATGTCCCAATATGTCTTTAAATACACCCCGTATGTGAAAACCAAGCCCGAAATACATTAAATAGTATTTAAAGTAATTAAAAACTGAAAATGTAAGTTGAGGTGGGCCGCGTAGACCCACCCCAACCTTTACGCGGGCGGTATAGAGGTTTAAATCAGATCTTGTTAAATATTAAGTTGAGACGAGCCGCGTAAGCTACCCATAACACTTACGCGGGCCACGAGAGTCCCAAAATGTGGCGCAGCCCTGGGCCGCCACCTGGCCCAACACATGTCGAGCCTACATAGTGATCCGGATGGGCTACAAGTTAACCGAAGGTCAACGCGGGCCGCGTAGGCCCTGACCCTATGTTACGTGGGCCGCGATAAAGCCAAATTCAGCACCTATAAATAGAACGCATCGGATTTCATTTCAATTCATCCCATTTTCATTTCTCAATCACAATTTCTGAATATTAGGCATCATACGCGGGTATTATACCCCCTAATTAGCGGGGTTCTGCTCCGTTGTAAGTATTATAACCCTAGTTTCGTATTAGATACGCTGCCCGATTAATTTAGGGTTCCGTAACAACTGTCGTGGTTCTGCCCGACGTAGTTGTTGGAATACCGTCTCAGGGAGGGTATCATTAATATTTTCAAAGGGTTATTATACTAATCTATGTACATTTGTGTAAATTATAGATTAATCCCAGGAAACCCTTACGCAAAGTCTAAGATAGCAATGTGGGTTTATCCAATTTTTGTTAAACTTTTTATAATATTTTACAAAACCTTAAATGTTTTACAATGTGATTAAGCGGTGATTGAGTCTTTGTAGTTCTTCAATTATTGCCGGTATGTTGGGGTTTTGTATACAAAATTTACTACACTGTGAGTAGTAAGTCGGGACGACAATACGTTACCATTGGACAATGAGTTAGGATTGACAATGTGTAATATGACCCACCAGTCAGGATTGACAGTACTGAATGAGTAATTGTGTAGAAATAAACAACGTGATCGCTCTCAATACTGTGTTAATTGATAAAATATTTCTTGATTAAACTGGGATTCACTAACCAGTATTTTCCACTGACAAATGTTTTTAAAACGCGTTTCAGGTAACACAATGTGACAGCCAATTAGTAAAAAGCTAGCTGGAGAGCACTGAAGGCTTGGGAAAAATGTGGCTATAAAAGTTACCTAAAAGACGATGTTTTAAATTCAATAAAATAGGGTTTATCCCTATAAACGTATTGTAATAAGAAACTTGGGTTTTACCCATGTTATTATTAATATCAAATATGGTGGTTTTACTCTGATAAACATTTCCTAACTACGGTCCTGATGTAATTTCCGCTGCCAAATTAACCAACTGATACCACCAAAATTCTGAGTTCGCGTCCGCCCGTTCCCGGGACAGATAAGGGATCGGGGGTTGCGACACGCCGGAAGGACCAGAAGGCTGACAGTCAATGGTGGTGATGCTGTGCTTGCACTGTTGGAACGAGAGTGACGTCAGCTTGGCAACGATGTTGGATGATCCCTGAATCTTCTGACCTTCGAACGTTACATATGTCTTTGAAGTTTGAACGACGTATATATGATCAGGAAGTTTATTAAGATATTGACGTGAAAATCAACAAAGCGATTCTGTTTTCGCGCGGAGTTAAGTGCTCCAGTGGTCGGAACATCGCCGTAGAAGGCCGGAGTTAAGTGCTCCGGTGGTCGGAACATCGCTGGAGAAGACACTATAATAAACAGGATGTAAACGTGTTTGTGAAGGTAAAACACATGGTGTAAATGTGTTATTTACTTCTATTTTCTTATTATTATCCGGGGCAAAAAAAGTCTTTTCACGTTTCAGGGGGTAATATTGCAGCGTTTTTCAATAGTTGAGAGGTAAGACAACAAAATTTTCCTGGGAGGGGGAAAGAGTGCCAATCGCATATAACCCCAGGGGGTAAAATTGCAGTTTACTCTATTAGAAAACATAAAAATAAATGAAAAATAACCGCTAAAATATAACTTATTTTAAAAAAGTGTATATATACAAAAAGAGATAGAAATATATACAAACTAGTGGGATCAAACTCGCGTGTTGCGGCGGGTAAAAGCTTTGTATGTTTTAATGTACTCGTTTTGCCAAACGACGTCACCCTCGTGCCTAGCCGTGGCCCTACCGCCGTGCTGTGTTGTGCCCAAAGTGTCATGTGGCACTCCATTCACGCCTCACCGAGGATCTACAATACGTAGCCTTGTTATACTATATATTAAATTACATCCTTAGCTACAATACTTATTATCCCTTTTTTTTCTTTTAATTACAAGATTGCCAACAACTGTCACACCCCGATTTCCGGTGGGTCCGGATGGGTAGGGTTTAAGTGTGACAATTGAATTCAGTATCACAATTTAATAATGCAGCGGAAGCATTGGAGTAAAAATATTCATTCAGTAAAAGTCTTGAATATAAATAAAATTTATACAAGGGTTAAAGTACAAGCCCACAGGCGAGATCTAATAAAACGAGCTTTAGACATCATAGGCCTAAAGCTTGGAGTTGCAAATTCCATAGCCTTTATCATAGCCGACCCGGATTCCCAGCCTAATATTAAGGTTCGGTACCTCCACTTCAATCTTTTAAAAATACGTCAGTTTTCGCTGGTAAATACAATTAACTGACTCATTTTGAAAATAGTTTTTCAAAAAAGAGTTTTATACGTAGAGAAAACCTGTAAATAATCATTTAATATTTCTTGGGATTTTATCTTGTCACCAAATTTACATACTTGTCATACAATGGGATTCAGAGTTTAGAGCCGGTCATTTTCAGTGCTATAATGATTAAGGTTACACACCAAAGTTGAATAAACGTGTCTTACATTCGGTATTCCTACCCCTGCACGTTATTTCGTATGGCCATAATAGTTCATGAGTCGGGACACCCGGACACGGTACCATTAACCCCCAATTGTTTCATTTATTAAGTAGTACGGATTAAACCGAGTTCTTATATTTATAATCAATCACAGGGCTCATTTATATAATACCCCCACCAAGTGGCATATTTGCCATACCCCAAGTTTTAAAACAAAATAAGTTAAGAGTCGTAAGTCAAAGTATTAGTAACCCAAGTCCGAATATATGAGGGGTTCTATAGTCCGGAATGAGCAGAATTAGTTATCTGTTAGAATGTATACAGGTCATAGATTAGTTCCTTAGACATGACCTGCTACTTAAGAATAGGTTCGGTTCGCTAGATTTAGCGTAGACCGGATAGAATGTGGTTTATACCTATCCGAGTGCAAAGACTCATTGGATAAAGTTTTATTAAACCAACATTTTGTTTTTGAAAGGTTTTGACCCGTTACGCCTAGTTTATGTGAACAAGGTTCGCATAACTAGTTATGTGCGTAAAGTGGGTTCAGAAGGTCGGATGGCTTTATAACAAGTCCAAGTATTAAAAATAAATTTTTTTAGTTGAAGTGTATTCTGTTTTAAAGTTAAGTTGTAGCTTGTTTTAGATAAAAACCATTTAAGTAGCTATTTTGACCACATAAGGGCATTGTGGTCATTTTTAATAATATTTTTAAGACTTGTCAATTAACCCATCAAACGGAATGACCATGTGGTATAATTTCAGAGAGTTATACTCAGCAATAATACGGTCTCAAAACAAGTTTAAAATATGTTTTAACATTAACCAAACGGGTCAGAATCAAAAGTCAAAGCAGAAGTCAAACTGCTTGACTTTTGACATAGAATGAGGTTCTAAACTGAATTAAACGAGTTAAGCATGCGAATATCAGTTTATATAAGTTGTATAACTTGTGTATATATCAAAATAACTGAGTTATAAGTTATAAAAACTATTTATATCATTTATGAAGCTTTAACGAAAGTTTGACTTTTATATTGCATGCTTGACTCATCAATCCAACTAGTAAACGTGATGATCTGAGGGTATGATCACAGAGGGATTATACCATCGTTATTACGATCACGTAGGAAAGTTCGGATTGAACTTTAACTTGACCAATTTGGTCAGAAGCTAAAGTCAAAGGGAAAGTCAACTGTTTGACTTTAACTCAAAATGACTAAAAATAAATATGAAAGAGCTAGTAGGAACACTTACTTGGAAGTGTTAGAGTAGAATACACTAAGAGTGGGAGTCCTCTTGTCCAGAGGAGAGCTCCAAGAAGTGTTTTAGAGTAGAAGTGATGGTGTGAAGATGAAGGAAAAAGAAGGCTGCTATTTGTAGCCAAGGAGGAGTTGTGAGGGAGTGCCACATGTTTCCATAAGTCACAAGGTGGTGCCAAGTGTTCTAGGACGTGGAAGGAAGGTAGGAAAGGTGGCAAGATAGGCCACAAGGTGGCAGGACAACAGCAAGAGCAGCCAGCTGTTTTCTGCTGTCTGCAGGTCCCTTACGGACCGTAAGCCTCAAGCCTTACGGTCCGTAAAGACCTAAGGCAATTTAATTTCTTTTTCAGCACTCATTCTTATAGTCCGTAAGCCTATATGCCTTATGGTACGTAAGATCTCTTGGCGTGCAACATTTTAAGTGCCTTACGGTCCGTAAGGATCCCCAGAATACAAATTTTGCACATTTGACCCCTTGGGTCAACCAGTTATCGACATATTCAATATTATTCCTTATCCTTCCCCACAGTGGGGATTAGTTGGATATCCAGGAAGTGTTTCAGTTAACGCACAATAATAGTCCCTCTCCATCTGAGAGTCGGGATCAGTCAGAGATACGAGACACGTTTCAGTGAACGTACATTGTGGGTCCTTCCTCCTTCCACATAGTCGAGATTAGTTAGAGGTTTCTCCCTTCATATAGTCAGGATTAGTTTGAGAATTAGACATCTGTCGTCACGTAATTGGACGAAAATTTTCGGGGTGTTATGTCAACTCACATACTTAACTTTTCCTTCTTAGTGACATTTTTTTGTAATTTACTAGTCTTTGAGTGGCATTTGTAACCATCTCACAATACTTCTTTTTATTTTTATGTCTTAACCACTTAGGTTTTGGTTATTAGCATTTTTACCCCCTCAACTTTTGTTAGTTTTTTTTTTAAAAATAACTTACATTCCTACCCCTTAAATTTTAACTAATTTATTAAGTACGCCCTCAACTTTTGTTAGTTTTTTTTTAAATAACTTACACTCCTACCCTTTAAATTTTAACTAATTTATTAAGTATCCCCTCAACTTTTCTTATTTTTTTAAAACTACTTACATTCTTACCTTTTGAATTTTAACTAAATTTATTAAGTGTACCTTCAACCTTTGTTTGTTTTTTTAAACAATTTACATTCCGACCCCTTGAATTTTAACTAAATTTATTAGGTTTCCCCTGAACGTTAATAAAGTTATTATTACCCCTTTTACATATCGTGCTACAATATTTTTTTTAAGTTTCAAATTAATCTCTTACACTTTAAATAATGTAGGCCTTTAACGCAATAGTTTTATTTTCCTCTTGTAACTTCAGTTCACTATTTTTTTACAACTTAATTCACGATAAGATATCTTTAGAAAACATACCAATCCGGTACCCGCTGGAAAAATTTATATACTTACTTTTACGTTATCTAGTATTGATGTTTTGAACGGTCATTATTAATTAAAACAAGTAAGGTATAAATATATATTATAATGTAATATAATTGCTTTAAAAACTGTTTCTTATCGTTTGGTTCGTACATGGAATTTTTGCCGCAACCCGCAGTGAGGGAATCCTAGTTAAATTAACAATTAATATATTTAACTTTTAGAGTTGATTACATACACTGATGGGGTTTGGCATATTTTAGATTTTGTTTCCTATTTTGAGAAATTACAATTATGGTTTCAATTGTTTGTTTAAACTCCATGGCTTTATAGCCTAGTGGCATCTTGGGGGTGGGACAAGACTTTAGGACCAATAGGACCTAGGTTCGATTCCCACAAGGGGGGGTTTTTCCCATATTTATTGGGTTTCCTCCTGAAGTGGTGTATAGGCATTATGCCTAGTGGAGATGGATATGATCGATGGTTCCGCTTGTGGCACAATGATTGTCACACCCCGATATTTTATCCACAAAACCGATGGGGAGTATCGTGACGTAGTTGATATCATCATTGACAAATATACACAGTTTATGGCACAACAGAAGTCTTGGTAGAAATTACTATTACAAACCGAAAGTGTAAAGTACGAATAAAATAATATACAGACGGTTGTAAGAAAGGATCCACAGGCGGATCTAAATATAATACAAAAACTTGTTCAACAGACTTAAGGCATTACAGACTTGCAAGATCCTCTAAATAACGCCCAGAAGCTCCCAGCCTAGTACGTGTAGTACCTGTCACTTACTCTTTTGAAAATACGTCAGTTTACACTGGTAAATACAATTAACCGACTCTTTTGAAAACATTTATAAAAATTGAATTAAATGCACAAGGCACAATTATTCTTTTATAACTTGGGATAATTATATAAAAATAATCTTGTATACAGATTTACATATTTGTCATACATTTAGGGCCCGGTATAGAAGCCGAGACATGATTAACCAACACACCACTAATATAAACCCACAAGGAGTTATCCCCAACAATGTGGGTATATCTTTTTACATATGCAACTGTCAGGTGTATGCCTACACCCCATGCTTAAGTCATGGCCATTTGCAATTAAATGAGCCGAGGATATCCAGGACACGGTTGCATTAACCCCCAATGTTTACGTTATCAAACAAAATAGATTAAAACGGGTTATGTAATTTATTAATCACAATCCGATTAAACGATTCCATACCCGACCAAGTGGTAATATTTTACCGTATCCCAAGCCCGTATAAGGGAAAATAAGTTAAAAGTATTTACTTGAGTTTCTAAATGCGAGATTTATCTACTCAGCCGTATAATGTACTCAAACTAGTGCAAGTAGCTTTTACCGGGGCTTCCTAATCTGGAACGAAGGTTTTATTAACCTATTAAATTACTAACGGGTCTTATTTAAGTCATAGACTTAGACCTGTTAGTTTAAAGCAGAATTTTTGGTATAAAACGCTAGATTAAGCGATGACCGGAATGGAATGTAATTTAGACCCAACAAGTATGGAGACTTGTATAATATAGGTAAATTAAATACATTCTGGAATTTGAAGTTAAAATGATAAGGTTTAACCCGTTTCGGCTAATTTATGCAAACTATTCACATAAACCGCACCAAACGCGTATAAGCATAAACGGGTAACCAGATGAGTCATGTACAAGTTCCATAAGTTATTATGCTTAATATATGTTATGATATCAGTAGGATATCACTAATTATGCCCAAAAAGATTTTAAAACCGAACTAAGCCTCATAAGGGCATTTTGGTCATTTTATGATTTATAAAAGGGGTTTATATGCAAACTGAGGTTCTGATCATAAACCTTTTGTAAAAGTATTTAGTTTATGTTATAATAACAGTAGGATATCATATATATGTGTGGTTTACCATTTATGACCAAACTATGCACCGTAGGGGTATTTTGGTCATTTCACACATAATTTTAAGGACTTATTTGGGGTTCTGAGTTCATGACTTGTACCTAAAGTAAAAATATTAGAAATGGTTTATAAAATCAGTAGGTAAAAATTTTTGGGTGCTAGGTTTAAAACCATACTATGCACCTTAATGTCGTAAAAATCGATAAATGACGATTATTTCGATGTTTAGGAAATTCTGAGGTTATGACCAGCTTTGAATGGTCAAAATAACTAGTTTATCATATCATATCAGTAACAAAAGGTTTTTGCATGATAATCTTATTTAAATCTCAATTTATTCATGAAAAGGGCATAATCGTCATTTACTAATCTAACACGAAACTTATGCATAAACTCAGTAAGTAATCTGACTTAGAATCCCAATTAGTCCTAAATATGACATCATAACAGTGAGTGATGAATTTTTATGTCAAAATTAGGTTTAAACTATATTTGCATGCAAAAGGGTATTTAGTCCTTCTAAAAGCGTAATTTTACGATTTATTATGTAATTATAGTTTCTGACCAGATTCTAAATGCCAAAATATGTTAAATAATATTACTAATCAGAATGTAATTCATTTGCATGGTTGTTTATGTTAAAAATCTTATTTTTGACAAAAATGGCATTTTAGTCAACATTAAGCATAATAACGGAAACAAGTAAATAAACTCAGATTACTAAGGGACCATGTAATATAACCTCAGAGGGTTATACTACTATATAATATGGTCACAAAGGAACCTTAATGCATAAAGAAACTAAGCTAATGCGGGTCAGAACTGAAAGACAAAGCAAAAATCAACTTTTGCGACTTTCGGTTGCGAACCGAGACTAAACTCAGAATTGTCGGGTTGAACATGCCTAGACATGTTCTAATAATATTTACCAAGTTATTAAAGTGATAAAACATATTTTATAACCTAAACATTATCAGATTTGATTTTATTTAAAAAACTGGCCCGTTTGACTTTTTATGTTAATTATTTTGACCCGACAATTAACTAAGTAAGCGTGGTAATTAGGAGGTGCTCTTTTGAGGGATTAACACCTACTTAATTACAATCACATAGCCATATTCGCCTCGAACAATGGCTGGACCGTTTAGGTTTAAATCGATAGTCAAAGCGTTATTACGACAACTTTGACTTTCGGCTTTAAAACATATAAAAACTAAACTAAGGAGGCTAAGGACACTTACAAAAGGTCCTAACTCGAAATTTGAACTGAGGAGGGCTTCCTTCTTGACCAGGAATCCCAGAGAACCAAGCTTAGAGAGAAGAAGTGATATTTTGAATTGTGCAAGTTGAAATGGAAGGAAAAGGATCTATTTATAGTGCAAGATGAGTTCATATGTTGCAACCAGGTGTTCATGGATGTTGTGTGAGCTCAACCAGTGTCCCTATACATGTCCAAATATAGACAACAGCCCCTGGTTTTGAATTAAGAGTGTAGAAGGTGACAAACTTGCAGCTGTCCATTTTTCTGCCCAGTACTAGTCTTTACGGACCGTAAGCATGAGCCTTTATGGTCCGTAACCGCTTTTGAAATGTATCGCCCAGTTACAGTCCTTACGGACCGTAAGCTGGACCTTTTACGGTCTGTAAGCTCTTGATCAGAGGAATAAATTTTGTAAATTTTTATATATGACCATAGAACTTTTATAATTTATTATCGGTCATTCCCGAGAACATATTATCAATATTATAAAGTCCGGAGTCTGATAAATGGTCACTCAGAGGCAAGGATTTGCATGTTGACATTTTCATTCTTTCAAGTAATTATTTTTTTTATTATCCGTCTAGGGTTTATGACATGTGTCATCATTTTATTGGATATGATTTTTGCAAGGTGTTACATCCTCACCCCCTTAAAAGAAATCTCGACCTCGAGATTTACTGAAATAAATAAGGGTACTTCTGTCGCATCGTGGATTCAACTTCCCACGTATATTCTGGGCCTCTACGGGCATCCCATTTCACCTTCACAATCGATACATGTTTCCGTCAAAGCTTTTTAACCTGTCGATCCTCAATCGATATAGGTTTTTCAACGAATCTCAGGCTCTCATCTATCTGTACGTGTTTATGAGACATTGCTAGCGACTCATTAGCTAGACATTTCTTTGAATTGCAGATGTGGAACACATTGTGAATTCCACTGAGCTCTTCAGGTAAGTTCAGCTTATAGGCCACACTCCCAACACATTCGATGATCTTGAATGGTCCAATGTATCTTGGGCTTAGCTTGCCCTTTTTACCAAATCTCATTACTCCTTTCCAGGGCGATACTTTGAGTAATACTTTGTCTCCTACCTCAAATTTTAGAGGTTTGCGCCTCTTATCTGCGTAGCTTTTCTGCCTATCCCTTGCAGCTTTTAGACGATCACGGATCTGAACAATGTTATTTGTCATCTCAAGGACTATCTCAGGTCTTGATAGCTGAGTTTCTCCAACTTCTGCCCAACAAACAGGCGTTCTGCATCTTCTTCCGTATAAAGCCTCGAAAGGCACGGCTTGGATGCTCGAATGGTAGCTGTTGTTATAAGAGAACTCAATTAGGGGAAGATGATCATCCCAACTTCCACCTAAATCAATGACGCAAGCCCGAAGCATGTCTTCAAGTGTTTGAATCATACGCTCACTTTGCCCATCCGTCTGAGGATGATAAGCAATACTGAAATTCAAACGAGTGCCTAGAGATTGTTGGAAACTTTTCCAAAAATGAGAGGTGTATCTAGTATCCCTATCGGATATAATTGATACTGGCAATCCGTGGAGAGATGTGTCGCAACCCCCGTCCCCCTATTCAAATACAGGAACGGGCGGCCGCGGCCAGTTTCGGTGGTATCTGGTATTGTCTAATTTTGGCAGCGGAATTTTCATCAGGACCGTAGTTAGGAAATATTTTATCAGAGTAAAATGCCACACTTTCATAATATTAAACACATGGGATAAAACCCAAGTTTTAATTACACACATTTTCATAGGAATAAATCCTATTTTTATTTAATAAAAACATCTATTTCTTTTTTTAGGTAACTTTATTACCACTTTTCCAAGCCTTCAGTGCTGTCCAGCTGGCTTCTATTTGGCTTTCACATTTTGTTACCTGAAACGCGTTTAAAAACATTTTGTCAGTGGGAAATACTGGTGAGTGAATCCCAGTTTAATCAAGTTTAAATAAAATCCATTGTACAGTATTGAGGGCGGTCTCGCAATTACATTTGTTTCCAAGTCATACCAATTACCACCCACGGTATTGTCAGACCCGACTTGTGGAAAAGTTACTCCTCGCAAGGCAGTAACTAATTTTGTATACAAAACCTCAACATACCGACGATAATTGTATCCTTACAAATACTCAATAACTGCTTAATATATAATTAATTGTGTGAGGTTTTGTAAAAACAATTAACAAAAAGGAGATTACTCACATTGCTGTCTTAGATTATCCTTTAGGGTTTCCTGGTGACAATCTATAAAGGCACACGTGTTAGTATAATAACCCATTTTAACATTAGTAATACCCTCCCCGAGATGGCATTCCAACGACTACATCGGGCAGAACCACGACAGCCGTTACAGAACCCTAGATCAATCGGGCAGAGTATCTAATACGTATCCAGGGGTTATGATACTTAAAACGGAGCAGAACTTCGTTATTTAGGGGGATATTATACCCGAGTATAGCTTATACTATCAGAAATTTAGAGAAAGAAAGAAAGATTTGAGCGAATTCGACTGAAGGCCCTTCGTTGCAATATATAGGGCCTGATTTGGCCTTTTACGCGGACCGCGTAAGGTTTGGCTTCGGTCTACGTGGCCCGCGACATAGGGGCGTAAACCTTAGCCTTGACCGGTCACCACCCCTAGTCTCGACATGTGGCTGCCACGTGGCAGCCTAGGGTTTCGTCAGCTTTCACCTTCTTGCGGCCCGCGTAAGCTTAAGGGGTGGCTTACGCGGCCCGCCTAAACCCCATTTTTCTTGTTTTTAATTTATTTTTAATGCTATGTCATATTTTGGGCTCGGTTTTCACATACGGGGGTTATTTAGGACACATTGGGGTAATTTAAAATATATTAGGGTGTCGGAAAAATATCCAGGAGGGTGTCGGTTTATTTAGGGTTGTTATATCCTCCCCACCTTGTTTTAGAGCTCGTCCTTGAGATCTACTGGAACAAGTGTGGATATTTGCTTTGCATTTCTGATTCAAGCTCCCATGTGTACTCTGGTCCTCTTTTGGAGTCCCATTTCACTTTGACCAGAACTAATCTCTTGTGCTTGAGATTCTTAACTTTCCTGTCTTCAATCTGTAGAGGCCTTTCTATAAACTTGAGTTGTTCATTTACCTCTATATCCTTAAGAGGTACTACAAGTGATTCATTGGCTAAGCATTTCTTGAGATTAGATACATGAAATACATCATGTATTCCTGCCATTTCCTCTGGCAGTTGTAGCTGATAGGCTACAGGTCCTATTCTTCTAATAATCTCAAAAGGTCTAACATACCTGGGACTTAGCTTTCCTCTTTTGATGAATCTTATCACTCCTTTCCAAGGAGAGACTTTTAACAATACTTTGTCTCCTATTTGAAATTCCAATGGTTTGCGTCGGTTATCAGCATAGCTCTTCTGTCGATCACATGCTGCTTTCAGTCGTTTCTTGACTTGAATGATCTTGTCAGTTGTTTCTTGCACTATCTCAGGTCCGGATAGTTGCTTTTCCCTAATTTATGCCCAACAGACTGGGGTTCGGCACTTTCGTCCATAAAGTGTTTCGAATGGTGCAGCATTGATACTTGTGTGATAACTATTATTATAAGAAAATTCTATTAAAGGTAAGTGGTCGTCCCAATTACCTCCGAAATCAATTACACAAGCTCTAAGCATGTCTTCTATTGTCTGAATTGTCCTTTCGCTTTGTCCATCTATTTGAGGAGGATATGCTGTGCTTAGATTTAACTTGGTTCCCATTGCTTTTTGGAAACTTGACCAAAAATGAGAGTTAAAACGGCTATCCCTATCAGAAACAATTGATAAAGGTATTCCATGTAAAGAAACTATTTCATTTACATATAATTTAGCTAGCTGTTCCATACTGAAAGTTTCCTTCATTGGTAGGAAGTGAGCTGACTTAGTTAGTCTATCTACAATCACCCAGATTGTATCATTACCTTTCTTTGTTTTGGGTAATTTAGTAACAAAATCCATTGTTATCAATTCCCATTTCCACACTGGCATTTCTAACTGTTGTAACAAACCTGAGGGTTTCTGATGTTCAGCTTTAACTTGTGAGCAAGTTAAACATTTAGAAACATAGGTTGCTATGTCCTTTTTCATTCCTATCCACCAGAAATTCTTTCTTAAATCCTGGTACATCTTATCACTTCCTGGATGCATCGTATATTTAGACTTATGGGCTTCTTCTAATATACGATGACGTAGGTTTCCTAATTTAGGTATCCACATTCTCTTTTCATGGAATCTCCAAATTCCATGTGTTCCTTGTTCTAATTCCTTAATCATACCTTTTAATTTTTCAGTATCCTCCTTGATTACTGATTCTTGTGCTTCTCTTATCTGATCATTTAAATCTACTTGCAGATTTAATTTAAGAGAACGTATCCTTTTTGGCTTTTCGTGATACTTTCGGCTTAAAGCATCTACCACTACGTTTGCTTTTCCTTCATGATACTGGATATCACAATCATAATCATAATCACTAAGCATCTCCATCCAGCGTCTTTGTCTCATATTCAATTCTTTTTGCCCAAAAACATATCTTAAACTTTTATGATCGGTAAATATGGTAAACTTACTACCATAAAGGTAATGTCTCCCAATTTTCAAAGCAAAAATTATTGCTCCTAATTCAAGATCATGGGTTGAATAATTTTCTTCATGATTCTTAAGTTGTCTAGATGTGTAAGCTATAACCTTTTGGCGTTGCATTAACACACATCCATAACCTAATTTAGAACCATCACAATAAACTACTAAATCTTCAGTTCCTTCTGGTAACGCTAATATGGGTGCATGGGTTAATCTTTGCTTAAGAATTCTAAAGGGTTCTTCTTGATTTGGTCCCCATTCAAACTTAATGGATTTACAGGTTAACTTAGTTAAAGGAATGGCTATTCTAGAATAATCTCGAATAAATCTTCTATAATAACCTGCCAATCCTAAGAAACTTCTAACCTCGGTTGGTGACTCAGGGGTTTTCCATTTGGTAATCGCCTCGATCTTTGTTGGATCCACATGAATTCCTTCATGATTAACTAAGTGTCCAAGAAATTGTACCTGCTCTAACCAAAACTCGCACTTTGAAAATTTAGCGTAAAGCTTTTCCTTTCTTAATAGACTTAAAAGTGCTTGCAAATGCTTTGCATGTTCCTCTTTACTTTTAGAATAGATGAGAATATCATCAATAAAAACAATTATGAATTTATCCAAATATGGCTTGCATATTCGGTTCATCATGTCCATAAATGCGGCTGGGGCATTGGTTAAACCAAATGGCATGACAGTAAATTCATAATGACCATACCTTGTTCTAAATGGGGTTTTAGGAATGTCCTCTTCCTGTACCTTTAATTGATGATATCCTGATCTTAAATCGATTTTAGAGAAAAAATGAGCTCCTTGAAGTTGATCGAACAGATCATCAATCCTTGGTAATGGGTACCGATTCTTAATCGTGACCTTGTTTAATTCACGGTAGTCAATGCACATACGCATTGATCCGTCCTTCTTTTTAACGAATAAAATCGATGCTCCCCAAGGCGATGAGCTTGGCTGTATGAATCCCTTCTCTAATAATTCATCTAACTGTTTCTTTAGTTCCTGCATTTCGGCGGGTGCCAAACGGTAGGGTGCTTTGGAAATTGGTGCTGTTCCGGGTAGCAGATGTATTCTGAATTCAACTTCTCTGTCTGGTGGTAGTCCTGGCAACTCTTCTGGAAATACATCTGAAAACTGAGACACTACTGGAATGTCTTTTAGTTTTTTTTCTTTAGTGTTAGTGATTATAGAAATCAAATACACTGTAGATCCTTTTCTTATATAGCTTGCAGTTTTCATCACGGAGATGTATTTTGTGGATCTACAGGGTTTATATCCTTTAATTGTGATCTTTTCACCCTTTGGTGAATTTACTTGAATTGACTTTTGATCACATAAAATATTAGCTTTATTGGCTATTAACCAATCCATTCCTAATACGATATCAAATCCTGCCAGATTCATTGGGTAAAGATTTGCAATATACTTTTGGTTTAAAAATTCTATTCTTGCTCCCTGCAAGATTTCAGAAATCCTAACCGTCTCTCCATTTGCTGTCTCGACTAGACATTCTTGTGAGAGTTTACTTAATGGTTGATTGAGAAGTTTGCAAAATGAAGTATTAATAAAACTTTAGTTTGCACCAGAGTCAAATAATACTTTAGCAAAAACATCATTAACTAAAAACGTACTGGCTATCACGTCCGGAATCATTTTGGCTTCATCTGCAGTCAGAACAAACGCTCTAGCATTTTTAGTGTTCTTGTTGTTCGCAGGTGGAGCAAATTTTGGACAATTTGGCTTGATGTGACCTTTTTCTCCACAGTTGAAGCATAGTCCATTACTGGATTTCCTCCTGCAATCTTCTTCCTTGTGTCCTGGTGCCTTGCAGAAATTGCAGTGAGTGGAGCATTTTCCCAAATGCTTTTTCTTGCAGGCCTTGCAGTATGGTGCAGAGGTAGAACCTATAGTCCTACGGTTGGAATTCCCAGAACGGAATTCTTGGGTAAGCCTTTGAGCTAGGTTTCTCCTCTGGTCTTCTTCTCTAGTATGGATTAACTCATCTGTCAAGGTATTTGCTAGTTCTACAGCTTCTTCTATAGTTTGGGGTCTAGCTGCCTTGACTACATGTCTAATCTCTCCAATTAATCCCCAGATGTAACGGGAGATTAATACCGGTTCGGGTGATGCAAGGGTTGGTACTATTCTAGCATATTCAAAGAATGTGGTAGTATAACCGTTACTATCTACCCCGGTCATTCTAAGGTTCAGAAACATATTCGCTATCTGTTCCTTTTCATTGGGAGGGTAGAATTTCCTTTCTACCATATTCTTAAATTCCTCCCATTCCATATTATAAACCATATCACTTCCTCTAGACTGGAGGATGGTGTTCCACCATTCTAAGGCTGAATTCTTAAATAGATTAGAAGCAAACATTATCTTGTCTTCTTCAGCACACTTGCTTATTTTTAAAACAGCCTCAGTCTTTTCTATTCAGTGTAGAGCTGCAATGGGTCCTTCATTGCCCGAGAATTCTATTGGTTTGCAGGACCAGAATTCTTTGTAAGAACAACCATAAGGCATGGTTCTTCTTCTTTTGGGAATGCGCACTTGAAGTACGGGTCCATTGTTCACGCTGTTTGCAGGTTCAGAGGGTCGCTTACTGCTATGTTTACTTTTATTATCAGCATCCTTAATAGTTTGAAGAATATATGGCATTGCATCTATAATTCCTTGTGCCACTATGTGTTGGATGGCACTATTATCCACTTGGTTTCCATTGTTATTGTTGTTGTTCGAATTCTCATTAACCAAGTTAATGTTACTCTGGTTATCGTTAATCAGATTTTCCTGATTCCCTTCGTCGGCCATCTAAATTTTAAACATTTACCACGTATTAATATCACAAAATAATATTTAATATAGCCAATCACATGACACGCATTTTGGTCAAAAGCGTCGATCATTGTGACTTTACTCTATTCATATAATATGCATCTATTACACACCAGTACTGAAATTAAAATTACAATACCGACTGAAATTTAAAGTTACATTACTAATAGTAGGCATCCGTAAATTTGTTTTTTCTACACATACACACATATTTTATTATTATATTATATTATTATTATTATTATAACCTTCTCCACCATCACTTCTACGGATATGGATTCATCCAGAAATCCATATTGCGCTCGTCGTACTTCCAGACGAGTCGCTCTCCCACCTGTCTCATCCTTTCACTATTTTCTAAAATTTCCTCACCAAATGTCCTAAGTTCTTGTACGTTTTCTGCACTCTTTGGGGGTGCAGGTTCTAGGACTGGATTCGGAAACTGGGGTGCGGGTTCCTGGTATGGAGGTGTAGGGGCCTGGTATGGGTAAGGATTTTATAGAATATCCCTAATGAATACATCATTATCGTAATAGGGATCTAGAGGATCTAACCCTGGGTAGGCTCCTAGGTTCGGCATGGGTATATCTCCGTGTATTGGGTAACGTTGCACGTAGTCCCTATTGTCGTCCCACCACGGGTCATAATTTGGGTTTAAGGGGTTAGGTGTTGGTACCCTAGGTATTTCCTCCGGGTTGACATCATGCATTTCTACTTGATTTTCAGGGTTTTCTATCTCCATCGGTTTGTCAGGAATTGGTGGTTGTGGTTGGGGTGCTATCATTTGTTCCAGGTTAGGGTCAGCTTCAGTGGTTGCTAGGATGTGGATGTTGGCTATACCCCTATTAATCATTTCCTGGGCACAGGCATCGGTTTCTCTTTTAGCTGCTGCTAGTGCTCTCTGGTCTTGTAACTTTTTCATACGCTTCCTACGCTCATGTGCCCCTCGACTGAACCATCCTTTCTTTTTCTGAGGGAACGGCTCTTCAGACTGAGCCTTAAACACGACTATTCCTTCTTCCGTATCAGCAGAGTACCCTGAGAGGGCAGGCTGAAAAGAGGCACCTTCGCTTCTAGGCGAACCAGACAATTGACGGTACGGGTCAGATGGTCCTTGGTCGCTCATACTGTAAACTAACAAATAGTCAAATAACACATAACAAGAAAATACAATTATGCACGTATTCCCGTAATTTATTTCCTAACAATTTGAATTTTGGTGTCAGCAGAACATTTCTGTGGCTGAATCAGTGGTTTAGCTCTGATACCACCTTCTGTCGCAACCCCCGTCCCCCTATTCAAATACAGGAACGGGCGGCCGCGGCCAGTTTCGGTGGTATCTGGTATTGTCTAATTTTGGCAGCGGAATTTTCATCAGGACCGTAGTTAGGAAATATTTATCAGAGTAAAATACCACACTTTCATAATATTAAACACATGGGATAAAACCCAAGTTTTAATTACACACATTTTCATAGGAATAAATCCTATTTTTATTTAATAAAAACATCTATTTCTTTTTTTAGGTAACTTTATTGCCACTTTTCCAAGCCTTCAGTGCTGTCCAGCTGGCTTCTATTTGGCTTTCACATTTTGTTACCTGAAATGCGTTTAAAAACATTTTATCAGTGGGAAATACTGGTGAGTGAATCCCAGTTTAATCAAGTTTAAATAAAATCCATTGTACAGTATTGAGGGTGGTCTCGCAATTACATTTGTTTCCAAGTCATACCAATTACCACCCACGGTACTGTCAGACCCGACTTGTGGAAAAGTTACTCATCGCAAGGCAGTAACTAACTTTGTATACAAAACCCCAACATACCGACGATAATTGTATCCTTACAAATACTCAATAACTGCTTAATATATAATTAATTGTGTGAGGTTTTATAAAAACAATTAACAAAAAGGAGATTACTCACATTGTTGTCTTAGATTATCCTTTAGGGTTTCCTGGTGACAATCTATAAATGCACACGTGTTAGTATAATAACCCATTTTAACATTAGTAATACCCTCCCCGAGACGGCATTCCAACGACTACGTCGGGCAGAACCACGACAGCCGTTACGGAACCCTAGATTAATCGGGCAGAGTATCTAATACGTATCCAGGGGTTATGATACATACAACGGAGCAGAACTTCATTATTTAGGGGGATATTATACCCGAGTATAGCTCATACTATCAGAAATTTAGAGAAAGAAAGAAAGATTTGAGCGAATTCGACTGAAGGCCCTTCGTTGCAATATATAGGGCCTGATTTGGCCTTTTACGCGGCCCGCGTAAGGTTTGGCTTCAGTCTACGCGGCCCGCGACATAGGGGCGTAGACCTTAGCCTTGACCGGTCACCACCCCTAGTCTCGACATGTGGCTGCCACGTGGCAGCCCAGGGTTTCGGCAGCTTTCACCTTCTCGCGGCCCGCGTAAGCTTAAGGGGTAGCTTACGCGGCCCGCCTAAACTCCATTTTTCTTGTTTTTAATTTATTTTTATTGCTATGTCATATTTTGGGCTCGGTTTTCACATATGGGGATAATTTAGGACACATTGGGGTAATTTAAAATATATTAGGGTGTCGGAAAAATATTCTGGAGGGTATCGATTTATTTAGGGTTGTTATAAGATGCAATCTCATCCACGTATAATTGGGCTAGTTTATCGGAGCTATGAGTCTTCTTGATGGGCAAGAAATGAGCTGACTTAGTCAGTCTGTCAATTATAACCCATATTGTATCATTCCCATGTCTCGTCTTTGGTAACTTGGTGATGAAATCCATAGTTACCATTTCCCACTTCCAAGTGGGAAGTTCTGGTTGTTGCAGTAAACCTGACGGTTTTTGATGTTTAGCTTTAACCTATAGGCACGTCAAACATTTAGCTACGTGTGTGGCTATGGATTTCTTCAAACCCATCCACCAATAGTTTGCCTTCAGATCTTGATACATTTTGTCACTGCCTGGGTGAACTGAGTATTTGGAACTATGAGCTTCTTAGAGGATTACATCTCTAAGTCCTCCATGAATTGGAACCCAGATTGGACCATTCAATCTGAGGATTCCATCATTCCCAGGTGACAACTGATCAACAGTTGCACCTCTTCTAGAAAGTTATCTTCCATTACGGCTTCTTTCTGTGCTGCCAACAACTTCTCGCTTAGGCTGTTCTTTAATTCAATACTTTTAGCATTGATTCGTATAGGTTTGACTCTTTCTTTCCTACTTAAAGCATCAATGACCACATTCGCCTTGCCAGGATGATAGCGAATTTCACAATCATAATCGTTCAATGTTTCCATCCAACGACGTTGTCTCATGTTGAGATCCTTCTGGTTAAACAAGTGTTGGAGACTTTTGTGATCGGGGTATATCACACACTTGGTTCCATACAGGTAATGCCTCCATAGCTTAAGTGCAAATACAACGGCACCCAGTTCCAAGTCATGGGTGGTGTAATTCTTTTCATGCACCTTCAGTTGTCGTGATGCATAGGAAATCACTTTGCCTTTTTGCATAAGCACAGAGCCCATACCAGTGTGCGACACATACAATAAACAATAAACTCTTCAATTCCCTCAGGTAACGTCAACACAGGAGCATTGCTCAATTTCTGCTTGAGAATCTCAAAAGAATCTTGTTGTTTGGGACCCCAATCAAATTTCACATTCTTGCGGGTTAAAGTAGTTAGAGGTGCAGCTATCCTTGAAAAGTTTTCGATAAATCTTCTGTAATATCCTGCCAGCCCTAAGAAACTGCGAATTTTAGTAGGTGTTTTAGGTGTTTCCCAATTCATGATTGCTTCTATTTTAGCGGGATCCACCTGGATACCACGCTCGCTTACCACATGTCCAAGGAATTGGACTTCGCGAAGCCAGAATTCGCATTTGGAGAATTTCACGTAAAGCTTTTCTTGTTGCAGAATTTTGAGGATGCATTGGAGATTTTTCTCGTGATCAGGTTGACTTTTGGAATAAATAAGTATGTCATCGATGAAGACAATGACAAACTTATCTAGATACGGTTTGCAGACTCGATTCATGAGGTCCATGAATGCTGCAGGTGCGTTAGTGAGCCCAAAAGGCATCACTAAGAACTCATAGTGGCCATATCTTCTTCTAAACGTGGTCTTGTGTATGTATTCTGACCTTTAGTTGATGATACCCCGACCTTAGATCAATCTTTGAGAAGAAACTTGCCCCTTGTAGCTGATCGAACACATCATCGATCATGGGTAATGGATAGCGATTCTTGATTGTTACTTTGTTTATCTCACGATAATCAATGCACAAACGCATTGAACCATCCTTCATCTTTACAAATAAAATGGGCGCTCCCCAAGGTGACGAGCTTGGTTGAATAAAACCTTTCTCCAACAGTTCATCTAACTGAGTTCTTAATTCTTTCATTTCGGTCGGCACTAGGCGGTAAGGAGCTCGTGCAACTGGTGCTGCTCCTGGTATGATATCAATTCTGAATTCTACTTGCCTCTTGAGAGGCAACCCAGGTAATTCTTTAGGAAAGACGTCTAGGTATTCTGAAATAACATGAATATCTTCTAATTTGGGCTTCGGCACATCTACAGTCACTTGTGCCATATATATGACACAGCCGTTTCTCAAAAATTTGGATGCCTTAAGCATAGACACTTGATCAGGAAATCCATGGTGCATATCTCCTTGAATAGTGATTGATTCACTATAAGGGGTTTTAATGATAACTTGTTTCTTAGCACAGGCAATTTGGGCTTGGTTGAATGATAACCAATCCACGCCTATAACTATATCAAACCCCGCCAATTTCATTGGCAACAAGGACAACGGAAAAGAATGGTTCCTAATGGATATGAAACATCCATCAAGAATTGTTGAAGCAGTTTCTAAGGTACCATCGGCCAATTCTACCTCATATTTTATGTCTAGAGTTTTAATAGGCAGATCTAACAATTTACTAAATTTAATGTCTACAAAAGACTTATCTGTGCCAGAATCAAATAAAACTCTAGCATAAATATTATTTATAAGGAAAGTACCTGTTATAACGTTGTCATCCTACACTGCTTCCTTGGCGTTCATTTGGAACACCCTTGCGTTTGTCTTTTTAGCCTCTTCAGGCTTCATTGCGTTTTTTCGGGCAGTTGGTCTTGATGTGCCCTTTTTCATTGCAACCATAACAGGTTGCATTTTTCAGATCCTTGTATTCCAATGTATTTTGACCCTTCTTTTTGTAGATTCCACAGGGTTTAGCCTGCAGATCAATTGTGCATTTCCCGAAGTGGTTTCTCTTGTAGTTCTTGCACAAGGGCTTTTCACCCGACTGATTGGAGCTTTTCTTGAACCCATAATTACCCTTCTTCTTCTTATCAGAACATTGTGAGTTGTCATCCTCTCTTTTTCTTTTACCATCATTTGTAGTCTTTACAGACTTATTCCTAACAGTATCCAAAGTCAAAGACAGAGACAGATCTACTGCTGACCGGTAGGTTGCAGGCTTTGAAGCCTTCACACGTCCCTTTACCTCGGGAGCCAATAACCAACAAAGCATGCAATACACTTCGGCTCTGGTGTAACCAAATACGGTACCAATCGAGACATGGAGTTGAAGCTAGGAACATAAGCTCGACAAACTAAGTTTTTCATAACCAGGGTTAGGAAGTCAGCTTCAACTTTTCTACCTCATGTTGCGGGCAAAAAGTTTCTTTCATCAGATCAACGAATTTATCCCATGACAGATTATAAAGTGGAGTTTTCCCCGAGGCCTGAATTAGTACCCTCCACCAAACTAGGGCATCACCCTTAAAGGACTGAGATACAAACTTTACAACATCTTGCTCAGCACACCCACTATTGTCAACAACTGTCTCCATCTCGTCTAGCCATTTCATACAATCTATGGCACCCTTTTCACCAGTGATGTCTCTTGGTTTGCAAGAGACAAAGTACTTATAAGAACAAGTCTTGGAATGTGGTTCCTGGTCAAACACTATCTTCTTGGATGGTTGGCTTTTCTGATTTGACGAAAGTTGAGAGTCGTCCTTCTTAGATGTATGTGTTTTGGAAGGGGGCTTAGAATGAGCTACTGATTGAGTCTTGGTGCGTGTAGCACTTGACTCTCTTAATACTCTGCCAACAGCTTCAGTTATAGCATTATCTATCATAGCTTGCAGATCAGCACCCGTTATGTTTAATCTTGTGTTATCATTCCTTTCATTAGGATGACTATTAACTTCATCCGAGTCAACCATGGTGAAGCTTGAATGCTATATAACAAATGACAACAACTTATTCAGTGGTCTTATATTGAATCATCATATTCGGTGACTCATTAACCATGGTAAAAATACTCCACATCGGTTAATCGGTTAATTAGTTTTGAAGAATATTTATTTAAACTTTTTATTATAGTTAGTCCTGGTTATAAAAACCATTAAGAACATTAGGGTGGCACAAAAGGCCTTGTCACAAGGACAATTTTAAATTATAGGCCATGATCTTATTGGATCAAGGCATTAAGGTTTGAACGTAGTTCTTCACCTTTCTTGATAGAGAGTCATAGACTACTACTGTCATTGTTATGTAGTTGGCATAGTTTGGCCAGAAGGCGAAATAATGGCATCACTTAGTGGATGTTTTGATATGATCATCTCATTTGATGATATCAGCCATGATTCACTAGATCATTTGGCTGAAGAAGGAGTTTGGAAAAATTCCAAGTATTAGGAAGACTAGTGTGATTTTCTCGAACCACATTTGTCAGGAGTGCTAACATGTTCTTAGATGTTAACAAAGATTTATTATCTTAAGAGGGTTTTACCATCACAGCCATGTCTTTATTGACATATGGGCTAGGTTGTACCATTAAGATGGTCTTTTGAGATTTATTGGCAGGTCAATTATAAATTGAAATAATAGTTTGATTAATAATATAATGCATATATATGTATAATATCAAATGTAATTCCAAAAAGAAAATTTCTCATAATGGTACTACGAATTACATAAACTACCCTAAACGGGTCTTTAAATAAATAAAACTGTCCACGCAGGGACTTAAATGAAAGATAAGTCCTCGAAGGGACTGATACTTAAAAGAAATGTCCACGCAGGGACTTAATTGAAATAAAAATTGAAAAACAAAACTAAGTGTCGCAACCCCCGTCCCCTAACAACCCGGGAACGGGCGGCTGCGGCCAGTTTTGGTAGTATTAGTGTTTATCATTTTGGCAGCGGAAATTACATCAGAACCGTAGTTATGAAATATTTTATCAGAGTAAATACCACACTTTTATAATATTAAACACGTGGGAAATTCCCAAGTTTTTAGTACACACATTATAGGGATAAACCCTATTTTATTTAATAAAAACATCTCTTTATTAAGGTAGCTTTTATAGCCACTTTTCCAAGCCTTCAGTGCTGTCCAGCTGGTATCTATTTGGCTTTCACATTTTGTTACCTGAAACGCGTTTAAAACATTTTTTCAATGGGAAATACTGGTGAGTGAATCCCAGTTTAATCAAGAAGAGTTTTATCCTTTAACAATATTGAGAGCGATTACAATGTTTATTTCTACACAATTACTCATTCAGTACTATCAATCCTGACTGGTGGGTCATATTACACATTGGCTAAATCTTTGTCCAATGGTAATGTGTTCCACATTTTGTATACAAAACCCCAACATACCGGCAGTAATTGAAGAACTACAAAGATTTAATCACTGCTAATCACATTGTAAATTATTTAAGGTTTTGTAAAAACAGTTTACAAAAAGGAGATTACTCACATTGCTGTCTTAGGGTTTTCCTTAAGGATTTCCTGGTGATTATCTATAAATTACACAAATTCACACGTGTTAATATAATAACCCAATATTTACATTAGCAATACCCTCCCTGAGACAGTATTCCAACGACTACATCGGGCAGAACCACGACAGCCGTTACGGAACCCTGGATCAATTGGGCAGCGTATCTAATACGTAACCGGGGGTTATAGTACTTACAACGAGGCAGAACTTCGTTATTTGGGGGGGTATTATGCCCGAAAATTATGTTTACTATTCAGAATTTCAAGAGAGAGAAAGAGTTGTGAGCAATTTGGGACTGAAGCCGATGGCCCCTATTTATAGGGCCTGATTTCAGGTCCCTCGTGGCCCGCGAAGGATGTAGCCAAGGGCTACGCGGCCCGCGACGTAGGGTAAGTAGGCCCTAGCCTTGATTTGTCACCGGTCTAGCTTTGCCACGTGTCAACATGTGGCGGCTTCCGGGTGTCGCCGCTTGGCCTCTCGCTCGCGCCCCGCGTAGACCAAGGGGTGGTCTTACGCGGCCCGCTAGAGCCCCTTTATTTTTGTTTTTATTAAATTTTAATAAAAATAAAGTTATTCGGGGCCTGTTTTTGTATACGGGTGTATTTTAGGACGTATTGGGATATTCTAAATATTTTTAGGGGTGTCAAAAATTATTTAGAAGGGTTGTTATATCCTTCCCACCTTGTTTTA
Source organism: Helianthus tuberosus (assembly GCA_030545235.1). Taxonomy (NCBI): domain Eukaryota; kingdom Viridiplantae; phylum Streptophyta; class Magnoliopsida; order Asterales; family Asteraceae; genus Helianthus; species Helianthus tuberosus. The sequence continues at coordinate 178,953,134 of CM060368.1, forward strand.
GAACTCTTCCTCGAGGTCTACTGAAATAAGTGCGGGTATTTCCTTTGCATTTCTGATTCAAGCTCCCAAGTGTACTCTGGTCCTCTTTTGGAGTCCCATTTCACTTTGACCAGAACTAATCTCTTGTGCTTGAGATTTTTGACTTTCCTGTCTTCAATTTGTAGAGGTTGTTCCACAAATTTTAACTGTTCATTTACCTCTATATCCTTAAGAGGCACTACGAGTGATTCATTTGCTAAGCATTTTTTGAGATTAGATACATGAAATACATCATGTATTCCTGCCATTTCTTCTAGCAGTTGCAGCTGATAGGCTACTAGTCCTATTCTTTTAATAATTTCAAAAGGTCCAATATACCTGGGGCTTAGCATTCCTCTTTTGATGAATCTTACCACTCCTTTCCAAGGAGAAACTTTTAATAACACTTTGTCTCCTACCTGAAATTCCAATGGCTTTCGTCTGTTATCTGCATAACTCTTTTATCGATCGCGTGCTGCTTTCAATCGTTCCTTGACTTGAATGATCTTGTCTGTTGTGTCTTGTACTATCTCGGGTCCAGATAGTTTCTTTTCTCCAATTTCTGCCCAACAGACTGGCGTTCGGCACTTTCATCCATAAAGTGCTTCGAATGGTGCAGCATTGATACTTGTGTGATAACTGTTATTGTAAGAAAATTCTATTAACCGTAAGTGATCGTCCCAATTACCTCCAAAATCAATTACACAAGCTCTAAGCATGTCCTCCATTGTCTGAATTGTCCTTTCACTTTGTCCGTCTGTTTGAGGATGATAAGCGGTGCTTAGATTCAACTTGGTTCCCATTGCTTTTTGGAAACTTGTCCAAAAATGAGAGGTAAAACGGCTATCTCAGTCAGAAACAGTTGATAAAGGAATTCCATGTAATGAAACTATTTCATTTACATACAACTTAGCTAATTGTTCCATACTGAAAGTTTCATTCATAGATAGGAAATGAGCTGACTTAGTTAGCCTGTCTACAATCACTCAGATTGTATCATTACCTTTTCTTGTTTTGGGTAATTTAGTAACAAAATCCATTGTTATCAATTCCCATTTCTAAACTAGTATTTCTAACTGTTGCAACAAACCTGAGGGTTTCTGATGTTCAGCTTTAACTTGTGAACAGGTTAGACACTTTGCAACATATGCTGCTATATCCTTTTTCATTCCTATCCACCAAAAATTCTTTCTTAAGTCCTGATACATCTTATCACTTCCAGGATGCATTGTATACTTAGACTTATGGGCTTCTTCTAATATACGGTGGCCTAGGTTTCCTGATTTAGGTATCCACATTCTTTTCTTATGGAATCTCCAAATTCCACCTGTTCCTTGTTCTAATTCCTTAATCATTCCTTTCAACTTTTCAGTACCATCCTTGATTACTGATTCTTGTGCTTTTCTAATCTGTTCATTTAAATCTACTTGCAGATTTAGTTTAAGTGAACGTACTCTTTTTGGTTTTTCATGATACTTTCGGCTTAAAGCATCAGCTACTACGTTTGCTTTTCCTGCATGGTACTGGATATTACAATCATAATCACTAAGAATTTCCATCCAACATTTTTGTCTCATATTCAACTCCTTTTGCCTGAAAACATACCTTAAACTCTTATGATCAGTGAAAATGGTAAACTTACTACCGTAAAGGTAATGTCTTCAAATCTTAAGGGCAAAAATTATAGCTCCTAATTCCAAATCATGGGTTGAATAATTTTCTTCATGATTCTTAAGTTGTCTAGAGGCATAAGCTATAACCTTTTGACGTTGCATTAACACACATCCATAGCCTAACTTAGAAGCGTCACAATAGACTATAAAGTCTTCAGTTCCTTCTGGTAACGCTAGTATGGGTGCGTTAGTCAATCTTTGCTTAAGGATTCTAAAGGCTTCTTCTTGTTTTGGTCCCCATTCAAACTTAACAGATTTACAGGTTAGCTTAGTTAAGGGAATGGCTATTCTAGAAAAATCTCGAATAAATCTTCTATAATAACCGGACAATCCTAAGAAACTTCTAACCTCGGTTGGTGACTCAGGGGTTTTTCATTTGTTAATTTCCTCGATCTTGGTGGGATCCACATGAATTCCTTCATGATTGATTAATGTCCAAGAAACTGTACCTGTTCTAACCAAAACTCGCACTTTGAAAACTTTGCATAAAGCTTTTCTTTTCTCAATAAACTTAGAAGTGCGTGCAAATGCTTTGCATGTTCCTCTTTATTCTTAGAGTAAATGAGAATATCATCTATAAAGACAATTATGAATTTATCCAAATATGGTTTACATATTCGGTTCATCATGTCCATAAATGCAGCTGGGGCATTGGTTAGACCAAATGGCATGACTGTAAATTCATAATGGCCATACCTGGTTCTAAAAGCGGTCTTAGGAATATCATCTTCCTGTACCTTTAATTGATGATATCCTGAACGTAAGTCGATTTTAGAGAAAAATCGAGCTCCTTGCAATTGATCGAACAGATCATCGATTCTCGGTAATGGATTCCGATTTTTAATCGTGACTTTGTTCAATTCACGGTAGTCAATGCACATACACATTGATCCGTCCTTCTTCTTGACGAATAATATCGGTGCTCCCCATGGCGATGAGCTTGGTTGTATGAATCCTTTCTCCAATAATTCGTTAAACTGTTTCTTCAGTTCCTGCATTTCTGCGGGTGCCAAACGGTAAGGTGCTTTGGCAATTGGTGTTGTTCCTGGTAGCAGGTGGATTTTGAATTCAACTTCTCTGTCTGGCGGTTGCCCTGGTAATTCTTCTAGAAATACATCTGAAAATTGGGATACTACTGGAATATCCTTTAGTTCTTTTCCTTTAGTATCCGTGATTATGGAAATCAAATATACTAATGATCCTTTTCTTACATAACTTGTTGTTTTCATCACAGAGATGAATTTTGTGGATCTAGAGGGCTTATCTCCTTTAATTGTGATCTTTTCACCCTTTGGTGAATTTACTTGAACTGACTTTTGATCACATAAAATACTGGCTTTATTGGTTGTTAACCAATCCATTCCTAACACAACATCAAATCCTGCCAGATTCATTGGGTAAAGGTTTGCAATAAATTTTTGATTTAAAAATTCTATTCTTGCTTCCTGCAAGATTTCAGAAATCTTAATGGTTTCCCCGTTGGCTGTTTCTACAAGACATTCTTGTCACACCCCGATATTTCCACGCATTACCGGTGGGCCCGGTGGGGAGTATCGTGACGTAGTTGATATCATCATAGTCAATAATCACAGTTTAGTGCATAGCGGAAGTCTAAAGTAATAATACAAACCGATTTGAAATTATAAAAAATATTACACAACGGTTGTAAGTGGATCCATAGGCGGATCAAAACAAAAGAAATATTGTTCAACAGACTTAAAGTGATAAAAGCTTGCACGACTCTTTATTTAATCACTCAGGAGTTTCCAGCCCATTACGCGTAGTACCTGCACTTAACCTTTTTGGAAAATACGTCAGTTTACACTGGAAAATACAATTAACTGACTCTTTTTTAAAAGTGTTTATAAAATTGATTTAAATGCACAAGACACAAATATTCTTTTATAACTTGGGACAATTATTTAAAATAATCTTATATACAGATTTATATGTTTGTCGTCTATTCAGGACCCGGTTAGAAGAGCCGAGACAAGATTAATAGACACACCACTAATATAATCCCATGGCGAGTTATCCTCAACGAGTGGTTATATCTTTTACATACGCAACTGTCAGGTGTATGCCTACAACCCGTGCTTAAGTCGTGGCCATTCGAATGAATGAGCCGAGGATATCTAGGACACGATCATTAACCCCCCAAAGGCATTGCATCAAACAAAACAGATTAAAACGGGTTATCTCAATGATTTAACCACTAATCGATTAAAGATTCAATACCCGACCAAGCGGTATTATTAAATACCATATCCCAAGCCCGTATAATAGAAAATAAGTTAAAAGTATTTACCTGAGCAAAAATATAATTTTATTCTCAGTCGTATATCAATCAGCAAGTACAAGTAGCTTTTACTGGGCTCCTAATCTGGAACGAAGGTTTTAATAACCTATTAGATTCCTAACGGGTCTTATTTAAGTCTTAACTTAGACCGGTTAGTTTTAATGAAAGGTTTACGGTTCAAAACGCAAGATTAAGTGAAGACCGGATTAGAACGTGTTTTAGACCCGACAAGTATGAAGACTTGTATAAAATGGGTAAACTAAACACATTCTGGATTTTGAAGTGAAAATGATAAGGTTTGACCCGTTTCGGTTAATTAATGCAACTAGTTACATAAACCGTACCGAACGCGAATATGCATAACGGGTAACTAAATGAGTCATGTATAGGTTCCACAAGTTAATATGCTTAAAATATGTTATGATATCAGTAGGTTATCTTCCATTATGCCTAAAACGAATTTAAAACCAATTTAAGCCCCGTAAGGGTATTTTGGTCATTATAGAGTTTATAAAAGAGGTTATATAGTAATCTGAGGTTCTGGTCTAAAATAATCAGAAAATAATTATTTTTAACAAGTTATATCAGTAAGATATCATACATATGTGAAATTTATCATTTATGGCCAAACTATGCACCGTAGGGGCATTTTGGTCATTTCACATATGCTTTAAGGGTCAAATTTGGAAATCGGAGTTCAAGAGTTATACTTACTGTTAAAGTATAAAAAATTATTTTTAAAATCAGTGGGTAACAAGTCTTAGGTGCTAAATATGTTTTTAAACCATAATATGCGCCTAAATCGCATAAAAGTCGGTATTTGACGATATTCGGGTTATTTAAGGAAATCTGAGATTTTTTATCAATCTTAACTGCTCAAAATATTTTATTTAATATATAAAATCAATGGAAAAAGGTTTGGCATGAAAAGGATGTGTAAAACTCATTTTATTAGCGAAAAGGGCATTATTGTCAATTACCGAGTCCATGCAAGAACTCTATGTTATGATCAGTTTAAAATTTAACAAAAAATTCCAAAAATCCCTAAATATAATATCTTAATAGTGGGTGGCAAGTTTGGTGCCAAAAATTGGGTTTAAATATGATTTATGCCAAGAATGCTATTTAATTAACAAAAAGCTTTCATTTTACGATATCGTGCATAACTCTCATTTTAGACCAGAAATGGATGTAAAATTTTTAGGACATATTTATAATTCAGAAATAAAGATTTTTGTCCTCTCACATTTTCAAAAATCTCGTTTTAATGATAAAAGGGCAAAATGGTCCATATTTAAGCATTTAACGGGAACATGCAAATGAATCAGATTTTTAAGGAACCATGTAGCATAACCTCAGAGGGTTATACTAACATATAATGTGGTCCCAAAGGAACCCTAAGGCATATCTAAACTAAGCTAAATCGGGTCAAAACTGAAAGTCAAAGCAAAAGTCTACTTTTGTTACTTTCGGTTGCGAACCGAGCCTAAACTCAGAATTGTTGGGTTGAACATGCCCAAACATGTTCTTATATTATTTACCAAGTTGTTTAAGTGAAAAAATGTAATTTATAGCTTCTACATTATCAGTTATGATTTATTTTGCAAAAACTGACTTGTTTGACTTTTTTGTTAAGTAGTTTGACCCGACAATTTACCAAGTAAATGTGATAATTAGGAGGTGCCCTTTTAAGGGTTTAACACCTACATAATTACCAACACAAAGCCACTTTCAATTCGAATAATGGCTGGACCGTTAGTGATTAATCACAAAGTCAAAGCGTAAATACGATATCTATGACTTTCGGTCATTAAACTAATAAAAGCTTAACTAAGAAAGCTAAGAACAATTACAATGGTCCTTAGCACGAAAAATAAACTTGAGAAAGCTTCCTAGATGACCAGGATGCTTCAGAGATCACTTGAGAGTGAAATGCTTGAGAATTTTGAAAGTGCAAGATCAATTGCTCAACAATGTGCTCTATTTATAGGAGAGGAGGATGAATTAAGATCAATCCATGTGTCCTCAGGTGAATTATGATGCTTCCAAGTGTCTAGTGGTTTTCCAAAACGGTTAATCTTGCTGCTGAATTAGAAACAGGCTGAAGAAGATCTTCACAAGATTGCAGGTTGCATGCTAGGCACCTGCCAGTTCTGCTGGAAAATGGTTGATGTCGCGCCACGCGAGGGTACACGATTTAAAGTTGTTTTGTTTGTTTGCATGGTCAGTCCCTGCACTTTCTGAACGCGAATGACTGACTTTTTCAGCATGCATGGTCAACTTAATCAGGTCTGGGATGCTCTAGGGAGTGGGAACATGCATTCATAAGTTTTGGATGCTTTGAAAATGTCTCTCGATTGAAGAATTCCCATATTTACACTTTTGGCCTTTTTCTTGGAAATTTCAATTTCATCACCAAATTGAACCGGATTTTTATAAAATCTTTATCAGATATTCATGAGAATATATTAATACATTACAAAGCTTTGGGAATGTTAAAAGGTCACTCAGATATAAGAATTAACATGTTGACACTTTTAACCCCTGTGTTTCGTAACTTTTGATTTTTAAGCACGAGCGGCTTCTTGTGTCCGTCAATTTATTCAATAACAATTATGAATATCTTATGAGATCAATCAGAGGCACAAGTTTGGCATGTTGACACTTTTGGTCCTTCTATTTACATCTTTACACTGATCGATAGTTTTAGTCCCTCCAGTTATCTTTAATCACGATCAGGGTTTATGACACGTGTCACCACTGTACTGGACATGATTTTGCGAGGTGTTACATCCTCCCCCCCTTAAAAGAAATCTCGACCTCGAGATTTACTGAAATAGATGAGGGTATTTCTGTTTCATTGTGGATTCAACCTCCCATGTGTATTCTGAGCCTCTACGGGCATCCCATTTTACCTTCACAATCGACACATGCTTTCTTTGAAGTTTCTTGACCTGCCGATCCTCGATCGACAAAGGTTTTTCAACGAATTTCAAACTCTCATCAATCTGCACGTCCTTATGTGATATTGCTAGCGATTCATCGGCTAGACATTTCTTTAAGTTGCAGATGTGGAATGTATTATGTATTCCACTAAGCTCCTCTGCCAGGTTTAGCTTATAGGCCACAGTTCCAACACATTCGATAATCTCGAATGGTCCTATGTATCTTGAGCTAAGCTTGCCCTTTTTGCCAAAATGCATCACCCCTTTCCAGGGTGACACCTTAAGTAGCACTTTATCGCCAACTTCAAATTTTAAAGGTTTGCGCCTCATATCAGCATAACTTTTCTGCCTATCCCTGGCAGCTTTCAGACGGTCATGGATTTGAACAATCTTGTCCATCGTCTCAAGGACTATATCAGGTCCTGACAGTTGGACATCTCCAACTTCCGCCCAACAAACTGGCGTCCTGCACTTCCTTCCGTACAAGGCCTCGAAAGGCGCAGCTTGGATACTCGAATGATAGCTATTATTGTATGAAAATTTAATCAAAGGAAGATGGTCATCCCAACTTCCACCCAAGTCTATAACACAAGCTCGTAGCATATCCTCAAGCATTTGAATTGTACGCTCGCTTTTCCCATCCGTCTGAGGATGATAAGCAGTACTGAAATTTAATCGAGTGCCTAAAGATTGCTGAAAGCTATTCCAAAAATGCGATGTGTATCTTGTATCCCTATCAGAGATAATAGATACTGGCACTCCATGGAGAGATACAATCTCATCCACGTACAGCTGAGCTAGTTTGTCGGAGCTATGAGTTTCTTTAATCGGCACGAAGTGAGCTGACTTGGTCAATCTGTCAACTATAACCCAAATAGTATCATTCCCACGTTTCGTCCTTGGTAACTTAGTGATAAAATCCATACTTACCATTTCCCATTTCCCGGTGGGAAGTTCAGGATGTTGCAGCAAACCTGACGGTTTCTGATGCTCAGCTTTAACCTGCGCGCACGTCAAACATTTAGCCACATAAGTGGCTATAGATTTCTTTAAACCTATCCACCAATAATTTACCTTTAAATCCCGGTACATCTTATCACTGCCAGGATGGACTGAATATTTCGAACTATGAGCTTCTTGAAGAATCACATCTCTAAGTGTCACGGCCCCCGGCCCGGTTTTACCCGGTCCAGGAGCCGCGGGACAGAAACCCCGTGGTATTTATTTAATTTGGCAGCGGAATTATTAACAGGATCATTTTAAAAACGTGAAAATACCTGATTATTTTATTTCATAATTAGGGATAAACCCCATAATTTACAGTAAAGGTGATTTCTCAAGGAAATCCCCTATTTTACAAAAACATGTTTATTTGTTTTATTGAGCCACATCCTCAAGCTTGTAGTGCTACACGGCACTTTTCCCTGGATCACAGCTGATCACCTGAAACATGTTTTAAAACGGTTTTATCAGCGGGGAAATACTGGCGAGTCATTCAAGTTGCACAAAACGACACATTGTTATAATATACAGTATTAAGGGTGATTACATTGTTTATTTCAACCAATTACCCCAAATCGGTATTTGTCACTCGACTATATCTGTGACTATGGTCAGATCACCCATTGGCTAACTCGTTGTCTAATGGTGACGGGAAACAAGTAATGTATACAAAACCCCACATACCGGCAGTAATTGAAGATTACAAAGACTTAATCCCTGTAATTATAACCTTGAAAACATTTAGGGTTTTTGTAAAGCAATTTGATAAAAAGAGAATGACTCACATTGCAGATTTAAACGGGCAGAGTTTAGCCTACTGATTAGCCTTGTAACCTAATTTAAATAACAATGCACAAGAAAACTAGGTTAGTAACTTAATTCAACATTTACGATAACTCACGAGATTAAAACCCTCACGACGAATGACAAAGTGCAATACTTAAACATCCATCGAATTTACGACGAATGACAAAGTATAGCCCGAGTTCAGGCAGCACTTAAACATCCATCGAATATTTTTCATCGATCGGACATTAAATCGTAGCAGTGATCGAGTTATTACCCTGTTATCGCGGCAGAATTTCGTGATTGTGTGTGTTATGTAGTAATCAGACGATATCTCAGTGTACGAATTGAATTTTAACGTCGAACCAATGCCAAATTTCAAGTGCCAAAGCCTGGGATTTATACTGGAAAAACGGCGCGCCCGCGTGGCGCGAGGGCCTGTCGCGTGGCGCGACGAGGGCGGTTTTAGCATAGGGTAGCCTCGTGTCTCAGTAGCTTAGCTGAGTCGACGGTTTCTTAAAATTCGATTTCTATTGTAAACTGTGATGATAATCGTCAATGGGGAATACCCCCCCCCCCCCTGAGTTTTAGGGGCCCTGATCCTGATTCCGATTGTTCTGAAAATTTTAGGGGTTATGCAGGATTACTTGGGGGTCTCAATTAGGGTTTCCTATTGGACATAATAAGATAAGAAATAGTAATTTAGATGAGAGTTGTTACATTCTCCCCACTTTATAAAAAAATCTCGTCCTCGAGATTTACTGGAACAAGTAGGGATATTTTCGCTTCATCTCTGATTCCACCTCCCAAGTGTACTCCGGTCCTCTCTTTGAATCCCACTTGACTTTGACTAGTACAAGTCTTTTGTGCTTGAGAAATTTGACCTTTCTGTCTTCTATCTATAGTGGCTTCTCAACAAATTTTAACTTTTCATTTACCTCTACATCTTGAAGAGGTACTACCAGGGATTCGTCAGATAGACATTTCTTGAGATTGGATACATGAAATACGTCATGTACCCCAGCTAGTTCTCCTGGTAGTTGTAAACGATAGGCGACTGGTCCTATTCGCTGGATTATTGGGAATGATCCTACGTACCTTGGACTTAACTTTCCCTTTTTACCGAATCGAACTACTCCTTTCCAAGGAGAAACTTTCAAGAGTACCTTATCTCCGACTTGAAATTCCAGTGGCTTGCGTCGATTGTCTGCATAACTCTTCTGACGATCACGAGCCGTTTTCAGTCTTTCCTTGATTTGAGTGATCTTGTCGGTGGTTTCTTGCACAATTTCGGGACCTGATAATTGGCTTTCTCCTATTTCTGCCCAACAAACTGGAGTTCTGCACTTTCGTCCATACAGTGCTTCAAAGGGGGCAGCTTCAATGCTTGCATGATAACTATTGTTATAGGAGAATTCAATTAAAGGTAGGTGGTCATCCCAGTTTCCACCAAAATCTATCACACATGCCCTGAGCATGTCTTCCAGGGTTTGGATCGTTCTTTCACTTTGTCCGTCTGTTTGAGGATGATATGCAGTGCTCAAGTTCAGTTTAGTCCCCATGGCTTCTTGAAAACTTGTCCAGAAATGTGAAGTGAAACGACTATCTCTATCCGATATAATGGAGAGTGGAACTCCATGTAGGGATACTACTTCGTCTACGTACAACTTTGCTAACCTTTCCATGCTAAAGGTTTCCTTCATAGGTAGAAAATGAGCTGACTTGGTTAATCGATCTATAATTACCCAAATCGCATCATTACCTTTTCTGGTTTTGGGCAACTTAGTAACAAAATCCATTGTTATGAGTTCCCATTTCCAAACAGGCATTTCTAATTGTTGAAGTAACCCTGAAGGTTTCTGGTGTTCTGCCTTAACTTGTGAGCAAGTTAGACACTTAGGTACATATCTAGCTATGTCCTTTTTCATTCCTATCCACCAGAAATTATTTCTTAAATCTTGGTACATTTTATTGTTTCCCGGGTGCATGGTATACCTAGATTTATGAGCTTCCTCTAAAATCTTATTTCTTAAATTTCCTTGTTTAGGTACCCAAATCCTTTTCTTGTGGAATCTCCAAATTCCATCAATTCCTTGTTCTAATTCCTTTATTCTTCCTTTCATTCCTTCAGCATCATCCTTGATTGTTGTTTCTTGAATGTTTTTCAGTTGTTCCATTAAGTCTAATTGTAAACTTAATCTAAGAGCACGAACTCGTCGTTGTTTCTCATGATACTTACGACTTAAGGCATCAGCAACTACGTTTGCTTTTCCTTCGTGATATTGAATATCACAGTCGTGGTCATTTAGAATTTCCATCCACCTTCTTTGCCTCATGTTCAATTTTTTTTCCCCAAATATGTACCTTAAACTCTTGTGATCCGTATAGACAGTAAACTTACTTCCATACAGATAATGTTTCCAAATCTTAAGGGCAAAAATTATTGCTCCTAATTCTAAGTCATGTGTCGTATAATTTTCTTCATGCTTTTTCAATTGCCTTGAGGCATACGCAATTACCTTCTTGCGTTGCATTAGCACACATCCTAATCCTAATTTAGAAGCATCACAGTATACTTAAAAATCTTCGGTTCCTTCTAGTAAGGCGAGGATTGGGGTGTTGGTTAACCTTTGTTATAAAATTCTAAAGGCATCTTCTTGCTTAGGTCCCCATTCAAACTTAATTGTTTTACAGGTTAGCTTAGTTAATGGTACATATATTTTAGAAAAATCCTTAATAAAGCGCCTATAGTACCCAGCTAATCCTAGAAAACTTCTAACTTCCGTAGCTGATTGCGGGACCTTCCATTTGGTGATCGCTTCTATCTTAGGAGGATCTACATGAATACCTTCATGATTCACCATGTGACCTAAAAATTGCACCTCCTGTAGCCAAAATTCACACTTCGAGAATTTGGCATAAAGCTTTTCTTTTCTTAACAAAGTTAAGAGTGCATGCAGGTGCTCACAATGCTCGTCCTGACTTTCGGAATAAATAAGTATATCGTCGATGAAGACAATTACACATTTATCCAAGTATGGTTTACAGACCCCATTCATCATATCCATAAATGCTGCAGGAGCATTTGTTAGTCCAAAGGGCATGACTGTAAACTCGTAATAACCATACCTAGTTCTGAAAGCAGTTTTAGGTATGTCTTCTTCTTGCACTTTCAACTGATGATATCCGGAACGTAAATCTATCTTAGAAAAATATCTAGCTCCTTGGAGTTGATCAAAGAGATCATCAATTCTAGGTAATGGGTATCGATTCTTAATTGTAACCTTATTCAGTTCCCTATAATCGATACACATTCGCATCGAACCATCCTTTTTCTTTACGAACAACACTGGTGCTCCCCAAGGGGATGAACTAGGTTGTATGAATCCTTTACTGAGCAATTCATCTAATTGCTTTTTCAGTTCTAACATTTCGGTGGGTGCTAGACGATAGGGTGACTTTGCTATGGGTGTAGTTCCAGGAATCAAATGAATTCTAAATTCTACTTCCCTATCCGGTGGTAATCCTTGTAACTCTTCTAGGAATATATCTGGCTATTCTAAGACTATAGGAATTTCCTTAAGTTCCTTACCCTTAGTGCTAATGATTACCGAAATCATATACACTATTCCTTGCTTTCGTTCATAACTAGCCACTTTCATTACTGAAATGAACTTCATTGGTTTAAGCGGCTTATCCCCTGTAATTATAATTACTTCTCCTGTGGGAGCACGAATTTCTATGGAGTTTTTATCACAGAGGATTCGAGCATGGTTGGCTACTAACCAATCCATTCCTAACACGACATCGAATCCAGCTAAATTCATAGGTAATAGGTTTGCAGAAAATTTATGACCTAAAAGTTCTATATTTTCTTTTTGCAAAACCGTATCTATGTTAACAGAATTCCCATCTGCCGTTTCTACCATAAAAACTTGCCTAAGTTTCGTTAAGGGTAGCTTAAGAGCTTGGCAGAATGAAGTATTGATAAAACTATGGTTTGCACCAGAGTCGAATAATACTTTCGCATAAACGTTTTGAATTAGGAACGTACCAGCTATTACGTCAGGAATCAATTCAGCTTCCTGCGTAGTCAATTGGAAGGCTCTTACGTTTTTCTTGGTAGTTCCTTCTGCAGGTTTGGCCTTGTTATCTGCTGGTTTGACCAATTTAGGGCATTCTGGTTTGAAATGCCCCGCTTCTCCACAGTTATAGCAGAACCTTGTTTTCTTTCTGCAATCTTCTTCACGATGTCCTATAGCTTTGCAGAAGTTGTAGGGTTCATTACATTTTCCAAAATGTTTCTTTTTGCAGTTTCTGCAGAACGGCGGAGTGGAAGATTGCCCAGTTCCTCTTTTCTTGAAATTGCTATTATTACCCACACGAAATCCTTGGGTAATTTTCTGAGCCAATTCCTTCTTCCTATTTTCTTCTCGCGTACGCACCAGTCCGTCTATCAAAGTGTTGGCTAATTCCACCGCATCATCGATCGTGCGGGGTCTCGCAGCTTTGACAATATCACGGATCTCGCTAATTAAACCCCAAATGTAGCGAGAAATAAGTACCGGTTCTGGCGAAGCCAGAGTAGGCACTATTCGAGCATATTCGAAAAACTTCAAAGTATACCCTCGGCAATCAACATTCACCATTCGGTGGCTCAGAAATTTGTTCGCCATCTGCTCTTTTTTCATATTCTGGGCAAAATTTTCTTTCCACCAGACGCTTAAACTCCTCCCAACTCATGGCATAGGCCATGTCACTTCCCTTGGCTGGTAATACCGTATTCCACCATTCTAATGCTTCTTCCTTAAAAAGGTGTGAAGCATACATGACTTTGTCTTCCTCAGCACATTTACTTATTTTAATTACTGCCTCGGTTTTCTCCAACCAATGCAGTGCAGCAGTCGCCCCTTCATTGCCTGCAAATTCAACAGGTTTACAGGCAAGAAACTCCTTGTAAGTGCAACCAGGCGTTGCAGCTTTCATTCTTTTGAGAATTGGGGCTTGCAATACATCATTATCATTATTATTAATGTTACCGCCTCCATTTACACTATTACTGAAGTTGTCTTCATGAGTACGTTTGCTAGGAATAATTTGTTGAGGTTCAATTGGATTTCGGGCAGCAGCAAGAATTTCGGGAATATCTTTGGCTATTCCTTGAGCAACGATGTGTTCTATATCTTGTCTATTCAGAAATTGATCTTCATGGTTTTGCGCAGATTGGTTACCCTCGTTAACTTGTTCATTACTAGCATGTTCCATCTGGTAATTAATATATGTAAGTTATTAGCATAAAAATAAATAAAGACTAAATGCAAAACAATCGCACAAAAATCACGTCAACACATATAGCCAAAATTGCCGATTTTTCAACTTCCATATTTTATATATTACTATGTGTCCGTACACATCCGTTATATTACAAGAGTTTTATTTTTAAGTTATTTCACACAGTTATATTTTTATTATTATTAAACACATATTCCTACAACCACAGTCACACCATCTCCGTCAGCTGGCATCTTAGAAACGACGTTCCCTCTCGTCGTACTTCCATGATATCCTTTCCCCTACTTCCCGGATTCTATTCCCGGTGTCCACCAGCTCCTCGCCATAGTGGCGGAGTTCAGCCAAGTTTTCTAAGCTCATAGGTGGGTGTAGTGGAGGCTCGGGGTCAAACTAGGGGAAAAGGTATTAGGGTTATTGAGGAGATTCTGAAACTGCCAGTCGGTGGTCCACCACTCTTCTAGCTCTGCTGGTAGAGGTTGGGAGTGCATAATAGGATCTGGGATATCAAGCTCTAAATCAACTGGAAGTTGTGCTTCCGCTGGGTAATTAAAGAGGTTTGCATCGGCAGGTCCGATGAGGTCACTAAGTGCCAGTTTATGATCCAGCTCTTCCCAAGATGGCATTTCCTGGTCTTGCCTGGAACTTTCTCCGATCTCTATTCCCTTACCTTTATCTTTGGGATCCTCCGTCTTTATAACTTTCCGTGTCGCTGGTTTCTTCCTGCGCACACGCCTCCAACCCACGAATCTTCTTTTCTTTCTCGGTTTGGGTTTCTCCGGAGGTTGGGCTTGAAATTCCATAGGTTCATCCACGTCGGTCAAATAACCGGTAAAGTCTCTGGAAACTTCCACATTCACAGAATAGAGATTGAGATTCTGAAGAGCTTCAGATAACTCATTCATGCTGTTTAGCATATATGAAGAAAACACACAAAATTCTAGGTTAAAATTTTGTAAGTTAAATTTTCACAGGCTAACATTTAGTACAACCATTCAAGTATCATTGTTCAAACAGAAAAATGGCAAACATTGCGACTTTTGTATATATATGTTTATTACAATTTACAACTGAAATTCAATATATATTAGGGGTTGTGCATTCATAATTTATTATGTTCAACATGCCTTTATATAAGGTTTATTCTATCTTACTAAGTTGTTTATCTAATGGGCAAAGTTTCTTTTAAAGTTTCTGGCTTCTGGATGATATGGGTGCTAGTACTGGGTCAGGGTGTTGGTAGTTTAACTTAATTAAAAGTTAACATTTACTGCTGTAGTGGCTAACATATAGAGATTTGCCCATTGTTCATCTAATTCATTTTCCCATGGTGGGTTATTGCCTATTTCCTGAGTTTCCTTATTAACCATCACTCCTTTTGGTTGTGACTTCTTTATTTTCTCTTGACTTTTTCTAATAATCCAAATTTCTTTTCTTAGTGGTAAGTGGTTTCTCAAACTGTGCCTTACGAACAAATATTCCCTCCTCAGTATCTGCTGAGTATCTTGAGGAATTTGATTGAAATGAAGTTTCCTAATCTTTTGATGAACTATCTAATTGACGATAGATGTCCGAAATTCTTTGCTTACCCATACTGTAAACTAACAAATAGTCAACTAACCCAAAAACACATAAGCACAGGATGGCAATCAGAAAAAAATCAAGTATTTCTAAATACTTAATTGGCTTAAATCAGTGGCTCTGATACCACCTTTTTCTGTCACGGCCCCCGACCCGGTTTTACCCGGTCCAGGAGCCGCGGGACAGAAACCCCGTGGTATTTATTTAATTTGGCAATGGAATTATTAACAGGATCGTTTTAAAAACGTGAAAATACCTGATTATTTTATTTCATAATTAGGGATAAACCCCATAATTTACAGTAAAGGTGATTTCTCAAGGAAATCCCCTATTTTACAAAAACATGTTTATTTGTTTTATTGAGCCTTGGATCACAGCAGATCACCTGAAACGTGTTCTAAAAAGGTTTTATCAGCGGGGAAATACTGGCGAGTCATTCAAGTTGCACAAAACGACACATTGTTATAATATACAATATTAAGGGTGATTACATTGTTTATATCAACCAATTACCCCAAATCAGTATTTGTCACTCGACTATATCTGTGACTATGGTCAGATCACCCATTGGCTAACTCGTTGTCCAATGGTGACGGGAAACAAGTAATGTATACAAAACCCCACATACCGGCAGTAATTGAAGATTACAAAGACTTAATCCCTGTATTTATAACCTTGAAAACATTTAGGGTTTTTGTAAAGCAATTTGATAAAAAGAGAATGACTCACATTGCAGATTTAAACGAGCAGAGTTTAGCCTACTGATTAGCCTTGTAACCTAATTTAAATAACAATGCACATGAAAACTAGGTTAGTAACTTAATTCAATATTTACGATAACTCACGAGATTAAAACCCTCACGACGAATGACAAAGTGCAATACTTAAACATCCATCGAATTTACGACGAATGACAAAGTATAGCCCGAGTTCAGGCAGCACTTAAACATCCATCGGATAGTTTTCATCGATCGGACATTAAATCGTAGCAGTGATCGAGTTATTACCCTGTTATCGTGGCAGAATTTCGTGATTGTGTGTGTTATGTAGTAATCAGACGATATCTCAATGTACGAATTGAATTTTAACGTCGAACCAATACCAAATTTCAAGTGCCAAAGCCTAGGATTTATACTGGAAAAACGACGCGCCCGCGTGGCGCAAGGGCCTGTCACGTGGCGCGACGGGGGCGGTTTTAGCATAGGGTAGCCTCGTGTCTCAGTAGCTTAGCTGAGTCAACGGTTTCTTAAAATTCGATTTCTATTGTAAACTGTGAGGAAAATCGTCAATGGGGAATACCCCCCCTGAGTTTTAGGGGCCCTGATCCTGATTCCGATTGTTCTGAAAATTTTAGGGGTTATGCAGGATTACTTGGGGGTCTCAATTAGGGTTTCCTATTGGACATAATAAGATAAGAAATAATAATTTAGATGAGAGTTGTTACACTAAGTCCTCCATAAATTGGAACCCATATTCGACCATTCAATCTTAGGATTCCATCCTTGCCATATGACAATTGATCGGCAGTTATGCCTAACTTCTCATTTGGATAGTTAGCTTCAAGTACAGCTTCCTTTTGAGCGGCTAACAACCTTTCATTCAAGTTGTTCTTTAATTCAATGCTTTTGGCATTTATTCTAATAGGTTTGATCCTTTCTTTCCTACTCAAAGCATCAGCGACTACATTCACTTTGCCTGGATGATATCGGATTTCACAATCATAATCGTTCAAAGTCTCCATCCAGCGATGCTGCCTCATATTAAGGTCCTTCTGATTAAACAAATGCTAAAGGCTCTTATGATCAGAATAGATCAAAACTTTGTCCCATAAAGATAATGCCTCCAAAGCTTCAGTGCAAATACAACGGCACCCAATTCCAAATCATGGGTGGTGTAGTTCTTCTCGTGCACCTTTAATTGACGTGAAGCATATGCAATAACCTTGCCCTTCTGCATAAGCACACAACCCATGCCGGTGTGCAATGCGTCGCAATAAACCACAAATTCTTCAATTCCTTTTGGCAATGTCAACACCGGAGCATTGCTTAATTTCTGCTTAAGAATATCAAAGGATTCTTGCTGCTTGGGACCCCAGTCAAACTTGACATTCTTGCGAGTTAACGATGTTAAAGGTGCGGCAATCCTTGAAAAGTTTTCAATGAAACGTCTATAGTATCCTACTAGACCCAAGAAGCTGCGAATTTCAGTAGGTGTTTTGGGCGCTTTCCAATTCATAATCGCTTCAATCTTAGGGGGATCCACCTGGATACCACGCTCACTCACCACATGTCCAAGAAATTGGACTTCCCGAAGCCAAAACTCACATTTAGAAAACTTGGCGTAGAGCTTCTCTTGCTGTAGAAGTTTAAGGATGCACCGGAGATGTTTTTCATGATCAGCTTGACTCTTCGAATAAATAAGAATGTCATCAATGAAGAAAATGACGAACTTGTCTAAATACGGCTTGCAAACGCGATTCATGAGATCCATGAATGCTGCAGGTGCATTAGTGAGCCCGAAAGGCATCACTAAGAACTCATAGTGTCCATATCGAGTTCTGAATGCGGTCTTGTGTATGTCTTCATCTCTGACCTTCAACTGGTGATAACCTGACCTTAGATCGATCTTTGAAAAGTAACTTGCTCCTTGAAGTTGATCGAACAAATCGTCGATCCTGGGCAATGGATATCTGTTATTGATTGTAACCATGTTTAGCTCGCTATAACCAATCCATAGACGCATCGAGCCATCCTTTTTCTTCACAAATAGAATTGGCACTCCCCAAGGGGATGAGCTAGGTCGAATAAAACCCTTTTTCCAACAAATCATCCAACTGTGTCCTTAATTCCTTCATCTTAGTTGGTGCCAATCGATAAGGTGCTCTTGCAATTCGTGCTGCTCCAGGAATGATATCGATTTTAAATTCCACTTGCCTATCTGGAGGTAATCCAGGTAGTTCTTCAGGAAAAACATCTGGATTTTTAGAAATAACGGGGATGATTTCGATCTTGGGCTTTGGTTCATCAATGGTTATCTGTGCCATATAAATGACACAACCCTTCTTCAAACACTTTGATGCCTTAAGCATAGACACTTGCTTGGGTAACCCATACTGCGTATCTCCTTGAATTGTTAATGGCTCACCATAAGGAGTCTTGATAACCACTTGCTTTCTATCACATACAATTTGGGCTTGGTTAAGAGATAACCAATTCATGCCTATCACTATATCGAATCCTGCCAATTTCAACGGAAGCAAGGATAGCGGAAAAGAGTGATTCCTAATGGATATAAAACATCCATCTAGAATTGTTGAAACAGTCTCTATAGTACCATCGGCCAATTCTACTTCATATTTTATGCTTAGAGTCTTAACAGGCAGATTTAACAATTTACAAAATTTATTGTCTACAAAAGACTTGTCTGCACCAGAATCAAACAACACTCTAGCATAAACATCATTGATAAGAAAAGTACCTGTTATCACATTGTCATTCTGAACTGCTTCCTGAGCATTCATTTGAAAGACCCGAGCATTGGTCTTTTTAGCCTCCTCGGGCTTCTTTGCAAATTTGGGGCAATTGGTCTTGATATGCCCCTTCTTGTTACAATTGTAACAAGTTGCATCCTTCATTTTCTTGCAATCTAGAGTCTTATGTTCCTTAGACTTACAAATTCCACAAACTCTAGGCTGCGATTGCGACTGTGACTCAAATCTGCATTTTCAAAAATGGTTTTTCTTGCAGACCTTGCACTTGGGCTTTTCACCTGACTATTGGTTATCCTTTTTAGATCCAGAACCCTTCTTATGCTCAGAGTTCCCCTTACTTTTCTTATCAGAACGGCGTGAGTTCTCATCCTCACGTTTCCTCTTCCCTTCATCAGAATTCTTAAGCGACCTCTGCCTAACCGCATCGAGAGTAAGTGATAAGGACAGATTAACCACTGACCTAAAGGTGGTGGGTCTGGATGCTTTCACATTTTCCTTGATTTCTGGAGCTAGACCTCCAATAAAACGAGCTATGCGCTTCGGTTCCGGTGTGACTAAATAAGGAACCAATCGGGACATGGTGTTGAAACTTGTAAGGTATGCCTGACAGTCCAAGTTCTTCATGACCAGAGTCAAGAAGTCGGTTTCAATCCTTTCCACCTCATGCTGAGGACAAAATTTTTCCCTGATCAATGCAACAAACTGATCCCAAGACAAGTTATACAACAGAATCTTTCTTGTAGCTTGGATTAACGACCTCCACCAAGCTAAAGCTTCACCCTTAAATGATTGTGAAACAAATTTCACAATATCTTGTTCTGCAAAACCACTGATATCAACCACAATATCCATCTCATCAAGCCATGTCATGCAATCAATGGCTCCTTTCACTCCTGTGAAGTCCTTAGGCTTACAAGAGACGAAGTATTTATAAGAGCAACTCTTAACGCGTGGCTCCCGATTGAGCACAATACGCTTGGATGGAACACTTCTCTGATTCGACAAATGATGAGAATCGTCCTTATGTGACGTGTGCGACTTGGAAGGTGGTTTTGTATGAGGTACAGATAGGGTCCTGCTACGAGTACCACTTGATTCTTTGAACTGTCTGTCCATGGCTCGTGTGACAGCATTATCTATCATTGCTTGTAAATCTGCACCGGCTACACTAATTTTGGTGGTATCATTCCTTTCCCTAGGATGACTGTTAACCTCTTCTGATTCAGCCATGTAGCTTGATTGCTACATAAAGAAATGATGACAATGATTTATTCAGAAGTCTTATTATAGAATTGTCATTTTTTTGACGATTCATTAACCATGATAAATACAAACCATATTGGTTAATTTGTTAGTCATATTTGTTTAGGGTTTTCATTATAATTTATCCCTAGTTATAAATCATTAAAGATATTAAAGTGGCACAAAAGGCCTAGTCACAAGGACAGTTTTAAAATTTAATAGCCAATTTCTTATGAGATCGAGGCATTAAGGTTTGAACATAGTTCTTCACCTTTTCTTGAAAGGGAGTCATAGGCTACAACTGTCTTTTGTCTTATTGGACAATGAATATGGCCCGCAGGCACTTTATCACTAATTGATATTTAGATTTGGTGAGAAAAGGAATTGGAAGAATACAATACAAGGATGACTTGTGTGATTTTATCGAATCACATTTGCCAGGAGTGCTAACATGTTTTCAGATGTTAAAAAGGATTTAAACCTTAAGAAGGTTTTACTATCAGGGCCATGTCTAAAATGACATATAGGCTAGGTTATGCCTTCAAGATTTCCTTTAATATTTTATTGGCAGATCAATTTAAAATGGAAGTGATATTTTGATTTATAGCATACTCATACATATAATGACAATTGAAATTTAAATTAAAACATCCCATAATTAAAGAGAAGTACATGATTGCCCTAAACGGGACTTTTAAAGAAATAACATTGTCCACGCAGGGACAGAAATAAAAAGACAAGTCCACGCAGGGACCAAGTACATAAATAAGATGTCTACATAGGGACTTAATTGAAAATAAAAATTACAAATCAAATAAATAAGGAACTTTCAATAATCCCTCTTCTTCTTCCCCTTTATCAGGTTTGCCAAACCCTTAAGCAGACCCCGGCGGCTCCTACGCTCCTCTTGTACCTGTTGCTCCACCTCGTGCAACCGTTGAAGGATTTCCTGCTGCTGCGGTGGTTGGATCTGGGGCGGTTGCTGCGGCTACTGCTGCGGAGGTGGCAGGTATTGATACCCATATGTTGGGTACCCAGTTTGGTACGAAGCTACGAAGGGTCCCTCAGGGTGGAGAGCATTGTAGTTTGCCGCATCGAGGTACGGGTCGACGGCAGGGGCATTGTAGTAGTTGTAACCTGAATAAGCCAGATGCTCAAACGGGTTATATGCTGCTGCACCAGCGTAGGAAGGGATTGGGTTATCATAACCCATGGGCGGTGGTGGTGCGACTGGAGAAGAGTCGACTTCAGAAGTTGGGTTTGAAGGCCCACCCATTTGCGGGTCTTCATATAGCGGCTGGTAGTGGCTGCCGCTAGAGTGTTGGGGGTGCTGAAATGGAAACCCCCTCGCACGGACATCCGTACACCTGATCTTCTTCGCCTCGGTGGATCTAGCTATTCTGGCGGCGGTGGTGGCGATGGCGTAACCGCCTGGAAACGTGAATCCTCAGAGGGATCCTGCTGCTGTTGTTGAGGTGGGTTGAAAGGGGGAGTGTACTCCCAGTTGTATGTGGCCCATCTTTCAGCAAAACTGTATGGGCCCCTGTAAGGCGAACCATGAAATGATGATCTGCTAGAAATCTCAATGGGATGTGTCGGCATTCCACTTGGTGGCATCTCGGGATCTGGATCTTCGTCCATCTCTATATCATGCATCTCAGGATAGTGATCAGCTGGCCCCAAAGGGTTTGGACCCTCTGGTTCTTGAACCTGGTTCATTGGATTGAACCTGTTTTGGAAGTATGGGGTCGGGTCCTTGAAGGCACGGTGCGAAGTCGACCGCTGCAACGGTATAAAGGAATGGTGCGAATCGCTGTGCTCCTCGTCTTGATGAGGTCTAAATGAGTGATGATAAGACAGGGAGGAATTGAGGGAGACTGAGCGTCTCGCTGGCTCCAGATAAGTTCTCCAATCCTCCTGGGGACTAGAGCTAATGGTCGCTGAAGGTGTACGCCGATGAGATGGCCCGGCTTTGTGGTCATTCCTCATCATTACTTGGGCCTTTCCTCTACCACCTCTACCTCTAACACGTGGCGGCATTGTCTTTGTTCCTGTCAAAACAAACAAAAGAAACCAACAAAAGAAAACAATAAGATTAGGATTAGTCCTAAGTCATTTGCCTAGACTCGGAAGTCAAGGAATGTGCAAACTGTGTCATTGAGATTAAACACAAAAGGCTAGTGTTTAATTCACTCAACATTGGCTCTGATACCAACCTGTCACACCCTGATATTTCCACGCATTACCGGTAGGCCCGGTGGGGAGTATCGTGACGTAGTTGATATCATCATAGTCAATAATCACAGTTTAATGCCAGCGGAAGTCTAAAGTAATAATACAAACCGATTTGAAAGTATAAAAAATATTACACAACGGTTGTAAGTGGATCCACAAGCGGATCAAAACAAAAGAAATATTTTTCAACAGACTTAAAGTGATAAAAGCTTGCAAGACTCTTTATTTAATCACTCAGGAGTTTCCAACCCATTACGCGTAGTACCTTCACTTAACCTTTTTGGAAAATACATCAGTTTACACTGGTAAATACAATTAACTGACTCTTTTTGAAAAGTGTTTATAAAATTGATTTAAATGCACAAGACACAAATATTCTTTTATAACTTGAGACAATTATTTAAAATGATCTTGTATACATATTTATATGTTTGTCGTCCATTCAGGACCCGGTTAGAAGAGCCGAGACAAGATTAATAGACACACCACTAATATAATCCCACGGCGAGTTATCCTCAACGAGTGGTTATATCTTTTACATACGCAACTGTCAGGTGTATGCCTACACCCCGTGCTTAAGTCGTGGCCATTCGAATGAATGAGCCGAGGAAATCCAGGACACGGTCATTAACCCCCCAAAGGCATTGCATCAAACAAAACAGATTAAAACAGGTTATCTTAATGATTTAACCACGAATCGATTAAAGATTCAATACCCGACCAAGCGGTATTATTAAATACCATATCCCAACCCCGTATAACATAAATAAGTTAAAAGTATTTACCTGAGCAAAAATATAATTTTATTCTCAGCCGTATATCAATCAGCAAGTACAAGTAGCTTTTACTGGGCTCCTAATCTGGAACGAAGGTTTTAATAACCTATTACATTTCTAACGGGTCTTATTTAAGTTTTAACTTAGACCGGTTAGTTTTAATGAAAGGTTTACAGTTCAAAACGCAAGATTAAGCGAAGACCGGATTAGAACGTGTTTTAGACCCGAAAAGTATGAATACTTGTATAAAATGGGTAAACTAAACACATTCTGGATTTTGAAGTGAAAATGATAAGGTTTGACCCGTTTCGGTTAATTTATGCAAACTAGTTACATAAACTGTACCGAACGCGAATATGCATAACGGGTAACTAAATGAGTCATGTACAGGTTCCACAAGTTAATATTCTTAAAATATGTTATGATATCAGTAGGATATCTTCCATTATGCCCAAAACGAATTTAAAACCAATTTAAGCCCCGTAGGGGTATTTTGGTCATTTTAGAGTTTATAAAAGAGGTTATATAGTAATCTGAGGTTCTGGTCTAAAATAATCAGTAAAATAATTATTTTTAACAAGTTATATCAGTAAGATATCATACATATGTGAAATTTATCATTTATGGCCAAACTATGCACCGTAGGGGGATTTTGGTCATTTCACATATGCTTTAAGGGTCAAATTTGGAAATCTGAGTTCAAGACTTATACTTACTGTTAAAGTATAAAAATTTATTTTTAAAACCAGTAGTTAACAAGTCTTAGGTGCTAAATATGTTTTTAAACCATACTATACGCCTAAATCACATAAAAGTCGGTATTTGACAATATTCGAGTTGTTTAAGGAAATCTGAGATTTTTATCAGTCTTAACTGCTCAAAATATTATATTTAATATATAAAATCTGTGGAAAAAGGTTTGGCATGAAAAGGATGTGTAAAACTCATTTTATTAGCAAAAAGGGCATTATCGTCAATTACCGAGTCCATTCAAGAACTCTATGTTATGATCAGTTTAAAATTTAACAAAAATTTCGAAAAATCCCTAAATATAATATCTTAACAGTGGGTGGCAAGTTTGGTGCCAAAAATTGGGTTTAAATATGATTTATGCCAAGAATGCTATTTAATTAACAAAAAGCTTTCATTTTACGATATCGTGCATAACTCTCATTTTAGACCAGAAATGGATGTCAAATTTTTAGGACATATTTATAATTCAGAAATAAAGATTTTTGTCCTCTCACATTTTCAAAAATCTCATTTTAATAATAAAAGGGCAAAATGGTCCATATTTAAGCATTTAGCAGGAACATGCAAATGAATCAGATTTTTAAGGAACCATGTAGCATAACCTCAGAGGGTTATACTAACATATAATGTAGTCCCAAAGGAACCCTAAGGCATATCTAAACTAAGCTAAATCGGAGAAGAACTGTAAGTCAAAGCAAAAGTCTACTTTTGCGACTTTCGGTTGCGAACCGAGCCTAAACTCAGAATTGTCGGGTTGAACATGCCCAAACATGTTCTTATATTATTTACCAAGTTGTTTAAGTGGAAAAATGTAATTTATAGCTTCTACATTATCAGTTATGATTTATTTTGCAAAAACTTACTTGTTTGACTTTTTTGTTAAGTAGTTTGACCCGACAATTTACCAAGTAAATGTGATAATTAGGAGGTGCCCTTTTAAGGGTTTAACGCCTACATAATTACCAACACAAAGCCACTTTCAATTCGAATAATGGCTGGACCGTTAATGATTAATCACAAAGTCAAAGCGTATATACGATATCTTTGACTTTCGGTCATTAAACTAATAAAAGCTTAACTAAGGAAGCTATGAACACTTACAATGGTCCTTAGCACGAAAAATAAACTTGAGAAAGCTTCCTAGATGACCAGGATGCGTCAGAGATCACTTGAGAGTGAAATGCTTGAGAATTTTGAAAGTGCAAGATCAATTGCTCAACAATGTGCTCTATTTATAGGAGAGGAGGATGAATTAAGATCAATCCATGTGTCCTCAGGTGAATTATGATGCTTCCAAGTGTCTAGTGGTTTTCCAAAACAGTTAATCTTGCTGTTGAATTCGAAACAGGCTGCAGAAGATCTTCACAAGATTGCAGGTTGCATGCTGGGCACCTGCCAGTTCTGCTGGAAAATGGTTGATGTCGTGCCACGCGCCAAACCAGGATAATCCTGGTGCACCACGCGAGGGTACACGATTTAAAGTTGTTTTGTTTGTTTGCATGTTCAGTCCCTGCACTTTCTGAACACGAATGACTGACTTTTTTAGCATGCATGGTCAACATAATCAGGTCTGGGATGCTCTAGGGAGTGGGAACATGCATTCATAAGTTTTGGATGCTTTGAAAATGTCTCTCGATTGAAGAATTCCCATATTTACACTTTTGACCTTTTTCTTGGAAATTTCAATTTCATCACCAAATTGAACTGGATTTTTATAAAATCTTTATCAGATATTCATGAGAATATATTAACACATTACAAAGCTTTGGGAACGTTAAAAGGTCACTCGGAGGTAAGAATTAACATGTTGACACTTTTAGCCCCTGTGTTTCGTAACTTTTGATTTTTAAGCACAAGCGGCTTCTTGTGTCCGTCAATTTATTCAATAACAATTAGGAATATCTTATGAGATCAATCAAAGGCACAAGTTTGGCATGTTGACACTTTTGGTCCTTCTATTTACATCTTTACACTGATTGACAGTTTTAGTCCCTCTAGTTATCTTTAATCACGATCAGGGTTTATGACACATGTCACCATTGTACTGGACATGATTTTGCGAGGTGTTACAATTCTTGTGGAAGTTTAGTTAATGATTGATTGAGAAGTTGGCAAAATGAAGTATTAATAAAACTTTGGTTTGCACCATAGTCAAATAATACCTTAGCAAAAACATCATTAACTAAAAACGTACCGACGATCACATCTGGGATCATCTTTGCTTCTTCTGTAGTCAGAACAAATGCTCTAGCATTTTTAGTATTCTTGGTGTTCGGGGCTGGAGCTAGTTTTGGACAGTTTGGCTTAATATGGCCTTGTTCTCCACAGTTGTAGCATATCCTGTTGTTAGGCTTCTTCCTGCAGTCTTCCTCCTTGTGTCCAGATATTTTGCAAAAATTACAATATATAGAGCATCTTCCAGAATTTTTCCTTTTGCAATACTTGCAGTAGGGTGCAGAAGTAGAACCTACATTTTTCCCACGATTGGAATTTCCAAAACGAAATTCTTGGGTAAGTTTCTGAGCTAGGTAATTTTCCTGAATGCTTCTTCTTGCAGGCCTTACAATAAGGTGCAGAGGTAGAACCTACATTCTTCCCACGGTTGGAATTTCCATAACGAAATTCTTGGGTAAGCCTTTGAGCTAGGTTTCTCCTCTGGTCCTCTTCTCGTGTACGTACTAATTCATCAGTCAAGGTGTTTGCTAGTTTTACAGCTTCTTCTATGGTTTGAGGTCTAGCCGCCTTGACTACATGCCTTATCTCACAGATTAATCCCCATATATAACGAGAGATTAATACTGGTTCAGGTGATGCAAGGGTTGGCACTATTCTAGCGTACTCAAAGAATAATGTAGTGTAACCCTTACTATCTACTCCAGTTATTCTAAGGTTTAAGAACTTATTTGCTATCTGTTCCTTTTCATTAGGAGGGCAGAATTTTCTTTCTATCATATTTTAAATTCCTCCCATTCTATATTGTAAACCCTGTCACTTCCCCTAGACTGGAGGATAGTGTTCCACCATTCTAAGGCTGAGTTCTTAAACAGATTGGAAGCAAACATTATCTTATCCTCTTCAGCACACTTGCTTATTTTTAAGACTGCCTCAGTCTTTTCTATCCAGCGTAGAGCTGCAACGGCCCCTTCATTGCCTGAGAATTCCATTGGTTTACAAGACCAGAATTCTTTATAAGAACAACCATAAGACATGGTTCTTCTTCTTTTGGGAATGGGCACTTGAAGTATGGGTCCATTGTTTACGCTGTGTTCAGGTTCAGTGGGTCGTTTACTATCACGGTTACTTTATTATCTGCTTCCTCAACCGTTTTGATAATATATGGCATTGCATCTATTATCCCTTGTGCCACTATGTGTTGGATGACACTGTTATCCACTTGGTTTCCATTGTTATTGTTGTTCGGGTTATCGTTATCCGGGTTATTGTTACTCTGGTTTTCCTGGTTCACTTCGTTGTCCATCTGAATTTTAAACATTTGCCAATTATTAATATCACAAGATAGTATTTAAGGCAAACAATCACAAAACACACATATTGATCAAAATTGTCGAACATTGTGACTTACTCTTTCTTATATATTATGCATCTAATACAAACTGGAACTGGAATTTAAAATTACAATACTAATATGCATCACTAACCACGAAGTGGTCTATACTACAACATATATATTATCATTATATATATATATATATATTCATACACACATATTATATATATATATATATATATATATATATATATATATATTATTATTATTATTATTATTACCATCACCGATATGGGTTCATCCAGAACTCCATATTACGCTCGTCATACTTCCAGACGAGTCGTTCTCCGATTTGCCTCATCCTTTCACTAACTTCTAAAATCTCCTCACCAAAGGTTCGGAGTTCTTGCACATTCTCTGCACTCATTGGGGGTGCAGGTGCTGTTATGGGATCTGGGTATTGTGGCATTGGTTCTTCCTGAGGATATGGATTCTCTAGGATTTCCCTAATGTATTCATCATTTTCATAATAGGGATCAAGAGGGTCCAGACCTGGGTAAGCTGCTAGGTTTGGCATGGGTTCCTCTGATATGGGGTAGCGTTGCTGATAATCCCTATGATTGTCAAACCATGGGTCGTAGTCTGGGTCTAAGGGATTAGGTGATGGTACTCTAGGTATCTCAGTTGGGCCAAAGGCTGGTGCTGGGACTTGGTTTACTGGGTTGACTTCAATCTCCTTGGTTGGGTGGGAAACAGGGGTAATGGTTAGGGTGCTATGAGTTGCTCCAGGTTTGGGTCGGCAGCTGTGGTTGCTAAGATATGAAAATTTGCTAAACTGCTATTAAGCATATCTTGGGTGTGAGCATTTGTTTCTCTCTTAGCGACTGCTAAAAATCGCTGTTGTTGTAACTTTTTCATCCCCTTCCTACGTTCATGTGCTCCCCTACTGAACCATCCTCTTTTTTTAGGAGGGAATGGCTCTTCAGACTGAGCCTTAAACTCGAATATCTCATCTTCATTGTCAGCTGAATACCCTGAGATGACAGGCTGTGAAGAGGTGCCTTCGTTCCTAGGTGAGCTGGACAACTGACGATAGGCGTCGGAGGGTCCTTGATCGCTCATACTGTAAACTAACAAATAGTCAAATAACACACAACAATAAAATACAGATATGCACGTATTTCCGTAATTTCCTAACAATTTGAATAATATCTTGGTGTCAGCAGAATATTTCTATGGCTGAATCAGTGGCTTAGCTCTGATACCACCTTCTGTCGCAACCCCCGTTCCCTAACAACCCGAGAACGGGCGGCCGCGACCAGTTTTGGTGGTATCGGTGTTTATCATTTTGGCAGCGGAAATTTCATCAGAACCGTAGTTAGGAAATATTTTATCAGAGTAAATACCACACTTTTATAATATTAAACACATGGGAAATTCCCAAGTTTTTAGTACACACATTATAGGGATAAACCCTATTTTATTTAATAAAAACATCTCTTTATTCAGGTAACTTTTATAGCCACTTTTCCAAGCCTTCAGTGCTGTCCAGCTGGCTTCTATTTGGCTTTCACATTTTGTTACTTGAAACGCGTTTAAAACATTTTGTCAGTGGGAAATACTGGTGAGTGAATCCCAGTTTAATCAAGAAGAGTTTTATCCTTTAACAATATTGAGAGCGATTACAATGTTTATTTCTACACAATTACTCATTCAGTACTGTCAATCCTGACTGGTGGGTCATATTACACATTGGCTAACTCTTTGTCCAATGGTAACGTATTCCACATTTTGTATACAAAAACCCAAAATACCGACAGTAATTGAAGAACTACAAAGACTCAATCACTGCTAATCACATTGTAAATTATTTAAGGTTTTGTAAAAACAGTTTACAAAAAGGAGATTACTCACATTGCTATCTTAGGGTTTTCCTTAAGGATTTCCTGGTGATTATCTATAAATTACACAAATGCACACGTGTTAGTATAATAACCCAATATTTACATTAGTAATACCCTCCCCGAGACGGTATTCCAACGACTACGTCGGGCAGAACCACGACAGCCGTTACGGAACCCTTGATAAATCGGGCAGCGTATCTAATACGTAACCGGTGGTTATAATACTTACAACGAGGCAGAACTTCGTTATTTAGGGGGTATTATGCCCGAAAATTATGTTTACTATTCAGAATTTCGAGAGAGAGAAAGAGTTGTGAGCGATTTGGGACTGAAGCCGATGGCCCCTATTTATAGGGCCTGATTTCAGGTCCCTCACGGCCCGCGAAGGATGTAGCCAAGGGCTACGCGGCCCGTGACGTAGGGTAAGTAAGCCCTAGCCTTGATTTGTCACCAGTCTAGCTTTTCCACTTGTCGACACGTGGTGGCTTCCGGGTGTCGCCGCTTGGCCTCTCGCTCGCGCCCCGCGTAGACCAAGGGGTGGTCTTACGCGGCCCACCAGAGCCCCTTTATTTTTGTTTTTATTTAATTTTAATAAAAATAAAGGTATTCGGGGCCTGTTTTTGTATACGGGGTGTATTTTAGGATGTATTGGGATATTCTAAATATTTTTAGGGGTGTCGAAAATTATTTAGAAGGGTTGTTATAGTAAGGGTCTTCAACGATCTTTCTTCTTCCCCTTGATGAAGTTTGCAAGACCCTTAAGGAACTTATGGGCCTTTCTTTCATGTTCCTCCGCCCTTTGTTCAACCTCTTCCAACCTTTGTAAGATTTCTTGCGTTTGTGGTTGTTGAGGTGGAGGTTGAGGTTGTTGTTGCGGTTGAGAAGGTGGGTATTGATACCCAAAAGTAGGGTACCCAGTTGGGTATGCTGGAAGAAATGGTGAGGGATAGAGAGCGTTAAAATTGGCTGCCTCGACGTATGGGTCAACGACAGCTGCTTGATAGTTATAACCCGTATAAGCTTGTGGCTCAAACGGGTTGTACCCTGTTGTATCCTGGTATGCAGGAATTGGGTTTTCATAACCCACTTGAGGTGGTGGTGGTGCATAAGTGGCCGATGTAGTGTCAATTTCCGGCACAGTGTTTGAAGGCCCACCCGTTTGTGGATCTTCATAGATGGGAGGGTAGTTGCTTGAAGTTTGTGGGGTACTAATGCGTATACACCCTCGCACGGACATTCGTGAGATTCTCCTTCGCCTTGGTGGTTCTGGTGGCGGAGGTTGTTCTGGTGCTGGCTGTGGAGGTGGTGTGACCGCTTGAAAGTACAGATCCTCAGAGGGAGTCCGTTGTGGTGGTGGTGAGTGTTGGATCGTTGTGTGACCCGAACGAGTCAATAAGAAGAGTTTATGATCTATTTCAAAGGCAGAATCAGAGAAATAGACGTGAAACAGCTTGATATTCCCTAATTATCTTCTTATTAATGATTTCAAAGCTTTTACAGATCGTTTGACAAACTGGCAACACCTCGGCTCTGAATCAGAAAAGTTACAAATGACTTGGCACACCTAGTATTTAGAGGCAAGCTAATATCGCACGAACCTGTTCACACGAAATCACTTTCAAGCGAAATTACTAATTCCATGCGAAATTACCATGTAATTTCGTGTGGAATTACAACATGTAATTTCGTGCGAAATTACCTCCAAACCTATTTTTGACATATTTCTCGTACTACGTGCCCTGATCTATTCATTCTAATACAAGACTCTATAAAGACGAAGTTAACAGACATCTATGCACCAACAGACTCCCCCTTGGATGTTGACGAAGTCTTTAGTATCAAATCTTCAGTCTTTAGTCTTGATCTATCTTCTTCTCTGTCCAATTTGTCTGACACTGTAAGCATCCTTCAATCTTTATCTTCAAACTCCCCTTTGAATGTTGATCCAGAATGTAGACTCCCCCTTTCAATATGCTGGAGCTCGTATTCTGGTTCAATCTTTACACTTTCTTTGCCATGGGGATCTTGTTTCCTGCTTCTCAAGAATATAACATTACAATCTATTGCTTTTTAACATCTTTTCTCGTTTTTATCAGTTTTAATAATCCACTTAAGTATTCAGGTCCAAGTTAATGACCCTGAGTACTCAATTTATCTACCAAGTCCAACTTAATGACCTTGGTTGATCTGAGACAAAACAAAACTGACTTTTGTTCAACAATTTACAAAACATTATTCTGAAAATTACAAGTTTCAACTTAATGAACTTGTTTTTACTTTTCAAGATTCACAAGTTTTAACAAGATAAGCTCACAACCCTTCTGTCCAGCTCAGAAACTTCCTGCATCTGCTTCAAACTTCGAATCTGAAGATCAGCTTTCCACTTTGGTTTGTCGAAAAATAAAGCAGAAATGTAAAATCTTTTTGGATTTTGAATAAAGTTTCTATACTAGAACGCTAAACAGAAATGAAATGCAGTAAATGTAAATTATCTACAAACATATTTTTGGTGAGCGTGTTAGGGAATCATATCAGCTATTCGACAAGTCACAAGTACCATTAAGCTTTAATTTCATACTCAGAATTAAACAATTCGCTTAGATTGTCGATATACTGATCCACTTAAATTCTCACACAAATTTCAATCTGTTCAGGATACGAATTAGGTGAATTAAGAACTTAAACTCATTCATGTGTCCCACCTCTTGAATATACTCCTGTATCCAGAACCCAATATTCACAGATGATATCTGTAAGGGGTTAAATGCGAGGGCCGTGAGAGCTCAGGCTATTGCTTCCGCAAAATCAGAGAGATGACGGCTTCGACTTTAAGTGGGTCCCCTTTAGAGGATCTTTTTTACAACAGCACATGATTAGCATTTTTCAATGTTTCATCATTTTTATGCTGAGGGCAGGCTTTTATTTCAAGCAGCAGTAAAGTATTATACGGGGACTAGGCCATTGCTTTCGCAAAATCAGAAGTCCCGGGATAATACCCCAGATATCACTGAGTATAAAGACCTAGTATCTCAGAAAGAGGGATCTTTCAAACAAGATTTCAGGGGTTACCTATATATCCAAGTAGTGTTCCCCACGAAATAAGCAAATAAAGATTTATGTTTATATCCCGAACAAATCTACTAAATGTGCAAAAACCTATCGGCATATCATCAGCGAGACTGTTTAAGACTTTTAAACTTTACATATCTTTAGCATACCGTAACTGTCAAGCCGATGTACTATCATTTTCCCTTTTACACAAGCTCTTTTTCAATTTTCTATTGTTTTTGAATTTTGAAAATATCTCATGTTTTTGGATTTTTGAAATTTTTTACTGTTTTTGTATTTTCTGAAAAAAAAATTTACTCCCCCTAAATACCAAAACAAGTAAAAAATTGACAAACCATTGTAGATTGCTTCTCAACATCATCTACAGTGGTACCTTCATCTACGCCAAGAATCTCCTCCGACACCGATAAAAGCTTCATACCGTTCAATTTTAACAAATATTGAAAACGAGTTTTATCAAAGGCTTTGGTATGTAAATCGGCTTTTTGTTCGTCAGTGTGGATTTTCTCAATTCGTATCAACTTCTTCTCGAAACAATCTCGGATGAAGTGATGACGAATTTCAATGTGTTTCGTTTTAGCGTGATGAACAGGATTTTTAGTAATGTTTATCGCTGCCTCATTATCAACAAACATAGGGGTGTTAAGAAATTGTAAACCGTAGTCTCTCATCTGTTGCTGGATCCACAAGATCTGAGAGCAGCAACTGCTAGCAGATACATATTCTACTTCACATGTGGATAAAGCTACAGAGGTCTGCTTCTTGCATTGCCAGGTAACCAATCGTGGTCCGAAAAACTGACACCCCGCTATTGTTGATTTAGCGTTAACTTTGCAGCATCCGAAATCGGAATCGGAATACCCTTCGAGCGTGAAATCGCCTTCTTTTGGATACCACAACCCCAGTGATGGAGTTCCTTTCAAGTAGCGTAATATCCGTTTCACAATCACCATATGCGAAGCTCTCGGGTTAGATTGAAATCTTGCTGCGAGGCAGGTTGGATACATGATATCGGGTCTTGAAGCTGTCAAATACATCAGCGATCCGATCATGGAACGATATAACGTTTCATCTACCTTCTCTCCGGTGAGATCAGGGTTTATCCCATGGTTCCTCGCTAATGGGGTGGAAGCTGGAGTAGAACTTGACATCCCAAATTTCTCTAAGATATAATGAACATACTTTATTTGATGTATGAAAATTCCCTCAGGCAGTTGATCAACTTGAAGTCCCAAGAAGAATTTCATCTCACCCATCGATGACATTTCAAATTTTTGCTTCATAACTCTTTCAAAATCTTTGCACAGATTTTCATTTGTTGACCCAAATATGATGTTGTCCACGTATATCTGAACTATCAGAAGATGTCCGTCGACTTCTTTGGTGAAGAGAGTGGCATCCACTTTTCCACGGATGAAGCTGTTGGCAAGTAAATGTTGAGACAATGTCTCTTACCAAGCTCTCGGGGCCTGGTGTAAACCATACAGCGCTTTATCCAGTAAATACACCTTGTCTTTGTGGATTGGATCGGTGAAGCCCGGTGGCTGTCTGACATATACCTCCTCTTTTACCTTCCCATAGAGAAACGCCAATTTAACATCTAGCTGATAAACCTTAAAACCTTTCCAAGATGCAAATGCTAGGAAGATTCTGATCGCTTCAAGTCTAGCAACCGGAGCATATACTTCAGTGAAATCTATACCCTCCTGCTGACTAAATCCCTGGACTACGAGTCGAGCTTTGTTACGAATAATAACCCCTCGATCATCTCTCTTACACTTGAACACCCAGTTAGTGTTTATCTTCCTGTGACCATCAGGCAAGTCTACCAATTTCCACACTCCTAACTTCTCAAACTGACTCAGCTCCTCTTGCATCGCGTTGACCCAAGAATCTTCAGTTAGTGCTTCCTTATATGTTTGTGGTTCAATCTACGAAATAAAACAACTAAGTGAAAACTCTGTTTGTAACGGAGCAACTGTAGAATAAAAACAAGTAAGGCCTTGGTCAATTTGTCATCTTGTGCGAACTCCTGATTGTAATTCTCCAATTATCATCTCTTCTGGATGGTACGAAAGAGTTCTCGGCATCACTTCGCCTGGAACATCTACCTCGCCTTCCAAATTTGTGACATTCTGATTTGCACCTTGTTCACTGACTGGAATTGTTTGACTTGAAATCTGGATCTGCTCCCCCTCAGAATCTGAATCACCACGATCGAATATAGGTCTATCATCAGATTCTAAATTATCGTTGACTGTCGTCTGATTGTCAAGAGTTTGCTGAATATCATCATGTTCTCCAGCATTACTAGGACCGGCTTCGTCGTCATTGGAATCTTGAGATTGACGTTTAGAATACTCAGCTGGGAATATTTCTTGTGATTCTTCATACTCTCTCAGAATATCTAACTCGTCAAAGAAATCTGGTTCTTCTTCTATGTCAAACGAATCCCACAGTGTATCGTAATTAAAACGCCATGAATCGCCGGGATTCTGAGGTGGCATGGTATAAATTTGACACTCATCATTATGTGCTTCAATAATCCGCTTCAAGCTTGGAACAAAGACTCGTTTCAATGGACTTGCATAACCCACAAAAATTCCTTCAATGCTCTTTGCACCAAATTTGCCATAAGGTTCTAGAACTGTATAGGGAGACCCAAACGGTTCTAAATACTTCAGGTTAGGTTTGCGGTTGTTGATTAGCTCGAAACATGTCTTGTTGAATTTCTTCACTGTAAGAACCCGGTTGAGTGTATAGCAAGCGGCTGATACTGCTTCTGCCCAAAAGTTGACATGTAATTTCGAATCAGCAAGCATCGTCCTAGCCTTTTCAATTAGCGTCCTGTTCTTTCTTTCAGCTACTCCATTTTGTTGTGGAGTGTAAGGAGCACTAAATTCTTGCAGTATACCTCTCTCATCACAATACTCTTCCATCTTGTTGTTCTTGAACTCTGTACCGTTATCACTCCTGATTCTTCTGATTCGGGTTTGGTACAAGTTTTCAATTTTTCTGAACAACGTCATCAAACTTTCAAACGTCTCATCTTTTGTTTTTACAGAAATGATACCCACGAAAATCTTGAGTAATCATCTGTTACTACTAGACAGTAGAGATCTCCAGTTATGCTTTTGACGTTCACTGGACCAAAAAGATCCATATGAAGTCTCTCTAACGGTCTTGAGACTGAGTTAACCTTCTTTCCAGGGTGAGATTTCTTCTTTAGCTTGCCTTTGACACAGCTAATGCACTCCCCCTCAAGATGAAAACCTTTCACATGAACACCAATTACTAAGTCATTATGCACCAGGTGATTCATTTTTCGCAAGTGAATATGGCCCATCTTTCGATGCCACAATTGAGATTCTTTTTCCGTTGCTCTTGACATAAAACAGTGAGCCTGACCCGTGGTAGTAGTTGCTACACTCATGTCCAACACGTACAGATCATTGACTCTGGGTGCTCTCATGATAACCCACTCTTCGGGAACAACAAATCCTGGTTTCAAGATAAAACATTCTTTGTCTGTAAAGTGCGTTGTATACATACGATCACAAATCTGAGAGATGCTCAGAAGATTGTTTTCAAGCTCGGCGATGTAGTTTACTCTTTCAATCGTGATAATTCCATTTGATAAAGTTCCTTCACTGATTATTCGACCACCTTGATTGCCTGCAAATCCCACATAACCTCCATTAAACCCTCTAATATCATACAATAGGGTCTTCTTCCCCGTCATGTGCCGAGAAGCTCCACTATCCATAATCCAATGTGAAACGGATCTTGGAAGCTCCTGCACATATCACAAATACTTAGTTAGATTTGGATGCCACCCAAGCCTCTTTTGACTCAGGTAGCTTGACATTTAGGTGAGTTTTTGCCATGTAAAGTGGTGGAAAATTTTTGGCATTCATCTTTAAGCTCTCCTCAGACCCAATCTCAACCTCTTTGTATAAAAAGAAATCATTTTTAGGAGGTTGACCAGATGATTGGTCTTTCTTTGGTACATACTTCTTTTCAGAAGTAGTAGACTCTTGTGGTTCAAGTTTCTCATAGTAATCCAAAGGAACATTCATCTTTACCGAAGTGGTAGAGGATGATTGTTTTTCCATCTCAGAAACCTTTGGTTTTGGAGAACTTGAATTCTTTTCAACTGATTTTGGTTTCCATGCTTGTTGAGGCGAAGCAACCCGTTTGTAAAATTTATCATTTTTAGTTACCACATTCTTTACGGGTTTAGTTTTGATCTTTGTGTTCTTATTTTTCAAAACTTTCTTCTCAACAACCATTGGAGCTTTGCCTTTTGCATCAGCTTTCCTTTTCTGACTCTCAATAACTTCAGACATAGGCTTTAAGTTGGTGCACTTTCGTGCAATATGTCCAACTTTGTTGCACTTAAAGCTTGTACGAGTATCAGATACCCGACTTGTGCCTTCAGTCTGAGGCTGTGAGGCCTTTTCTTCAAAAAACTCTTCATTTGTTTTTGAAAAAATCTCAAATTCTTGTTCAGAATGAGAACTCGAGCTTTTTACAAATACCTTTTTCTTGACAAACTTCTTGTTTTGAAAGTTCCTTCTTTGATAATTCTTACCCCCCTGATAACCACCCGACCATCTGTTTTGATAGTTGTTAGAAAAACGCGACGGTACAACAGGTTTTTTGTAGTAAGCTTTATCTTTTTCAAAGTTTAATTGCCTTTTGGAACATTTTAAACCTTCGATCTCAGACACATCAACCTCAATCAACTTGAACACATTTCTCAATTTACCAACATTCACATTCTCCAAAGGAAAATCACGATCCGAATACAACTTATCAGATCCCGCCATCTTGTACATCACAAGATTAGGTTCTTCATTTAAGTTGTTTTTGGATTTTGATTTTGGAATGTATTTATCCAAAAAGCATTCATCATCCTCAGTAGTGTCACTTTCAGACTTTAAAACATTTTCAACCATGCTTTTCACAACTTCAGATTGGACACTATCTTCATCGGAAGATGAAGTGAATGTAACATCAATTGTGTCTGGAAGCTTAACTTCACTTTCTTCTTCATCATTAACCAAACCGGATTTTTTCTTTGAAAAATTGTTTAGAACTGGTGGTGGAACCTGATGAAATTCAACCCCGGTTCCATCCGAGTATACATCTTCGCCTGCTTTGTTCTTCCCAATTGGTTTAGGAACGATATGTTGAAGAACAAAACTTGCGGAGTTGTAACTGTTTAGTTTCAACTGGATGCGTTCATTTTCAATTTTGGCTTCTTGAAACTGAAGCTTCAACTTAGCAATTTCATCCAGTTGTTGATTGATTAGCTCTTCTTTTACTCTAAGAACTCCTGACAGTTGAACATTTTCTTTGTTTGTCTTACCATTTCTTTCATCAGAATCTTTTACCGTTCGTTTTAGCTTCTCAAAATTTTCTGAAAGTTGACGATTTTCATGAATTAATTTTTCGTTTTCTTTCCTAATTCTTTCTACGTCACTTTTATCTTTTTCGATTTTCTTAGTTAATTCTTTTAACCGTTCATTTGAAGCTTTTAACATTTTGTCACGGTTTAAGATCTGATCTTCAACGTCTCTGACTCTTCCTGTCAGTTCTTCGGTCTTTTTACCGTTAAGGTAAGCAAGTGTACTACAAACCTTGCAGTCTTTCATGCAATTTTTGCAGTCGCTCTCAGTTTTAGCTTTCTTACCTGACTCATTGATTGCATCATTCTGACTAACCTTGCTTTTAGACTCAGATCTGGAACCAGAAACTACCTCTAGCACTTTTGCAGCAAACACTTTGTCAGCCATCTTCTTCAAATTTTCAGCCGTGAATTCTTGTGACGTATCAATAATCCCGTTATCAACTTTAGTCGGCTGCGGCTCCTTCTCTTTTTCTTTTTCTTTTTCTTCAGCTTTTTCTCCTCCCCACCACTCTCTCTGTCTGGCTTCTTCTTCATCAGCAATTTGTTTGGTGAGAGTTTCAACATCAACAGTATTTGGATCAACAGCAATGTTTCCCTTGGGATCTAGGTAACATTCTCTATCAGCATCCCATCTTTTCGCCTGTTTAGCTTCTTTGTATGTACGATGGATTCTGCTAATCCTGAATTGGGCTGACATCTTTCTGTTGATGTATTTCTCTTCTTCTGTTCTGTTATCTTTGAAAGGAACAATCTTTGTCACAAACGCATAGCCCACTGCATCTTCTTCTGGTAACACTTCACTCCAATCATATCCCTCATCGTCATGGATAACAGCAAGTGCTCTGGATTTTTCTTTGGGATTTTCTTCTATCTGCTTCATTCTGGGAGGTTCAGATTTGTTCTGATGATAGATTGCTCTTTTGTAGTAATCTTCACGAAATGGATTTGCAGTATCATCAACAGGTGCGTTTCGACATTCACGTTTAAAATGTCCCTTTTGTTTACATCTGAAGCACGTGACCTTTGATTTATCAAAACCAAGTTTTGTGGAAGGTCCTCTAATTGAATGTCTGCCTGTAATCTCCATGAACCTTTGTGCTCGTCTGACCGCACTAGCCATACACCACCTGATATCAATCAACTCCATCTCCTCTGGGTCGATCTGATCATAGTCCTCCTTGGTGAGGTTAGTGTTTCCAATCTTGCCTGCAACAAGGCTCTCATAAGACTCTAACACAGACGCTAAGAACACCATTTGCGGCTTTGCGGATTCTTCACTGAAATTTTGAGCATTCTTTAGATCAACAGCGATATTGCATTGGAACAAGTTCTTTGAAGCTGATTGGCTTGGAGTTGTTGACGATGAACCACTATGAAAACCACTGCTTGAATTTTCTTGACGTGTTAGAATTTTCAGCTGAGAAAGCTGTCTTGGGGGACACAGTCTTCGGAATCATACTACCTCGGTAATACAGCTCCACATTCTGCTGATATGAGGAATGATTGACTTTGGTTGATTTCTTGATCTCTAGCTCATGACTCTCCAGTCTTTCGATTAACAGATCAACCGTCAGATCCTCCGACTTTATTGTGTTCTTCAGCATCAAAGCAAAGTACTGCCAGTCTTTCTCATCAGGCAGTGAGTCAAACAGTTTTTCAACCAATTCTTCTTGAGTGTACACGATTTCGTGACTTGCAAGTTCCAGCTTCAAATGCCCGAATCTTTCAATCATCTTAGATACAGATTCGTTTTTCAAACATCCAAACAAATCAAATTCTTTTCTTAACAACTTCTTTTTGTTTTTAACTATCTCAGCACTACCCACGCATTTTACTCTTAGTTTCTCCCATAGATCTTTCGAATTTGTGTACTCAATCAATGATATTATGTCGTCTCTCATAGACTGATGAAGCAATGCAATGCACTTTTGTTCAGCAACATATCTATCTATCTCATTCTCTTCTAGATTCTCAAAATCCGTCCTTCCCATATTAAAACCATTTTTCATGCTCTTCCAACTTTGATACGCAAACGCTTTTAGCCACTCTTCAAACCTTTTAGCCCATCTATTGTATTCTTCAATCGCCATCAGTTTGGGAGGTTTGTTGTATGTGCCATATGCACTCTCCACACTCAAAGCATCAGAAAGAGTTTTCTTCGCACTCGGAGCATTTTCATTTGTGTTGTTTGATGTATCATCTCCAGTGTTTCCCGTGAAAGCAAAAATGTCACTGAATCGATTCATAAACTCATCCATCTTCACTTATCTGAAACAATCAACAAACACTTAGAAAAATTTTTGGATTTTATCAAACACAGTTTCAAACGAAATCAGAACTCCAAACGAAATCAGATTTCAAGCGAAAATAGCTTTCACACGAAATACCGACTCAAACGAAATCAGAAGTTTCAAATGAAATAGTGATTTCGTTCGAACAGACCAAAAGAAATATAATTTCATGCAAAATTAGGTTGAATTCAAATGAAAATAGCCTCTTTGGAACGAAATAATAATTTCGTATGAAATACTTCAAGCGAAATCTAATTTCGTGCGAAATTAACAGCAATTTCAAACGAAATTAATCACAATATGTAATTTCGTGTGAAATTAGGAAGCTATTTCATGCGAAATTATGATGACATCAGCATGTCGGCCACCATTTTGTCAAATTGATCCGGATTTTGTTCGAATTTTGGTCCAATTCTTTCAAGGATTCAATAAAACAGTGTTTCGCGTGTAATGTGTGAAAATTAAGCCATTTTAACCGTAAAATATCGTTTAATTTTGAAAAGAATGAGTAGAAGTGATGAAAACAAGCTGAATTGGTATAAACTCTTCTTCCTAAGCTCTGATACCACTTGTTGGATCGTTGTGTGACCCGAACGAGTCAATCAGAAGAGTTTATGATCTATTTCAAAGGCGGAATCAGAGAAATAGACGTGAAACAGCTTGATATTCCCTAATTATCTTCTTATTAATGATTTCAAAGCTTTTACAGATCGTTTGACAAACTGGCAGCACCTCGGCTCTGAATCGGAAAAGTTACAAATGACTTGGCACACCTAGTATTTATAGGCAAGCTAATATCGCACGAACCTGTTCACACAAAATCACTTTCAAGCAAAATTACTAATTCCATGCGAAATTACCATGTAATTTCGTGTGGAATTACAACATGTAATTTCGTGCGAAATTACCTCCAAACCTATTTTTGACATATTTCTCGTACTACGTGCCCTGATCTATTCATTCTAGTACAAGACTCTATAAAGACGAAGTTAACAGACATCTATGCACCAACAGAGAGTCATGGTGAGAGGGGGTGTACTCCCACTTGTAGGTGCTCAACCTTTCGGCCCATAAATCGGGGCCTCGGTATGGCGATCCTGCATAAGAAGAACCGCTGGAGATATCAATGGGATGCGTGGGCATCCTAGACGGTGGCATTTCTGGACCTGAATCCTCGTCCACATCCATGTCTTGCAGAAAATGGTCTTCTGGACCCAGCAGGTTATAACCCGTTGGTTCATTGATGTAAAGGTCAGGGTTGTAGTGACCCTGAGAGTAAGAGTGGTGCGAAGAATGGTGGGAGGAATGATGTGAATAGTGCGAGTGCACCGACTGTTGTGAATGGTGGGAGCCTTGGGGCTCGTCAGGTTGCTGTGGACCAAAAGAATGGTGATATGAGGGAAAGGTGCTAAGGGAGACTGAACGTCTCGCAGGTTCCAGTGAGTGTCTCCAGTCATCGTATGGGTCTGAGCTGAATGACGCAGAGGGGGTTCGCCTAAGTGAAGGCCCTGCTTCGCTATGCCTTCCTCCCCTCATTGGTGCTTTTCCCCTTCCCCCTCTTCCTCAAATTCTTGGTGGCATGTTTAATATGTAGTCTTGTCAAAAACAAGGAAACAAATAAAATATATAAACCAAATAAGATTAAGATTAATCCTAGGTCATTTGCCTAGACTCGGAAGTCAAGGAATGTGCTACTGTGTCATTGAGTTTAAAAACAAAAGGCTAGTGTTTAATTCACTCAATGTTGGCTCTGATACCAACCTATCACACCCTGATATTTTATCCACAAAACGGGTGGGCCCGGTGGGGAGTATCGTGACATAGTTGATATCATCATTGACAAATATACACAGTTTTTGGCACAGCGTAAGTCTTGGTAGAAATTACTATTACAAACCGAAAGTGTAAAGTACGAATAAAAGAATATACAGACGGTTGTAAGAAAGGTTCC
The DNA here is from genome assembly GCA_030545235.1 of Helianthus tuberosus. Taxonomy (NCBI): domain Eukaryota; kingdom Viridiplantae; phylum Streptophyta; class Magnoliopsida; order Asterales; family Asteraceae; genus Helianthus; species Helianthus tuberosus. Next base: position 178,995,362 of record CM060368.1, read on the forward strand.
ACATGCGGATCTGAAAATAATAGAAAAACTTGTTCAACAGACTTAAAGCATTACGGATTTGCAAGATCCTCAAAATAATGCCCAGAAGTTCCCAGCCTAGTACGTGTAGTACCTGTCACTTAGTCTTTTGAAAATACGTCAGTTTACACTGGTAAATACAATTAACCGACTCTTTTGAAAACATTTATAAAAACTGATTTAAATGCACAAGGCACAATTATTCTTTTATAACTTGGGATAATTATATAAAAATAATCTTGTATACAGATTTACATGTTTGTCATACATTTAGGGCTCGGTATAGAAGCCGAGACATGATTAACCAACACACCACTAATATAAACCCACAAGGAGTTATCCCCAACAATGTGGGTATATCTTTTTACATACGCAACTGTCAGGTGTATGCCTACACCCCGTGCTTAAGTCGTGGCCATTTGCAATTAAATGAGCCGAGGATATCCAGGACACGGTTGCATTAACCCCCAATGTTTATGTTATCAAACAAAACAGATTAAAACGGGTTATGTAATTTATTAATCACAATCCGATTAAATGATTCCATACCCGACCAAGCGGTAATATTTTACCGTATCCCAAGCCTGTATAAGGGAAAATAAGTTAAAAGTATTTACCTGAGTTTCTAAATACGAGATTTATCTACTCAGTCGTAGAATGTACTCAAACTAGTGCAAGTAGCTTTTACCGGGGCTTCCTAATCTGGAACGAAGATTTTATTAACCTATTAGATTACTAACAGGTCTTATTTAAGTCATAGACGTAGACCGGTTAGCTTAAAGCAGAATTTTCGGTATAAAACGCTAGATTAAGCGATGACCGGAATGGAATGTAATTTAGACCCAACAAGTATGGAGACTTGTAAAATATGGGTAAATTAAATACATTCTGGAATTTGAAGTTAAAATGATAAGGTTTAACCCGTTTCGGCTAATTTATGCAAACTATTCACATAAACCGCACCGAACGCGTATAAGCATAAACGGGTAACCGGATGAGTCATGTACAAGTTCCATAAGTTATTATTCTTAATATATGTTATGATATCAGTAGGATATCACTAATTATGCCTAAAAAGATTTTAAAACCGAACTAAGCCTCATAAGGGCATTTTAGTCATTTTATGATTTATAAAAGGGGTTTATATGCAAACTGAGGTTCTGGTCATAAACCTTTTGTAAAAGTATTTAGTTTATGTTATAATAACAGTAGGATATCATATATATGTGTGGTTTACCATTTATGACCAAACTATGCACCGTAGGGGTATTTTGGTCATTTCACACATAGTTTTAAGGACTTATTTGGGGTTCTGAGTTCATGACTTGTACCTACTGTAAAAATATTAGAAATGGTTTATAAAATCATTAGGTAAAAGGTTTTGGGTGCTAAGTTTGGTTTAAAACCATACGATGCACCTTAATGTCGTAAAAATCGATAAATGACGATTATTTCGATGTTTCGGAAATTCTGAGGTTATGACCAGCTTTGAATGGTCAAAATAATTTATTTATCATATCATATCAGTAACAAAAGGTTTTTTCATGATAATCTTATTTAAATCTCAATTTATGCATAAAAAGGGCATAATCGTCATTTACTAATTTAATACGAAACTTATGCATAAACTCAGTAAGTAATCTGACTTAGAATCGCAATTAGTCCTAAATATGATATCATAACAGTGAGTGATGAATTTTTATGTCAAAATTATGTTTAAACTATATTTGCATGCAAAAGGGTATTTTAGTCCTTCTAAAAGCGTAATTTTACGATTTATTATGTAATTATAGTTTCTGACCAGATTCTAAATGATGTAATTATAGTTTCTGACCATATTCTAAATGCCAAAGTATGTTAAATAATTTTACTAATCAGAATGTAATTCATTTGCATGGTTGTTTATGTTAAAAATCTCATTTTTGACAAAAAGGGCATTTTAGTCAACATTAAGCATAATAACGGAAACAAGTAAATAAACTCAGATTACTAAGGGACCATGTAATATAACCTCAGGGGGTTATACTACTATATAATATGGTCACAAAGGAACCTTAATGCATAAAGAAACTAAGCTAATTTGGGTTAGAACTGAAAGTCAAAGCAAAAGTCAACTTTTGCGACTTTCGGTTGCGAACCGAGACTAAACTTGTCGGGTTGAACATGCCTAGACATGTTCTAATAATATTTACCAAGTTATTAAAGTGATAAAACATATTTTATAACCTCAGCATTATTAGATTTGATTTTATTTAAAAAAACTAACCCGTTTGACTTTTTATGTTAATTATTTTGACCCGACAATTAACTAAGTAAACGTGGTAATTAGGAGGTGCCCTTTTGAGGGATTAACACCTACTTAATTACAATCACATAGCCACATTCTCCTCGAACAATGGTTGTACCGTTTAGGTCTAAACCGATAGTCAAAGCGTTATTACGACAACTTTGACTTTCGGCTTTAAAACATATAAAAACCGAACTAAGGAGACTGAGGACACTTACAAAGGATCCTAGCTCGAAACTTGAACTGAGGAGGGCTTCCTTCTTGACCAGGAATCCCAGAGAACCAAGCTTAGAGAGAAGAAGTGATATTTTGAATTGTGCAAGTTGAAATGGAAGGAAATGGGTCTATTTATAGTGCAAGATGAGTTCATATGTTGCAACCAGGTGTTCATGGTGTGACAACTGTGTTCTGTAATCATCTTATAATGTAAAACAATGTTAATTATCAATAAAACAATGTGCTTTGGTGTTATTATATGTGTAATTGTGTTTAATGATTTTACAATTTGATTCGATTCCGATTTCAAGCTTTAAATCGCTTTCTGGAAGGTTATACGCAAACTGGTGCGTAAACGCAATCAGTTTAACGCGACGTACACTCCAGAACTGTGACATAATCCAAACATACCCTAAATACCCTTTACATAACTTAGAAATAAGTTTCGAAGGATTCGGTATGGCAAAAACATGTTTATTCGAGCTTTAGAACTATTTACGACAAAACTGCGAAACGAACGTTGGTGACCGCCCGGATAATATTTAAATCCCAAAAATATTCTGTTATGTTTAAAATTTTATTTTTAATCACGTTCGTGTTGAAAAATAAATTAAAACGCTTAAAACGTTATTTTTCAAGTTTAAGCGCGTACCGCGTGTTTCTGCGCAACACAGTGCTTCTACTACAAAACGCAGACAACACAGCCAGTCTCGGCAACTGAAATTTGTTTCAGTAATATTTTGGCGAGTTTATTTTTATATAATAATAAAAATAATTTAGAACGCCATAAACCGGGATTTAAACGCTAGATAAAATACCCGGTATCCAGTTAAATACCTGTTTTTATCTAATTTACCAAACAGACTTACACTTTAACCCCCCCCCCCCCCCGTTCAAATTCACGGTTACAATAAGGGGACCCCACCTAATATTTTCAAGATCTTGAGTTTATTTCCTTTGATCTTTGCTAGATTGTTTAGGACACTTGTAAATGCATGCTACACCTCCATATCTCTACATAATCTTTCAATATCACTCCATATCCTTCATAGATCACAAATATTCTCCTTCTCTCCTCTCTCCCAACCGTAACCTCACCACCATCACCATCTTCATCTCTTTGCAACTTTGTTCTTCATAATCAAGCTCCATTTTAAGCACATTTCAAGTTGGTATGAAGATACAAAGGGGTTTCCAAGGTGCTTTCAAGTGATTTCAAGCTCCATATTATCAAAACCTCATCCAACAACTTACTTGAATCTTGAAGGTATAACATTTATGTTTAAATCATACTCTTGATTCTTGGTTGTTCTTGATGATTTGAAGTTTCTCTTGAATCTTGGAATTTTCACAAACTTGAAATCTAAAATGAAATGGGTCTTGATACAAATAAAAATGGTGATGTTTATGTGTGTGTATAACCGTATACATATATATATATATATATATATATATATATATATGTGTGTGTGTATGAGCTTTGAGTTTGATTTCTTGATAAGTACTTGTTTAAGTTGTTGCTTGTTCTTAAATGATAGTTAAAATGCAAGTGTTGAATGATTTATGTGTGATATGATAAATGTTCAAATACATCAGCAAATAAACATGAATAAATCATATGTTTGATGCATCTAAACTCATATGAAAAGATGATGATAGGATAGTGCGCTTTAGACACTTGTACATAAGAATACATGTTGATTTAAAGCTCAAGAGGTGATAAAAAAATGGTTATATAACAAAAATATTTTAGAACAGATTATAAACACTAAAAATAACATTATTTGGTATATTATAATGGCATGAAACTTTGACATAGGTTTGATAGCTTTGCATGTTGTTCATATAGCTTAAAAAGTGGTAAAATTTGTGAAATTTGCATGATTTAAGTGCTTTATGTGAGACCTGCACTATCATGAGTATGACCACTATTTTATTCAGTAAATAACATGGGTTATGTTAAAATATCAAGTTGTTTCGATTTGGGATGGTTAGGATAACGTTTGATGCAAAACTATGCGGTAAAACGGTTAAAAATCGGCTTTTCGGAGGATTTTTATAAAACTGTTTTAGATCAGTAATCAAACTGATATTTTTGATATAAAAATAAGTATTATAACTTATATTAAGTTTACTTGGTGTTTGGTTAGTCATACATGACTTCCGGCGCCCAAAAATGTTACCGAACCGCTAAAATACGTGTTTTTCAATGTACACTAGAATGGGTTGTTCATGGGTAAATTTTATGTGTTACAATGTGCTATGTGTTTTACAATATGTGTATGATGATGTGTTAGAATTGACAAGATTATGTGTATTACGCTATTATTAGTACGTTACATTTGAATATATGTATTACGACGCGCAAATCGTAGATATATTGCTATTAACATGATGAGGATCACCAATAAAATCGTTCAAGTCGCAAAGTTTTTAAAACACATATGTGAACTCCTATATATACAAATACACCAATATAATCAAAAATAATAACTTTTTGAGAAAAATCTCAAAGTTATGTGAAAATTCTAAGTATCGGAGAAACTTATGTATTTCGTGTGTTTTTTATTATTAAATCATTCTTATTTAATTTAGGACGAATAAACAATTTGAGGGATTGTGTTAACATATAAAAATGCACCCAAAGGTGAGTACATAGATCCCCTATTTTACATGTTTTCGATTGTTTTGGGGTGATTCATATGTATCAAAACGATTTCGATATTTTACGATGATTTCAAAACCGATTAAGATGGTTTATACTAAACTAATAACAATTTCGACAATGTGAACGAACTTGTTGGTTGTAGTTACATAACGAATGACATTCATTAATTTTGGCCGAACCGACCAGTATTAGGTTATGGTACCATAGGATCCGACAAATCCCGTTATCAGACTGCACCCATGGTTATGTGTGGGTTAGGTGGGTAACGACTGAATCTGTGATTGTTAACTTACCCTTTGGTGGTTTGTTAATACGAGTTGAACGATGGACAAGTTACGAAGGTTTGAATGTTATTAGCGAGACAACCAAAAACAGTTTTCACAATTAAAACGAGAACGATTTTGAACGATTGAACGATTATGAACGATTTAAACAAATGAACGATGATCTATAACGAGAACGAGTTAAACGTTGTCACACAACGATGTTTACGAAACTATATAAACCATACGAGTTTTATTACGAGAACGATTTATGATTTGGTTTACATAAACAAATGTTTTGGGTTAAGATTCATGGCATCAAGGTTTATAAATTATAACCAATCTGTTTTGACTTGGTTATTCATTTTACAATACAACATTTTACAAAACAAGGTTTCTAATATCGATTAACAAAGTTGTACGAGATATTTCAACATGTAAACGAGCCATGAATCTGACACTCACACAAAAACTATGTGCTCGCCAGCATTTCTTTGCTGACTTTTTTACATATGTTTCAGGTGATGTTGCTTAATGTTGATTGCTAGGATGCATAAGTCACATAGGATCTGGACGAGGCCTTAGTGACAATGATAGTCGATATATATAACTTGCTTGTTTCATGTTAAAACAATGTAAATTACTTAATGAATAAATAAAACGAGACTCTTTTGTATCCATGGTTGTGAAACAATAATTCTGTTACAACACTCCCCGACGTTTCCGCCATGATTTGTTGTTTTACGTGGTCGGGGTGTGACACATGGAGGTTGTGTGAGCTCAACAAGTGTCCCTAGACGTGTCCAAATACAGACAACAGCCCCTGGTTTCGAATTAAGAGTGTAGAAGGTGACAAACTTGCAGCTGTCCATTTTTCTGCCCAGTACCAGTCTTTACGGACCGTAAGCCTGAGCCCTTACGGTCCGTAACCGCTTTTGAAATGTACCGCCCAGTTACAGTCCTTACGGACCGTAAGCTGGACCTTTTACGGTCCGTAAGCTCTTGATCAGAGGAATAAATTTTGTAAATTTTTATATATGACCATACAACTTTTCTAATTTATTATCGGTCATTCCCGAGAACATATTATCAATATTATAAAGTCCTGAGTCTGATAAATGGTCACTTAGAGGCAAGGATTTGCATGTTGACATTTTCATTCTTTCAAGTAATTAATTTTTTTTATTATCCGTCTAAGGTTTATGACACGTGTCATCATTTTATTGGATATGATTTTTTCGAGGTGTTACATCGATACTCTAGTGGTCCGTCAGTGATCCAAATTTGTATTGTTTGTTTAAACTAACACTGATTTATTTATAATAACAACTCACACGCTCATCTAATCTACTACTAATTAGTTTTACTTCAGAATCCACAATTGAACTCGAATCCTCAACCTCTAGGAGAAAGGGCACCATTTTTCACACTATGAAATCATTGGGATAAATGCCCTTGAAGACCACTAAATTTTTTCATTGAGTTGGTCTGAAATTATAAATATACCCTTTAAAATAAAACAAAAAACTAAAACCAAACACCCACATCAACATACCAGACTCCCTCATCATTTAGGTAAAATTCATACAATGAATAATCGACCAAAACGTTTCTCCAAAATGAATATTAATGAATAATTGACCAAAAAGTTCCTCCAAAATGAACATTGACTTTTCAGTTGCCTAAAAATGACTAGTGCTTTACTTGTAAAAATGCACTTCGCATGTCCATCTATGTGCAAACGCACTCCCAAGTAGACACATCAAGTGCATGACATGTTTACTCTTTGTGCGAAAACAACCTTAGAGAAAAATCTTTGTGCGAAAACACACTCAATGTGGCACCAAATATTTTGACATTTCGAACTCCGGATTCAATTAAACCAATCAGGTTCAACTATCCCCCCTCCACATTGTGACCACGATCAGCGTATTCTTATAAACAACTAGATTTAATTAAACCCCCTCCACATCGCCACCATGCACGACCACGATCAGAAAAATTATATGTATGTGTTATAAAAATCAAACCTAAATGATTATAAACCTAAAACTAATATTCTTTTAGAAAAAAATTATATATATATATAGGGTAGGGTTCGGCTACAAAGTCGATTTTTCTTATAAAGTGTACAAAGTCATAAAACACCACAATTTCAGTCATAAACACACTCAAAACCCACAAATAACAGAGTGAAGATCACTTAAACAGAATATCCAAACCTTAACAGTCCATAAAAACTTCAAACACAATATCGTAGAACTATGAATATAAAACATAATATGAGAATCAATATAAAACACACTAATGTTAGTCATTAGATAATCAAAGCCTTATCATCCAAAACACAACGCAAAACCAACAAATATGGCGTTTAAGTAACCTTCACTTTGTTATTTGTGGGTTTTGAGTGTGATTTATGGTTGATATTATGGTGTTTTATTACTTTTTACACTTTATAGGAAAAATAGACTTTGTAGCCAACTCCCACCCTATATATATATATATATATATATAATAAGTTAAACAACCTCAATTTTTATAAAATTTTACAAGCTTTTAATTCATCTAATAAACTGGTTATGTTCGATAAATTCACACTTAAATATTCGTAATGGTATATTGTCGGGAAAGCTCCTAATCTTCCAAGAGGTGATGTATCTTTGATTTTACCCGGATTCCTCGGGATTTAGGAAACCATGGTAACACAAGGCGTACCTTGCGATTAATAATAAGAATTGAAAAATTAATCAATTTAATTAGTGGTGTTTTGTATGTAGTATATGTGGTGCTTTGTATTTTATATTCTAGGGTAGTTTTCGCCATTTGAAGTTTCCTCTTTCATCGTGCGCTTATTTCATGGAATCACAAAACGCAACCCGTGAGTAGATCTTTCCTAATTCCCCTTTTACAATTTAAATGTTTTGGGGTGTATTATGTGCATTGTTTAGATTTCATTATTCAAGTACATGCAAGTTCAATTGTTGGATTATGTGGTAGTTGTTATTTGTTTATTTGTTGCATTTTTTAACCATTGTCACTAACCAGTATCGCTAATCATTACTAGCATGGATCCATCGGCTGAGTAGGTTCCCCACGTCCATGGGTTGTAGCCTAGTATCTCTACAACATTTAGATTTGCTCGTCGGTGGGCTTGAGTCTCATATTTATAATGTTATCATATATATCGTATTTATCACACTTACCGCAGTTTCACATTATCATGTTGGTTGTTTGGTTGTGGATTATTTAATTATTGGTGTTATGTATTTTATCATTTAATTGCGGTTGAATTCGCATGTTAACACTTTTAAACAAATAAACACAAACAGTTTTATTTAAACAATAGATTTACTCACCAACTTATGTTATGTTGACCCAAAATATATTTATACACATGATACAGGTGAATAGGTGTGGAGAGTTGATGATGACACGCGGGGATGATGCTTTAGAGAATAAACCAGATTATTTTATGTCATGTTTTGGTTTGATGGATATTTGAATTGTTATATGGTTTTGTGATATTTGTTTAATTTGAATATTAACAATATTAAACTTTTAAATAGTTTTCGTAAGCTCCGAACAATCATCATGCCACAATCACCTAATTCGATGTGGGTTCGTTGTGACAAATATACAGGTGTGTATGTGAGTTTGTAGCTTATAATCTATTTGAACTTTATGTATAACTAGGGTTGTGATTGTATATTTACTTTTTTTAATTGTTTAAAGAAATGGATCAAAAAAGGTTTGCATTAATTGGCAACGAGGTGTCGAAAAAACACTTCTAGAATCATGTGTTCATGAAATGGCACTTCACGGACGTGAAGGTAGCATTTTGAAACCAATTTCATGGAGGAATATTGCAGAAAACCTGAAAACAGAACATCTGTTTATAGTGGATCAAAAAAATGAAGAATTGCTATAATTATCTGAAATCAAAGTACACAAACTGGTCAAAGCTTAGGAACAAAACCGAAAATGTTTATAAGCCTGTAACAAGCAGTTTTAACTTATCAGAAGAGAATAGGAAAGGTATATATATATATACACATATATATAACAATTTTTAATATATTTCAAAAATCTTATACTATTTTATTCTATGTTTTGACATACAGTCCAATAAATTTGTAGAAGTTTTGAGAAGAGTACCACTTGATTATCCTGACTTGTGTGTTCAACTGTTTGAAGGATCTACTTCAAATGGCCTTGATAGTTAGGGGCTATCTTCTACACTTTCTCGTCCTTCACCGCAAATGTATGATCAAGACGGTATAGAGGATATTGATGACATTCAACTGTTACTTAGGCTTAGTGAAAAGTCTTCTGGTCGTTCTAAAATTATAAGAAAATCAACGACTCATGGTGTTAGTGATGAGTCATCGGTTCAGTCTAAAAAGGGAAAAGAAAATGAAACATTGATTTTAATCATCATAAAATTTGGGGGCAGAATATTAAAAAGGTGGCAGAGATGTTGCTTGAGAAACACAAACTTTCGATGATATGGATGCATGCATGGATATGTTAAGATATTCGGATGGGGAGAATCAGATGCGAGAAACCAGACGACACTTTTGCTTTTCGGTGAGAGTACCAATATTAGGAAAGTCTTTCTCCGACTTCAGCCGTAAACTTGCGAGCTATGGGTTAAGAATGCGGGAACGAAGTAGGGATTGTTTTGATGTTGTGTGTGATGGATAGGATTTTTGGATGATATGCTTATGGATATCTTTTGGATAAGGGGTTTATGTATGTTTTGGATGATATGTTTATGGATATCTTTTGATGATTCGTTTATGTATTTTTTGATTGACATGTTTTTGGATATCTTTTGGATGATATGTTTATGTATGTTTTGATTGATATGTTTATGTATATCTTATGGATGATGGGTTTTTGGATGTTTGATATATGACAGGTACCATGTGAATTCGGATGAGGAGATTATAGTTTTTAGTTTCCTTTGTTGGCATTGGTAACAATTAGCCTCCAGAAGAAATGAAAGGATAAGATATTTGAATTCGGCATTGACCGGACATGAATAGACGCAAGAGTTGTTGCACAACCCTTCTACACAATCTCATGAGATGATGCATATCTCACGTGATAGATATGTACTATTGTGGAATCACTTTAAACAACGAAATTGGTTGCACAGTAGTAGGTTAATAACCTTTGAAGAAAAGATGGCTATGTTTTTTATTGCCAAAGGACATAATGAACGTTTTCAAATGGTTAAACGAAGATTTCACCACTCAACAGAAACCATTCATGGTTGTTTTCATGAGATCCTAAATGCAATGATGAATTTCGCAAAAGAAGTTATAGTTCCAACATCTTCTAATATAATCGTGAATACTTTAGAAAGACAAAAAAGCTAGAACAAATATTTCCTGGGGCATTTGGTATGTTAGATGGGACTCTTGTAAATGCAGTCGTACCGGCTGATCAACAGACTCATTACAGGGGAAGAGCAAAATGTGAATGCAATCAAAGTGTTAGAAATTTGTAATTTTTATATGATATTATGTTTGTATGGGCTGGATGGGAGTGCGGTGCACATAACTCACGTGTTTTGAGAGAAGTTGCATTTAATCTGATTTCTGACTTTCCTTTCACACCACCAGGTTTTAATTGTTCCTTAACTTTAATTATTAAATATATTATTTAGTCTTTTATGTAATAGTTTTAATACTAATGTTTACAGACAAATAATATCTTTGTGACGCTGCTTACACCAACACTCATGGGTTTATGACTCCCTACCGTAATACGAGGTATTGGTTAGTCGATTTCGATGACAACACGCATTGCCTAAGGAAGAAAGATTCAACCATGCTCACACACACCTCGGTAATGTTATTGAGCGCACATATGGTGTTTTGAAGGCAAGTTTCCTAATCCTAAAACAGATGGCCTCATTTTCTTTTCTAACACAAAGAGATACACTGATTGCTTGTTTCGTCATCCATAACTTTATAAAGAAATGGAATATACACGATCAACTGTTTATGACATACGACGAGAACACTATGTAATTGAAATACAAGGTGAAGAAAGTGATAGCAGGTCCGTTCACGACAAGGAGTGGGGTTAACAATGCACCGAGTATATGGAAATTTTACGCAAAGTATTAATTTATATTTGGATTTTAGTATGTTTTCATGAATTTTGAAGGATTTATGTGTAATTTGTTTTTTCTATGATGTTTTGTATTTTTCTTTAATAATTATTCATCATTCAGTACAAGCATTCAGATCTGACCAAACAGATACATTTCATTCAGCAACAATTAGTTTAGAGGGGTAAAATAGTCATTCTGCACAGTCATTCAGAATTCCAACTAAACAACACTTTACTAGTTCAACACTTATGGTTCATAGTCTTTTCTTAACCAATCAGACCTTTTACTAGCACTTATTGACGCATATGTTACCAAACAACCCCTTATATTTTTTTTTATTTAAAAGTTTCACCAAGTTTTAAATTATGATGGTTAATATATTTAAAAAACGAAGAATAATGATGATAATTATGTTTATAAATGATTTCTAAAAAGTTTCAAATATTTAATGTGGTTCGATGGTAAGAATGTTAAAAATACAATATGTTCAATAATAAAAAATAGATGGTATTAAAAAATCAAAGTTAATAACCAGTTGAAAGAAATAATATTCTAAAAATTAACTTAACTAAATTTATAACTGTCACGTCAATATTCATTTTTCTAAATATGTATTTTGATGATTGTATATGTAAAAAAATCTAATATTTTATTCTAGTACTATAATACACAGATTTATTCATTCAACCGTGCAATGCATATGTTTTTTAAAAACATAACAATTTATTATTAATTATATAACATTACATTTATCAACCTACATATGTAAAGAATTGTAATCAAGTAACTTTATGTACCGTGTTAATATTATATTTTCTTATTATTTAAATATAGATAAAGAATTTTTTTTGAACGGTGAGAATCTTTAACTTGTTGCGAGAATGATCTCACACCCTCCTAAACAGAGGACCCTAACCCTACTCTGGCCAGACTATGTTGTCTTAACTAGGTCCACGCAGGCGTCAGAGTTTAGCTAATGGTGTTCCTCGGGAAACCATACCACCCACTGCCAGTGGCACCGGGTTGCGCCGCCACAACAGAGAATCTCTTTGGCGTAACACACGGTGGACTAAAACCCGGGGTGGTTTGGGCTCGAACTCTTGACCTAGGGTCTGGGAGAACTAGCCTTCATTGCCTTTATCCACCAAATATAAGACTAGTGATAGTGGGGGTTGAACTTGGGTCTCCAAGAAGAACCCAAGTCTTTTCAACCACTAGACCACAAGCGATAGATGAATATAGATAAAGATTGATATTAGCTTTTACTTTCTCCACTTTTTACACTATTTGATATAAGTTTTAATATTGTTTTTCTCATTACATTTTATTTATTGCAATTAGACATTCTCACATAGTGTCTCAAAAACTTCCATGTTCTTATATACTATATATATATCATTTTTTGTTGTGAAACAACTAAACCTATTAGCAATATAAAGAGAAGAATAAGAGAATGGGGGAATGTAAATTTTATTGATTGATCTATATACACCATATACAAATTCCACTATATATAGGCATATACATTAATACAAAAGAAATCAAATAGATAGGAGTTATAGGAGTTATGTATGTGGAGAGTCATCATATAAATGATACATTCATAACACTCCCCCTTGACTATCCACATACCTTTAATACGCTTGGTGATGATGCCTCGTTAAAAACCTTGCTAGGAAAACCCAGTGAGACAAAACCTCAGCTAAGGGAAAAAGAGTGCAGCGCGTATTTTCTCCTCCTGATACTTTTGGATCAGGTATGTTGCCTCATTAAAAACCTTACTAAGAAAACTCATTGGGATACAACTTAGTTAAGGGAAAAAGAGTGCAACTTGTATAATGCTCCCCATCATTTTTACATGTATCATATAAGTGACTCAGGTCCGGCTTCTTTGAAACTTGCTCAAAACTTCATAATCCATTGATATGCAGCTTGGTATGTTGCTTGATCCATTAATGTCAAATCCTTCAATGAGCATTGATGTATGATCTTCATGTGAAATTTTAATTGCCTTCACTTGTAAGTAGATACCATAAGATCCATGAATATGTTTTGTTACATTCCCTGCACTTACAAAACTAACCAAACTTGTTGATGAGTTAGTAAAATATGTATCCATATCTTTTGTACCTTAAGGGTATAAAAATATATGTTTTACCCGTTACATTATCTCCTCGCTATACACAAGGTATATCTTGTCAATGAATTTCATGACATGTGTTCGTGTATACATACTAGCAAGATATACAATTTGTATTTAACTATGGTACTTTTGAACCATTGATCTTTGCTTCTTTGATAGGAGATGATAAAAGTCATTTTCTATACCAACTACTTGGACATCATAAAATGTACGTATACCATAAGCTTTGTGCGTATGAAAGTGTCCACCATCTTCTAAATGTATTATGATTGATGGATAATAATAATAATAATAATAATAATAATAATAATAATAATAATAATAATAATAATACAAATGCTTGTTCTACATATCAAGCCACATATTTGCAATACCATCTTTAATTTGCAAATTCTTCCTTTAATAATTGAGCTCATTTTTATCTTTTCAGTAGATTCAATGATATCATCAACATATATTACAATACTCATAAACCTCATATTATTCTTTTAATGAAACAAATGGATTCACTGCAATTTATGTATTTCTCTCTTTGCTAAGCTCATTAGTAAGTCGATTATACCACATTTGAATCGACTATTTTAGTCCATACTATCTTTTTTAACTTTATAAATATACATTCTTGTACTCCTTTCCACTTTGACCAACAATGTATGTGTATACACTCTTTAGGAGTGTTGACACACAAACTTCCTCATTGATTTTATATTATATGCAAGGATATCTTAAACACTTACTTCATTTGTAAAGTTCATATTGTACCATGTTTGTACATTGTGTACATTGAGATGCCATAATAACCAGGTACACATTTTCTATGTATGTTTATTGGAGTATTTATGCACAATAATTACATCCATAAGGTGTTTCAATTAACCTCTTAAGCACTCAAATGCTTTAGGATACTCATGGGGAGTTCCAGTTATATTCAATTCAATAACATATACAACATGTATACGTATTCAGATCCGAATTTATATAATAATCATAATATTCTCGATAACCTATTTTATATGACTTAATATCAAGTGATACATAACTTTTATAAGACGCTTGTCAATTCTCTTTTATATATTACCAGACTAATAAGATATTGGAAAGTTAAAACATCCACCACGGGAGAATACGTCTCTTCATAATCAGTCATAAGTCTTTGCAAAATTTTTTGTGCCACCAATTTTGACTTATATCACTTAATTTGATTTTCACATGATTCGCGTAAAAGACACATTTGTATCCAACATATTTTACAACTTCAGATGTATGGACTGATGGTCCAGAAACTTTCCATTTCATTAGAGAACTAAACTCTGCCTTACTGACGTCTTTCTATTTTGGCCAATCATTTCTTAATATTCATTCATAGGCAGATCTTAAATCTTGATCCTCATCATTTTATCATTTTAAGCGCTACATTATATACAAAAGTATAACGACGTTGATTTTTATTCGATTCCATACATATCTTAGATATGATACAACTTATTGAGATCTCTTTATTTTCAGGTACCTGAGGATCTTCTTGAACCATCATGTCTAATGTCTCTGTAGGAGATCTTATTACTATAACCTCGACTTGACCATCTTAATTACTGGCTCCAATTTTCGAGAAATTAATTATTGGAATCGACTAGTCTACCACGCTTCAGGCGTGCAATAGACTCATTACAAAATATGTAGTTGTCCTCTTGGGACACAAATATAACTAGAGCATAAGCAGTTGATTATGTGACTTACTTAGTCACTCTATATAGGTCAGTGAACTTGTCTGTTAATTTGTTCTTTAATATTGGTAAATGAATTATAATTTAAACTTCTAGTTCATAGTTTATAGTTTGAGGATCAAAATGATATGATAATTCATTTCACTTTTCACTTTCCAACTACCTGTTATCTCCCCCTAATGTTAGGAACATTCATTCACTAAAGTGAAAACCAATGAGCCATAAACAAATTTCTCACTAATGGCTTTAAGTATTCAATCATAGACGATTATTTATACCCAACATATTCTCAAACTTTTTAGAAGTCCCATCTTTGTGCGGTGTGGTGGATGAGTTTCAATATATGTCGCATAACCAAAATCTTTGATGAGACATCTTTGGTTCCTGACCAAAAACCAACTGTATGGGGAGAACTATAACTTATTGGCTTGATGTGAATTGATGGTACTATATATAAAATTACATGTACCTAAATGAACTTTTGCTCCTCTCATGATCATTGGCTTTATAACCAATAGTAATATGGATTAATATGCTTGCTATAACATTAGCTAGGCCACAATCACACAAGCTTCATGTTGTGGATTTGATAACCATTTAGACAATGCATCGATTTCAGAATACTAAATGGTATCATGTCGGGATACACATATTCCCTTATTATTTCCAAAATATTTAGGGATTTAAACCATACTTTAGTTGGTATATCATTAACTTCCCTTGAGAGTAAATATTGCATGTGTAAGTACCATAAAGAATCTTCTAGTTCTTTGATATTTTTCACATCATCTAGACTCGGTATGGTCTAACCGGTCATGCCAATCATTAAATGATTATGAACCATAAACTTCGGGTTTGTGATCATCATATATGCTTTTAGTTGCACTCATGTTTGTTCAATACACAGATAGAAAATACAAGAGAATAACAATTATTATTTCAATCATTCATATTATAACATGTTTTCCATATTTTATTCTCGTATAATCACTCCCTTATATTGCCACTTCTTGTGGTCGATTTCAATATAAACATGGTTGAGGATCATTACAGTTTCCTCATTTACCATGATCATGACCTTATAACGATCGTTTTATAGTCATCGCAATATAACATGGTTGATCTCATTACATGAGCATCATTCCTCAATTACCATGATCACGATCTTTGAACTAATTATTATATCATCACATTTTATTCAAAAAAATATCATACAACATTCATGGTGGCATCATTACAATTTCCTTAGTTATTACATGATTGTGACCTTTCATTGATCGTTATATCATTACATTCACTTTAGGGAATGGATAGCTCCACACAACTTTTATTCTGGTAATAACCTTGAATATTCTTTAACAATATTGCTACTTTATGAGCATATGATCATATATGTATTACTTGCACTATGTTTTATGCGCACATTGTTTGTATACTAAACATATAAAATACGAGACAACATCGTATTAGCAACTCAAACTTTTAACACTTTATTCTCATATGATCACTCTCTTTATTCGCCTCTTTTGGTGGTATATCTCGTTATTAACATGACCATCATTACACTTTTTTATAATCCATTTCATTATTAGTTTGATCATCATACCAATTTTTCAGTTATGTCCATGATCACAATAATTAATATATAGTCACATTCACTTTGAAGAATGAAGGAAAGCCACAAAATGCTTCATAGCTTTTCATTATATGAAATCATTTCCAACTTCTCATTTGATATTGCTACTTCAAGAGTATATCTCAGGTGTGACCAATGGAAAACTTTATCTTGTTTTTCCTTAAAAACAATCTTATTTTCTCATTAATGTATAATTTGAGAAAAAACTTACATGACCGACTCGTATAAGATTTATTGGTCAACATATGACGACCTTTCAGAGAGTATGACACACTTTGAATGTCATACCTGAACATATTTATAATAATATATGAGAGTTGATAAACCACAAATTTTGGTTTTTCATTTGCTTAATTTATCCAATAATATCTACTTACAAACAATATATAGCGTATAGATGACATATACTGTAAAGTTAAATAAAGCAATACATAACATTATAACATGTTATCAAATAAAATAAGGTTATAATAAAACCTTATGAAATAATAATATGTCATCACATTCAAGCAAAATTTATAAATTATACATTAACTTATCATGGCATAACCAATCAAATGCATATCTTATATAAAATATTTGTTGCTCTCACATAAAAAAATAGAAATATCTATAAAATATATTCAATACGAAATAAAGAAACCTATTACTTACACCAAATAATATGTGATAATAGCATGCACAATTATCAACATCTTAGTTGATTTAGTTGATATTGAAATATTATGCAATTCAGTTAACACATGTTACAAAATAGTGTTGGTTCATGAATCAATAATTTAAATAATGCACTTTACGTATAATAAAAGCTCATATCGACTTAAAATATGTTTATATGGTTTGATCATTCTTATCATTTAAGGCATGTGCTATTGTTGTACAAACAAGACAAATAGGTTAAGAATAATTTTCTATGTACCAGCCAATTACTAAGCCATAAAGTAATCTTAAAACCAATTTTCTAACGACAGCTACTTAATTTATTTATTATATTCAATTCAAGTAAAATATATATGAATAGAAATAACAATTAAATCTGAACCATATATTTTTAGTAAATAACTTCATAACAAATTAATTATATCAAATATTTAGATGGTTAGTTTATCATCAACATTCACCATATATTCCACAAATACTTGTTTTCAAAATAAAAGAAAGAATATAAACTTTATGTATGCCAAAACAGTAACTTAATAAAATATCTTAAAAATCACATTAACCATAATGATTAATAGCATAATAAAATCACTAGCCATAAAACACATGCATACATAATTCAATTTATATATTTTTATGATTAAACACTTATTTGCATCACTAAATTATGATTAAACACTTATTTGCATTACTAAAACAAAATAACATGTATAGTAATGATCAAATCAAATACTAATAAAAATTTACAAAATAACATGTATAGTAATAAACAAACATTGATATGGCTTATAATTATGTTGTCCAACCTCAACCGAATATAAAATTCTTACAATCCCATTAATTCATTACAATATAGTATCATCGTAACAATAATTTCACTAAAACATTAATAAACTAGTATTAGAAACCACTAAAGAATATGTATGTATATCAAAATTAATTACTATTATTATTGTTGTTGTTATTTTCAATTTAAAACAGTCATGTGGCTATATTATTAAAATAAGAGTTCGGAAATTAAGATGCGTATATCAGTTTTGGTGACGGATTAAACCCGAACCTCCCATAAGACAATCAAACACCACATAACTATAAAATTCATACGGGCCTATATGGATCCAAACTAATACGCCAAATCTAGTGGTTAAAGTAAAAACTCAATTGAAAACTTACCAACAAAATCGGGCACGTTCTAATGTAATAACAATCAACTGAATCTTCATTAAGCAGCCTTTGTGTGGGATAGTCTTATGAACATGCTATGATAATCTTTTGTATTAACTTTGAATGTTATGATTCCATGGCAGGGGATTAGAGTTTTGGTGAGAGCACTTTCGTGCTGATAACGTGTTGTGAAACAACTAAACCTATTAGCAATATAAAGAGAAGAATAAGAGAATAGGGGAATGTAAATCTTATTGATTGATCTATATACACCGTATATAAATGCCACTATATATAGGCATATACATTAATACAAAAGAAATCAAAGAGATAGGAGTTATAGGAGTTATGTATGTGGAGAGTTACCATATAAAAGATACATTCATAATTTATAGTATGTTCATAAACGGTAATTCGTTTACGATCAAGAATGATCTAGTGTCGATACCCTAGTCTAAAAACATAAAGTCATTAAAAACAATTAAAAAGTACCATTTTTTCTATAATTTACAGTATGTTCATAAATGGTAACTCGTTTACGATCAAGAATGATCTAGTGTCGATACCATGGTCTAAAAACATAAATTCATTAGAAAGTATAACTTGTTCAAAAAGAGCGAGCATATGATTTGGCTCAAGAAAATGACCTAGATTTTGAGCACACCAAAACTACTATTAACCAAGGTAGTATGAGTCATCTTTGCAATAACAACGCTATATATGTCATCAAATCACTAATTTGTTTTCTTGTAGATTGATTGGTTGGACACTTTGTACTAATTATTAACACATTCATTATTTATTAATTCATTTATTTTTGTTATAAGATGACCAATTGTATTTTTAGTTTTAGCATTCGTAAATGGGTTCTTTATCTCTTTTTTGCATAAGTTAGTTAAATATCATATTATCCACAAAAAATCATTTAGTTTTTAAAACCTCTTACCAATAGAGATGTTTTTTTGTTACAGATGACACTTGCCCCACCAATAAGAAGATCTCTTTCATGCCCTATTCACAAACAACAAAAATACTTTTACTCGGCCTTAACCTTTGCACACGTCAAGCATTTTCCGACATAAGCCGCGATGTCACTTTTGAGGTTAGGCCACCAATAGTATTCTTTCAAGTCTTGGTACATGTTGTCCGATCCCGGATGGATCGAGTACTTAGACTTATGTGCTTCATCAAAAATAACATCTCGAATACCGCCAAAAAGTGGAACCCAAATGCGTCCCATAAAGTGCAACAACAACACTAATTTTTGGTGGACAAGAAGTCCATGAAGTTAAATCAAATGAGTGAGACTAGAACTATCCACTTGGTGTATTCTGTTATAGGGGATTTTGTTGTTGTTTTGCCCATTTAAGTAACAACTATCACTTAGACTTCCAATTAATTTTCCCTCTGCTTAACGCACATTTGACAAAAGCAACTTTAGCACCTCATCTAGACTTATTTGAAGTTGGGGATCATTGTGTTGTAGGTTGATCAGTTGGTACAAAAATCAGAACAGGGATGGTAGTTGCTTTAGACCGCTTGTTAACCTAAAATTTTGTATTACTCTCATCTTCAACTAGCTCATGAACAACTGAATTAGTTGTTGGAAAAGGAGACCGGTGAAGGATTGTTCCACGTAATCCTTCAAAATGATAGTGTAAAGCCAAGAAAACTATACCAAACACTGCTCATCCCTTCTCGCAAGATAATGTGTAAACACCTTCAGTTTCAC
The DNA here is from genome assembly GCA_030545235.1 of Helianthus tuberosus. Classification (NCBI taxonomy): domain Eukaryota; kingdom Viridiplantae; phylum Streptophyta; class Magnoliopsida; order Asterales; family Asteraceae; genus Helianthus; species Helianthus tuberosus. The sequence goes on from CM060368.1 coordinate 179,016,003, forward strand.
AAACTCTGTAAGTGTCAATTGATCTCATAAATTTAACATAGCAATATAGAAGTCTGTAATACTCATATTGTTCTATTAAAAAGCATAAATATTATATTCTAACTAGTATTGCTTTGAAAAGTTAGACCGGGTATATATTCATTTCAAATGATCCCAAATTTCCTGTGTGGTGTCATATTTAGCTAGTTGAAACGCTAATTGACTAACTTACTGAATTGTTAATCCAAGTGATAACTTTATTATCAGTATCAAATTTATCAAGTAATAATGCATACTCATCAGCCTTAGACTTATATATAGGCTTACCCTTAACACCCATGACATAACCCCACATATTTTTCCACCAAGAAAAATTTTCATCGCGTAACTCTAGTAGGCATAGTTTTTACCATCTAGTCGGGTACTAATCGACTAAGAGCGTCATCTCTTCCAGCCATATTTCAAAAAACAAAAACAAAAAAACTTTTCATCTCAAACTAACTTTTCGCTAAAACTACTTAAACCTTAAATTTAGTGTAGTTTCGCACAACAGCGATAACCAAAAACGAAACAATGGAAGCAAATAACGAACTAATCAAACGCAAGCAAATACCTGAAATAGGTGACTGTTATAGATTCTTCAACAAGCATGGATCGAATCAAGTCTGATACCATGTTGAAAGACAAACTTGTACAGAGAAAAAGTGGCTAGGGTTTATTGCATTAGACAAGTATAAAGAATAATGAAAGAATAATATCAATTATATATTCAGGCTAGGAGCTTACTAGCTAACGAGTCAAAACCCACAATTAAACTAATCTTCTTTATTATGCTAACAATTTAACTTTTAAGTGTGAGATATATGGATCTCAATCAACTTCTTGTGGCGATTTAAGTGAACCAAATTATTAACTTATTTAGTGACCCAATTAGTAGGTATGCCAAGACAATTTACATAACAATTGGGACTAAATACCAAATAACCTAAACATGATGATTAATTTACAAGCAACAATCAATAAGTTCTAATTTAGCCAATTTGACCTAATGCATCGGATTATTCTAAATTCCATGAATACAAGGCTATAAAAAGGAATTTAATGTGTCCATTATGTACTCAACTAAGTACTAAAGGCATCTATATTTCTTTGAACTAAAATGCTAGGGTTTCCAAAATTTTGTTTGGATATGTCTAAAAGGGAGTTGCAAGGATTGTGTGTTTATTTAAACTAATTATCATACTAGTGGGTTACACGATCTTGACAATAAATTTAGTTTGAAAACTTGAGTGAATGGCCTCTATTTTTCCAAATTTGTTGCATAAATGGTTAGTTAATACGATAGACATTTAAGTGGACCTTAAGGCTCCTCGCATGCATCGTTCATTAGGGCATTATTGTCATTTCCACTACCTTAAAAACAATCGTTTGCAAATAGTTGCTACTCAACCCCACCCCTAACAATGTGCTCCTCAACTAAATTAAAAACCGTCGCAAGTCACATACCACCATCTACAATAACCACAGTTACCTTTTTGACACACTTTCTCTCTCCCTCCCCTACTTTGTCATCTCCACAAATTCTATTTACTCCAATCACAATTTCAACCCTCGTTATCATTGTTTCCATTTCCACCATCTATAACCACAAACTACCTAATTCTTACGCAACGATAGGAAGAGAGGGAGGTTGGAGAAGTTTGAGACAGATTGATATATGATTTAGGTTTGAAAAAACATTCATTGTATTTAATTTAAATTAATAACATGTATGTCATTCCTTGACGGTACGCATACGCCAGTTTGGCTCAATTCTGCACGCCAATCCTTGCCTGATACGCGTACGCCGATTTGGCTCAAGCTAGGACACCACTTTCCACAAAGAGAGCAACAACATCGCTATCCCATTCACTTAATCCAGAGCTCCACCCATTCGACACCATCGCATGGAAGCAGCACTGGACTGGGGGAACTTAAAGGGGTATGGTCCCAAAAGACGCGTGCGACTACACGTACTCGAGGCCACATTCCTTAGAGATGAGCTATAGCCAGATTCATGAGACCAAACAGGTCCCAGCAGGGTATGCCCTGGCACTCATCATGATGGAGAAATAGTAAAGGGGACAACTCGTACAAAAGGACACCACTTGGCACCACTCACAGGTCCCCAGACACTGCCCCACGATCTCCATAAAGGCTGACGATAGGCCGAACCAAAGGTATAAGGATACGCTGAGGTGGAACCAACAGAGTCGCACCATGTCAGCCCTAACCCTGCAAATGTTGATGTCCCGCCAGAGGAGACCAAATGGATATTCCTCAAAGATGACAGTTGTAAAGGCCCATCAGCCCATAATCTCCTTCCTTACCCTTCCGCTATAAATAGAGACCTTTACCTCCAGGTTTGGATCATCGGCTCTCTCACTCTCTTACCCTTAACACACACATTCGTTTATTCTTCTTAAGTGATACTTATTCTCACACCGGATTGTGGTTACAAGGAGAACCCCCAACCTCTCCTCCTTGTAACGAGTCTCACGGTGATTTGTTTCGCAGATAACAATCGGATCATCATCGAGGAAAGATTAAGGATTCACCTTTATTTGGCGATACCATTTCACAAGAATAAATCCGTAGGATTTAAACTTGGTGTTTCTTCAAAAGGATTCGTTAGTGGCAAGATTTGGAACTGGTAATCATTTATATGATAATTATAATTGAAATATATTCCTTAACTATATAAGAAGAGTTAATAGCCAAAATGGTCCCTGAGGTTTGCTCACTTTTGCCACTTTAGTCCAAAATCCAAAAATTTTAAATCTGGGTCCCTAAGGTTTACATTTTGTTGCCATTTTGGTCCAAAAACGAAATCAGGTCAAATTTTCAAAAAAGAACCTGCTATTTTGTCTTTATGCTCAGGGGTATTTTAGTCATTCTGCCTCTCTCTCTTGAATAAAAACCCCTCTGCCATAGGAACTGCCTCTCTCTCTTAAACGAAATCAGGTCAGAATTTACACCCCTCTGCCTCTCTCTCTTCTCTCTCTTCTCTCTCTCTCTCTCTCTTCTCTGAACTACCACCACCACCCCCACCACCGCATCATCCCCACCACCACCTTCCCACTGCCGCCAACACCACCATCCCACTGCCATCATCTCTCTCTCGAACACCACCGCCACCGAACTCCACCACCGCCGTCCACCACTGCCATCATCTCTCTCTAATTACCCAATATCAATCACTCCCTTTGTCAGTATCCATACTTTAAATCCCAAATTGGAACAACTAATCCACAAGTTCACCCAAAATCCCCCAATTTCTAGAGAGAGAACTAATCTGACACCACCAATCACCACCACAATCATCATCAATCTGCAATTAAACAAAAACCCACATGGCGGGGACCAACGGCGGCTCAGCCGAATCACCGCCACCGCCTCCGCAACGGTGAGTTCCCGTTCCACCGATTGCTCTGCCATCGCAATCATTGTTCGAAACCCTGTTCACCATCGGACAAATACCAGGGTTTAGTCCGGCACCCATGACTCTTATTTCGAATTACTTCTCTGATCAATACCCAGATGTTGATTGCCGGTCGTTTTCGCAGCTTCTCGCCGGAGCTATGGCTTCCCCTGTTTCAAAAATTTGACCGGCGAGTGTTGTTGAGGGGTTGAAACAGACGGATAAGAAGAAATCAGGGGTTTTAAGTCGAGATTCATCTTCATGGCTGGTGATTCTCTTTATATTTCAACAACCCCTGTGTTTTATTGTATTAGTTAGTTTGGTTTGCTGAACTTGAAGCTGGTGATAAGAACAGGTGGTTCTGTGGGGCGGCAGATCTGTGTAGGGAGAGAGAGAGAACTGAGAGAGAGACTTGAATGATCTGTGTTTAGTGAGAGAGAGAGAGAATTATACATATATTATAGAGTAAACTGAGAGAGAGAGAGACTTGAATGATCTATGTTCTATGGCAGAGAGGTTTTTATTCAAGAGAGAGAGGCAGAATGACTAAAATAACTCAAAGCATAAAGACAAAATAGCAGGTTCTTTTTTGAAAATCTGACTTGATTTCGTTTTTGGACCAAATGGCAACAAAATGCAAACCTCAAGGACCCAGATTTAAAAATTTTGGATTTTGTACTAAAGTGACAAAAGTGAGCAAACCTCAGGGACCATTTTGGCTATTAACTCATATAAGAATCACATAAAAAAAAAGTTTAATTTTTGTTACTTTTTTAGCAAAATTTATTTCCCTTTCATTTGTGGGGTAAGTTGTGTAAGGGTATATTTGGGAGAACAACATTGATTGTATCATCTACAAGTATTTATTCCATGTTGCATGGAACGGGACCTATCGAAGCGAAGTGGGTCCCACACTACTAAGGATCGGATGGCTAAAAACATTTGTGGTTGTCTTCATTATTAAGGACATTCTGTCAAAACAAATATCAGATCATTCATCTTATTGGTCATCAACATCTGGCTGATTTCTTACTGCCACAATGTATGTACTACTTGTGGGCCTTCCCTACATAGGAACGGCATCTTACCATTGATTTAACTCGTCGTATCTTTGTCGTTTACGAATAATAATATCAACTTTCCTTTTATTGATCTATTTTTTAAATAACTAAAATCCTAGCACAAAATCTAACTCAGATATGAAATTACTTGCCAATCCAATAATCCATGACGTTCTAATGTGAAGGTTATGTTGGAGTTCAATTTGTTTCAGATAGTCTAGACGTTTTACCATATTAGGTTTTCGAGCAGTGAGTTTTCTCTGAAGGGGTGGGCGGGTCTGGTCACCAACGGTCTCTGCGTTTGCAGAGCGTGGGTAGCCTTTTGCCAGTGGGTTTGCCCGGATGGCCGGCTTGTATAGTATTCTTTGGCCGTAAAGAATTTTATGTATTTTATTATTTCATAAATGATTTATATTCAATGAGAAACACATGTTTCTAATATACTTTTTATTCCTAAATATGATTTTAGAGCTTGAGGGTTCCCTGGAAGCAGCATTCTTATCATGGTTCATACATCACACATTCTCCAAGCTCTTCCAATAACGCTGTTTATTATTTGTATCTATACGTACGCACCATTTTTATCGCGTATATACTTTTTCATATCGAGTTTTCGTGTATCCGATGTTCTTTCTCTTCATAAAAGTATTTCACAGATCTTATTGCTATATTTTGGTATACACATGTATAACTGTGTAAGAAAATATTATTATGATTTCTTTTTTTGTTTTCTTTGAATGAATTACTCATAAATGAAAAAATTAATAATAAAACCAAGCGATTCGGACATAACTTATTGGAATGACAAATATACCCTACCCATGTTTACAATATTTCATCAATCTACAAAACATCTAGTTGTGGAAAACTGTTGTTGCTTGATGTACATGTTAGCATGGCAGGAATTTAGCTTTTGGGAAAAGGGATTTGATTAAAGATAATTACAAGCATAATAATTAGAAAAGAAGGTTGTTATATTAAGAAAAAGAGAGTAATTTAAGAAATAATAATAATAATAAAATTACAAAAATATCCCTTCTCCATAGTATCATAAATCTAATCCATACATTGATAATGTTCAAGAAGCCTATTGGCTTCTCTAATCCCACTAAAATAAGCACCATGAGTTGTAGAGTAATGAGTTCTATGTGTTGCTTCTCCTGCAAAAAGGATTTGAAGTGGGTGTGAACCACTTGTGGTCAATGGCTCAGCCAATGTGTCTATGTCGCAACCACTTGACCCAACCGCGACATAACTATATGAACCCAAAAACAAAGGATCACTCGCCCATTTACTCTTTAAAACCTTAACAAGATTCACTTTTGATGAGTTCTTGATCACATTCCCATTACATTGTTCATGGGAATCCGACGCATTCGACAAAAAACTTGATAAAGTTGTGGAGACTTCATCAAGAATCACTTCATCCGACATTGTTTCTAGCTTAAGCGCTTCTTCACCCGCAAACCAAGCTAATAACACTTTTGACTTTTTATATATTGGTGCCACCGAAGCCGTTTTCCTCATCCACCATGGGATTTTCGGGTTCCTACCTTCGGAATCACTTTTATGGAATACCAATTGTAGATTTGGGAATTGATCGAAACCGGATAAATCAGGACTTAGTTGCATGAAAAGCTTGTTGACAACACCATACCCGAGTCTTGAAATGGCTCCAATCTTGTAATCCGGAAGTGGTGGACTAAATTTAAGCATACCCGAATCATTAGAATCGTTGGAATCGCGGATTCCGGCTTTGAGTACACCTAATGGAACTGTGACAATCACATGATCAGCTGATAAAGTAGTACCATCAAGAAAGTGTACCTTCACTGGTTTTCTACCATCATCATCATAACCATTTTCTACTATTCCAACTTCAATTTCAGATTTAGGATGCCACTCAATTTTACAAACTTTTTTCCCTAGTTGAATGACCCCACATGGTAAAATAGATGCTAGTGATTCTATAACACTAGAGTAGCCTTTACCAATGGTGAGTTCTTCACCAGGACACACAGTATACTCACACTCTGCATCATAATTTAGATCAAACAAATCATCAGCACCTGTATGAGTCCTTTGATTGTTTTCTTGTATTGCAAAAATACCTTCTTCCAACAACTTCCTATTCCTATTCCAATTCCCATCCCCATTCCCATTCCCATTCCCATTCCTGTTTCTTGATTCCATTTGCCAATACTCTTCAAGACCTTGTCTAAGGAAAGCACCAACACTCCTATTCCCATTCCAATTCCAACATGTTTTCCTTTTCCCTTGAACAAACTCCATAAGATTCTCAAACAGTTTCAACACAGGATCAACTAAAGATGGATGTAACACATACCCATGTTCAGCAATGGTGATTGGATCATCAAGAATCCCATCCATACACTCCCATGGCTTATCTGATTCCATGGAGTTAGATTCCAAAGCTATCTTATAAACCGGGCTACCGCCAATTCCATGGATCCAAGTAGCTCCCATTTCGACTCGATCACCACCAAACTCTGAAGTCTTAATCCTCCCTCCAATTCTATTCCCACCTTCAACAACACAAAGATCAATTCCACCTTTTGATCCCATAGATTTATGAAGCCTGTTTGCAGCTGTTAACCCTGCTATTCCTGCTCCAATGATCACTATTCTTGGCTTCTTGACCACCATTTTGGAAATAAAAATCTAAACTTTTTTTCAAGAAAATGAAATATAATTTATGGGTATTGTAGGAAAGTGTGTTTCTTTTGTGGGTCTGCAAGAAAAGATTGTGAAATGAAATTATTTCATTCAGAGTGTGTGTGTATGATCTAGTTATGGACAGCATATATAACAAATGGTGGTTAAACTTTATGGGAAGGTACTGGAGTAAGCAATTATAATTTGTGAGTGCAATATGCACACGCTTGCATTTACTCATTTAATTTTTTTTATATATTATTTAATAACAGATCCTATTGATGTTCAAAGGGTCATGCATAGTAATGTTATGACCCCGATATCTATGAACGTAGTTTTTAAAATACTTAGTTTTGCTATTCAAAAAGGGGGTAGCGGCGCAGCTTGTTACCCGTTTACCAACAATCTTGATGTAAATTCGTCTATATATATGATTGGTAAAAGAGATTATTTATACACTATCATAATTAGCTAACTTTTGATTTGTAATTTTAACATGCAAGAAAGATGAAAAGAAGAAGGCAAAACTACAAGTTAATAAGTTTTTTTTTTCTTTTTTTGCGCATTAATCGATTTTATTTGTGTATAAATCACATCTTATGATTTATAAAGGTGACATTATTACACTAAACAAAGGATTCTAGATTAGAAGTTTCAAAACTACTAGGTTTATAAGTTATTTTGCGTATTAATTGAGATTTTATTTTTGTATAAATCACATCTTATAATTTATAAAAGTGACATTAAACAAGGCTTTTAGATTAAAAGTTTGTTGTATAAAATAATGTTGCGAGTGACATGTTTCTTGGTCTAGTTATAATTTTTTTATCAACATTTCTCGATATTTTAAAGAGCGAACCAAAAGCTGAACCGGAAGATCCACCATTATACCAGTTCAACGGGTCGGTCATGTCTCCAAAAGTGATCGTCTAGCAAAGAGAGGAACGGATAACTACCGGTTTATTCTTGTTCACTAAAATCCGGTTTTCACGCTTTTTTAAGATAAGTAGGATGTCTAAATTTCTAGCAACTTTATATACACAAAAGTTATTCCAAATTTGATGAGACATGGAATTATTATGTTAATTTGTTTTGAAGCAAATGAGCTGCTTAAATTTCTTATCACCTGCAAACAGTAGACACTAGACAACCTAACACCTGAGGTGGTTATGTTTCTACATCAACTTAATCATTCTATATTGAAAAGTTATTCTAAATATGATTAATTTAACATGTTTCAAATAATTGTAAATAAAACCTTTTGTTTTTGTACAAATATAGTGATGCAAAAATTCAAATATTTGAAATGTGACTTCGATGCATCAAGAGATAGAAAGTACTCATACAGGGGTGGAACCATAATGTAACAAGTTGTGGCACGGGCTACGGTTCAACCCCGTATTCGTAGTGTTTTTTTTTATATAAAGAATACCCCAAAAAATACGATGATACCCTTAACCAAAAAATAAGATACTTGATATTACTAAAATCCCATTTTTTTATAAGCCCAAATATTTTACAACCCAAAAACTTATATAATAATTAAGTCTGAATGATAAAATAAGCCCAAATTAATAATAATATATAGAACTGAAAGAAGGCTCTAAATATAATTGATAAAGTTAGCCCAAGACCCAAAACAATATTATAATTGAATAAGTGATCTTGCCCGTCATATGGTGAAAACCGGAACACATAGTTCTTGTCCTTTGATTTATCGGGTAATGAACCTAGCTTTGATTTTACCAGTTGCAACCGCAAACGTTGAAAGATGTTTTTCTAAAATTGAATGGGCTCGGAATATTTGAACAATGCTATGGTTTTTGAGGTCGAAATTTTGATGAAGTAAAAGACGACGATGTGATGGAACGATTTCAAGCTATAAAAAAAGAAGATGATAAATCTATTAGATATTTGTTTTACTTTATTTATTATCGCTTTTTTATTATTGTATGATTGCACGGTAAAAAAAAATCATGATACCCCTAAATTAATGGGCTAGCTCAGCCAATGTACTCTTACTGAGTTGGTCATATTCATGTGGGGTTGATTCATACATCAATACTTGTTCTCTATAATTAATGGGCTAGCTCTGTCAATGTACTCTTACTGAGTTGGTCATATTCATGTGGGGTTGATTCATACATCAATACTTGCTCTCTATAATAAAAACTGTCGGTTTTTCTAAATAATATAGTATAACACATTGTAAATTTATCAGTAACGTTCTAAAGTAATTATATTTACTCAATTGTTTTTCTTACAACTAATGAAAACTTTTGGATTTGCTGACATTGATGTCACACTAGGAATTGTTTCTTAAACAACATAACCAAACAGTTGATATGTAAGGCACATGACACATGCAACTTGCCTCGTGCTTCCTAGATTAAGACACTTCGATACTAGAAAATCTGAAGCATAAAATCTTGAAACATTGCATGATCAGAATTTTTATCTATCTTTTTTGGGCATGTGTATGATAATGACTTAACTTGTAACATCATCATACAATCTTTACTTTTATAAGATTTATAAGTAGAGAATGACATTATAAATCTTACAGTATGGTTTTTGAGTGTTGTGACATTGTGTATGGTGATTGTTTGGATCAATAGTAGGGCGATGATGTCTCTCAAGTCACATGTGTATCCAATAAAAGATGGGCCACACATCATGAATGGTCATCATCATGTCACATGTGTGTCCCATACAATATGACTCACGACACACACTATGAGAGGTCTTGATCAATTAGCCAAGGCCCTAGTCAGAGTGCATTCATATAAACACACGTTTGATGAAAGATATATTGATTTAGCAATTTTGGGTTTCGTCGGTCACCACTTTCTACCCATGTGAATGTAGGTTTTGAGATTTCGTTTGTAACTTTGATAGCTTTCGGAATCATGTTGAATCACTTTGAGATTGACCATGAAGTTAGATCAGATGAGTCGTATTTGTAAGGGGTTGAACCATCGCAACGTTTTACTTGGTGTATACTATCGACGATTATAATTATTGGTAGTTATGAAAGTTGCTGCAAGAAAACAATCTCAGTAGCAACTATGTTGCTACCGAGCTTCACTAATGTTGCTACCGACCATCATGTGATACATTCTCTACCAAATTTTGGTAGCTTAGTTGCTACCGAGTATAGCAACTTCGGATTTTGAATTACTTTTGAAGATCTATTTCTATGCAATGTTTTGCCAACCGTGCAAATCTTATGCTTTTTCGATGAAGCACTATTAGAGCAAAACATAATTTTTTTTGCGTGATCCCAGCTAGGGGCGTTGCCTCTTGGATCCCATCGGGGGCCCCCCGACTGCATGCTGGGTCTCAGGTTTTTGCCTCTAACAATCTTAGAGGTTCCTTAGTAACGAAGTTATAGTAAATAATAATATTAAATTAATTTGCATGTACTATAGACATCCTAACTCGTATTAATATTTATGATTTCTTTTTTAGTCTACAAGTTTTTTTTTATGAAAAATAAACTTCATTAAAAACACATCTTCGACCCAAACAGGCAAAAGGCCAACACACAAAGAACCCCAGACCCAAAAGGGCAAAGGGCAAACAGATTACAACATATACATTGGATATTTACACCACTCCCTCCAAATGATATATTTACAAGAGGGTCTATTTTTCACCCAAGCATAACCCCTAGATTTAATCTCAGACACAATCTCTTGCGGACTTCTCCTTATATGATTGAACACTAAGTCGTTTCTAGCTTTCCAGATACACCAAACAAAAGTAATAACTAGACCGATCATAATCTTTTTTTTTCTTTTTTTTCAAAAAGGCACGAGTTATGGATATCCAGTAAATCCTTGAAGGCGAAGGCGAAGATCGGGGGAATATTGCACCAAGTACTGACGGCCACCCAAACTCGGGAAGCCAACGAACATGCCGTGAATAAGTGATCCACTGATTCCTCGTACTCGTCACAAAAAGGACACATAACTGACGTAATATCCACATTCCTTATTTTCAAGTTAACTTTTGTAGCAAGCCTATCAAGATTCCCTCTCCACGCCATTATGTTACATTTTAGCGGAATCCAATTGCACCAATCGAAATTAGGGAAACAGTTATGTCCCTATCGTTTATGTGTTCCTTTTTCACCGAACTGACCGAGAAACCGACCTATTTGTCTACGTTCCAGTACCACGAATCTGTATCATTTGACAGTATCACCATGCTTAAAACATCTAGACATTCCTCCCATTCCTTAAGCTTGGCGTCCGTCTCAGGTTGTCTAGTCCAATTCCAAGAGTAGCCAACATTGTCTTGCTTCGTCTCTAATCTGTCTGCAACCCTGCAAGATTTAAACCTTTCCAAAACAAACAAATGTGACCATCTTTCCAGAAAAGGGGAATCCCCAATCCAGGTGTCAAGCCAAAAACAAATATCGTTACCGTTACCCACTTTACCCAAAATCATCCGGTTTAATCCCTTCCCATTAATTTTTATTTTGGAAGTCACTTTTACGATATTTATCCAACAACAATGTTGCCATTTAAAGGCAAAAATCTTTTTTGATTAATTTTACCATGGCACGCCTCCACTAATTTTCTCCATAAATTTTGCTTTTCGGCCTTATACCTCCAACCCATTTATATAGGAGGGCCTCATTAACTTCTTTGATTCTGTTAATACCCAAACCCCCCTTATTCTTAGGCCAAGTAATCCAATCCCAAGTCACCCAGTTCATTTATTATTGTCACTATTGCCCGTCCAAAAGAATTTTCTCATTTTTGACTCAAGAATTTTGATAATGCCCACTGGAACCTTATATAAAGAAAACTAATATATAGGTAAACTCTCCAGAACAGAGTTGATCAATGTAAGCCTCCCCCTATAGACATATTTTTTGCTTTCTAAACCGACAATCTTTTATTAAATTTCTCAACAATAGGATCCCAGTTACTAATTCTATTCATGTACGCCCCCACCGTAATCCCCAGATAGGTCAGCGGGATTCTATCCGTGTTGCATCCTATCACCTTAGCCATGTTTTTTTATATCGCACTCATCCACTCCCATACCATATAAGTTGGATTTGTGAAGATTGATTTTCAAGCCAGAGCACATATAAAAAATTCTTAGGCATCTAGCCACGTTAGTCACATTTACCCTATCCCATTCTCCCATCAGAAGAGCGTCATCGGCATAAAGGAGGTGGGAAATGACCGAACCACTATTAATTAGGAGTTTGAATCCCTTTATACAAACCTTCCAACCCAGCTTTGCTAAAAATGTTAGACAGGGCTTCCATAACCAGAAGGAACAAAAATGGAGATAACGGGTCACCTTGCCTCTAACAACCTGCACTTTCGCTCTCGTTACTCTCGTTACGCCTAGCACCCGAGATTCAGATCATAATGTAAAGTATATCGCTTACTATGCTACATCGCATACTTTCGCACTACAACGCTTATTACAACACACTATATCATAACGCTTACACTTAAAACGCTATTCGTATACATTATTACGCTATTACTACGCTACTCGCTATCGCTCAACACGAACGCAACGCAACGCAAACTCAAAACGCAGTTACTTATAAACATGTTATATTATATTATTAGTTATACATATATAATCATCTATGTATCAAAACTTGCTTAAACGCGCAAACGCTCGAATGCACAACTCAATTTATCGCACTAGAACACAACGTAACACAATACTACTATCCCGCTAAAACACACAATGTACTCACAATATTTAATGCAACAAAACGCACCAAACGAACCAAAAGTTGGATGAAAACGAAACATAACTCGGCCGTCTGAATTGGCCATCCGTCCGGATGCAGCTCGCCCATCCGAACACAGCCATCCGAACCCCGCCACCCAGACGCCATCCATCCGGAAATCGCAGACCTGGCCTCAACTATAAATAGAAGCCTTGTGTCTCATTTCAACACTCTTGTTTCTCCAAACACTCTCAAGCGCTCTCAAGGTTCTGGATTGCGATCAAGACCATTTTGTAAGCTTTTCTCTTCTGATTTCCATATCCATTTCACTTCTACTCCATATCCTTCAGCACAATCACACTCACACACTCAAACTTTCTCAAAATCAGTGATTCTGAGTACCTCGAAGATGGTTTTCACTCGGTTTGCCTAGGCAAACCGCTGTGGAGCCTCAATCACTCGAGATGGAATCAAGTTATGAAAGATCTTAACATTTTTTCAACTTGTTTGTAAATTCTTCTTCGATTTTCATACAAATTTGGTGGAATCGGGAACTCGTCAAACTCCCAACTCTTTCCATAGTCGAGAGCCGGCTTGAGGGCTGATTTCCACCGAAGAGATGGACCGACTGACGGGTAGAACATGAATCTTCACCAAGAACAGAACACCCGATCGAATGGGTAAGGCCCATCCGCCCGAATGAATTGGGCTTGGTGTTTTCCGTTGTTTGAATCCGTCAACATGCCCGTCTCCGTTAAACCAAAACCATTTCTTAAGAAAAATCTTTAAAAAAACTTCGGCTCAGCCATCCGTCCGAATGGACAAATGTCCATCCGTACGAATGACTTGACCATGACGATTTTCCGTGGTTTAATTTTTGTTACCACGACTGTTAAAACGTTTTAAATTAAAACTTTAAAAATTTTAACGGTTCACAAACAACCGCAAACCATCGGCCCGAATGGGCCATCCGTCCGGATGGAGCCCATCCGTTCAGATGGACTGTTGAACACTTAACTCGCCTTTTATCCCACTCGACACTCTGATTCTCGACCGTGTCAGCACTTGGAAGACTTATGCTTATGTTCCCGTATGCAGGTTGACCCGGCGCTCCCTTCAATCCAAGAGGATCGTGTTTCTTGATTAGGACACGCACCGTGAGTATACTTGACCCCCTTTTACGCTTTAAAACACAATTTGGGGTGTAACATACGTTCATATCTAAAGCACACTTATCAAAACGCAGTACACGCTCTAAACTATTATCACTTACGAATGACTGACGTACATATTTACACGTGATGCTTGATACATATGTGCTAGGACTCTTACTCGTGACGTTCCACCTTAGCTAGTATGGTACTATAGTTAGACTGACACCCGACGGAGTCTAGTTAAGGATAAGACGCCCTATTGGCTCTCCTTCGCAGTCATCTCAGGACTTAGATGGTAGTTTTTTTCTTGTAGTGTATATGTTGCGTATCTTGTTTATGTATCTGGGAATTCGCAACGTTTTAGCTACTTTATTACTATATCAAACATGTATACTCGCCAATACATTTTTGTATTGACATTATTTTAACATATGTTGCAGGTTAAACGCAGGTTATCATGAATCAAGAGTAGGCTACTTTAGAAACCCACCTAAAATCTAAGTTGTTGGATTTGCATTGTTTGAGAGACATGAAATCTGTATGACTTTTTATGAAATATTTGTTTATTAGTATGGGATAATGAACTTGTTAAATATTGTCGCTAAATTAGTTGTTATGGATTCTCTTGAGCAATCTGATTCGCTTAGTGCCGCGCCCCGATGATTTCGCCATCGGTTGGGGTGTGACAGATTGGTATCAGAGCCATAACTATAGGGAATTAGGTAGAATTTTAGGATTCGACCTAGTCTATAGTCTAAGTACCAAACAGACCCTCTCGTGTGAACCCACATACTGTGGCTTCGTACGAACCTATGTGCTATACTCTTGTGCGAACCCACCTAGTGTGGCTTCGTACGAACCTAAGTGTTATATCCTTGTTCGAATTCACCCTGCTACATCTTCGTACGAACCCACATACTATGGCTTCGTATGAAGGCAGCCTTTCCTAAGGTTGAAAAATTATTTTGCCTTTCCTAAGGCTGACACAATATACACATTTGAAGACACTCGCATAACACAAATGAGCGATTTCGTCGAGACTAGGTGTGAAAACCAAGAACTCTCGACAAGATCACTCACTCAGCGCATAACTCTTAGCACGAGAACCACTCGTTGAGACAGGAGTGATATCCACACCTCAACGAAAATCTCCATTTCTATCTAGTGGAAAATTCCAAATTTATTCGGCGAGCACAACCACAACTAGGAGCGAAGTTGTTAAGTTAGGGGTGAAACCCGCATCTTAATAACCCGTTCCACTCCCTAAAATGATTTTCAAAAGATCTCACCAAAGTCTCGACTATTCCGATGACTCGAGCCGCGTAGTAACCGGAAGGATGAATGTCGTTAGCCATATCACGGTGAGAGCATAGTCTATTAGGCCAAAGCGTGTGCTCAAACTTATTGGGAATAGTTGAATCACCTTGGGTAGTCGATGTCCCAAAACCCAGGACGCTCTATCTATTTTCTAGCCTACAATCGTCGATTTCACACATCATCGAATTTTATCATGACCATGTGTTTTCAATTTGGATATTTTACGCCTTATCAATTCCTCGATTTATCGCTTTTCGCTCCTCGCTTTACAAAATGCGCACAACTCGCACAACCATCGCAACCTAAAACAAGAGCTAAGACTCACAACAAAACTAAACGTCTAACAATCCTCTCTTCTTTAACGCGTCATCGTGTCACACCCCCAAAAATCCACGCGCGGAGTATCACCGCTTGGAGGCGTGACTAACCAGGATCAAGCCACCAATCATATTGAACAAGCATGTAAGTAAACATAATTCAACCAAACAATATGAAAGGTGTTCAAAACCAAAGCATAGTTAAGTGTTTAGCGGAAGCATAATTGTAACACCCAATGTAAGTATTAAATACGAAATAAAGAAATGTTATTAGCATGGCACACACTGCCATGTCCCACAACGACCGCGCCTCCCTGTGCAAGCCCCATGAGTACCTAACGACCTGCAAGGCATGTAGCAACGAATCAACAACAAAGTTGAGCGAGTTCACAGTTGGTTGTTTAGTGATAGCATTTGTTTCGTAAATCGTATGTTCGTTTTGTAAACCATGTATCGTATTAATTCGTATCGCGGTCACCCTGACATGTTTGCGAAGATTAGTGGGGGCTTCCCATGTGTTATTAGACCACGCGTATCGACTGCTACGAAAATGTAAGAGGTGCCCTAAGTCAATGTCTATCAAAATGTAAGAGGTGCCCTAGGACGAATGAAACCCTTATCCAAGAGTTCTTGCAATTGGTTAGACAGTTCTTCCAGTTCGGTTGGAGCTAAGCGATAAGGTACTCGAGCTATGGGTGCTGCTCCAGGAGCTAGCTCGATCTGAAACTCGACTTGACGATGAGGCGGAAGACCAGGTAATTCCTCAGGGAATACCTCAGGGAAGTCACGTACGATAGGAAAATCTTCTATCTTCTTATCTTTCTTCGCGGTGTCAGTAACGAGAGCCAAAATAGCAGTGTGACCCTTTCGCAAACACTTCTGGGCCTTAAGGAAAGAGATGATGCTCACAACAGCACCACTCTTGTCGCCACGAATCATGAGAGGTTCATCCCCTGAACGAGGAATACGGACGATCTTCTCGTTGCAAAGAATCTCTGCTTGGTGTTGGGATAACCAATCCATCCCCATGACAACGTCGAAACTACCCAAGACGATAGGGATGAGGTCGATAGAGAAGGTCTGATTAGCAAGAACAAGATTACAACCCTTGACTACGTGTGTGGCCTCTAAACTCTTACCATTAGCTAGTTCTACAGTGTACTTGGTGTTCAAAAGTGTTGGGGTACGCTTAAGCATTTGACTAACTTTTAAGGACACGTAGCTAGTATCGGCACCCGAATCAAATAAAACAGTAACATAAAAGTCGTCCAGTAGGAACTTACCCGTCACGACGTTGGGATCGTTCCTTGCTTCACCTTGTCCAATCACAAAAACACGACCCCTGGCACCATTGCCGTTGTTACCCCCGTTGTTTCCATTCCCCTGATTGTTATTATTGTTGTTCTGATTCTGATTCAGCTGGGGACAATCTCTCTTGAAGTGGCCTTCAGCTCCACACTGAAAGCATCCCCTGTTGCCTCGCTGTTGCTGCTGCTGGTCTTGTGGAGCTGGTGGTTGTTGTTGCTGGTTCTGATTCGCAGGTCGTGAGCTCCTACAATCCTTAGCTTCATGACCCATCTTGAGACACCTCTGGCAATGACCCTTGTTGCACTGACCACTGTGGTGTCTGTTGCATCTGTTGCACTTTGGAAGGTTTCCTCGATATCCACCCTGCCCTTGACTACCAGAAGATTGCTGACCAGGGCTCTTGTAGTCGTCAGTCCTTCTCTGCTGAGACTGAGATTGAACAGAAGTTGAACCTTTGCTTGAAGTTCCATCCCACTTACGCTTGTTGTCGCTGGGAGTTTCAGAAGTAGCTGTAGCACTAATACGCTTTGGTAACCTGTTCTGCTCCACCGCCTGATCAGTGAGATGATGAGCCAATTGAACAACTTGCTGGATAGTGGCGATGTTGGCTGAAGTCACATGACTTTGAATCTCTGGCACTAAACCCTTAAGGTATAGTTCGATGCGTTTGATGGGAGGATCCACCATAGTAGGACATAAGATAGCTAGCTCATTCGATCTTTTTGTGTACGCTTCAATTTCTGACCCCGTCATCTTTAAGTTGAAGAACTCTACTTCCAGTTTGTGGATGTCATCACGATTGCAGTACTCTTCCTTAATCATTTCCTTAAAATTGTTCCATGGGGTGGCGTTAGCAGCAACCAACCCCAGCATTTGGACCTGAGCGTTCCACCATGTGAGCGCTATACCCTCGAGAGTACCGGTAGCGTATTTCACCCTGCGAGCCTCAGGGCATTCACACATTTCAAAGACGGACTCGAGCTTCTCGAACCAGTGGAGGAGTCCAACTGCCCCTTCAGTGCCACTGAAAGTACCAGGACGACAGTCCATGAAAGTTTTGAATGTGCACGCAGGCGGCTGAGCATGCTGGCCTCCTGCTTGGGCGGCTGCAAGTGCCGCAGCGACTTGTTGGTTAATCAGAGCCGTCAACTGGGCTTGAGTTAAGTTAACGCGTCCACTCATGATCTCCATATCAAAGGAAAACATGAGTGAGAAAGGTTCGTGAAAGTGCGATGACAGAAGAGAGTAAGCACACATGTGTTTTCAAACTATAGTTGCTACGTTTATCTAAGCATACCATAAGCAATGTTCTATGTAATCTAGCAAGTAGGCAATAAAACATAAATCATATCACCTAGAATGTCGAGTCTTGCACGTAGAGCGAAGCGTCGTTGTGGATCGTTGAACACTGTACAGGTTATAGTCTGGTTTTAATAAAAACGTTTTCCCTTATTAAAACCAAGTTTGCTATAACCAATGGCACTGATACCAATCTGTCACACCCCCAAAAATCCACGCGCGGAGTATCACCGCTTGGAGGCGTGACTGACCAGGATCAAGCCACCAATCATATTGAACAAGCATGTAAGTAAACATAATTCAACCAAACAATATGAAAGGTGTTCAAAACCAAAGCATAGTTAAGTGTTTAGCGGAAGCATAATTGTAAAACCCAATGTAAGTATTAAATACGAAATAAAGAAATGTTATTAGCATGGCACACACTGCCATGTCCCACAATGACCGCGCCTCCCTGTGCAAGCCCCATGAGTACCTAACGACCTGCAAGGCATGTAGCAACGAATCAACAACAAAGTTGAGCGAGTTCACAGTTGGTTGTTTAGTGATAGCATTCGTTTCGTAAATCGTATGTTCGTTTTGTAAACCATGTATCGTATTAATTCGTATCGCGGTCACCCTGACATGTTTGTGAAGATTAGTGGGGGCTTCCCATGTGTTATTAGGCCACGCGTATCGACTGCTACGAAAATGTAAGAGGTGCCCTAAGTCAATGTCTATTAGCATTGACCCTTTGCCCATAGTCCATTAGTACACGCCCGTCCGACTGGCACAGTGTGAGGTTTGTTAAACCTAATAGCGCTATTAACTAATGACCCGCTCGCCATAGGCCTCGGCGATTAAGTCGATAAATGAGGGACTTCAATTGATAGAGTTGATGGTCTTATGATCGTACGTATCCTGTTGTATGGGGAATACGCAAGTTTGTAGTTACCGTTGTGTACGTAGGTTTTACGTACGTGCCCTTCAATCTGAGGAGAGTAAAAAGTAGTTTAATAGTAATGATAGTACGAGTAGTTATTCAATCCCATTCCCAACCTTTGGGAACCCCATGCCTTAGAAGGAGTGTGAACTCACCTTGGTTTGCTCGGCAGATACACAGAAAGGTTACTTGAGCTATATGTGGTCAACCACGTCCTAACATGGTTACCATACAAGTCAGGTCTAGGTTCAAGTAATGCACGTATGTTTTACACATAAGTTAACAGATTACGAACACGTATTGATCATGGCAACACGTAAATCACTTAAATAGTCAAGTCCACATAATACCCAACTTGTGCGACTCAGAAGGTTGGGCTCGCACAAGTTCATTAGCCCATTAGTCTTGTGCGATTCCCTAAATAAAGCCCAACAGAATAACCCGGCCCAACCAATAAAACATGTTGATCTTGTGCGGTCCGGATATCTTGTGCGATCCGATCGACTTGTGCGATCCGAACAGCTTGTGCGACTGAGATTTTGGGCCATTCGGTCCAATAATATGCTAAGTCCAATTACTGTGTAAGGCCCAAGACTTGTGCGATCGACACTGTCTTGTGCGATCCACAAGTTTTGTGCGATCAGGCATAAATAAACAGTACTCTGTGCTCTATGTGTTTGTACCCACTTGTGCGATTGCACCTTGTGCGATGAGATCAGATCTTGTGTGATCTGATCTTGTGCGACTGAGAGAGCTTGTGCGATTTGTTATTTAAGATCCGAAATCAAAGCAATCAGTTATATTGTTTCCATTTATGAACTTTATCAATTAACAATACTAACAGTTTCCATTATGCATTTGTCGATCAAATTAAACATTTACCAATTAATTCTTATGAACCCTAGTACATTCCAAATCACAACCAATAACCCTTCATCACTATCATCATCATTCTCGGATCAAACGATTTAACTTCATGAACTTCTATGAACTCTAGACTTAGGTTAAACAACAAATCACCATATGGATATTTTAGCACACCGAAACCCTACATCAACTAATTCATAACAAACAATCATTCAACTCGGTTTTGCAATCATTCACAACATCTCTATCATGCAACTTTAGTTAATCGTATAATCTTATAGTAATCACAGAATTATTCATCATGCACGAATACACAACAAGCATATTATCAATCATCGATCAATGTCATGTGTAACAATCTACTAAATATTTTCACAAGATACTAACCGGATTGGATGATGAAACAAAGAGAGCTTCGAGGGACAGGAGGCAGCCGTCGGTTTGCAAGAGGAGAGGAGAGAAGCTTAGGGTTTGTGTGTGTTATGTGATTTTGCAACAAATGAGAAGTGTTAACCTCTTCATGAGGTTATGCGTGTGAGAGGTGGGCCGAACCCATCACAATGGGCTGCCCATTCGGTTGAAACACCAAAAGGGTGTGGGCTGAGGCTGTTAAGGAACCACAGCCCAAAGGCTTGTACGTTCGGGTTGTTGTTGTGCGATCGGTTTATTTCGTGTGACCCTAGTACATACATACAAGCACAACACATATTCACATAACATTCAATAATCAACACGGTTCATATAATCACATAAGGTCTACATACGTTACATCAAAGTACAAGAATAGGTTTGAAATACGAGTTGTCACACATCGCGCTATTTATACAAGCCTATAAATATATATGTATCTAATATACGATGTACGATTGCATATGCTTATGTGAACACATGAGAATCTAGGAATTCTGTGTCTCCTATGTGTCTCCTATGTGAATACGTATTACTATATCAACTACTACAAGTTTTAACACGCTAAATCACATCGCATTCTCAAAACCATTATGATCGAATCTCACTCCAAATCTATTTCTCGCTCTTTGCCTAGATGCCTTCGAACGCTTCCACCTCGCGACGTACAGCTAGGAAAAGAGCCAGAAGAAACGCTGATAAGAGGATCGCCTCGCTCGTGGCCAAGGAAGTGGCCAAGGTTATTCCTCAAATCGTCGCGCAGGTTCAATCTCTCAGCAACTCTCAAACCTCGGAAGACTCTAAGACTGATGCACCAAAGTCTACTTTCTCCTACAAACAGTTCAAAGCTTGTGAACCAATGGTCTTCACAGGCGACAAAGGAGTATCTCAACTACTTCAGTGGTTCGATGCTACTGAGGTTACCCTCTGTCAGAGTGGGTGCCCCAAGCATTTCCGTACTACTTGTGCTACATGAGTATTTCAATCAAGAGCCCTCGACTGGTGGACAGCCGAGCGTAACAAACGTGGGAACGACGCAGTTTACTCGCTCCTCTGGAATGAGCTGAAGGAGCTCATGAAGGAAGAGTACTGCCCTCCCCATGAAGTCTAGAAACTAGAAAACAAATTTTGGGATATCAATCAAGTTGAAGGTGACAACGCCGGCCTCACAGCAAGGTTCAAACAGCTTAGCATCATCTGCCCAAGCCAAGTCGACACTTCTAAAAAGGCCATCGAGAAGTACATACGTGCTTTTCCGGAGTGTGTGGGCGATTTTGTCGAAGCTACAAGACCCGCTACCATCGAAGAAGCTTATCAATTGGCCGCAGAGATCAACGACAAGCGGGTCTTGGCTGGATTCTTCTCCAAGGATCCTACCAAGAAGGCTAACCAAGCTACCACCAAATCACCTGATGATACACCAATTCATCCAATGATATCACCACATCATCCGATGATACCACCGATTTTTCTGACAACGACGCACTGCCGCAAGCCACCGCCCAGCCTAGCCGTAAGAGAAAGAGCCCGAGCCTAAATTGTTCGGCAATTGCACCGCTCAAACCCGAACCTCTTTGAGCAGTTCCGTTTTATCCAAGGTGTAACTACGCCGGAACTCTCCCCCTGTGTCAGAAATGTACTTATCACCACCAGGCTGAAGCCAACTATCGCTATTGCACAAATTGCAACTGTTTTGGCCACTTCACCAGCCATTGCCACACAGGGCCACGATATCAAGACATGCTAGCACTCCCAGCACCGCCGACGCAACCTGCAGCCCCAGCAACCACAACACTAGCAACCGCAGCACCAACAACCGCAGCACCAGCAGCAGAAACCCCAACAGCAACCACAGCCCAAGCAGGAGTCTTCAACATCAACACCGATCAGGCGCATGACGACGAAGTTAATGGTACGATTCTTGACGTTAGTACTTATACTTTATAATTGTCCTATCATTCGATGTCGCCTCGATATGCAATGACGACACACGCTCTCTCTCTCTCTTTCTCTCTCTCTCTCTCTCTTTCTCTCTCTCGTCCTCACACTTAGTCCAGGAACACACACAGATTCTATTGCTAGCACTATATAGTATATCACGATATAATGTGTTTTACCCTGACTACGCGTCCTTGGAATGAGTTATGATAAACATGCAAGGACCAAACTAATCGCGGGTGCACACGGGATTATTTTGGTAAGTGCATGGAGATCGTAGTAAGTTCTAATGATGACATAACGTTAAAAGCGTGGTGGATACGCCGCTGGTACTTCCTATATATAAGTGTGACATCTATTCACGGGACGTAAGTGGCGTTGTTAAAAGCATGGTGGATACGCCACTGGTACTTCCTATATATAAGTGCTTTGCCATGCTAACGAAGTTTCGTGAAGAAAATGCCATGTGGAGTTTAACGTTATTAGACCTCCTATATTATTGAGACTATTTTCAACACGCTAAACTCCTTCGCAAGGCGTAACACCTCATCACATCTCAATCGCACCATCGCTAGACTTTTCGTAAGTCTATAGCAACGCAATCTCACCTTCGCTAGAGTCTATTTCACTTCACCACCGCTAGAATTTTCGTAAGTCTACAACAACGCAATCTCACCTTCGTTGGAATCTATCTCGTTCCACCCTCGCTTTCTCTCTCAATGCTTCAACGCTTTAACACCTATCGCATCCATCAATTTCATTCGGTTCGATACTTTCTTCGCTTACCCTCTCGACACTTTAACGCTCATCGCACCTATCATTCATGCCGCTTCGATATCTCAATTGCTGAACCATTCACGCACGCCCTTATCGCTAACCAGGGTTGCAATCAATTTCACCGCTCAAACTATTCGATTTCCTCACAAACTCGGTCCGACCCCCTTTACCGCCTGAACCGAGGATACTAGAACCCATCAATATCATGTCGGCACACATGACATCGCTCCACGGGACGGAGGCAGTATGGCTAAAACATGGTGGATACACCGCTGGTACTTCCTATATATAAGTGTTTTAGCCATATTAACAAACTTTCATGGAAAGATGCCATGTGGGGCTCGATGCTAATTAGACTTTTGATAGTGTTAAAACCTATTTGTTACCGTATGTTTTGAAAATTAATGAAACTTAGTTGTTTAATGAATATTTTGGAAATAAATGGAAAATTTTCTGAAAATTTTTAATTAAAACCTTTGGTCAAACAAAATTTTTCTTACGACGCTGGTTTAAACATCAACTCAGCTTAACACCACGTCATAAGAAAATTTTCATAAATCAAGTTTTCCTTAAACTCTTTTTCAATGATTTAACAAAAGACTTCGAAAACTGAAAACATTTTTGGAACGCCAACTCGTGAGTGACTACCTTTTGTCAAACAAGTCGCTTTTCGCAATCGTTTTCTCAACTGCCACCGAGACGCTCTCACTCGCCAATCCTCGATCGATCACTTGTTCATCCTCAGTTTACCCTAACGCTTGTATCGCTACTTACTCGTGTTAATTCTCACAGTCTACCTTTTGAATAAATTTCGGGACGAAATTTCCTAAAGCAGGGGAGACTGTAACAACCCGCACTTTCGCGCTCGTTACTCTCGTTACGCCTTGCACCCGAGATTCGGATCATAATGTAAACTATATCGCTTACTACGCTACATCGCATATTTTTGCACTACAACGCTTATTACAACACGCTATATCATAACGCTTGCGCTTAAAACGATATTCGCATACATTATTACGCCATTACTATGCTACTCGCTATCGCTCAATGCGAACGCAACGCAAACTCAAATCGTGGTTACTTATAAACATGTTACATTATATTATTAGTTATACATATATTATCATCTATGTATCAAAACTTGCTTAAACGCGCAAACGCTCGAACGCGCAACTCAATTTATCGCACCAGAACACAACGTAACACAATACTACTATCCCGCTAAAACACACAATGTACTCACAATATTTAACGCAACAAAACAAACCAAACGAACCAAAAGTTGGATGAAAACGAAACATAACTCGGTCGTTCGAATGGGCCATCCGTCCGGATGGAGACCATCCGTCCGGATGCATCTCGCAAATCCGTCCGGATGCAGCTCGCCCATCCAAACCCCACCACCCGGACGTCATCCATCCGGAAATCACAGACCTGGCCCTCAACTTTATATAGAGGCCTTGTGTCTCATTTCAACACTCTTGTTTCTCCAAACACTCTCAAGCGCTCTCAAGGTTCTAGATTGCGATTAAGACCATTTTGTAAGCTTTTCTCTTCCGATTTCCATCTCCATTTCACTTCTACTCCATCTCCTTCATCACAATCACACTCACACACTCAAACTTTCTCAAAATCTGTGATTCTGAGCACCTTGAAGATGGTTTTCACTCGGTTTGCCTAGGCAAACCGCTGGGGAGCCTTAATCACTCGAGATGGAATCAAGTTATGAAAGATCTTAACATTTTTTCAACTTGTTTATAAATTCTTCTTTGATTTTCATACAACTTTGGTGGAATCGGGAACTCGTCAGACTCCCAACTCTTTCCATAGTCGAGAGCCAGCTTGAGGGCTGATTTCCACCGAAGAGATGGACCGACTGACGGGTCAAACATGAATCTTCACCAGGAACAGAACACCCGATCGAATGGACAAGGCCCATCCGCCCGAATGAACTGGGCTTGGTGTTTTCCGTTGTTTGAATCCGTCAAAGTGTCCGTCTCCGTTAAACCAAAACCATTGCTTAAGAAAAATCTTTACAAAAACTTCGGCCCAGCCATCCGTCCGAATGACCTGACCATGACGATTTTCCGTGGTTTAATTTTTGTTACCACGACTGTTAAAACGTTTTAAATCAAAACTTCAAAAATTTTAACGGTTCACAAACAACCGCAGACCATTCGCCCGAATGGGCCATTCGTCCGGATGGAGCCCATCCGTTCGGATGCACTGGACCCATCCGTTGGGATAGACTGTTAAACACTTAACTCACTTTTTACCCCACTCAACACTCTGATTCTCAACCGTGTCAGCACTTGGAAGACTTATATTTCTGTTCCCGTACGCAGGCTGAACCAGCGCTCCCTTCAATCCAAGAGGATCGTGTTTCTTTATTAAGACACGCACCGTGAGTATACTTGACCCCCTTTTTACGCTTTAAAACACACTTTGGGGTGTAACATACGTTCATGTCTAAAACACACTTATCAAAACACAGTACACGCTCTCAACTATTGTAACTTGCGAATGACTGACGTACATATTTACACGTGATGCTTGATACATATGTGCTAGGACTCTTACTCGTGACATTCCACCTTAGCTAGTATGGTACTATAGTTAGACTCACACCCGATGGGGTCTAGTTAAGGATAACACGCCCTGTTAGCTCTCATTCGCAGTCATCTCGGAACTTAGCTGGTAGTTTTTGTCTTCTAGTGTATATGTTGCGTATCTCATTTATGTATGTGGAAATTCACAACGTTTTAGCTACTTTATTACTATATCAAACATGTATACTCGCCAATACATTATTGTATTGACATTATTTTAACGTATGTTGCAGGTTAAACGCAGGTTATCATGAATCAAGAGTAGGCTACTTTAGAAACCCACCTAAAATCTAAGTTGTGGGATTTGCATTGTTTGAGAGACATGAAATCTGTATGACTTTTTGTGAAATATTTGTGTATTAGTATGGGATAATGAGCTTGTTAAATATTGTAGCTAAATTAGTCGTTATGGATTCTCTTGAGCTATCTGATTCGCTTAGTGCCGCGCCCTGATGATTCCGCCATCGGTTGGGGTGTGACATTGCCTAACCCCTTTATACAGTTAAATTCGAAGGAGGGCGACCCATTCACTAAAATCGAGGATCTAGCCGAAGCCAAAACCCCACCAACCCATTTACACCATAAATTAGGAACACCCATTTGACCCATGATATCCAAAAGAAAACTCCAATTGACGTTATCATAAGCCTTTTCAAAATCATTTTTTAACCGGAAAGCGTTACTTTTTTCGTTTTTCATCCAAGCAATTAGCTCGTTTAACATCAAAGGGTTGTCAAGAATGTACCTGCCTTTAGGGAACACCGTCTATTTTTTCGAGATGATGGAGCTTATAACCTTTTTGAGATGATTAGCGAGGATCTTTGATATTGTTTTACTAATCACACCAATCAGGTTGATCGGTCTATAATCTTTCAACCCCACCGGGTCCTTGTTTTTCGGGATCAGAATGATAAAAGAAGAGTTGCATCCCCCCTCAATTTTTCCATTGCTGTAAAATGAAGCTAACAAATCATAAAAATCATTTTCAAATAAATTCCAATGCCTTTTAATGAATTTGAAGTTGAACCCGTCAGGCCCAGGTACTTTATCGACCCCACACTCGAAAACCGCATTCTTGATCTCGTCTTTCCTAAAAGGAACAATCAAGGCAAACTCATCCTCCTCTGTAAGACGTCTAATATTATGATAAATGAGTTTTGGTCTATCAGAGAATTTTTCCTTGAAAGCCCGTTTGAAGAAGTCACTGATTTCTTTTTTGACCAGGGAAGGCTTGGTAGTCCAAACACCGTCAATCAAAAGACTAGGAATATTGTTGTTAGCCCTCCTGTTGTTAATGAAACCATGAAAAAAGGCAAAATTCTCATCTCCTTCCATATCCCATTTTATTCTAGCTCTTTGTTTTAGATCTTTAATTTTATGCTCTTCAAGCTCATTTAAATCTTTACCGCATTCCAATTTGATCCACTCCTCCTCTCGGTTAAGTCCCTCGCTTCCGCCCATTCCTCCAGCTTTTCAAACTCCTCCTTAAGACTCCTCTCTTTTTCTCCTTCCTTAGCTAAGGTCTCATTTTTCCACTTTTTGATATCTTCCCTGATCTTTTTGAAATTTTGAAGTAACCTCACATCAGGATCCCCAACACCGATAAAATTATCACACTCCTTACGAATCACCTCGTCAAAGTCCTTCCGGTCCATCCAAGAATTAAAAATTCTAAACGGTTTTGGGCCAAATTTTTTATTCGTACATATCAGAATGAGAGGACTATGATCCAAAATTAACCTAGGCAAAGCCCGCAGACACGCCATCGGCCATTCCGAGAGAAACTCATTATTAACCAAGACTCTGTCGATTTTTCTTTGTTTATTATCATTATCCTTACAATACGTGAATTTCCTACCCTTCATGTTGTATTCTTTCAAACCATTATCCAAAATAAAATTATTGAAATTTGAAGCACATTATTTGTTGAATTTTGAGTTCCATCTTTCATTCGAAGAGCGAACCGCATTAAAATCACCCACTATCCCGTATAGTTTCCCATAATCCCCCCAATTTCATCCCACAAAGCCTTTTTATGAGGGACTTTTTGTAGAGCATAAATATTCAAGATGTTGATCGCTTTGTTACACCCTTTTAAAACCCCTACTGATAAAAGAAAATTTGGATGTTTAACAGAATCGAGTACCTTGAACACGGTAGGATCACAAATGCTGACGACCCCTCCAGATCTCCCATTAGCAGGCACGTAATCCATCTCGAATTTACCTGCTCCCCAGAATATTTCGAACACGATACCTGGAATATCATTAAACTGAGTTTCTTATAAAGCAATGAAATCAATCGCATTCTCTCTTTTTATATCTTTAACCTAACTCGCTTTATTTTTCTCCCCCTCTCCTAAACCTCTAATTTTTAAAGAAAGAAAATTC
Organism: Helianthus tuberosus; assembly: GCA_030545235.1. Lineage (NCBI taxonomy): Eukaryota > Viridiplantae > Streptophyta > Magnoliopsida > Asterales > Asteraceae > Helianthus > Helianthus tuberosus. The sequence goes on from CM060368.1 coordinate 179,044,204, forward strand.
ATATTGTAACATTTTGGATTCCTTCTTCCCTTAAAGCATCTTTGATCATATGTTCGTGGTTTTGGAGATCAACTCCTACAATTCCTCCCATCATGGTTAGGAAGTGAGTCTCTATATCAATATTATTTTCCTCCCCAATTGGCTGATCGTTGAGGTCTTTCACCAGGTTCTCTATTCCCGCCCCTCCCGTCGTCTCCTTTCTGGAATCGTTTGTCTCAACCTGAACAAAAAAATCATCGTTTCGATTTCTTTGATCTTCTGCGGCTTCCTGATCTTCAGACGAAACACTATCTTCTTAGATACCAATCGTTTCATTAAGATCAAAAGGATCATTCTGTCTTGATCTCTTCCTGGGTATATTAATTCCAGCACTCTCTTCTACACAAACTGACGTATTTTTGGGCTTCCTAACCCACTTTATTTTATTTCTAGGCCCATATGTAGATAGGTTCACCTTGAAGCCCATATTGGACTCTGCCCCATGAAACTCCATTTTATCCTTGTTACCCCATCTCGACTTTCTCTCATTATTCCCAAAAATATCTTTCCAATCCCTAGGTCCTCCTTCAAATCTTCCGCATTCCATAACCTAGAGCAGACCATTATATCCGCCGCCTTCGTGAATTTCTGTGCTCCTGTAACGTCCATATTCTCGGTACTCTCTTCCTCATTAATTTCTATCAACTCTTCATCTTCTCCGCCACATACACCCTCCGCCGCCGGGCACCCTCTGTTGCTGGTGAACCCTCCTTCTTCCGGCGAATTGTTGTCCATGTTGCCTTTATTACTTTTTGGCGATCCTATGTCATTTGAATTCTGTAACCATAACCTTCCTTTTCTGTATTATCACTATCCGATATAACACATTTGTTGTTCACCGGCCTATTGAGATCGTTCTTCATCACCTCATTGTTGTTGGATTTTTTAGATTCAGATAAAAATCCCATTCATCTTCACCACCGGTTTGACCATTCCGATTTTCTAAACAGTCCGAAATCTAGTCACCCCTTTGTTCCTCTACCCAAACCTTGAACTGCTTACCCGCTTCCACCAGAGTGACTTCTTTTTCTATCCGTCTAACCGAGTCCGTCAGAATGCACACACAGTCAGAAGAAAGCAGGGTATCTTCCAGTTGCCCTTGAGAGGCGTGGATAACTTTTCCGAAACACCTTCCAACCGAATCGAAAACTTCGATCCTGGACAGATGAAGAGTTACTCTGTGAATGTTTAGCCATGCCAATCTCTCGAAAGCAACCACTTGGCCTTTCCATGTCTCAACCGTGACAAACCACCTGAATCCTGGAGTATCTGCCCTGAAGCGATCAACCTCACAGTCTGAATTGAAAACAATCAACACACCCAGGCCACCCAGGTATTTGATAATCAACTCGCCATGTTTTGCTTCCTTCAGAAGGACGTTCAGATTTCTAAGAGTCCACAGATCCTAACCTATCAGAGTATCGCCTTCCCATGTAAGTCCACATAAGCCTTAGCAAAATCCGAGACCACCACCTCTTTCTTACTAAGGTTCACTTGATGTATTCCTGTTAAAAATCCGGCATATGTCTTACCACCGTTGACGAAGGAGTTGAGCTTGGGTCCTTGAACATTGGAAAATTGATGCCTTACCTCATGTCACAACCCCCGACCCCACCCTGGGAGTGGGAGCCGTGAACCAGTCAAGTGGTACCGGTGTTTAATAAATACACAGCGGAAAAAAAATTCATCAGGATCGTAGTTAGGAAATAATTTCAGAGTATATAAAACACCAACTTTTAATATTAAACAAATGGGTTAAAACTCATATTTCATTCAAATATTTTTATAGGGATAAACCCAAATTAATAAAATATAAATTTCTTCTTTTATTCAGGTATTTTTTAGCCACTTTATTTAAGCTTTCAGTGCTCCATAGCTGGCTTCTACTATCATTACATCAAATTACCTGAAACATGTTTTATAAATATTTTATCAGCAAGAAATACTGGCGAGTACATTCCAGTTTATAAACATAAGTTTTTATAACTTTACAGTATTAAGAGCAATTACAATGTTTATATCTACCCAATTACTCGTTCAGTACTTTTCACTCGACGTATCTGTGACTATGTTCATATCACACATTGGCTACCCATGTCAAATTGTGAAGATTATCAAGTAGTGTATACAAACCCCATAATACTGGCAGCAATTGCAGAATACAAAGACTTAATCACTGTAATTATAACTGATAAACATTTAGGGTTTTGTAAACATTTGAAATAATGGCTCACAATCTGTGAGAAAAAGAGAATGACTCACTTTGTAACTTTAGGGTTCAACTACAGGTCTCCTGGTATAATCTTGGGCATAACTCCTGAGCTCTTAATAAAATATATAATGCACTCGTGTTAAGTATAATAACCCAATTCAACTTTATCAATACGTCACGAGACAGAACCCCAACGTACTTCGTCAGGCAGCGCCTTGACATGCGTTGCTGGGTTCAAGATCAATCGGACAGGGTATCGAATCAGTGATTAGGGGTTAAAACACTTAAAACGGGACAAGGCTTTGTAGGATTTAGGGGTGAATAACTAAGAAAATGGGGGTATATATTTGCCATAGAGATGGCGTGAGAAAGAAAGATGGACAGACAAAAAGATAAGCAGTTGTTGCTTTCTATTTATACTTCAAATTAGACTTGGAGGTTACGTTTTGTATTAATTGCCTCTGCTCACAAAGCTTCCACGTACATTACATTTGAATTCATATGTTTATTTAGAGTTTTGATTTTATTATTATTATATTTTTATAATTAATTCAGCTGCTTCACTCATTTATCGCTTATAACTTCTAAAATATGATGTTTTATAAACAATGAATATGTCATTAGAACGAAAATATTTTTATCTACATTTTGACCTAAGTTTTATTAAAAACGGAGTAAGGTCAAATATAATGTATTTTTATTATTATAATTTTTAAACGGTTCCTATGTTCTTCTAAATACCTCGTATTTCTAACAGTTAACTTACCCGTAATCTGCCCGTTTTGTAACACCCTTACCAATATTTAACAGTTTTCATTAAATTATAGACTTAAAATGTGCACTTACGATTACACATTCATACGACAATACGGGTTTATTAAAACCTTTACAAGTTTAAAAACATTACAATATAATATACATGAGTTCGTCATTTGAAATAACGAAGTAACAATGTGCGGAAGCTTATTTCTTGATCGTGTTCGGTTCTTCGTTGAGCTTGATCATCATTCGGCATTCCAAGAAAACCTGACATTTCATAAAAACATCAATTGTTTTAGTCATACGGGGTTTATAACATGTTTAAACGAGTCCGTGAATCAAAACAATGAAATAAACAACAAATTGCCAGCTCTGAAGCCTGTCGTGGGCCGCGACAGGTTTGACTGAGGTTTTCACGGGACGCGAGGGCCTCTGGCGGGCCGCGACTGAGTCTCTCAATCTTTTCATGGGGCGCGAGGGCCTTATTTTCACAGAATGTTTGTAGCTGTTGCTGTATAATATCAGCATAATCAATTTTTCACCAAAACGAACATAACTTCCTCATTTTTATCCGTTTTGAGTCATGTTTCTTCCTACATGATCGTAATTTGATACTCTATCACTTTGAGTTTAGATCCGACATCCGGATGAATAATTTTCTAAGTTTTTAAGCTTTCGGCTTTAAAATCAATTATAAAGTTTTGACCCGTTCGTGTTTAAAACCACCAACTTACCTTTAACTAATCAAAATACATGCTCCAATGTATTTAACATAAATCCTTAGCTCAGGTTCGTAATTTTTAGGAATCATGCGACTAGCACACAAGCTATGCGCATAAATCCGTTTTGACCCGTTTAGTCGATTCAAACACTTTTAGTCTAAAACTAGCTCTTTTCTTTTCATATATTGTAATTCCATATCTAAAATGTTTGCTTATATTCCACCACAACTATTTTTATGGTGGATTTAGCATATCTAACCTATTATCCCAAATTTACCCTTCAGTTGGTCATTTCACGCAAATGACCATTTTTATGCATTTGACCCACGTATGTGCATGTCTATAACTTTTATTCATATATAATGATTCCACAATCATAACGCAAATTCCTAAACAACCCCTATGGGTCGTTTTCCCAATTTACCCTTCCAACCATCCCTTCTGTTTCCGGCCCAGCCTTCCTTTCATTCCCCTGATTACACTTTGATTTGCTCTTTCCACCAGACCGTTACTCTGGGCATGGGTGATTGAAGTAAAAATTTGACGAATATGCATTTGTTCACACCATGGCTTGAAGGGCTTCCCCATGAATTGTACCCCGTTGTCACTCACCAGTTCCATTGGTACCCAAAACCTGCATATGATGTTGTCCAGGACGAACCGCTTCATTTGTTCTCCGGTGATCTTGGCCAGGGGCCTTGCCTCGATCCACTTTGTGAAGTAATCAATGGCAACCACCACATACTTGATCCCTCCTGGTCCTTCTGGGAATGGTCCGATGATGTCTATGGCCCACTTCTGGAATGGCCAAGATGTTGAGACCGGTATCATGGGATGTTTGTGGCGGTGCGTCATGGGAGCATGAACTTGACAGTTATCACACCTCTTAATTTCCTTCGATGCCGTCTCATACATTATGTGCCAATAGAACCATGCGTTCATTACTTTGGCTACCACTATTCTTGGCCCTGAGTGCATGCCACAAATTCCTTCGTGTATCTCCCGTATCACTTACTTGGCCTCTTCCTCGTCGACGCATTTTAAGGATGGGCCCAAGTATGACCTTTGGTAGAGTTCTCCATCTATCAATTCGTATTGTAAGGCCCTTACCCTCACCTTGCGGGCCGCCCATTCGAGGTTAGGACTTCCACCTTGACTTCTCTTGCCAGGTGGTTGAAGGCCACAGAGGCTAGTTTGCTTAAAGCGTCGGATTTCCTGTTCTTCTCTCAGGGAATGTACTCAAGCTTGAAGGCGTTGAAGGTGCCGACCAACTTCTTCACTCGATCTACATACTGGGCCATGGAGTTGTCCTTTGTTTCGTATTCCCCGTGATACCGTTTGACTACTAGCTGGGAATCGGTGTTGGCTTCGACATGCCTTGCCTTCATCTTTTTTGCTAGCCTCAGTCCTGCTAGGAGAGCCTCATATTCTGTTGTGTTATTAGTGTTCTCAAAGTCCAGCCTGATGGCGTATGTTAGTTCGACTCCCTCGGGGTTGATCAGTATAATCCCTGCCACGTTTCCTTCTTCACTTGAAGCCCCGTCTGTGAACAACTTCCATATTGCTTCGTCCTCCTTCTTTTTCTCTTCTTCCTCCAAGTTTTTCCATTTGAGGAGCTCATTTTCTTCTTCTTCAGGGACTTCTGCCAAGAAGTCTGCCAGTACTTGTCATTTTGTGGCAGTTCTTGCTCTGCATTCTAGGGCGTGTTCTCCTAGTTCGACGGCCCATTTGGCCAGCCGACCAGAGAGTTCTGATCTCCTTAGGACTTTTTGGAGTGGTTTGTCTGTCATAGTACAATCTTATGGGCTTGGAAATACCTCCGGAGCCTCCGAGAGGCGAAGACAACTGCCAGGGTTAGCTTCTCCAGTGGCATGTAACGTTCCTCCGGACCTTTGAGGGTCCTGCTAATGAAGTATATAGGGATTTGCTTCTCCTCCCTTTCTACCATCATCACTGCACCGATCGTCGTTTTGGATGCAGACAAGTACAAGAGCAGTTCCTCCCCCGGGACGGGGGTAGCCAAGGTCGGGAGTTGGTAGATGTGGTCTTTCATTTCCCGGAAGGCTGCCTCAGCTTCTTGGGTCCATTTGAATTTGTTCATCCGGAGGCAGTCCTTCAGGACCTTCATGAAGGGTAGGGTTCTGTCAGCCACTTTGGACAAGAAACAGTTAAGGGCTATCAGCCTTCCGTTCAGCTGCTGAACGTCTTTCAAGGATCTGGGGGCTGCATTTCAGCTACTGCTTGGGTTTTTTCTGGGTTCGCCTTGATTCCCCCCTTGGTAACGACTACCCCTAAAAACTTTCCTTCCTCCACCCCGAAGCAGCACTTCTCAGGGTTTAGTTTCATGTTCACGTCTTGCATGGTTCGGATGGTTTCGGCTATGTCTACCAACATGGCCATCTCTGTGAGGGTTTTTATGACAATGTCGTCAACATACACCTCCAGGTTTTTTCCCCGTTGATCTCTGAATAGGGTGTTCATGAACCTTTGGTATGTGGCTCCTGCGTTTTTTAGCCCGAAGGGCATCTTGGTGTAATAAAAGGTGCCTTCATCAGTTATGAATGCGGTCTTCTCCTCTTCCTCTAGTGACATTTGAATCTGGTGGTACCCTTTGTACGCGTCAAGAAAACATTTCAATGGATACTGAGCCAGGGAGTCTACCTGGACGTCTATCTCCGGAAGGGGATAGCAGTCCTTGGGACATGCTTTGTTCAGATCTTGGTAGTCTATGCACATCCTCCATCCTCCGTCTTTCTTTTTGACCATAACGGGGTTAGCAATCCATGAGGGGTACTTGACTTCTCTCACTATTCCAGCTCTGAGCAACTTCCTTGTCTCCTCGCATGCAGCCCTTCTTTTGCTTGGGCCCATGCTCCGTTTCTTCTACTTGATCAGTTGTATCCAGCTATAAGTGTTGAGCTTATGCTCGGTTAGGCTCCTTGGGATTCCGGTCATATCTCCGTGTTGGAATGCAAAGACATCTATGTTGAGGAGGAGTAGCTCCTTGAGAGAACTTTTGCACTTGTCACTGAGGTGGCTTCCTACATTTATTGTTTGCTCTGGAAACCTGTCACAGAGAGCCCATTCTTCGATTCCTTCTTTCTGGGCGTTCTTTACCACCTCCTCTTCCGAGACTGAAGATACTACTTCATAAGAAGACTTTACCCAAGCTAAACCCCTGGGGGTTTGAAACACCAGTGCTCCATGGGGGGTTGAGGCCTGAGCCTATAAATCCTTGATGCTCGGCCTGCCTAGGATTGCATGGTATTTAGAGGGTGCCCGGACTACGGATAAGGTGAGGGTTATGGTCCGGAACCGGTCTCCTACTCCGATCGTAAATGAGAGTCTAATCTTTCCCAGGGGGTGGATATACTGTTGTTGAAACCTACCAGGGGGATCGAGTCTTCCTCCAATCTATCTCTTACATCTCTATCAAACCTTAGGAAACAATGTTCATAAATTACCTCGACCCCACTCCCTCCATCCACATGAATCTGGGCCACCTTGTGACCGGATATGACTGCCGAGATGTTGAGAGGGAGCCTCTGTACCTCATGGTCCTCAAGACGTGGCATCAGTATAGGGGCTCTCATGCAGTCTGGGAGACCCAATACCCTAGCCTTGACACCATCGTAGGGTCGCACTCATCTCTCCTTCTGATCATATCAACATATCCCCTCTCTGGTTCCCCTCCTTTTGCGTCCCTTCCTTTCCTTTCTCCCCCCTCCTTGATTTCTTTGACTAAGTGTGCCAGTTTGCCCGTTTTTACTGCTGCCTCTATTTCTCTCTTTAAATACATGCAGTCATCGGTCTTGTGGACATAACCTTTGTGGAAGTCGCAATATTTGTTTGGATGGGCTTTTGGCCCTGGCTTTATTGGGGGAGGCTTAGGGAAAGAGCTCTTGACCCTTTCTGTAGCCAATATATCGCTTGGGGTCTTGGTAAGGGGGTTGAAGCTGTCGGAATAGGGTGCTAGTCCCCAACTCCGAGGTCTATAGGGGGAATACATTGGTTTCGCCCTGTCATGTTGCATTTTATCGAAAGTTGGTTTTCGGGTATAGGGAGTACCTTTTTCCTGAGGTTTTGATGCGGGATTGGCTCTCTGAGTTGGAACATCCATTTCCTTGGCCTTGCTGACCGTATCTTTTCCCCTGACAAAAGCTCTAACTCGATCCATGAGGTTGTCAAACGTGGATGGGAACTCCTCCCATAACTTTTCGCATAACTGGGTGTGCTTTAACCCGTTGATAAAGCTGCTGATCTTCATTACCTTAAGGACGTCTTTGATATTCATGCTCTCTTTTACGAACCTCTCCATATACTGGTCCACCCTTTCGTTGTCTCGTTGTCGTATGTGCATGATTTCATTGGGATTTTTGATCACCTTTCTTTGTTGACTGAAGTTTCTTAGGAACTTCTCACTCAGTTCTTCGTAACTGTCTATCCCCCCAGGAGGGAGGCTGTCGAACAAGAGCCTGGCTCCCTCCATTAGGGTCTGGGCGAACATATGACACCAAGTGGGCATAGGCCATCGCCCCACTTATCCTGCTCCCTCGAAGGCATGCAGGTGATCTTTTGGGTCTTTCGTCCCATCATATCTGTCGAAGTTCATAGGCAGCTTCAGCTTTGGAGGCATGGGTGCCTCAGCTATCCTTCTGGTAAATTTTGAGATTTCAGCCAGGTCTCGAGGCAAATTAGGTTGGTCTAACCCGTTGTCGTCTTGGCTTTCCTTTCCCTTGCCTTTCTGCCCCTTTCCCCTTATTAGTTCTTCTCTTTCCTCTTATATCATCCGTCTCAAGGCCGTTATGAAGGTCTCCAGAGAATCGGCATCACTGTTTTTGTTTTGTAGGCTAGCAGCCTCTTTACTTGATGGGGTGTCAAAGGAGAGCCTGGCCTTGAGACTTCCCAGCTTTCCTTGCCTTTCCAGATCTTCGAGTTGTTTTTTAAGCTCTTCCTTGTGCATGGCCACGAAGTCCAGGGTGATTGCACTTCTCTTCTCCGAGGCTCCCACCCTGTTCTCGTTTTCTTCCTCATGTGTGACGTCTTCTATCATGACCGCGTCATTGGTGGCTTGTACCGTTTTGATGATCTGAGAACTGGGAGGCGGTGTGGCCATGGTGTCTCTGTCAGACAGGGTCTTCTTGCAACGTCGGTGGGGTTCTGAGTGAGACTATCAGGCTGACAGGTCCCACGGATGGCGCCAATGTCGAGTCCTCGAGTCACTGATGACGATCGAAGGGTCTCGTTGACGTCACAAGATTCCTGCCGTCTTTGTCCTACAAGAAAGAAAACCGTTAGCCTCGTTACGGAGGGCCCCGAGAGGGGGATCCGTAACCAAGCTCCGACGTGAGAGTAAGTAAACTTGCTAGAAATAATGAGAAGCTTGCTCCGACGGATACTATCGCCGGAACATTCTCCTTGGTGTGGATTCTTGTGTGTGTGAGTGATTATGCAGGAGTAAATGCTTATACGAGGTTGTCGGAGTAAATGAGGTTACCGAGCATTTAGTGAGGCTTCCTCTTGTCCCCATTGAGTTTCCTTACCTTCCTTATATAAAGAGAGTGACTTATCTCTCTTGGGGAGTCCCATTGATCGATCTAATGGCTTCTGGATATCCTTGGGGAACTCAGACACGTGTCTGAGCCTCAACGGCAGGATCAGAGGCTTCATTTAATGCGGCCAGCTTGATGTACTTCCTTTCTGGCGACTTTCTCTTCCTTATCAATCAAGCATTTAATGACCTCTGTGTTCCCCTTGGATCCTCCTTATTTTCCCGCTCATTTTGTATTATCGTAGATACTTTTGAGAAAGGATAAGAGGAGTGGGCTTGTTAATTGGGCCCAGGCGACAGAAGCCCAAGACGGGTCATGTTGGGCTACCAACTAGGCCCGTCGTCATATGTTAAAGAATGATTCTGGAATGATTCTATGACACAAATTCTATTCTAGATTTTTTATTCTCCCACATAAATATAATTACTGCAATTGCAACATTCCAATTCTAAATTACTAGTCGTTTGAGAGACTTAAATATTAACGTAATTATTACCGTTTTAGGCTATTATATAATCTTATAAAAAACAATTTGGGTTGCCTCTCTAGATTGACAAGTTTGATGGGCTTACATGTTATGGTACCAACCCATTAAAAGTGAAGGTGTTCATAGTTATCATTTTCAGGTTAAATCGTTGGTAAATCAACACTAATTATTAGTAAAGGTTTTAATTTCAATAAACTAAAATTAAATTGTTTAAAAAGTAAAACTGAATCACGGTTTTGCTTTTTTTAATAAATAATTGTTTCATTTCAATCACCAGGGCAAATTACATAAGGATATCAGGTAGACGAGCAACAAATTGCGCTGTCATCCCCTTCTGAATAGAAAACCCTAAACTACTAAAAACTAAGTCTCGCCCCTGAGGGATCGAAAAGTTTTTGTGGACCACACGCTGAACTCTAGCCAAGAACCGAACCACCTTCGGTGCCAAGGAGCCGAACATGTCAAACGCCAGGGAGACAAAGGTATGCTGATTATCCTCATAAGCTTTCGCGTGCTTTTTCACCTTCTTTGACTCTTCTTTCAGTACCGCTTGCCCCGCCACAAACCCATTTTCCTGGAACTCGGCTAGGGGGGATACACCTGTGAGATCGACACAAGCATGTTTCCCGCCCTCCCAACCAAAACTAGCACGTCAGCCGGGCGTAGGGTGGACCTCTCTTCCGCTGGGTCTGTAAAAAAATTAACCGATGCCTCTTTCTTTGTTGAGATCCCTGCTCTTATGAGAATATCCATTAACGTGTCTCGAACAAAGTCATAGCGATACTTAAGACCCGGCAACTCTCTATAATGTAACGCATGTAACATTCCCAAAAAAAATTATTTATATAAAATATATAAAAACTTATGTTATTAAAAGGATGCATCATGGGTAAGTTGACCGATGGGAAATATGAGGTATTTTGGGCAAGCATAGGAACCGTTTAATAATTAAATTATAAAATACATTATATTTGAACCTACTCCGTTTTAATGAAACTTGGTTCAGAATGTAGATAAGATTATTCTTGTTCTAATGACATATTCATTGTTTTATAAAACGTCATATTTTAGAAGTTATAAGCGCCAAATAAGTGAAGCAGTGAAATTAATTATAATAATAAAATAATCTAAAACTAAAAACAATTAATATATTATAAATAGAATATTAAAACCAAATCTAATATATTTGTTGTCTACGTATGAAAAACAAATCAAAGATAAGAAAGAAATAAAACTAAAATATTAAAAGAACATGAGGGATAGGTGTGGGTGTATGTGGAACTCCATGAAGCCAAACAAATCACAAACTTGAATTTAAAGTAAAGTGTATACGTGTATGATTGAATTAATTTTTGAAGATATACGTGTCCTCTGAAACGTAAACTCTAAGTAAAAAATTCAAGTATAAATAGGAAGTTGAAAAGCCATTTGAAAATGCTCAGATCATTCCCTTCTTTCTCACTCGATCTATTCTATATATATGTTCCATATTTTCTTTAAATATTACACACAAAGCCCTGCCCCATTTTAAGTATTTTAACCCTTGACCACTGATACCATGTCCGACTGACGTAGGGCCCCGTAACGTATGTCAAGGCTCTGCCTAATTTCGTTGGGGTTCTGTCTCGTGACGTAGGGATAAAGTAGAAATGGGTTACTATACTTAATGTGTGTGCACTATATATTTTATTAAATAACCCAGGAGTTATACCCAAAATATAACAACCCTCCTAAAACACCCTTGACACCCTACACTTCCTAAAATACACCCCATACATGAAAACGGGCCCCAAATACATTAAATATTATTAAATTTAATTAAAAATATTGTTTTTTGTTTTTAGGCGGGCCGCGTAAAGGAACCTTAACCCTTACGCGGGCCGCGACAACTTAAAAACCTGGCAAAGCCCGGTGCGGCCACGTGGCCCAACACCAGGCAAACCTACTCGATGACCCAGCCCAGCTACGTGTTGACTAGAATTGACACGGGCCGCGTAAGGCCTTGCCTTGTTTTACGCGGGCCGCGAGAAAACCCAGGTGAAGCACTATATAAGCAGGCCATCGGATCTTCATTCGAATTCGTTCAAAATCGTTTTCTTTCTCTCAATTCTAAAGTGTAGGCATTATACACGGGTATAATACCCCCCTAAATAGCTAAGTTCTGCTCTGTTTTAAGTATCATAACCCCTGGATACGTATTAGATACGCTGCCCGATTGATCTAGGGTTCCGTAACGGCTGTCGTGGTTCTGCCCGACGTAGTCGTTGGAATGCCGTCTCGGGGAGAGTATTACTAATGTTAAAATGGGTTATTATACTAACACGTATGCATTGTTTATTTAACTAGATTATAACCAGGAAGCCACAAAGGAAATACCTAAAATAGCAATGTGAGTTTATCCTCTTTTTGTAAATGCTTTTATATATTTTTACAAAACCTTAAATGTTTTACAATGCGATTAAGCGGTGATTGAGTCTTTGTAATTCTACGATTACTGCCGGTATGTTGGGGTTTTGTATACAAAATGTGAGTAACGTTACCATTGGACGAAGAGTTAGCCAATGTGTAATATGACCCACCAGTCAGGATTGACAATACTGAATGAGTAATTGGGTAGATATAAACAATATGATCGCTCTCAATACTGTGTTAATTGATAAAATGTTTCTTGATTAAACTGGGATTCACTCACCAGTATTTCCCACTGACAAATTGTCACGGCCCTTGACCCGGTTTGACCCGTTTCAGGAGTCGCGGGACAGAAAATCCCGTGGTATTTATTTAACAGCGGAAGTTTTCTTCAGGATCTTTTAAAACTGAAATTTTCCCGATTATTTTATTTCACAATTCGGGATATAATCCCGGTAATTTACAATCATAGGATTTCACGGAGAAATCTTTTGTTTTACAAAACATGTTTCTTTATTTTATATTGAGCCACTTCCTTAAGCTTGTAGTGCTTCTCGGCACTTTTCCTTGATCACAACAGATCACCTGAAACATGTTTGAAAAAGGTTTTGTCAGCGGGAAATACTGAGTGAATCATTCTTTTTACTAAAACGACTCTTTTGTTATAATTTACAGTATTAAGAGCGATTACAATGTTTCTGATATCAAACCAACTACCCACGGTATTTGTCACTCGACCGGATCTGTGACTATGGTCATATCCCCCATTGGCTGCCCCAATGGTGACGATTATCAAGTAATGTATACAAAACCCAACATACCGGCTGTACGTTTGGTGATTACAAAGACTTAATCCCTGTAATTATAACTTTGAAATAAACATGCTTTTGTAAATAGATTTGATATAAAGAGAATGACTCACATTGCAGATTTAATTTGAGCAGAGCCTAGCCTACTGATTAGCCTTTTAACCTAAATTTAATAACATGCACACAACTCGGTTAGTAACTTAATACAGCATTTACGATAACTCACGAGATTAAAACCTTCACAACGAATGACAAAGTGCGATACTTAAACATCCATTGAATTAACAACGAATGACAAAGCATAAACCCTAATGTGGGCAGCACTTAAACATCCGTTGGATAGTTTAATCGATCGGACATTGAATCGTATCAGCGATCGAGTTATTACCCTGTATTGCGGCGACGATTAGTGATCCGTGTGTGTTTTAGAAGTGTTTCTGCTATAATTCAGTCTACGTAACGAATTTCTTCGTCGATTCAGTGCCAGAAATCAAGTCCCAATGTCCACTATTTATACACAAAATTTGACATGCTTACGGACCGTAAGCCTCATCCCTTACGGTCCGTAAGGGTCACCTATTTTTCATAGAGTAGGCCCGTGTGCGTGTAGGCTTGCTGAGTTGATAGTTTTCGAAATTTCAATTTTGACAGCGAGATTTTAAGATAATCGTAACTAGGGTTTACCCCCCCTGAGTTTTAGGGGCCCTGATCCTGATTCTGTTTGTTCTGAGATTTTTAGGGTTTGTGCAGAATCACTTGGGTGTCTCAATTAGGGTTTCCTATTGGATAAACTAATAAAATAAATAGGACTTTTAATGAGAGTTGTTACATTCTCCCCACCTTAATAAAAATCTCATCCTCGAGATTTACTGGAATAATTGAGGATACTTTCGCTTCATTTCTGATTCCAGTTCCCAAGTGTATTCAGCTCCTCTCTTTGAATCCCACTTTACTTTAACTAGCACTAGTCGTTTGTGCTTGAGAAACTTTACTTTTCTGTCTTCTATCTGAAGAGGTTTCTCCACAAATTTTAATTTTTCGCTTACCTCTATATCTTGAAGAGGTACTACCAAAGATTCATCTGATAGACATTTCTTAAGGTTGGATACATGAAATACATCATGTACTCCAGCTAGCTCTTCTGGTAGTTGTAATCGATAAGCAACTAGTCCTATACGTTGGATCACTGGAAATGGTCCTACGTATCTTGGACTTAGTTTTCCTTTCTTACCGAATCGAACAACTCCTTTCCAAGGAGAAACTTTTAACAGTACTCTGTCTCCAACTTGGAATTCTAACAGCTTGCATCTATTGTCTGCATAACTCTTTTGACGATCTCTAGATGTCTTCAGTCTTTCCTTGATTTGTGTAATCTTGTCGGTTGTCTCTTGCACTATTTCAGGACCTGACAATTGACTTTCTCCTATTTCTGCCCAACAAACTGGAGTTCTGCACTTTCTTCCATATAGTGCCTCGAATGGAGCAGTTTCAATACTTGAATGATAACTATTGTTATAGGAGAATTCAATTAAAGGTAAGTGATCGTCCCAATTTCCACCAAAATCTATCACACATGCTCTAAGCATGTCTTCTAGAGTTTGGATTGTCCTTTCACTTTGCCCGTCTGTTTGAGGATGGTATGCAGTGCTTAGGTTTAGTCGAGTTCCCATTGCTTCTTGGAAACTTTTCCAGAAGTGGGAAGTGAAACGACTATCTCTATCTGAAACAATGGAGAGTGGAACTCCATGTAGAGATACAACTTCAACTACATACAACTTTGCTAACCTTTCCATGCTAAAGGTTTCTTTCATTGGTAAAAAGTGAGCAGATTTGGTTAATCGATCCACAATTACCCAAATCGCGTCATTACCTTTTCTGGTTTTGGGTAACTTAGTAACAAAATCCATTGTTATGAGTTCCCATTTCCATACAGGCATTTCTAACTGTTGTAATAGACCTGAAGGTTTCTGGTGTTTTGCCTTAACTTGTGAACAAGTAAGACACTTAGAAACATATCTAGCTATATCCTTCTTCATGCCTATCCACCAGAAATTCTTTCTTAAGTCTTGGTACATTTTATTGTTTCCTGGGTGCATGGTATACCTAGATTTATGAGCTTCTTCTAAAATCTTATTTCTTAATTCTCCTTGCTTAGGTATCCAAATTCTGCTTTTGTGGAATCTCCAAATTCCATCAGCTCCTTGTTCTAACTCTTTTATTCGTCCCTTCATTCTTTCAGCATCATCCTTGATTGCTGTTTCTTGAACATTCTTTATTTGTTCCCTTAAATCTATCTGTAGATTTAATCTGAGAGCACGAACTCTTCGTTGTTTCTCATGATACTTACGACTTAAGGCATCTGCGACTACATTTGCCTTTCCTTCATGATATTGAATATCACAGTCGTAGTCACTTAGGATTTCCATCCATCTCCTTTGCCTCATATTTAACTCTTTTTGCCCAAATATATATCTTAAACTTTTATGATCTGTATAGATAGTAAACTTACTTCCGTACAGATAATGTCTCCAAATTTTGAGGGCAAAAATTACAGCTCCTAATTCTAAGTCATGAGTCGTATAGTTTTCTTCGTGCTTTTTCAATTGCCTTGATGCATACGCAATTACCTTCTTGCGTTGCATTAGCACACATCCAAATCCTAGTTTTGAAGCATCACAGTAAACTTCAAAATCTTCTGTTCCTTCTGGTAAGGCTAAGATTGGAGCATTGGTTAATTTCTGTTTCAAGATCCTAAAGGCTTCTTCCTGCTTAGGTCCCCCATTCAAACTTAACTGCCTTACAGGTTAGCTTAGTTAATGGTACAGCTATTTTGGAAAAATCCTTAATAAACCGTTTATAGTACCCAGCTAAACCTATAAAACTTCTAATTTCCATTGCTGATTGTGGAACCTTCCATTTGGTAATTGCCTCTATCTTAGCAAGATCTACATGAATTCCTTCATGATTCACCATGTGTCCTAAGAATTGCACTTCTTGCAACCAAAATTCACACTTTGAGAATTTGGCATACAGCTTTTCTTTTCTTAACAAAGTTAAGAGTGCATGCAAGTGCTGACAATGTTCCTCCTGACTTTTGGAATAAATAAGTATATCATCGATGAAAACAATTACAAATTTATCCAAATACGGTTTACAGATTCTATTCATCATGTCCATGAATGCTGCAGGTGCATTCGTTAATCCGAAAGGCATGACTGTAAACTCGTAATGACATACCTAGTTCTGAAAGCAGTTTTAGGTATGTCTTCTTCTTGTACCTTCAATTGATGATATCCGGAGCGTAAATCTATCTTAGAAAAGTATCTAGCTCCTTGAAGTTGATCGAATAGATCATCAATCCTAGGTAATGGGTATCGATTCTTAATTGTAACCTTATTCAATTCTCTATAATCAATACACATTCTCATTGAACCATCCTTCTTTTTCACAAACAACATGGGTGCTCCCCACGGGGATGAACTAGGTTGTATGAAACCTTTACTTAGTAATTCATCTAATTGCTTTTTCAATTCTAACATTTCTGTGGGTGCTAACCGATAAGGTGCCTTGGCTATCGGTATAGTTCCTGGAATTAGATGAATTCTAAATTCTACCTCCCTATCTGGTGGTAACCCTGGTAATTCTTCTGGGAATATATCTGGGTATTCCGAGACTACAGGAATCTCCTTAAGTTCTTTTCCCTTAGTACTAATGATTACTGAAATCATATATACTATTCCTTGCTTTCGTTCATAACTAGCAACTTTCATTACTGATATGAACTTCATGGGCTTACGTGGTTTATCTCCTGTAATCATAATTACTTTTCCAGTAGGTGTTTGAATTTCTATGGAATTTTGATCACAAAGAATTCGAGCATGGTTGGCTACTAACCAATCCATTCCTAACACAACATCAAATTCGGCTAATTTCATAGGTAATAGATTTGCAAAGAATT
This sequence comes from Helianthus tuberosus, assembly GCA_030545235.1. NCBI lineage: Eukaryota > Viridiplantae > Streptophyta > Magnoliopsida > Asterales > Asteraceae > Helianthus > Helianthus tuberosus. The sequence continues at coordinate 179,061,151 of CM060368.1, forward strand.
TATGACCTGAGAGTTTTATATTTTCCTTTTGCAAAACTTTATCTATGCTAACAGAATTTCCGTCTGCCGTTTCGACTGTAAAAATCTGCCTAAGGTTGGTTAAGGGTAAGTTAAGAGCTTGGCAGAATGAAGTATTGATAAAACTTTGGTTTGCACCAGAGTCAAACAATACTTTTGCATAAACGTTGTGAACTAAGAACGTACCAGCTATCACATCTGGAATTAGCTCGGCCTCCTGAGTTGTTAACTGAAAGGCTCGAACATTCTTCTTGGTAGCTCCGTCGGCTGTCTTGGCTTTGTTGTCTGCTGGTTTGACCAATTTAGGGCATTCTGGCTTAAAATGTCCTGTTTCTCCACAGTTATAGCAGACTTTTGTTTTCTTTCTGCAATCTTCTTCGCGATGTCCTATGGCTTTGCAGAAGTTGCAGGTCACATTACATCTTCCATAATGTTTCTTTCGACAATTCTTGCAGAATGGCAAGTTTGAAGATTGCCCTGTTCCTCTTCTTTTGAAGTTATTATTACCCGTACGAAATCCTTGGGTAATTTTCTGAGCCAGTTCCTTTTTCCTATTTTCATCTCTTGTGCGTACCAGCTCGTCAGTTAGGGTATTAGCTAATTCCACAGCATCGTCAATAGTACGAGGTCTCGCAGCTTTAACGATATTACGGATTTCACCAATCAATCCCCAAATATAACGAGAAATGAGTACCGGTTCTGGCGAAGCCAGTGTTGGTACCACTCTAGCATATTCAAAGAATGTCGAAGTATAACTGCGACAATCTACACCCATCATACTATGATTTAGGAACTTATTTGCCATTTGATCTTTTTCATATTCGGGACAGAATTTTCTTTCTACAAGATTCTTAAATTCTTCCCAATCCATAGCATATGCCATCATCCTTCCTTTTGCTTGTAACACCATGTTCCACCATTCTAGCGCCCCTTCTTTAAAAAGATTTAACGCGTACATGACCTGATCGTCCTTAGCACATTTACTTATTGTAATCACTGCCTCGGTTTTCTCTAACCAACGCAGTGCCGCAGTCGCTCCTTCATTGCCTGCAAACTCAGGTGGTTTACAAGCAAGAAATTCTTTGTAAGTGCAACCAGGAGTTGCAACTTTCATTTTCTTAGGAAGCGGAGCCTGCCGTGGATTATTATCATGATTAGTATGATTACTGCCTCCATTTACTCTATTACTGAAGTTATCTTCAGAAATACGTTTGCTAGGAATGATTTGTTGAGGTTCGACTGGATTTCTAACAGCAGCAACTATTGCTGGAATAGCGTTGGCTATCCCTTGAGCAACAATATTTTCTATGTCTTGTCTATTTAGAAATTGATCCTCCTGATGTTGTTCAGATTGATTGACTTCGTTAACTGGTTCATTACCAATGTTTGCCATCTGGTAATTAATTTATATAAATTATTAGTATTAAATGAATAACATTTATACACAAGACAATCATACAAATTTCATAATACACATATAGCCAAAAATATCGATTTCTCGATTCCATTTTTATATATATATGCGTCAATACACACTATTTACAAAGTTTTATTTTAGTTTATTTCACAAACTATAATCTACTTATTTATATTACAACCACAGTTCCACATCCTCACACCATACTATTCCTCATCAGTTGATATCTCAATAACGACGTTCCCTCTCGTCGTATTTCCAGGAGATCTGTTCTCCTATTCCCCTGATCCTATTTCCGGCATCCACCAGTTCTTCGCCAAAGTGGCGGAGTTCAGCTAAATTCTCATTGCTCATAGGTGGGTTAGGTAATGGTTCAGGGTCGAACTGAGGAAGAAAGGAATAAGGACTATTGAGCAAATTTTGAAACTGCCAATCATTCGTCCACCACTCATCCATTCCCAAAGGTTGGGTGTGGATTATTGGTTCTGGGATTGCTGGTTCTAAGTTTATAGGGAGTTGATTTTCAGCACGAAAAGGATAGAGGTTATTATTTATGGGCCTGAGAATTTCACAACTCTCTAATGCACGATCCAATTCTTCCTGAAATGGTAACTCCTCGATCTGTCTAGAGCTTTCCCCAATTTCTCTCTGGGTTTGCCTAAAACCTCCTCCAATCTCCATTTCTATTTGCTTAGAATATTCTTCAAACTGTATTCCCATTTGCCTAGACTCTTCTCCGACTTCAATTCCCTTCCCTTTGTCTAATGGATTTTCTATTTTGGGAAGTCTTTTGGCTGGCTTTTTCCTACGTACACGCCTCCCCCATACATATCTCTTTCTTTTCTGTGGTTTTGGCTTTTTCGGAGGTGAAGCGTTAAATTCAATAGGTTCTTCTAAATCTGGTATATACCTATTGAAATCTCTGGAAACCTCTATTTTTACCGGATAGAGATTTAAATTCTGAAGGGCGTCAGACAAGTCACTCATGCTGTTTAGCAAAAATACCCGCAATTAGAAATTTTATAACAAAATTTCATAGATATCTTTTAAATATTATTTCATACTGGTTAACTACAAAACAAATGAAAATTAAAACACACTAGGGTTTATTGTAAACTTATTTATTTACTGGGTAAAGTTTCTAGACTGTAAGTGATAAAGTTGCTAAAACTTGAATTAAACTATTTAGAGATTTGCGTTTACTGCTACTGTGGCTAGCATATACAAATCTGCCCATTTTTCATCTAACTTGTCTTCCCATGGTGATTTATTGATTAATTCCTGGGTTTCCTGTTTAACTTTCTTCTCTCGAGATTTCTTTATTTTCTCCTGACTTTTCTTAATAATCAGACTTCTTTTACTAGGAGAAAGTGGTTCCTCATATTGTGCCTTTCGCACAAATATTCCTTCTTCAGGAATTACGGAGTGATTTGAGGATTTAGTTTGGGATGAACTTCCCTTCTCGTTGGATGACCTATCTAATTTAAGATAGATATTTGACAACTTTTGCTTACCCATTCTGTACACAATATTCAATTAATAAAACACATAATCACAAAATGACAAGTAGAAAAATTAAGTATTTTCTAAATACTTAATTGGCTTAAATCAGTGGCTCTGATACCACATTTTTCTGTCACGGCCCTTGACCCGGTTTGACCCGTTTCAGGAGCCGCGGGACAGAAAATCCCGTGGTATTTATTTAACAGCGGAAGTTTTCTTTAGGATCTTTTAAAACTGAAATTTTCCTGATTATTTTATTTCACAATTCGGGATATAATCCCGGTAATTTACAATTGTAGGACCGTGTTTCGGGACCGAAACCATGATTATCATGATTATGTTCATACACGGGAAGATTAGAGACGGATGAAATACTTACTTGTATAGATTTGATAACATAACAAAGCAAACCGGCCCGATTAACAAGCTAACCGAACCATACCAAAGGAGTACACATCCGGGGAGAGACCAAGTGGTGATCTCTCCCGGTGAGGTCTCAAACCTCCTAAAACTTCCAAGTGTTTGAAATGACAAAGGGTTGCTATTTATAGCTACACCCCTTTGTCTTTCAAACACACACGGTCAAACAAATAACCCTCTCGTTTAACCACTTCAAACGAGCGGGTCTATACACGTTCGTTAGACCGTTTCACTAACTATTACAAATTCAGCGTAAAATAAATCTAATCTATTCGACAAGCATCGGACACAAAATCTGTATCAACAAATTCCCCCTTGTCCGTTGCTGTCGAATGCCGAAAATGCAACTGCAATCGATCTTCAGTCAAGTATTCATCTTCTCTGTGTTAACAAATTCCCCCTTGACCGATGATCCAGGTAAGTAGTATCTTGACGCTTCTTGTATAATAGTTCCCCCTCAAAGTATGCGTATCCGTGTTGGGTGTTGTGCAATTTCCTCAAAAGGCTCAATTGACCGATCTTCCGCTGATCTTCCAATACTCCAACCGGCATTTGATAAGGGTTCCATTCTTTAAAAACTGCATCAAGTCTTGATCTTCAAGCATACTACATTGGTAGAGGTTTCTGGTGAACTGTCTTCTGTAAACCGTCTTTGTGGAATCGACCAAGTAATGCACTTTAATCTTCAGCATCAACACTCAGGAAAGTCAGCTAGACCAAGTGTATCCCTTGCAAGCTCAACCAGCATGCTTAGTTGAACTACATCCAGATCTCATTGTCTCGCCTTTGTGAAGTTGACCACGTAATGCACTACGGATCTTCAGCATCAGTACTCAGGAAGTCAGCTAGACCAAGTACATCGTTTGCAAACTCAACGAATTGAGTTACCCCCAGATCCCTGTAAAATCCCAAAGAAACATCAAACCCAAAACCGAATCCTGCAGGTCTTCAGTCTTGAACTATCAGCTTTCATAAAGATTCCCCAGGTCTTCAGTGAACAGCGCTTTTGTAACTACTGTAGACTTTAGAAACCTGTATTTTTCCGTGCAAAACCCTTCACGCTGGCTGGAGAATTAATTAAAATCCTCAAATATGTGTCTGTGCAAAACATTCCACGCCGAACCTTTTGTATCACCAGAAAATCACAAACTCTACCACCTGTGATTGCGTTTAGAAATTTACCGAAGAAATTCATCATACGTTTTATTCCCCCATTTCTTTGGTAAGATCTCTAAACCTTAACAGATTCCTTCCACTTCAAAGGAACTGTCGTCAACTTTCAAATGTTCACCAATTCCCTTCACTTAGCGGAACTGTCGTCAATCTTCACTGAATGTTCTCGGTTCCGAAAAATCACGAAAACGACTTTCTTCTTTGCATATTCTAGTTGAATAAGAACGTCCCCTAGTACCCCGTAGGATCCGACTTGTATCCCTCCAAAGACTTTGTGAACTCGTTAGGACCGGTATTGACATTCTAGGTTCATTCATTCGTTACCAAATGCGAGAATATGACAATAAACAAAAAGATTTCTTCGTTGCATATTCTAGTTGATAAAGAAATTTCGCCTAGTACCCCGTAGGATCCGACTTGTATCCCTCCAAAGACTTTGTGAACTCGTTAGGACCGGTATTGACGTTCCAGGTTCATACGTTCGTTTTCAAATGCGAGAATATGACAATAAACAAAATGCTTTCGAACATCTTCGAATAATCGACAACAAACATAAATACTGACGTGCGGAAGTGAACATACCGTTTTGTTTTTGGCCCATAGTAGTCAAATCACCAAATTTGACGTTTGCATCGGTAACCGTGACTACCCCACATTTTTCAAACTATCATCATCTTTTGTTTTCATCATGCCGCATCATCCCGCACGCTCTCGAACCCGTACGAATTTCGACATTGAAGCTCGATTCATGTATCTTTCGCGAACACCCGATCCCACTTTGCAACTCACAAATAGAGACGGTTCTACGACCTCATGTCTCATCTAGAATTTTTTATTTTTTTTTAATAATAATAGAGCTCATCTTTAAACATTAGCCCATAATAAATTGGCCAATTAAATTTGTCCAACATTACTAGGTCTTTTGTTTGGTCTAGTAACTTCAAATTTAACAAGCCCACAAAGAAAATGGAGTAACTTGATCCACTGAGCCCATCTACAAATTGAAATCCACATTAAAAAAAAAAAAAATTCCTTGTGCAACCTCCAGCTCCTTCTAGAACTCTATCTCTCTGCGATATATGCATTCAAAAGAGGCCCAAAAGTCTAATACCCAATCTTCCATTTTTCAATATTCAGCCGACAACTTTTGTTGATACATCATATCCAAACCCACTATTAACTTTCCAAACACAAAAGTCAACAATCTAATCCCACAACAAAACAAAGAGCCGAACTCAACTTCTTTAACTCTCTCTCCTTCGATACACCACCAAAACCAAAATCCCAAAAAAAACTCAAACATCATCTTCAATCATCGATGAACAATCAAAACCCTTCAACTTCTGTCTTCGAATAACAAACATCAAAAACCACATCAGATTTCACCAATCACATAACCGCAACTGCTTGCCTTTATACCTTTGCTGGCCGAAATCAAGAGCCAGCTGTTGAAGTTGTTCCTCCGACATACCAGAAGCACGTTTGAAACTGGTGGAGAAATCTTTGGTTTAGTGACGGTGAAACATGAGTCTCGGAAATTCCACAGCCGACGAAACAAGGATGATGTCTGATGAACGACGAAACCGATGTGTGTTGATCCGACGAAACAGAAGTCGACGAAACTGAAATATTTGTTTCGTCGGGAGTGGATATGAAGAAACCCTAGTTCTTTAACCAGCCGCCACCCATTTCTTCAAGAACACAGCCTCTGTTCTTTTGCAGATTTGACGAAAACATTGTATATATGATTTTTGATGATGATAACTTGATTATTTAGGTATAAAACATAAAACTTAACCCTCTGGTCATCACAGATCTGCATATTCGGGTCCAGATCTGGATTTTTCTTCATGTTTCCCCATTTTTTCATCTTGAACAAAAACCACAAAAATCACAGATCTAGAGCACATGTGACTTAGTAAACGGTTTGGTTTACTAAATCGGGTACCATGGCTCTGATACCAATTGTAGGACCGTGTTTCGGGACCGAAACCGTGATTATCATGATTATGTTCATAGACGGGAAGATTAGAGACGGATGAAATACTTACTTGTATAGATTTGATAACATAACAAAGCAAACCGGCCCGATTAACAAGCTAACCGAACCATACCAAAGGAGTACACATCCGGGGAGAGACCAAGTGGTGATCTCTCCCGGTGAGGTCTCAAACCTCCTAAAACTTCCAAGTGTTTGAAATGACAAAGGGTTGTTATTTATAGCTACACCCCTTTGTCTTTCAAACACACACGGTCAAACAAATAACCCTCTCGTTTGACCACTTCAAACGAGCGGGTCTATACACGTTCGTTAGACCGTTTCACTAACTATTACAAATTCAGCGTAAAATAAATCTAATCTATTCGACAAGCATCGGACACAAAATCTGTATCAACAACAATCATAAGATTTCACGGAGAAATCTTTTGTTTTACAAAACATGTTTCTTTATTTTATATTGAGCCACTTCCTTAAGCTTGTAGTGCTTCTCGGCACTTTTCCTTGATCACAACAGATCACCTGAAACATGTTTGAAAAAGGTTTTGTCAGCGGGAAATACTGAGTGAATCATTCTTTTTACTAAAACGACTCTTTTGTTATAATTTACAGTATTAAGAGCGATTACAATGTTTCTGATATCAAACCAACTACCCACGGTATTTGTCACTCGACCGGATCTGTGACTATGGTCATATCCCCCATTGGCTGCCCCAATGGTGACGATTATCAAGTAATGTATACAAAACCCCACATACCGGCTGTACGTTTGGTGATTACAAAGACTTAATCCCTGTAATTATAACTTTGAAATAAACATGCTTTTGTAAATAGATTTGATATAAAGAGAATGACTCACATTGCAGATTTAATTTGAGCAGAGCCTAGCCTACTGATTAGCCTTTTAACCTAAATTTAATAACATGCACACAACTCGGTTAGTAACTTAATACAGCATTTACGATAACTCACGAGATTAAAACCTTCACAACGAATGACAAAGTGCGATACTTAAACATCCATTGAATTAACAACGAATGACAAAGCATAAACCCTAATGTGGGCAGCACTTAAACATCCATTGGATAGTTTAATCGATCGGACATTGAATCGTATCAGCGATCGAGTTATTACCCTGTATTGCGGCGACGATTAGTGATCCGTGTGTGTTTTAGAAGTTTTTCTGCTATAATTCAGTCTACGTAACGAATTTCTTTGTCGATTCAGTGCCAGAAATCAAGTCCCAATGTCCACTATTTATACACAAAATTTGACATGCTTACGGACCGTAAGCCTCATCCCTTACGGTCCGTAAGGGTCACCTATTTTTCATAGAGTAGCCCAGTGTGCGTGTAGGCTTGCTGAGTTGATAGTTTTTGAAATTTCAATTTTGACAGCGAGATTTTAAGATAATCGTAACTAGGGTTTACCCCCCCCCCCCTGAGTTTTAGGGGCCCTGATCCTGATTCTGTTTGTTCTGAGATTTTTAGGGTTTGTGCAGAATCACTTGGGTGTCTCAATTAGGGTTTCTTATTGGATAAAATAATAAAATAAATAGGACTTTTAATGAGAGTTGTTACACAAATGTTTTTAAACACGTGTTTCAGGTAACACAATGTGAAAGCCAATTAGTAAAAAGCCAGCTCGAGAGCACTGACGGCTTGGAAAACTGTGGCTATAAAAGTTGTCTAAAATACGATGTTTTAAATTCAATAAAGTAGGGTTTATCCCTATAAACATGTTGTAATAAGAAACTTGGGTTTTACCCATGTGATTATAAATTTAAAAATATGGTGGTTTTACTCTGATAAAATATTTCCTAACTACGGTCCTGATGAAATTTCCGCTGCCAAATTAATAAATATTGATACCACCGCCACTGAGTTCGCGGCCGCCCGTTCCCGGGACAGATAGGGGGCGGGGGTTGTGACAGAAGGTGGTATCAGAGCCTTGCCACTGGTTCAAGCCAAAGAAGTGTTCTGCTGACACTTAAGTTTTAAATTCTGTGTTAGGAAATTTATGTAATAATTTATGTGTTATTCTGTGTAGATAAATCTTAATATCCATATTATGATTTTTATGTTTTGAGTTCACAGTATGAGTGATTAATATGATTAAATGTACCCATAGGCTACCTAGGTATATTTACTATATTTGCAATCTAACCTATTACTTTCAAAAGTTGTCTACTAGCTAGATATCCGGTAGAAACTTGTTACATACCACCCATAATAAAAAGTAGATACTTGTTACATCCCATCCATAAATAATTAATTCATTGCGAGTCCTTTTAATGACAATATTGAATTCTTCACATGGGCTACGCTGTGCAAGTTTAGGTAGAAAAAAATATATAATAATAATAATAATAATAAAGGGTCATGTGTTTTTTTTGGTTTATGTAATTTTTCTTTATACAAAAGTATGTCAGAATGTAATTATGTGCTTTATGTTATTTGACTATTTGTTAGTCTACAGTATGGGTAAGCAAAGAATTTTGGACATCTATCGTCAATTAGATAGTTCACCAAAAGATAAGGGAACCTCATTTCATCCAAATCCCTCAGGATACTCAGCAGATACTGAGGAAGGAATATTTATTCGTAAGGCACAGTCTGAGAAACCATTTACCACTAAGAAGAGAAGTTGGATTATTAGAAAAAGTCAAGAGAAAATAAAGAAATCAGAACCAAATGGAGTGATAATCAATAAGGAAATAAATACACAAACTCAGGAAACAGGCAATAACCTACCATGGGAAGATGAATTAGATGGACAATGGGTAAATCTCCATATGTTAGCCACTACAGCAGTAAATGCTAACTTATATTAAATAGTCGAACGGCCAAACTAATACCAGCACCCATGCCACCTATGAGCTACAAACTTTAAAGGAACTTCGCCCATTAGATAACAACTTAGTAGAGACAGGAGATAGAATAAACCTTACATAAAAGCATGTTGAGCATAATACTCCTATAACTTAGATAGACTAAAATAAGTTATGGATGCATAATCACTAGTATATTTTGAATTCCAGTTGTAGTTTGTAATAAATATATATATATATATATATAAGTCACAATGTTCAATTTATTTTTATGATTGTACCCAAATGTTTATACTAGAAATTTGTCTGTGATAATTAATACCACCTACTCAAATAATATTATAATATACATCAAACTAAGTTAGTTGTTAACAAAGCACTCATGTTTATGACTCTCTTTTGGAACCAATCATTTACTTTGGTTTAAAATACATATTGAAATATATGGTATAAAGCTTTAAACCTTCGTGATTTTAATAATTTATATTTAAATAAATAAAACCGAAGCTATTAAATCAACCGAAAAGATTTTAAGAATTAATAAAATTTAAAAGATTGCTTTAATGGATCGAGCCAAAGCAAGTTTTGAAACCCAGGTGTACCAATTTACCACTCCATTTTATCCCTTCTGGTTTATAACCAGTTGGCCATAAGACTTCATACTTTCATAGTAACTGATGTTGGGATTACTTGTAAAGATTTCTATTAAAATACTTAGCGATAAAATAAATGGTTAAATGAATATGATGGGTATTCATGATCATTTAAAAAAAATTTAGATTTGGGTTGGTTGGACTACGTAGAAAGACCTAACTAAACGTTGAAAGCATTTCTACAAATCTTTAATATTAAGGTATCTCCAGAATAGGTCTTATGCCTAGAAATAATTAATATAAGATTATAAGATTAACCAGTCATATTAATTATATGATTGTGTATCCTAAATTATAAAGAAAAATTATTCAAGTCAGTTGGCTGATGTATAATAGCTAAATAATACAATATTAGTAAATGAGTTGAGTTGATGAATTGGATGTTAAACTTACCTTAAGTAGTCTCGAAATTCTCATACTTTAAGAAGATTATAATAAAAATAAAAGAGATGAGATTGAATTGTGATTGTTTAAACTTAATACTAAAAGAATAATAATAAAGATGGAGGTTCTCATAAAATAACTGTAGTAATAAAAATATCAGTGATGTACCCGTGACACAAATAAATTTTATAAAGTCGATTACGTGAATCTATAAAAGATCTATTTAGTTAAATACTTGAATATAGATCTCGAATATATACGAAGTAAAGTATTAATCTTAACATAAATCAAAACACTAAATATATTTTGAATATAAAATAGACATACTTTGATAGTATGGGATGAAGTACGCTACATAAGGTTTGAAAAAAAAAATCACATTTTTGAACAGAGGGCAAAATCGTAAATTAATGTTATGTGTTTTGAACTTATACTATATATTAATATTTAATCTTATATATATCCGTTATATTGTTACAACTAAAGTTTTCAATTTCAGAAAGTAATTTATGTATATTATATATCTCTTGGTAACCCATAAATACAATGTCAGGAGTCATATATGCACATATTCTTCTAAATAATGCATCTCAATCTTAAATGTATATTATAATTGATTCTTATAAAGAAAAAGGTAGGAATGTGATAATTAAAATAGATATATAGATGGTTACTTGAGGAGAAATTATTAATGTGATATAAATAGTGAGTCTTGTATAGTTTAACCCATTAATTAAAAATGAAATTATTCTTATGAGTCCAGAAAGTTTATATTTGGACTAATTTATTTCCTTAAACTTTTATTTATCCATCTTTTGATTCCAAAATAATATATTCAATAAATATAACGGAAGTTTATTTCAATATACTACTTTTATAAAAGGATAAAATAAAGTCATGGAAATAAGCTTGATGATTGGTACCATCGGATGTATAGTTATTATTTTATTACAAAATAATTTAGTATTATATATATGTGTGTAAATATTACATAAGTTTAATATTAACTAGAGATTTGAAATTTTATACACATATATGCATATACCCAATAGAATTTCTTGATGGTATACCCAATATAATATCTTCTGTAAGATAAACATAAGAGAAAATATCATTGGTGATTCATATAAAAACATGAAGTCATTATAAACCATGAAACCTACTATGTTTTAAAATGCTATCTGTCTCAATAAAATATTCCTTGCGACGGAATCTAATAAAGTTAGCTGTAAGCATACTCTTCACATTTAACCAAACCATAGAGTCAATGGAGACAACGATATTTTTGTCAAAACTCCATTTTCCAAGCAAAAGAAAACCACAACCATAATAATATCTATGCTTAAAGATTAGGATATTGATAATTACTGGTAACACTTAGAATAGTATTTAGACTTGAACTTAAGAAAAATGCCTTAGTATAAACTTCGAGATAAGCTAATTACTAGCATAGGTAAAGTGAGATGGTTATTGGTATACCGTGAGGATAATGACTAGAAAAGTGCAAGTATGATAAATAAGCAATAACACTTGGCCACTGTTATTTCTTGTTTATTAGTACTACTCGGTTCTAGAATATGATCCATTAAGAGAATACTAATTTCCTTGTTTCTTGATATAAGTCAAAATAAATGATGCACTTTTAAAATCATGATTTGAGAAAAATTCTATTTATGGGAAATACAATGATAATTACCTCTCCGGCAAGACTGGGTATGGTGTAGTAGACTCTCCAGCTTGTCCGGCTAAGATGGGGGTACCTCTCCGGCGAGACCGGGTGAGATGGGGTATATGTTATGTTAATGGAATTCCCTAAATATTACCATGACCTGATGTCTGACCGTTTTTGGAAATATGAATCTGTTAAATACATTAACCTTATGAAGGGTGTGTATATTATCATATGTGAAATATATGATTACATAGATATGTGTATCTATAAGGAAATCGAAAAGCCATAATTGACAACTAGGGATAAATCACGAACAGGTTTGTCAATGATAGTTTTAGATTTAATTATTAGAAATCTCTCGTATACGTCTATAATCCTGATATCAAACACTATTTCATTTGATCATCTGTCTCGTAACTCGTGCGACAAGATAAACGACAGGAACCCTATAAGTTGGAACTGTCACACCCTGGCTTTGCGGAAGCGTGGGTTTATTTGGTGTGACTTCTTAATACCATAGCAACAATCATAACAATGCTATATGATAAAAACATGAGATACTCATCCATTAATAAAGTTTAGAAAAATCCCATTTTCAACAATCACAAAATAAGTTACAAACCTTAACTGGATTTAATTGAGTTTATAAAGACTTTAAACAATACTAGGTTTAGAGATATGTAACCCGTCCAGGAAGAGGTTACACCTTCTAAACCCTGGATGACTTCTTTATTCAAACGCAGCTTGAAAATACGTGCATACCGTGCCAGATCCGTTAGTTTCCTGAAATACATGTAGTTTGAAAAATCAACATAAAGTTGAGCGAGTTCATGTGTAAGTGAGTATGAACAAACATTTGAAAATGTTGTAAGTATGTATAAAAGTCCCTGGTATGTAGCAATTAAGGAAAAAGAGATCACTATTGGGTTGCAAAGCCAATGATATGTGTGAAGTGTCGTAGGAAGACTCAAACCTAGCGGATTTTGCGTTGGGCTCAAAGTCACCACCTGGTCCATTAAGCGGGCTCAGGGGTTGGGCTCGCTACACCCAGATAGATCTACCGCTTTCGACCCTCGGTCCTACAATGAGGATTAATGGCCTCAAGTTGCGCCTACTCACTCACATGATCTGTACGTCCTAACCCTCCTTAAGCTAACCATACCATGTAAAAAGTATTCGTAATCATAGTAACATGTATTTCACCCCCGCAGTTTAAAAACTGAAAACAGTTAAGAAAAAAGGGGGACATGAACTCACCGTAGTGCGTCTCTAACTAGTAATCTCCCAGTCAACCTGCTGTGCGACGACCTACACGTACTAACTTCTATTAGACGGACGGACGTGCCTTAGCTTCAGGTTTAAGTTTTTGGGAAATAGTTAGACAACTATTTCGTGTTTACACTTCGTAATTATGTATTAATTATATTCCTTCCCAAGGATGGGGGCTTTAATACATGTGCGTTCGTATAACTTCGAAATATATTATTAAGTCTCACTTAATAAAATATATTTTATTTCATTTGTCTAAAATACTCTACTCCAAAATATAAATATTTTTCCCAAAAATATTATATTTTATTACATACCATTTTCCAAAATAATACTTTTATCAAAATACGCATTTAAGAGTATTTTTTCAAAAATGCGTAAGTTACGTTTGAAGTTCGGGTGGTAATAATAATACCGGTGTAACTTAAATATTAATTGTGAGGGTGTTAGTATTATTTTGGAGTCGTTACTATTCAGTGTGTTCCAGTAATATTATTTTTACTCTAAAAATAATATTTATGTAGTTCGCAAAATAATCATAAAAATTACACAAGTGTTACTATGAAAAATATATATTCTAAATATATATTTAACAAGTTTTATTTATGAAAATCCCACCTCCGACTCTTGGAAATTTTGTAATAAAAATCATGGCGAACTTTGTTTGGAAAAATAAGTTAGAAATATACTCATAACACTTGTTGTAAAAATATTTCCAAGTGTTATATTTCTGGAAAAATTTCGCCAGAGTTTCCTCTGTAACTGGAGGTGGCCACGCTTACAAGCGTATCCTTTTCTTTTCAAAACCCAATCAACAATTTTCTCAACATCAACGAACAATATTTCAACATCAAACTAGTCAAAATATACATAGACCGCAAACACATGAATTTGCAGTTTGTGTAAAAGTAGGTAGTAACCTTCCATTATCTTCACTAGATCTTTTTATTCTTATAAATAAAATCGGTTTCTCGAAAATCTTATTTTTAAAGAAAGTGTAAGTTTACAACTTCTCGGTCAAAAGTTACGAACATATTTCCTTGGTAAAACCTTTTGTTACATAAGTGTCTACGCACTAGTTTGCTCACAAAAACACCTTTGTTTCAAGAAAGATCCGGCTTCAAAACATGATTTCATTTGACACTTGGTTCTTCGAAAATACCACTTGTAGATCTTTAGATCTACTAGTTTTGGACTCTATTTTGTAAGAAAAACTCTTTTTACACAAGTTCATGTTAATAAGTAGTAGTGTTCGTCATCTAATCATTTTCACATTTAAACATACACTTGTTCATGTTCCATGAACATGACTTAGCCGGGTTAGATGACAATCCGAACTACTACTAGCATCAAACAACATGCAAGAATCATAACAAAACAAGTTTAACAAGTTTTACACTAATATTCATTCTTTAACCAACATGTTCATCATTTTTTTAGTAGACTTTTAGTTTTGATCTCTAGTGTTCATGATTTTTATCCGACCAATTTCTTATTAACCACTTTAGATATGAACAATAGGGTGTTTAGAGTCACTTACTACTAGCTCGTGGCTAGGGAAGAAACTAGACGAAAAATGGGTGGTTAATAGCGTTGTGGTGAGGTCCTTGGCAATCCGTAAGCACCGAGCCTCCTTATACGTGATCCTTCACCTTTGTATGTTAATAGAGTGCCTTGATCCAAACTTGAAAACGGTGGGGTGTTGTTAGGGGGGTTCGGCCGAGAGTGTTAAGTGAGGGAGAGATGGAAAAAAAATTTGTTTAAGTGTTTATGTGAGTGCATGAACTCATGGTTTTATTTATAGCCACTTAACTCAATTAACCACGAGATATTATGTTCTCTTGATATGGAACAAACTTGTTTAAAATATTCAAAAGTTGGTGGTGAGTGTTCCCTAGGGGAACCGATCGTTTATGGGGGGAACATTTAGTTTGATTTCCAACTAACTAGTTAGAAGGTTAGTTAGTTTATTTAGAGGTTAAAACTAGTTAGTAGTGTGTAGTGTTTTGTAACGGGTGTTAGGGTATTCGGAGACCTTAACTGGCTCAGAAAAAGAAAACAATGTTAATGACAATATTTTTATGTCCCGGGTTAAGTCCGGTTGTTCGGTTGGATACTAATCCGTTAAAGTGCTTTATAAGCATTTAAAGTGTTGTTAATATTATTTTTAGTGACACAATTTATTCCCGACACTTTGGAAAGTGTCTAGTATTATTTTCCCAAGTTTTTGCACTTTACTAGTTAGTTTTAAATGCTGAGTTTTTATTTAAAGTGCAGAATTTTGTACTTAAAGTACGTTTTAGGCACATCCGGTCACTATAAATATCACCTAGTGACGCAGTTCTACAATCCTCATCTCCCTACACTCCCTACTAGTGTATTAAACTATTCCCGGCTCATGATGGCCTCAGAGACAGAAACTGTCTGATGCTGGCTATGCCAGCATGTTTACTGGGTTATCCGTATAGTGTGTTCACTGTGCTTTTTGTGCATCTAGGTCGTCACTGATGTTTGTGTAAAAATAATAGAGTGACAGTATAAAATGTGATGCATGTGTATGTATGTATCAGAAATCAGTAAACAGTTTAATCACAGTTGCAAGCAAGCACAGTAATTAAGCTGTAATTAAATATTAATTTGTTCGTACGGATACCTGGTTTGGTGAGGGTTGTCACATTCTCCCCCCGTTAAATAAATTTCGTCCTCGAAATTTGTACTACCTTACTCCTTGTGATTAAGTCACACACGTATGTATATGAATAATATCGAAGTAGATAATCATCAAATCGAAACAAACATTACTCACATTAGGTGAGTCCAAGAATATATAGCAACCCGAATCCTAGGGTTGAAAGGTGTGTGTGCTGCTAGCATTGGGTGTCAAAGGTACAAGACGCATTTGACGTATAATCTAGTGTAATCCAGCTAGCAGGGGTTCCACAAAAGTGGAGTTTTGACTAATAAGATTCTTAAACGATCGGTTGCAATATGCAACCGAGTTTTCAAAAACCGTAGCACCCGCTATATGAACTCAAAAGCATCATCTCAGCGTAATAGTAAAATGATCTGTCAACTCCTGAATAAATGTATGGTAAGGTTTAGTGTGTTGACATTTTTGAATGGTGAAGATACACCGAATGGAATACAAGCGAATCTGGTGTATCATTGTCTTGATTCGTAGTTGCATCAGAAATGTTTAAATGATAAATCAAACAAAAGTATATGTGGTCTCGTGTAAAACGATTACCATGATTAGCACAAGCTACAAGTTTATGATGACACCACAAGGTGTCGTAACGGCATTACCCAATAATAGTGGTGACTGAACAAGTTCACCGCGTTTGAAAATCAAATGAGAGTGTGCTGAGGCAATCTGAAGGTTTGATTTATACCATGTTATAGAGTTTCCAATTAAATACTGATCAAAGAACCACTGTTTCCAATCGAAGATGAGAAGTAATAAGTATCGCAAGGCATTTGATTGACAACGAAAGAATCGTTAGGAGGTACATTGTGCTTATGAAACGAATATATGTACGATTGCCTTAACACACAATTGTGTTGAGACCGCTTTGATCGTGAAGATCCAAAATGGATTGTTAACAACTAAATAGGGAATTAAATCCGTGTATGAAGTGAGTAACCAATTTAGCGCAAGCTTCAATTTTGTGAAAAATTATCACCGCAAGGTATCGAAACAGATCAAACGTTTTAGTGGAGTCGTAGACCAACCAAATCTACTACGACTCGAAATGAAAGAATCTTTGCAAAAATAGTTGAATATGATGCTCCCAATACATCATATAGCGTTTCAAGTTAAACCTGTGAACTGGATAAGTTCAAGCAATTGAACTTGGTTTTAACGTAACCCGACAATGTATGTATCAACAAGGAATTCTCGGTATGGTAGCAAAATAAACCATGAATGTAACTTGAAAGAAAGCGGTTTCAAGAAAGTGTGTTGGCTGGGTAACAAAAGAGCCAACAATAACAATAATGTAGGTTACTCGAATCAGGAATCAGTAATTAGGTTTGGCAAAATAATATGTAAATTCCCATGAAGTGTTTGTTCAAAACGAAATCACATGCGTAGCAAATGATGCATGTATGTCAGGTAAGTTTCCAAGAAAAGGAACAACGAGTATTTGCTAAAGTGAAGGAATGACCAGATATCGAAGCAAATGTGTGTTCGCTCTCAGCGAGAAAATTATTGTGATGCAACTACCATTAAAGGGAGTAGAGATGCAAACATCTACTCGCCAGAAGTAAAAGAAATCCAAGTACTCTCTGTTTGGGTCAACGGAACTGGCATATGCGCCAGGTTAATGATGGTTGATTGAGTTGACAGATATAGTTCCTAAATAAAAACCCTTATGAGTTTGGACCTGGGCTCCCAAAGGTCCTAAATATATGTTTTCTAGATTCTCCAGACTTCGTATCCCGTGTGGATCCGGTTTGTACATTGTGTAGGAAACACCATTTTGTTTATGTCCAAGAACTAGTCATTGTCCCACAATTTTCGTCGGTAAACTTTCTTCTTGAATTCACTACTAACGACGCTCGATTGTCGACCAGTCATGTAATAGTAGTTGGGTCCTCACAGTCAGTTATGTAAGAAGTTCGTTAGTCCTCAGCAAGAGCCACCGACCCTGGTTGGCTAGCTTGTCCGACTTCCGATCATTTGAAGGTCATTGTCCTTTTTCTTGATGAGCGGAACTGAGGTTACCCAAAAGGGAATTTTGGTCTGTTATCTTCCTTCTCTATCAACTACTGAAACCACACTGTCAATCCTCGCATATCCGAAAATGTAAGTCGTTACGGTGCATCGACTACAGGTGTGGTGCCTGGAATTAAATCGATGCAAAAATTCGACTTGTCGTCGAGGAGGTAATTCTGGCTAGTCTTCGAGGAAGACTTTAGGGTATTCTCCGATCACGGGGGTATCGTTAAGTTTTAGTTCTTCGGCTCCCTTATCCCCGACATGAGCCAAGAAAACAACACATTCTTTCCACAACAACCTTCGTGCCTTCAAGCAATTCGTGATCTGTGGAGGCGTATCCTGCCTTGTGAGTCGAGATCGTTCCTTCATTCGTCATCGAGGTGCGGATATCAACCTCCGCTCGACCGCTTGCCAACTAATACATCCAATTACCACGTTGACGCTTCCCAACTCAACTGGCAATAGATCTAGCCTAAACTTACGCTCTCCGGATTCTATCGTGCCGATTCCAGTTACTGCGTTGGCTTCCACTAGCTTCCCCTAAGCTAGTTCTAATGGGTACTGGAATATCTACTTACTCGCTACTTAAACCAATTATACTCTCGAACTCTAGAGGTGCGAATCGTAAAATTTGCAACAGTATTTGGCAATACAGATGCATAATATTGGGTAATATGGGACGTACCGATATCCATGCTTGGATCCCTGGCGTGTCTCCCTAGCTCCGGTGGGGAGCTTTCATCCTTGCGCCTAATTGTTTTTAGGGCAATATCTTCTGAAATGCTTTTTGCTTCCACAGTTTAAACATCCTCGAGCACGTTTCTGTTTATCACTCATTCTGCCTCGACAATTATCATTGTCGTTGTCCCCTTCGTGATTCTCACTACCGTCTTGGCCCCCATTACTATGTTCAGTATTTTGCCAACAAGTTTCCTTGACATGTCCCACCTTGCCACAGTTACCACAATTTCCATATTTGCATCGCCCGACATGATAACGTAAACAATTGTCGCACTTAGGTAGGACACCCTGGTAATCTTTTCCCTTCCTGGCCTTTTTCTTGTTACTTACCCGAGTAACCATCTTGAAATTTGTGAGCTTTCTCTTGTTATCCCCAGATGCCTCTATAGCAGTCTCCTTTTTCTCCTCCGTAGTGGAAAATTCTCCTCGTCTAACTGCTTCTTCCGTGAGTGCCATGCTTATGTTGATAGCCTCGGTGATCGTTGAAGGTTTAGATGTTGTTACCAGGCTTAGAATTTGAGGTGCCAATCCCCTTATGAACTGTTCAATTCTCTTAAACTCTGGTGCCCCCAGGAGTAAGGCAACTTGTGATAATTCGTTAAATCTCTGCACATACTCCGTTATCTTTGGTCCTTCCATTTTCAAGTTCCACAGTTCTGTTTCCAACTTCTGGACTTCTGCCCTCGAGCAATATCTCTTACGCATCAGATCTTTCAGTTCGTCCCACGTCATAGCATACGCAGCGGTCTCGCCCATTGTCCGAACTTGATGGTTCCACCATGACAGAGCCTCATCCACCAATAGTCTAGTTATATACTTGACTTGATATTCGGGGTCACATTTGCTCAATCGTAAAACAGAATATGTCTTTTCAACCCAGCGCACGAAGGCTAAGGCACCCCCAGTGCCGTCGAACTCCCGAGGTTTGTGGTCCAAGAACTGCTTGTAGGTGCAGCCTGCGATGTAAGCAACATTATCCGCGTAAGGCCTTAGCAAGGCACTCGTGGAAATGTCCAAACGTTTTGTAATGTGTCTTAAAGGACTAGACATTACCGTTGGGGTGGTTATTTCCCGAGGTACCTCCGCTGCAATCAAAGCGACGAGCCTCGTACCGTGCGATGGCCTGTAAGAGGCGCTCTTGCATTTCTGCCTCCGTTGTCGGTAGAGGGTTGTTGATATCGGTGTTCCCTTGAGTCGACATCTTCCTAGAAGAAGGTCGGTTAGGTCAGGTCTAATTATCTTCATGCGTGCATTTGGTTATTTAGTGGTTAAGTATATACACATAACAGGTTACCATTCCAACCAATTAAATAGTAGTATAATCATAGTATGACCAAGTAATTCGATAATATAGCAAGTAAGCACGTAGTATTATAATTATAGCACACACACATAGATCAATGACGTGCTTAGCGAAAACCTAGCGACTGAGCTTTCATTGGTTATTGGCCACAGAGTGTTGTCGCATGTTTAAAGAGGATTGGGCTTTCATTATCCTTCGGCCACAATCACTGTGTCTAACAAAATGTATCACATCGAAAGGGACACAGGGTCACCCTACCCTTATCCAATAAGTATATTAGTGCGTCAAAATTTCGTAATCAGAAGTGGTCCTCAAGAGTCTCCGCAATCCCGGCTTATCATTAGTGTCTTTACCCAAGTGTAATGCAATCCGCATAATCCAGAAACCAACTATACTGGTGGCTGAGGAGGAGGGGGAAAGAAAAGTAAACTGTTAACGTGTGTGAGTCCCTCCTCGAGCTTGTATATACGTTGAAGTAATTATCTGCTCTGCCGCTCGATAGTAAAGAAATAAGTATCAGAATCCTGGGAACGGTGTAATAGCAACGGTCGAGAGCGCAAAAGGAACTTTGACGTATGTGACGAATCAAAGTATGCTGGCAATAGACAGGGTGGAGGACGGGGTGTCTTACATAAACTTTTCAAACAATATGTTGTCTTGTGATGTAGTCACTTAAATCATGTTTTTGGTTATGTAATGTTTTGCATTTGAACTTGCCAATTGTGGTGTCAGCTCAAGCTCCAACGTTCTGCGACTCATATCCTCAAACTGTAGTTGACGTTATAGGAGCAACTCATCTTGCGCGTGGCCTTCATAATGTGAGGGGTGGTAAGGGTCTAAAATTATCCTAGTGTATTAAAGGAACCATCAAATCGGCTCGACCAGCGATGTAGAGGTGAAAGTAGTAAATGGTGCGACCTGTGCAGTTGGGAAAATGTTGTTGTAGCAGATGAATCGTTATGCGAGTGCTGACCTGAAGTACCTTCCCAGGGTGCGGTTATATTCTGAAAGATAGCTATAGGCACCTTGTCGCAATGGAAGTCGGTCTTCATAGGGAAAAGGGGCAATGTCAGCGGTTGCGGGTGTAAAAACAAACATCTCAACAAATGAGGAGATTGCCCGATGCAGGTAAATATAAGGGGCGCAATGTCTGGCAGACCAAAAGAAACAGGGTCACAATCAAGCTAGGGTGTAGAACCAGCAGTTGCAACATCAGGCTGACTCAAAAGGTGTAGAGGCTAGCTCAGCAGTAGGCCCTGGGTCGTGTAACGGTGTGGTGCCTCGAGCAGGTGATAGAGCAGCAGCCATGTCATCGTCGTCTTGTGTCAGTAGCAGAATGTTGTATTCCAGCTGTTTGTAGGGCTGCAGATGTCACAGACTCAAAGGAGTCTGAATGCATGCTAGAATCAGAGGATAGCTTGTTAACAGGGGTCTCAAATAAGTGAAATTGGTAATAACGTTCTCGTCTAACTATCCATCATTATGGGCGTTATCGGAAGGACCATCAATATCGCGTCAATATCGTTATCAGTTGCTCGTCGAGTAACCATCCTTCAGAAGGGATGTCCACAAGAGGCGCATTGTCTAGGATCGGATCCATAGCGTGCTCACCATCGGGATGACCAGTGATGAAGTGGTCATGGATCGAAACAAGAGTGACAGAAAGATTCTTGTCAGAGAAACCATCAGCAAAGATGAAGTATCACCACAATCTGGTAGCATGGACTGTTAGAAGTCGTCCTCGCCCTTAGTCATCATATCAGGATCACTCTCAGTATCTGACGTAAATATCTTTGGCGCAGATGCAGTCTCCTTATCCGTGGCGGTGGCCGTAGGGTTATCAATGTCTGATAACTCGCTTTCTAATTGAAGTGGCATGTGTGGCGGTGCGTAACATGTATAGCCATAGTAATTATTAACAATTAGTGTATGCATATACTCCCCTCAGATGCACGTATATCAATAATCAGCAATTAAGCGTGTAAGTAATAACAGTGCAAGCATGTAATCATCCTAGTCTTCCCTAGACTATCCTCTCAGTCTCCCCGACTAAAACTCCCTCAGCCTCCCCGACTGAATTCTCTTAGTCTCCCCGACTAAACTCTCTCAGTCTCCCCGACTAAACTCTCTTAGTCCCACTAGATTAACCTCCCAGCCTCTCAGACTGAATCTCCTAGTCCCACTAGATTAATCTCCCAGCCTCTCAGACTGAATCTCCTAGTCCCACTAGATTAATCTCCCAGCCTCTCAGACTGAATCTCCTAGTCCCACTAGATTAATCTCCCAGCCACTAGATTAATCTCCCAGCCTCTCAGACTGAATCTCCTAGTCCCACTAGATTAATCTCCCAGCCTCTCAGACTGAATCTCCTAGTCCCACTAGATTAATCTCCCAGCCTCTCAGACTGAATCTCCTAGTCCCACTAGATTAATCTCCCAGCCTCTCAGACTGAATCTCCTAGTCCCACTAGATTAATCTCCCAGCCTCTCAGACTGAATTATAAATTTAAATTTGGGAATGTGTACTTGTGGCTTTTTGTTTGTAAAAAGGTCTGTTCCCTGGATCTGGACGCATAGTGTATGCAACGTAAAAGTGTTTGAAAATGTTTTCGTGAGAGCCCTGGTGATCATAGTCTAGACTCGAGAAAGAATCCTAGTTCGCTATGATCGAGGCTCTGATACCAAGCTGTCACACCCTGGCTTTGCGGAAGCGTGGGTTTATTTGGTGTGACTTCTTAATACCATAGCAACAATCATAACAATGCTATATGATAAAAACATGAGATACTCATCCATTAATAAAGTTTAGAAAAATCCCATTTTCAACAATCACAAAATAAGTTACAAACCTTAACTGGATTTAATTGAGTTTATAAAGACTTTAAACAATACTAGGTTTAGAGATATGTAACCCGTCCAGGAAGAGGTTACACCTTCTAAACCCTGGATGACTTCTTTATTCAAACGCAGCTTGAAAATACGTGCATACCGTGCCAGATCCGTTAGTTTCCTGAAATACATGTAGTTTGAAAAATCAACATAAAGTTGAGCGAGTTCATGTGTAAGTGAGTATGAACAAACATTTGAAAATGTTGTAAGTATGTATAAAAGTCCCTGGTATGTAGCAATTAAGGAAAAAGAGATCATCATTGGGTTGCAAAGCCAATGATATGTGTGAAGTGCCGCAGGAAGACTCAAACCTAGCGGATTTTGCGTCGGGCTCAAAGTCACCACCTGGTCCATTAAGCGGGCTCAGGGGTTGGGCTCGCTACACCCAGATAGATCTACCGCTTTCGACCCTCGGTCCTACAATGAGGATTAATGGCCTCAAGTTGCGCCTACTCACTCACATGATCTGTACGTCCTAACCCTCCTTAAGCTAACCATACCATGTAAAAAGTATTCGTAATCATAGTAACATGTATTTCACCCCCGCAGTTTAAAAACTGAAAACAGTTAAGAGAAAAGGGGGACATGAACTCACCGTAGTGCTTGTCTAACTAGTAATCTTCCAGTCAACCTGCTGTGCGACGACCTACACGTACTAACTTCTATTAGACGGACGGCCGTGCCTTAGCTTCAGGTTTAAGTTTTTGGGAAATAGTTAGACAACTATTTCGTGTTTACACTTCGTAATTATGTATTAATTATATTCCTTCCCAAGGATGGGGGCTTTAATACATGTGCGTTCGTATAACTTCGAAATATATTATTAAGTCTCACTTAATAAAATATATTTTATTTCATTTGTCTAAAATACTCTACTCCAAAATATAAATATTTTTCCCAAAAATATTATATTTTATTACATACCATTTTCCAAAATAATACTTTTATGAAAATACGCATTTAAGAGTATTTTTCCAAAAATGCGTAAGTTACGTTTGAAGTTCGGGTGGTAATAATAATACCGGTGTAACTTAAATATTTATTGTGAGGGTGTTAGTATTATTTTGGAGTCGTTACTATTCAGTGTGTTCCAGTAATATTATTTTTACTCTAAAAATAATATTTATGTAGTTCGCAAAATAATCATAAAAATTACACAAGTGTTACTATGAAAAATATATATTCTAAATATATATTTAACAAGTTTTATTTATGAAAATCCCACCTCCGACTCTTGGAAATTTTGTAATAAAAATCATGGCGAACTTTGTTTGGAAAAATAAGTTAGAAATATACTCATAACACTTGTTGTAAAAATATTTCCAAGTGTTATATTTCTGGAAAAATTTCGCCAGAGTTTCCTCTGTAACTGGAGGTGGCCACGCTTACAAGCGTATCCTTTTCTTTTCAAAACCCAATCAACAATTTTCTCAACATCAACGAACAATATTTCAACATCAAACTAGTCAAAATATACATAGACCGCAAACACATGAATTTGCAGTTTGTGTAAAAGTAGGTAGTAACCTTCCATTATCTTCACTAGATCTTTTTATTCTTATAAATAAAATCGGTTTCTCGAAAATCTTATTTTTAAAGAAAGTGTAAGTTTACAACTTCTCGGTCAAAAGTTACGAACATATTTCCTTGGTAAAACCTTTTGTTACATAAGTGTCTACGCACTAGTTTGCTCACAAAAACACCTTTGTTTCAAGAAAGATCCGGCTTCAAAACATGATTTCATTTGACACTTGGTTCTTCGAAAATACCACTTGTAGATCTTTAGATCTACTAGTTTTGGACTCTATTTTGTAAGAAAAACTCTTTTTACACAAGTTCATGTTAATAAGTAGTAGTGTTCGTCATCTAATCATTTTCACATTTAAACATACACTTGTTCATGTTCCATAAACATGACTTAGCCGGGTTAGATGACGATCCGAACTACTACTAGCATCAAACAACATGCAAGAATCATAACAAAACAAGTTTAACAAGTTTTACACTAATATTCATTCTTTAACCAACATGTTCATCATTTTTTTAGTAGACTTTTAGTTTTGATCTCTAGTGTTCATGATTTTTATCCGACAAATTTCTTATTAACCACTTTAGATATGAACAATATGGTGTTTAGAGTCACTTACTACTAGCTCGTGGCTAGGGAAGAAACTAGACGAAAAATGGGTGGTTAATAGCGTTGTGGTGAGGTCCTTGGCAATCCGTAAGCACCGAGCCTCCTTATACGTGATCCTTCACCTTTGTATGTTAATAGAGTGCCTTGATCCAAACTTGAAAATGGTGGGGTGTTGTTAGGGGGGTTCGGCCGAGAGTGTTAAGTGAGGGAGAGATGGAAAAAAAAAATTGTTTAAGTGTTTATGTGAGTGCATGAACTCAAGGTTTTATTTATAGCCACTTAACTCAATTAACCACGAGATATTATGTTCTCTTGATATGGAACAAACTTGTTTAAAATATTCAAAAGTTGGTGGTGAGTGTTCCCTAGGGGAACCGATCGTTTATGGGGGGAACATTTAGTTTGATTTCCAACTAACTAGTTAGAAGGTTAGTTAGTTTATTTAGAGGTTAAAACTAGTTAGTAGTGTGTAGTGTTTTGTAACGGGTGTTAGGGTATTCGGGGACCTTAACTGGCTCAGAAAAAGAAAACAATGTTAATGACAATATTTTTATGTCCCGGGTTAAGTCCGGTTGTTCGGTTGGATACTGATCCGTTAAAGTGCTTTATAAGCATTTAAAGTGTCGTTAATATTATTTTTAGTGACACAATTTATTCCCGACACTTTGGAAAGTGTCTAGTATTATTTTCCCAAGTTTTTGCACTTTACTAGTTAGTTTTAAATGCTGAGTTTTTATTTAAAGTGCAGAATTTTTTACTTAAAGTACGTTTTAGGCACATCCGGTCACTATAAATATCACCTAGTGACGCAGTTCTACAATCCTCATCTCCCTACACTCCCTACTAGTGTAGTAAACTATTCCCGGCTCATGATGGCCTCAGAGACAGTAACTGTCTGATGCTGGCTATGCCAGCATGTTTACTGGGTTATCCGTATAGTGTGTTCACTGTGCTTTTTGTGCATCTTGGTCGTCACTGATGTTTGTGTAAAAATAATAGAGTGACAGTATAAAATGTGATGCATGTGTATGTATGTATCAGAAATCAGTAAACAGTTTAATCACAGTTGCAAGCAAGCACAGTAATTAAGCAGTAATTAAATATTAATTTGTTCGTACGGATACCTGGTTTGGTGAGGGTTGTCACAGGAACGCCATCGAAAGTATAAGAATTTCCTTTGCGATTATTAACGCATTAGGAAACCTGTAACTAAAAGCTGTGTTAAAATACAAAACATATTTCAGTCAAGGATAAGAATCTCATAGAAAATAGTTATGGTCAAAGTAATGTGAAATTCAAAACAAGGACCAAAATATACGTAGAAACTAAACTAACTAAAAATATTTATCCATATTTCAGGGAATCCCGAGGACGAGATTTAAAACAAGGTGGGGAGGATGTAACATTCCTAAAAAAAAATTATTTATATAAAATATATAAAAACTTATGTTATTAAAAGGATGCATCATGGGTAAGTTGACCGATGGGAAATATGAGGTATTTTGGGCAAGCATAGGAACCGTTTAATAATTAAATTATAAAAATACATTATATTTGAACCTACTCCGTTTTAATGAAACTTGGTTTAGAATGTAGATAAGATTATTCTTGTTCTAATGACATATTCATTGTTTTATAAAACGTCATATTTTAGAAGTTATAAGCGCCAAATAAGTGAAGCAGTTAAATTAATTATAATAATAAAATAATCTAAAACTAAAAACAATTAATATATTATAAATAGAATATTAAAACCAAATCTAATATATTTGTTGTCTACGTATGAAAAACAAATCAAAGATAAGAAAGAAATAAAACTAAAATATTAAAAGAACATGAGGGATAGGTGTGGGTGTACGTGGAACTCCATGAAGCCAAACAAATCACAAACTTGAATTTAAAGTAAAGTGTATACGTGTATGATTGAATTAATTTTTGAAGATATACGTGTCCTCTGAAACGTAAACTCTAAGTAAAAAATTCAAGTATAAATAGGAAGTTGAAAAGCCATTTGAAAATGCTCAGATCCTTCCCTTCTTTCTCACTCGATCTATTCTATATATATGTTCCATATTTTCTTTAAATATTACACACAAAGCCCTGCCCCATTTTAAGTATTTTAACCCTTGACCACTGATACCTTGTCCGACTGATGTAGGGCCCCGTAACGTATGTCAAGGCTCTGCCTAAATTCGTTGGGGTTCTGTCTCGTGACGTAGGGATAAAGTAGAAATGGGTTACTATACTTAATGTGTGTGCACTATATATTTTATTAAATAACCCAGGAGTTATACCCAAAATATAACAACCATCCTAAAACACCCCTGACACCCTACACTTCCTAAAATACACCCCATACATGAAAATGGGCCCCAAATACATTAAATATTATTAAATTTAATTAAAAATATTGTTTTTGGTTTTTAGGCGGGTCGCGTAAAGGAACCTTAACCCTTACGCAGGCCGCGACAACTTAAAAACCTGGCAAAGCCCAGTGCGGCCACGTGGCCCAACACCCGGCAAACCTACTCGATGACCCAGCCCAGGTACGCGTTGACTAGAATTGACACGGGCTGCGTAAGGCCTTGCCTTGTTTTACGCGGGCCGCGAGAAAACCCAGGTGAAGCACTATATAAGCAGGCCATCGGATCTTCATTCGAATTCGTTCAAAATCGTTTTCTTTCCCTCAATTCTAAAGTGTAGGCATTATACACGGGTATAATACCCCCCTAAATAGCGAAGTTCTGCTCTGTTGTAAGTATCATAACCCCTGGATACGTATTAGATACGCTGCCCGATTGATCTAGGGTTCCGTAACGGCTGTCGTGGTTCTGCCCGACGTAGTCGTTGGAATGTCGTCTCGGGGAGAGTATTACTAATGTTAAAATGGGTTATTATACTAACACGTATGCATTGTTTATTTAACTAGATTATAACCAAGAAGCCACAAAGGAAATACCTAAAATAGCAATGTGAGTTTATCCTCTTTTTGTAAATGCTTTTATATATTTTTACAAAACCTTAAATGTTTTACAATGCGATTAAGCGGTGATTGAGTCTTTGTAATTCTACGATTACTGCCGGTATGTTGGGGTTTTGTATACAAAATGTGAGTAACGTTACCATTGGACGAAGAGTTAGCCAATGTGTAATATGACCCACCAGTCAGGATTGACAGTACTGAATGAGTAATTGGGTAGATATAAACAATGTGATCGCTCTCAATACTGTGTTAATTAATAAAATGTTTCTTGATTAAACTGGGATTCACTCATCAGTATTTCCCACTGACAAATGTTTTTAAACACGTGTTTCAGGTAACACAATGTGAAAGCCAATTAGTAAAAAGCCAGCTCGAGAGCACTGACGGCTTGGAAAACTGTGGCTATAAAAGTTATCTAAAATACGATGTTTTAAATTCAATAAAGTAGGGTTTATCCCTATAAACATGTTGTAATAAGAAACTTGGGTTTTACCCATGTGATTATAAATTTAAAAATATGGTGGTTTTACTCTGATAAAATATTTCCTAACTACGGTCCTGATGAAATTTTCGCTGCCAAATTAATAAATATTGATACCACCGCCACTGAGTTCGCGGCCGCCCGTTCCCGGGACAGATGGGGGGCGGGGGTTGTGACAACACATGCTCCCCGTATTTATCCAGGCATGGTTTACGGTAGACTGGGAAAGTTTCATCATTCGGGAACATAGGGATCATCAGACGGTACTTAAGGATTGACCGGTACTCCACCACTGACATACGTTGACCCAGACCTTCAATAGGAATAACAGTTAAGAAATCCTGAGCGTGAGGCCTCTGTAGGCATTCAATGATGGCTTTATGGCGGAAGGATAAATGGAAATCTTCTCCCAAACTTTGTGCGATGTTTTGCTTTGGTTTCATGATTTGGGCATGTTAGGCTTTCCAAGCACGTATGTTTTGGGTTTCAAATCGTTTAGGTAGGCTCTGTTTCATCTGGAAAAAAAAAAGTCAAAGAAAAGACAAACATGAAAAATGGTGACAATTTCAGAACCAAAACTTTCTTTCATATGTGCCCTCCAATTTACAACACACTTCTATTTTTACCTATTTTTGAATTGTTTTTTGAAAGGGTTTAGAAATTCTGCTTTGTTTTCTATACCATGTTATTGTTATTATATTTTCAAATAGTTTAAACCATGGTTATCAAAAGTGCTCGCCTGGTGCTCCTAGACGCAATTTTCAGGCGAGGCACAACCATACCGCCTTGTGCCGTCAAAGGCGCGCTTCTGGTAAGCTTCCGGCCAAAAAACGACTTTCCGGTGACTATTATGGCCGGATTCCTACCCAGTTTTCGGCGAACTTTTGCAAACTAATGCCATTTTTCGTCTGGACAGTGGTTGTGAATGGATCATCGGAGAGCAGAAATTTGATGAAGATGAGAAGAAAAATAACGAAAGACAACGTGATTTACAGAAAGGAGGAGTATGTGTTTTGAAGAGGAGAGCAGATTTTGCTTAAAAACTAACCTTAACGGTGTTTTGTTGCAGAAAAAGCTAATGTTTTGCAGAAAGGGACTGTGCACAACAGTGATACCAAATAATTAACAAAATTCATTTTTATTTCAAAATAGTTTAAACTATTATAGCAAGTACACCTTTGTATATGATAGAATTTCTTTTACAAAGATTATCTTAAAAGGTTTAAATATTTTTTGGAACTAGCTACATAATTTTAATTTTAGTATCCAATTATATTAGTTTTATAGATGTATCTAGAGAGTAATATTTATTTTATACATCTACAAGATATATTTATCATCTTTTTCAATACATAATACATTTTATTTTTTTCATTAATGTGCGCTTTTTTTCTCGAACCCTCGCTTTTTTTGCGCCTTGCGCCTAGGCCCCAGGCAAGGCTTATGCGCCTTGAGTGCGCCTTGCACATTTTATAACTATGGTTTAAACATATTTCTAAAACTGTTTTAAATCAATTTATGTACAAAAAATATGTTTGCTCACAAAAAAAAACATAGAGACCAAGATATGTAGTCATTGCCAACACCATAATCACAAAAGGTAAGTTCCAGTTCCACACCTACACTATTTGATAAGCTTTGATTTATATTTAGATAAAATACTTATGTTCTTTTATGCATATATTAGAAAGGAGCAATCTTAACTTCACCCTTCGTCATATATACCAAACAATCAGATGCTTTACAGAAACCTACTTTGATCATCTTTATGTATAATAATATCTAAGTGGTCTAATACTTAATGTATAGACTTTATGTATTAGCACATGTTATATTAGCTCATGTATTACACAATGTCATGTAATTGTTGGTTGGATGTGTATGTTTTCATGATTATACCTAATATTATCTCTGCATGAAACTAAAAGAAAATTACGCATGTCATATAATGATACAAAGGATTTTCATAATCCGCAACCCGCCGCAACGACGCGCGGGGTGACATCAACTCGTTAAATGTAATTTCTTTTTTCACCCAAAAATATACTATAAATATGAGTTGAAGGTTTGGGTTAAATCACAACCTTTCAAACAGCAAAACACATTCAGAAACACACACAAAAAAAATATCTCTCTCAAATCGCTATGGCAACCGAAAGTGGGCAAGCTTCCTTCAACATGGGTTGTACCTCAACCGAACCTACCGTTGTGAGGATTTTAGAAACAACGAGGGCCCCCGATATTTGGGCGAATTTCGACAAATGTGAGATGTCAAATGGTGTAGAAAAAGCTCGATGCAAGAAATGTGGAATATTTTTGAAAACCGATTCTAACTCTACTTTGAGATATAATGTAACGAAATATTGCAAGGCTTTGAAAAGAAATCCGGCTAAAGGACAAACATCAATGGTAACTGATGGAAATATTTGGAATTCGAACCACGTGCAGTTCGGGATCGAATGGCAAAGTTCGTGATTCAAGGGGGTTTATGTCACACCCTAACCGATGGCGGAAACATCGGAATGAGACGAACAAATTGCTCAAAACTTCATAACACTATGTGACAATATAAATTAATTTGAATTTTATAAATTGCTAAAACTGTCATACAAGAATCAAATATAAACAACAATGTTTCAAACCATCATCTCTCTGATTTTGCGGAAGCAATAGCCTGAGCTCTCATGGTCTCGCATTTAACCCCTTACAGATATCACTAGTGTACATTCACCTGTAAGACTGAATATAGGAGTCTGGATATGGGAGTATATTCTGAGATGGGACACGCGAATATGTTTAAGTCTCTTAAAACACCTAATCTCATATCTCGAAACAGTTGAACTTTGTGTGAAAATTTAAGTGGATCAGTATACTGACAATCTAAGTGAATCGTTTAGAACTTAAAGTGTTTAAAGCTCAACGGTGCTAGTGATTGGTCTCAGAAACTGATATGATCCTCTTACACAAACTCACAAAAATATTGTTTGTATATATTTCTTTACTGCTGTTCATTAAAAACAAAATCCAAAAAGAATGTGTTTTAGCATAAAATTTTGAAAAAATCAAAAAGATTATGTTTCATCTTAGTTTCGACAACTGATGTTGAAAAGCTGATTTTCAAAATTCCGAGTGCTAAACCTGAAGAACAGGGTTGGAAGAGTCTGTTGAAATGAGAATTGATTTTGAAATGATTAAATGTCAAATCTTAATGTTATTCTTACAAGTGGTCATTTGAAATTATAAATGTTAAATATTTTTTAACGATATCTACAAGTGGTATATAAATTTGTCAAATTGTTAAATTTGTGAAATTTATTTTTAGGTAGAGTTTGTGCAGGATAGCCAGGTTTCGATTTCTGAAGACTTTCCGCATAATGCCTAAGCATAGTTTGAGCCAGGTCACGATCCTAGAACGAGAAGTTCAGACTTTGATCCCAGCTTATTGAAAGGGGGAGTCTAAAGAACTTAAGAAATCAAGAGATCTGATCAAGAGAATTAGAGAGAGGATAGAGTCAGATTGCGATTCTGAAAGAGAGAGGAGAAGAGAGAGATTGAGGATGCTTACACTGTCAGATACTTTGGAAAGCATGAGAAGACTGATAAAGATTGAAGACTCGACATACTGAAGACTTGTACTGAAGACTTCGTCGACATCCAAGGGGGGGTCTGTTGGTGCATATGTCTGTCAACTTCGTCTTGTATCGAGTCTTGTAACTAGAATGATAGATCAAGTCACGTAGATCGAGAAAAGTGTGAAACATGTGGGATGTGACCATTTCGCACGAAATGGGAAGGCCATTTCGTACGAAATGGACATTGTCCATTTCGCACGAAATGGGTCATGACCATTCCGTGCGAAATGAGATGCCTATATATAGTGGACTTGATCATTTCATTTGTACTTTTCTGATTCCGGTGCCGAGGTGCTTCCGAAGTGTCTCCAGGCTGTAAAACGTTGTTATATCAATAAACAAGACAATTAGAGTATATATCAAGCTGATTCAAAGTCAATACGTCTGTTTCCGCCTCTCGTATTGATTAGAACTCTTCTGAACGACTCATTTTGGTCGTGCAAACGATCCTACAAAATGTCCTTACGACAAGCCACAGAGCTATACAAAATCGTCAATATGACAAAGAAAATTGTGACACTGTGATTCCCTGTCTAAAAGGTAATGGACTCGGTCCAAACCCTAAATGCCATTGATGGTCCTTTCGTGACCTAGGCTAAATGTAAATGATATATGTTCCAATAACATTCATTAGGAATGTTCATACCCCATTAGCCTGTATGGTTTAATGATACCATGGTTAGTGTATGTTAGGGCATCAGGATGATGACTAGCTGTTGTAGTGCAACTAAGTAAGTGTTTCGTTTGGTGTTAGGGACCCAGTATTGAGTATGGAAAACTCAGATGAGGCAAACAACAGTCGCGATGATATAGATGCGACAAATGCAAGCGATGCAACAAATGTGAACCTCAAGGTTAATGGAGATAATCTCCAAGCTGTGATTGACATAGCTATTAGAAAAGCTACGAGGAAGGTCATGAAAGGGTTCAAAAAGCCAAATGATACTTGCTCTAAAAGCACATCCCTCTACTCATGAGAAGAGCTTTATTCATACTTCGAATGCGAAGAATAAACCAAATGAGATGATATATAGCAAGGAGCCCAGTTCCCCTAAAGGATGTACTTGGAAAGTACTTTGTTTCTTGCAAGTTAAGAGACTTCAATGGCGAAAAAGGGGCCATTGATTGAAGGAAATTGAAGGATGAAGTGGAAACCATTCTGTAAATCATCGTCTGTGCTGAGAAAGACATTCGAGGTAAATATCACAGTCATTCAAGGGCGATGCCCTTAGTTGTTGAGGACATTAATAAAGTCCACAAGAAAGATACCCTCATACAAGATGGGATGGTCCAAATTTATGGACTCATCAGAAAAACTGGTTGTCTGTGACACGGAATAGAAATGATGGAATAAGAATTTTTGACTCTCACCATGAAGGATCTAGACTGTCAACAGTATGTTACAGACTTCAACTTATTATCTGAAATAGTGTCCTATTCGGTTCATCCAAAATCTAAGCATAATGCACTATATATTGGTGGTTTAGCATCGGAAATAAGAGGGCATATTAAGGTTTCAAAGCTTGCTTCTTATAAATCCATTATGGATCTATCTCAGCCACTTACACTATAAGGGTTAAGAAATAAACCAGTCAAAGCTGAGACTGCTCTAAAACTGTCAAAGATAGTATAGCTAAGTATAGAGAGACTAAGAATGGAGGCGCTTAAACCCTCCTGATGAATGCCAAGAGGCAGTTCATATCAAAGATGACACCAGGAACATCCCTTATTGTGAATCAATTGCTAAGAATTTTGTTTTGATTCGGGTACTACTAAGTCTTTCATAGATCATAAGCTTAGCAAACTCTTAGAATTTTCCCATAAGAACTCCAGATATTGAGTATAAGGTAAAACTTACCGACGAAAATCATAGGAATCATTTCTTCTATTCTTTTCGGAAATCTTCATTCAAAAAATCTAGAGTACTCTTTCTCCAGACAGAGTGCGATAATATATGTTATTTTATTTTGTTATCTTATTGATTTCTATCAACTGCGAATGCCAAACTGTATTAATAAAGGCGCCATATGAGGATTGGTGTATATTAGTATGTTCCGTAGATTGCTTCCATGCCTGATCAGTATGGAGGTTTAATGCACGGAACCACTGAGATATCCCAATGATCATATTGTACTAAAGTCAGCTAATGGTATTCAAAGAAGATATCCAGTAAAGAAATGTCCAAGTAGGTGTCACTACTTAAGTCATCTATGCATTCGTAAGGTAAATATGTCATTTATCTGACACGAGTATCGATAGATGAACTGAAGCCTGAGATTCAGAGTATCTTTGTAATCTCTGTGTGTCTCAATTATCTTCTCCATAAAAACTACCATGTTCACCTCCTAAGACAAGAAGAGTTAAGATTAACATCTCGCTTAGGGTTGTATTTATTGTAAAAGCTCTATATCAGTTAGTACCGACAATAATGAAAGGATTGAAACCCCAATCAAGTGAGTTTTAAGAAAAAGGTTCATAAAGCCTAGCTCATCATTCTGAGAGCTCCGGTATTATTAATTAAGGAAGGCTGTTCATTATGCTTATGCATTGATCACCGCAACCCTAGTTAGGCAACAATTAATAATCGCCATCAGCTGCCCAGGTTCGTCGATTTGTTCGACTAACTGTGAGGTTAGCTATTCCTTGAGATTGGTTTAAGCAGTAGTTGGAATAACGATCTCACCTTAAATAAGCTTTTCTATAACTAATAAGTTGTTATATAAGTATCAAGGCTGCTCCTTTGGGGACCTTGTATAGACGGAATGACAAACGTCTGTTTGATGGACAGTACTTTGGTAAGTCCAATCAACAGGATCTGAAGATTACCCTGGAAACGATGGATAAGATCATATAAATTTATGATCGTCTGGAAGCTGCCAATAATCGGCGGAAAATCAATGATCGATGAAATTCGCAAACCTCTTAAGTCCTTAATAAGGAGTGAGATTTAACTGAAAGTATCACCTAGAAGAGTGTGCTGAATTTTAATTTAACGGGCTAGTTAAGCTCTGGATATATAATGAACCATTCGATAAAAAACCGAGTATGTCAAGATCGGTAGCCGGTAAGCTGAAACTTACCTAAGAAGCTTGATGGAAATCACAATGTGCTCTACACTAGTGATTTAAGGATACGTCTAGCCGTTAAGTCGATAACATTATGATGTGCAGAGTAATGAAAACTTATGGGTTATTGAGAAACCAGTATCAATTAAGGATCGACAGGATTAAAAGCTCCAAAAGATAGTATATACCTATTGTAAAGGTTAAACGGGATACCGTTGGGGTCCCAAATATATACGAGAGGTCGTATTAACTTTGTAACAAAAGAACTCCTATCTTTTTAGAAAATCTTGAGGTCAAGATTTCTTTTAAGGGGGTGAGGATGTAACACCTCGTAAAATCACGTCCAGTGATACGTTGACACGTGTACTAAACCCTAATAGAGTCAAACGTTGAATTTGAAGGACTATTTTAGTGAAAAATCAAAAAAAAACTTTGATTATAGAAGGACTGGAAGTGTTAACATGCTTAATATAAGCCTCTAAATAACGTTACACGGTAATCATATTCACAAATGAGCCACTTGTTGATCGAGAGTAGCCGTTAGCGTAATTAATTGAAAGTTTGCGCGACGAAGGGTTAAAAGTGTCAACATGTTAAATCTTACCTCTGGGTGACCTTTTAACAAACAGAGAGCTTCATGGTGTGTGAATATAATCTCTCGAATACCCGACATTGGCCATCTAAGGCTTTTATGCCTATAAGTGACGGTACGCGCAACTTTGCAAGTTTAAGGGGATAAAAGCGTCAATATGTTTAATTATACCTCTGAATGACCTTTTTACGAACCCGAAGCATCGTGATGTTTAATAATACTCTCGAGAATACCTAATGTGGATTAGATAGGGCTTCGATGCCATTAAATAATGATACGCACAAGTTTGCGCATTAGAGAGACCAAAAGCGTCAACTTTTAAATATACACCTTTGGGAGGTCATTTAAGCGATCTGAAGCATCATGTTATTCGATCATACTCTTGGGAATGCTTATCATGGGTTACGCAAGGCTTGGATATCATTAAAAGACATTTCGCGCTACTTTGTTCGATTAAGGACTAAAAGCGACAATAAGCGAAACTACGCTTTGGAGGATCTCTTTAAACAAACCAAGGACTTCGCAATGCTCGGTCAAACTCCCGGATGTCTAAGAATGATTACTAGAGGTCCTTGTGCCTTGTATTAACATGACACATTAAACTAGAAAATATAGTGTCGTTAATATAAAGTTTGAAAGTTATATAACAAGTGAAAGTATGAGGGATTGTTCTTATCAAACCTTCAAAGGTTTTTTTGGAACTTAAATACATCTGAATTAGAAGTTAAATGGACCAGTCATGTCGTTTATATAAGTTAGATATGTATATGAATGAAGACAAGGACCAAATCGGACAAACTGCCAAACTGCAGGTCTGGGCTAGATGTTTAGGCGGGCCACGTAGCCCACTTGGGCCTTCTACGCGGGCCGCGACCCACGAACAGCAACAGCAAATTGTTTCTTTTTGATGGTTTTTAATTCCTTTGAGACCCAAAACCATTTTTAGTAAACCAGGGATTGTTATACAGATTTGGAAAGCTAGTATTACACATGTTTTAATCCTAGAACACCCTAGGACACTTGTTGATCATCTATTCATTCTCCAAACTCTATAAATAGAGGTGGGTTTTTGCTCAAAAACTCACACATATCATTCCAATCTGCTCTTGCTCTCAATCTTGAGGATCCTGAGTATTATGGAACCTCCTCTGAATTGATTTCAGTCCATTGGACTCATTGTAAGTGTCCTTTCGTGACTAGTTAATATTATTGGGCTTAAAAAGTCGAAAAGTCAAGCGTTTACAATAAATGCTTTGACTTTTAAATGGTCGAGCCATTGTTCGCAACAAACATGGCTACGTGATCGTAATTAGTTAGGTATTAAACCCTCAAAAGGGCACCTCCAAATTATCACGTTTGCTTAGTTAATTGTCGGGTCAAAGTAATTAAAATAAAAGTCAAACCAGTCATTTTTAAATAAAATTCATAACTAATAATATAGAAGCTATAAAATCAGTTTTATCACTTTAATAACTTGGCAAATATTAATTGAACATGTCTAGGCATGTTCAACCCGACAATTCTGAGTATTAGGCTCGGTTCACAACCGAAAGTCGCAAAAGTTGACTTTTGCTTTGACTTTCAGTTCTGACCTGAGCTAGCTTAGTTTAGATATGCCTCAGGGTTCCTTTAGGACCATATTATATGTTAGTATAACCCTCTGAGGTTATACAACATGGTTCCATAGAAATCATAGTGCATTGCATGTTTCCGTTAAATGCTTAAAAGTTGACCATTATGCCCTTTTGATATAAAAACGAAATTTTTGGAAATCTGAGTGGACAAAAATCTTTATTACTGAAATATAAGTATGTCCTAAAAATTTGACATCCGAATCTGGTCTAGAATGAAAAGTTATGCATGATATCGTAAAACTAAAGCTTTTTATTAATTAAATAGAATTTTTGGCATAAATCATATTTAAGCCCAATTTTTGGCACCAAACTTTCTACCCACTGTTATAATATAATATTTTTGGATTTTGAAAATTTTTGTTGAATTTTATACTGACCATAGTAGGGCTGGCATATCGGGTCAACCCGATCTGTTAAGACACGAACACGATAAGACACGAACACGAAACCTGTAAACACGAACACGACACGAAATCTTATCGTGTCAGATTTTCCAAACACGAACACGAACCTGTTAATAAACAGGTTACACGAAATGACCTGTTAAGACACGAAAATGTTACCATCATATCATACGACCTGTTTAAGACACAAACACGACCTGTTAAGACACGTACACGAACTGTTTAAACACGAACATAACCTGTTATTCCATAGTTGAATCAGCAACAATATCCAAAAACAAAACACAATTTAAGAAACAAATCAATCACCAAACCCATCATCTTCTTGTAAAGATATCATATATGCAAAGATTATATCTGAATCACAAAAGTCCGACTTCACTGATAAACAATTAGACATGACAAAAATACTAGTTAGTGAAGATATTTTAGTATATGCATAAATTCTTAACTCATAATAAATTCACTAAAACAAAATAGACTTTTACGAGAACAATATCAATATATACACACATCGGTGATCAAGGACCGACTCCAACGAATAAAACAAAAACCTCAAGTAAAACAAAAACATTTCGGTGATACAACGGTAATGTTTTTGACAAAATCTCTGTGTTTCTTACATGGTAGAACAACGCCGGAATAGATGAACGATGCCGGAATAGATGAACGACGCCGGAATAGATGAAGGACGCCGGAATAGATGAACGACGCCGGAATAGACGTGAAGTGAAAGAATGGCCGTTGATGTTGACGCCGTAGGCAGCCGGTGATACTAAAGTGATGAACAATGGCCACCGGTCATAATGTAGTGATGAAATTGAAAGTGAGCGGCGACTTTAGGAAATTTAGGGTTTGGTTATTGGATTGGGTATCTTCTAACTTCACATGTCCCCACCCCCTATATTTAATATATTTTTTAATTTAAAATTATAATCAGGTCACTAACGGGTCTTAACAGGTTAACGGGTTTTAACCTGTTTAGACACGAAATTTAAACAGGTCTTATCGTGTCGACCTGTTTAGACACGAAACTTGTTAAGGTCAAACACGAAACCTGTTAACTTTGTGTAGGTTCGTGTCGTGTTATCGTGTTCGTGTCAGAATTGCCAGCCCTAGACCATAGCATGGAGTTCTTGCATGGGCTCGGTAATTGACGATAATGCCCTTTTTCGCTAATAAAATGAGTTCTACACATCATTTACATGTCAAACCTTTTTCTACTGATTTTATATATTAAATAAGATATTTTAAACACTCGAGATTGATTAAAATCTTAGACTTCCTTAAACAACCCGAATATCGTCAAATATCGACTTTTATGCAAAATAGGCGCATAATATGGGTTAAAACCATATTTAGCACCTAAGACTTATTACCTACTGATTTTAAAAATAAATTTTTATATTTTAACAGTAAGTTTAAGTCTTGAACTCAGATTTCCAAATTTGACCCTTAAAGCATATGTGAAATGACCAAAATACCCTTACGGCGCATAGTTTGGCCATAAATGATAAAATTCACATATGTATGATATCTTACTGATATAACTTAATAAAATTTATATTTTTACTGATTGTTTCAGACCAGAACCTTAGATTGCTATTTAACCTCTTTTATAAACTTTAAAATGACCAAAATACCCCTACGGGGCATAAATTGGTTTTAAATTCGTTTTAGGCATAATGGAAGATATCCTACTGATATCATAACATATTTTAAGCATAATAACTTATGGAACATGTTCATGACTTATTCGGTTACCCGTTATGCATATACGCGTTCGGTACGGTTTATGTAACTAGTTTGCATAAATTAGCCGAAGCGGGTCAAACCTTATCGTTTATACTTCAAAATCCAGAATGTGTTTAGTTTACCCATTTTATACAAGTCTTCATACTTGTTGGGTCTGAATCACATTCTAATCCGGTCATCGCTTAATCTTGCGTTTTGAACCGTAAACCTTTCATTAAAACTAACCGGTCTAAGTTAAGACTTAAATAAAGACCCGTTAGGAATTTAATAGGTTATTTAAAACCTTCGTTACAGATTAGGAGCCCAGTAAAAGCTACTTGTACTTGCTGATTGATATACGGCTGAGAATGAAAATTATATTTTAAGCTCAGGTAAATACTTTTAACTTATTTTCCGTTATACGGGCTTGGGATACGGTATTATAATAATACCGCTTGGTCGGGTATTGAATCTTTAATCGATTAGTGGTTAAATCATTGAAATAACCCGTTTCAATCTGTTTTGTTTGGTACAATGCCTTTGGGGGGTTAATGACCGTGTCCTGGATATCCTCGGCTCATTCATCGAATGGCCACGACTTAAGCACGGGGTGTAGGCATAGACCTGACAGTTGCGTATGTAAAAGATATAACCACTCGTTGAGGATAACTCGCCGTGGGATTATATTAGTGGTGTGTCTATTAATCTTTAACCCGGTACTTCTAACCCGGGCTACTGAATGGACAACAAACATATAAATCTGTATACAAGAGTATTTTAAATAATTGTCCCAAGTTATAAATGAATAATTGTGCCTGGTGCATTTAAATCAATTTTATAAACATTTTTCAGAAGAGTCAGTTAATTGTATTTACCAGTGTAAACTGACGTATTTTCAAAAAGATTAAGTGCAGGTACTACGCGTAATGGGCTGGAAGTTCCTGAGTATTAGATAAAGGGTCTTGCAAACTCGTAATACTTAAAGTCTGTTGAATAAAGATTCACTATCTGTTTTAGATCCGCCTGTGGATCCACTTACAACCGTTGTGTAATATTTTATTATACTTTCAATTTGGTCTGTAATATTATTTTAAACTTCCGTTGTGCATTAAACTGTGATTAATTGACTATGATGATATCAACTACGTCACGATACTCCCCACCGGGCCCACCGGTAATACGTGGAAATATCGGGGTGTGACAAGTATAAACATGAAACGTGTGATTATGAATATGAATATGAGTATAAGTATAACATAAAACGTATGATTTGGAAGATGTGCATAGTATGAATATAAGTATATGCATAAATGACGATGTACGGTACGAATTGTATGCAACGAATTTAAGTGTATAAATCGAACGAGAAGTTGAGTATGTAAAAACGAACAATATAAGTGAAATTGTCGTGAGATAGTGGTTAAAATGTGTGCGATGATATGCATGTAGAGTTGTTTGAGCAAAACGTTGAGTTTATTGAATCAAAATAGATTTGAGTTTGACTTGGAATGTAGGATCTAGTTTGTGAATGTAAAAAAAGAATATAAAGTACTTATTGGTTATGCGTGACGTATTTGGTAATGATCGGAAATGCTACTCTTGGTTTAAAAGAATTTACGTAAGTTGAAAATTGTCGGTTCCTATGAAGTTTTCTTGCCCACGTGCTTTGAATTTAAATAGCTTATTGAGCGGTGTATAAAAAGGCTTTTGAAGATAGTAAATTTGCGTCATTTTAGAGGATCTTTCAAAAACAAGAAGTTTAAAAAAATTTGGAGGTTCTCGTGAAAACGTTGATTCTAAAAAAAAGAGAAATTTAGCATAATGAACTTAGTGATCGTTGAAAAAGGTGTTTTTGGTAAAAGGATTTATTGATTTTGAAAAGAGTTTTACTAAGATAATCTTGTAATACTTATAAGGTCTTATAGGCATGTGAGAAAGGTTGGTTTAATTTCCGATTGAGAATGAAAGTCTTTAGTATGATGATATAATATGTGAGCGTATTTTAGTGATTAGGTTGAGCAAGAGATTCATTGGACCGATTAAGTTGATAGGTAGCATTTCGTAATGTTTTAAAATTTGGGTATTAAAACGTTTTAAGAATTTTGTGTATGCGAGTTATGTGAAAATAGATTGTAGGGTATGGACTACGTTTGATAAAACAACGCATTTTGAAATTGATATAAGTAGGGATTTTGACGAATGAGAAACGGTTTAGGTGCAAGACATGATCGTGTTTGCATAATAAAGTATTTTGGAGGAAAAAGTTTGGTAACGATCACCTAGGTAATGGAATCACCCTTAACCCATTGGTGAGGTCGTTTTAAGAAAAGAAGGGAGTGGAGTTAATCGTCAAGGTAAGGAAATCACTCCTATCTCGATGATATGTCTCCATTTTGAGGTTACAAGAAATGTAAATCTAGTTGGTAACGTTTTTGAAATCATGCATGTATATAAATGTATGAAAAGATTTAGTATGATGTGTGTGTGTGAGAAAAATCTCGAAAATAAATTTGAATTTGAAAATGTTGCATCGCATGAGATTGATAATAGGAAAACATAGGTTTGATTGAAACTTGGATGATTCCGAAACGGAACTTTGACTAACCAAAGTGGTCGAAGACTCTTTCGAATTTGAGAAGCATGCTTTGGCCTAATAGGTGGAATACCGACATGTCGGTTAACGGTATTCACCCTTCCGGTTACTACATGTCCCAATTCAATCGAAATTTCGAGACTTTGCGGGATTTAAAAAAATCAAAAAGTGGGACTAGTTGGCGAGATGCGGGTTTTATCCCTAACTTGACGACTTCGTACCCTAAGCGTGGTTGGTACTCGTCGGGTCAAAATTTAAGTTCAACACGTTAACGAGGGTCCATTAGAATTCAAAATTGAAGTTCTCCATCAAACTGAGGATTTCACTCCTAACTTGATGGTAAATTTTGTGTAAAAGAATAGGTGGATTGAGAGTTGTTCACCAAATTGTGGGTTTCACGCCTATTTTGGTAAAGTCGTCTCGTTTGTATAATACGAGTATTTTCAAATTTAGAATGATCGAGTAAAATACCTTAGGAAAGGTGTATGTTAAGAAATAATAAAACAAGTATGAACACA
Organism: Helianthus tuberosus; assembly: GCA_030545235.1. NCBI lineage: Eukaryota > Viridiplantae > Streptophyta > Magnoliopsida > Asterales > Asteraceae > Helianthus > Helianthus tuberosus. The sequence continues at coordinate 179,103,914 of CM060368.1, forward strand.
TAAGAAAGCATTTCAAGAATAGCACATAAAGATAAAAATGGCATATATGTTTAAAAGACAAAAAGAGAATAGATAAGAAGCAATTAAGGTAGAATGCAAGTAGTTTTAAACAACACATAAGAATAAAGCTCTTAAACTATAGACTAGGTAAAAGCATTCCTACTTTTCCTAATTCCCTATAGTTAGGGCTCTGATACCAATCTGTCACACCCAAACCGATGGTGGAAACATCGGGATGAGACGAACAAATTGCTCAAAACTTCATAACACTATGTGACAATATAAATTAATTTAAATTTCATAAATTGCTAAAAATGTCATACAAGAATCAAATATAAACAACATTGTTTCAAATATACATTGACAAAATAAATTAATCTAAGTGTGTTTCTAAGTCCATCTAAATCTTGTTCCTTCACTTAGCATAATCTTGTCTATCAAACCTACAACATGTATTAAAATACAATCAACAAAAGTTGGCGAGTATACAAGTTTTCATACATAGCATAACATAGATTAAAATAGTTTAACGGCTCATATCCAACATGAATAACAATATGCGAGTTACTAATATGTTGAAACGGTGTAACAATATGTTCAAACCCAAGAATCCAATGCGTTAATATAGCTTATCCCAAAGAATAACGGGAGTTTAACATGTTTAACTTAACAATACCCCAAGACTCGTGGGAGGTGCATTACTCCTATAGCGCTATAATTGTTAAGGTAGGCTTGGACAAAGTTAATGAGCATATCGACAAGAAAAGTTTACATAGCATACGAGATTAACAAGCATCATATAGTTTCATGTTTAAACATGGATAGAGTGTGATTCAAATAGTTTCAAGTGTTGTGTTTTGTATAAGATACATGTTGCACCCAAAGTGTTTAAAAGTAAAATGGGATCGAGTATACTCACAGTTTTATGTATGGTAATGCTAAACCGCGAGCGGGATTGATGAAGTTTTGAGATTACCAACTTTGCGTACGAAGATTCCTTGTAAAAATAACGTACGAGTAGAGATTGAGAAATCGAATGAGCGGGAGCGATTATAATACCACATGTGAAGACGATTTAGTTATTTAAGTGTATAATCCTATTAGTTATGCTCCACAATTTAATAATATAGTTTAATGTTTTACTATATGAAAGAAAAGAAGTTTAAATAAAATTATTTTAAATGCTTTTATTGGTAATAGTTTTATTTAAAAGTCAAGGAATAAAATTTAATAATTAACATATATGGTGATAACAAAAATTAAAAAAAAAAAAGAAAACAATGAAGACAAAGTTTTTATTTTACTTAGAACAGCAACAGTCATCTTCTTCCTTATTTTATAAAAGAGTTACATAGTTAGTCCTTGTGGTTTGCACAAAATAACATACTTAGGTGCTAATAGTTTAAAATCACTTTCTAGGGTATTAACTTTTCATTTTGTAACATTTGGAGGTATTAACTTCTAGGGTATTAACATAGTTATTCCATGTGGTTTGCACAAAATAACATACTTAGGTACTAATAGAATATGATTTTAAACCTACAAATAACGTTAATACCTCCAAACGTTACAAAATGAAAAGTTAATACCCTAGAATGTGATTTTAAACTATTAGTACCTAAGTATGTTACTTTGTGCAAACCAAGATATGGTTTTATCAAAACTTATCTGTTGCAAGTTATAATTATTGATAATATGATAAGAGTTTTAATAGGAGTAAACTAGAAATCAAAGGAGGGAGAGGGAGAAGGGTGTACCAAGCGATTGGTCTTGTCATTCCGGTTGGCGCCCCGGTGCCGTCTTCGAGTTCCGGCCGATTGCGGTTCTTCTACGGGCAGTTTGTCATATAAAAAAAATGAAAAGGATTCGAAACGACAGTGAAGAGAAGGGATAAGAAGGTGTATACCGAAACGAAAATGGCGTATTATAATTATGATTAATACAATAGAACGGAAAAAAAGAAAGCGTATGGAAAGTATACCGAACAGAAGTTGGTGGTCTTCGGCTCGTCTCCGACGTCGCCTCCGATCTCCGGTGAGCTCGGTTCGCTTCGGGAGGACTCCGTCATGGATACAAGTTTCTCCGGCGACTTCCAAGTGATTCGAAAAGAGGTTGTGCGTGTGGTGAAAGGTGTGAGGTTATTCCGGCGGCTTTGGTTTTTTCGGCGAACTTCAAAACAAGGCGAAACAGTTCTCCGGCAACGTTTCTAACGTCTCCCGTGAGTGTGTATGTTGAGCAGTTGCGAAGAAAGGTTTCGAGGTGTGTATGATTTATATAGACAGAGGATAAAAAGTTTCGGTATCGTCTTTTTGGAAACCTTCGTAACATACGCGTTTTCTTTAGTTAAGAAAATTGTCTAGGTTCATGATCATGTTCAAGATGGAAACGCGATAATCAAGATTATACCTTCGATAGATCAGCATGAATATATATGGAAAACATGGTTGTTAATCTGTTCTTTTTTTTGGCGGCAAAGGTTGTTTAAAAAAGAGTAAATTTCAAAGTTCGTCCTTTATGTATGTCTAATATATCAAAGTATGTCCTTTGTCTTTAATATCTTCAAGAAACATACTCGATGTTTGCAAAACCAATCAGGTTATGTCCTTTACCCTAAACCTAGTTTGTTTTCCCAGTTAAATCAGGTCATGTGAGAAGCACATGAGGGTATATTGGTCATTTTACCCTAAATACTAAAAAAATTATAAAAACACAATATCTCTCCATCTATCCATTCAAACACATCACCTGCCTCTCTCTCTCTCTCTCTCTCTCTCAATAATTTCGGTGACCGGAATGAATTCCGGCGTTCGCCGGCAGCCGCACACACACTCCTTCTAACCACCACCACTTCCCCCACCACCGCGCGACCAGCACGCTTCCGATTCATATCAGCACGCAACCAGACTTGAAATTTTCGGAACTTATGATGAAGCCCTAGATCTGTAATTGATGTTTGAGATCTATAATTGAAGCCTGAGATTTGTAATTGCATTTGATTTTGGAAAGAGAAAGGTAAGAGGTCGATTTAAAACTGGTTGAGGTTTGTGCAGCGGTGATTGTGGCGTCGGACAGTTGGTAGGGGCGTCGGAGTGGTGGCGGAGTGGTGGTGAACACCGGGTCGGACAGTTGGTAGGGGCAAAAGGGAAGGTGGTTGTGGCGTCTGAGTGGTGGCGGAGTGGTGGTGAACACCGGGTCTAGGCGGGACAGTGGGTGTGTGTGGCAGGGGTATTGTAGGTGGTGACGGTACATTGGGGTGGTAGTGCTGATTAGCAACGGTACAAGGTAGTTACCAGTGAGGTGGTTCGCGGCGGAGAGGAGTAACGTCGTCGGCGGCGACGAGGTTCTAGGATTTCGGTAAGCTTGATTTCTCGTTTCTTGTTTACTCACAGATCTAAAATTCTGTCAGATTCTCTTTTTGATTGAAGATGGATTTTGGCTTTAATGTCTTGATTTCTGCTTCTGGGTTTCAATTCCTGATTATGGATTTTGGATTTTGGTTCTAGTGATTCATGTCTAGATTTGGTTATAATGTCTTGATTTCTGCTTCCGGGTTTCAATTCCTGATTATGGATTTTGGCTTTAATGTTTTGATATCTGGATTTGGTTAGAATGGTGGCTGGTGGGGGTGTCTGGCGGTGGTCGTGGTGGTGGCTGGTGGGGGTGTCTGGCGGTGGTCGTGGTGGTGGCTGGTGGGGGTGTCTGGTGGATGTAATGGTGGTGGCTGGTGGAGGTGATGGCAGAGAGAGAGAGAGAGAGTGTTTGTGTCTGGTGGAGGAGATGAGGTATATTGTTTTATATAAATAAATGGTAAAATGTCCAAAATACCCTTATGTAGGATACACTTTGTCTGATTTAACCATGAAAAGTAACTGGATTAGGACTAAAGGACATAACCTGATTGGTTTTGCAAACATCGAGTATGTTTCTTGAAGATATTAAAGACAAAGGACATACTTTGATATATTAGACATACATAAAGGACGAACTTTGAAATTTACTCTTTAAAAAAAGAGAGAATAAATATTGTTGATATATAATTAATGTGTTAAGAACTGTGCATCAAACCTTTCGATTAACTACCTAGTAAATGAATAATATTTATAATGGATTAAATTTGTGCTAGCCTCTGTTTCGTTTGGGACTTCAAATGTTTTTGTAAGACCATGTTTTTGGATTAAATTTAGACTCATTTGGATTTTAATATGGAGATATTCCCAAACAGAAAGATTATTGGTCAACTTTACAAAATTGCAATGCTAAATATAATATATGTGTATTTACAATATATACGACTTTGAAACCTTATTGGTCATTTAATAGGCAATTTATTAATAATATATAATTATTAAGCATCACTTACATGTCACAACTAAAATTGCTAATCTCAAGCGGCTAATAACTATGATGAAATTGAACGAAAAAATAATAATGATGAAGTAGAGGTTTCCATGATTAGGATCTGAATTTCAAAACGGGTAGAATTTCTGGATATCCATTTTAGGCGAATGTTACAGTCTCCCCTACTTTGAGAGATTTCGTCCTCAAAATCTAAGAGGTAGATTTTTGAAAAGGTAACATCTAAAGATTCAAAAGAGTGAATAAATGAGTCTTGATCATAATGTTTTTTCTAAGGAAATTGTTTTCATGAATGCGAGCATATAGTTTCACATAGCATATAAAAGGTTCAAAAGGTCTTCAAAACACTGAATTCCCATGGCACATACGTTTTACGAAAGTTTGGTAACATGGTGAAAACACTTATATATAGGGAGTACCAGCGGCGTATCCACCATGTTTCAACCATGTTACGTCTGTTTCATATCTGGTGTCATGTTATGTTCCGTGTCTTACCATACACAGTAGTACACTCTATGATTCTCATGCGTCTACCACTATAATCCCGTGTACACCCGCGATTATATTGATCGTCGTCGTATGATCCCCATAGCTTGTACTAGTTGTGTATGAATCAGGACATACATAATTTTTTGAAAATACGGATGTATGTGTATAAGAATGTAGTATACAAGCATGTTTATGTTTAAGTGTGTATGTGCCCCACGTAAGCGGATCCCACAAGTTACGCTCACGTACAGGTACGAATGTATGAATTTTTTAGTATGACTAAAGTATGAGCATAAGTATAAGTTTAAGTATGAATACACATGTGAGTATAAATATAAAACGTATAAGTATGAGTATGAATATGAGTATAAGCATAAGCATAAAACATGTTGTTATGAACATGAGTATAAGTATGAATACAAGCATGAGTACAAGTATGAATAATAAACATAAAACGTATAAGTATGAATATGACTATAGGTATGAACATAAAACGTATGAGTATGAATATGAATATGAGAATAAATATGAATATAAGTATGAATATGAGTAAGCGTATGAGTATAAGTAATAATTATAAAACGTATGAGTATGAATATGAGTATGAGTTTAGGTATAAGCATAAAACGTATGATTATGAATATGGGTATAAGTATAAGTATACACATAAGATGTATGATTTATATAAGTATAAACATAAAACGTATGACTATGAATATGAATATGAATATGAGTGTAAGTAAAATATATACATAAAACGTATGATTATGAATATGAGTATAAGTATAAACATAAATGTATGATTGTAGAGGATCCTGTACAAAGTCCATCTTTTGTAAGAAGTGTAAGAAATAATTTGGGAATGACAAGTGTCCCTCATCTTAATTAATTCAAAAGGGTATATTAGTAATTGTACATTCCCTACCCTTAATATATTATCAATTAATTAAAACAAAAAGATAACTGTCTCTTCTTCCTCGTTCGAAACAAAAATCAAACCAAAACCCTAATATACGTTTCAGCCGACAACCCTCTTCTTCTCTGTTACACACACACACCGAACCAAAACCTTAAATAACTTTCAGCCGCCAAACACTGTCTTTCCCGAGACAATACACCGATGACGATAAAGATTCAAGATGATGAACGGAGAATATGAAGGCTGTACGATGAGTGGTGGAGGAAACCGGAATATGTGGTTCGTCGGAGATTCTGAACTGAAGGTCACGTGTTGTCGGAGATGGTGACTCACGACGGCGATGGCGACGGTGATGGTGGTTAATGTGAGTGATGGTGTACGACGGTTAGATAAAACACCATGACTTGAATCATAGTCATGGTGTTTTAAAATCTGGGAATGTTTTGTATTGATAAAACACCACGCCATGAACAATGTCTCCAGATAAAACACCATGACTTGAATCATAGATGTTTAAAACACCACACCATGAACAATGTCTCCAGATAAAACACCATGACTTGAATCATAGTCATGGTGTTTTAAAATCTGGGAATGTTTTTTTATTGATAAAACACCACGCCATGAACAATGTTTCCAGATAAAACACCATGACTTGAATAATAGATGTTTAAAACACCACGCCATGAACAATGTCTCCAGATAAAACACCATGACTTGAATCATAGTCAATTTATCCAGTTGTTTTAAAACACCACGCCATGAATCTGATTATAGATCTCTTTATGATAACGTATGAAGAATATGCAACCAAAGACCTCCTACAATTAAGGTGAATCATTAATTCCTATATTTTAGGAAAAAGGAGTGAATGTAGGAGTTTTTGGTTGTGTAGGTTACGGTTACCATATTTCAAACATTTAAAAAGACACTATTGCCCTTCAATTTTACATAAGGTCCCTCTAATTAAAACACAATTTACATTTTTATACCCTATTAATCTCAACCATTAGATCAAATATCCAATGGTTTAAAACACTTCTTACCCTTCTTACATTTTAGACACTTTTTACCATATCCCTACCCTGATTATGAATATGATTATAAGTATAAATATAAACATAAATCGTATGATTATGAATATGAGTATAAATATGAGTATAAACATGAAACGTGTGATTATGAATATGAATATGAATATGAGTATAAGTATAACATAAAACGTATGATTTGGAAGATGTGCATAGTATGAATATAAGTATTGGCATAAATGACGATGTACGGTACGAATTGTATGCAACGAATTTAAGTGTATAAATCGATCGAGAAGTTGAGTATGTAAAAACGAACAATATAAGTGAAATTGTCGTGAGATAGTGGTTAAAATGTGTGCAATGATATGCATGTAGAGTTGTTTGAGCAAAACGTTGAGTTTATTGAATCAAAGTAGATTTGAGTTTGACTTGGAATGTAGGATCTAGTTTGTGAATGTAAAAAAAAGAATATAAAGTACTTATTGGTTATGCGTGACGTATTTGGTAATGATCGGAAATGCTACTCTTGGTTTAAAAGAATTTACGTAAGTTGAAAATTGTCGGTTCCTATGAAGTTTTCTTGCCCACGTGCTTTGAATTTAAATAGCTTATTGAGCGGTGTATAAAAAGGCTTTTGAAGATAGTAAATTTGCGTCATTTTAGAGGATCTTTCAAAAACAAGAAGTTTAAAAAAATTTGGAGGTTCTCGTGAAAAAGTTGATTCTAAAAAAAAGAGAAATTTAGCATAATGAACTTAGTGATCGTTGAAAAAGGTGTTTTTGGTAAAAGGATTTATTGATTTTGAAAAGAGTTTTAGTAAGATAATCTTGTAATACTTATAAGGTCTTATAGGCATGTGAGAAAGGTTGGTTTAATTTCCGATTGAGAATGAAAGTCTTTAGTATGATGATATAATATGTGAACGTATTTTAGTGATTAGGTTGAGCAAGAGATTCATTGGACCGATTAAGTTGATAGGTAGCATTTCGTAATGTTTTGAAATTTGGGTATTAAAACGTTTTAAGAATTTTGTGTATGCGAGTTATGTGAAAATAGATTGTAGGGTATGGACTACGTTTTATAAAACAACGCATTTTGAAATTGATATAAGTAGGGATTTTGACGAATGAGAAACGGTTTAGGTGTAAGACATCATCGTGTTTGCATAATAAAGTATTTTGGAGGAAAAAGTTTGGTAACGATCACCTAGGTAAGGGAATCACCCCTAACCCATTGGTGAGGTCGTTTTAAGAAAAGAAGGGAGTGGAGTTAATCGTCAAGGTAAGAAAATCACTCCTATCTCGATGATATGTCTCCTTTTTGAGGTTACAAGAAATGTAAATCTAGTTGGTAACGTTTTTGAAATCATGCATGTATATAAATGTATGAAAAGATTTAGTATGATGTGTGTGTGAGAAAAATCTCGAAAATAAATTTGAATTTGAAAAGGTTGCATCGCATAAGATTGATAATAGGAAAACGTAGGTTTGATTGAAACTTGAATGGTTTCGAAACGGAACTTTGACTAACCAAAGTGGTCGAAGACTCTTTCGAATTTGAGAAGCATGCTTTGGCCTAATAGGTGGAATACCGACATGTCGGTTAACGGTATTCACCCTTCCGGTTACTACATGTCCCAATTCAATCGAAATTTCAAGACTTGGCGGGATTTAAAAAAAAATCAAGAAGTGGGACTAGTTGACGAGATGCGGGTTTTACCCCTAACTTGACGACTTCGTACCCTAAGCGTGGTTGGTACTCGTCGGGTCAAAATTTAAGTTCGACACGTTAACGAGGATCCACTAGAATTCAAAATTGAAGTTCTCCATCAAAGTGAGGATTTCACTCCTAACTTGATGGTGAATTTTGTGTAAAAGAATAGGTGGATTGAGAGTCGTTCACCAAATTGTGGGTTTCACGCCTATTTTGGTGAAGTCGTCTCGTTTGTATAATACGAGTATTTTCAAATTTAGAATGATCGAGTAAAATACCTTAGGAAAGGTGTATGTTAAGAAATAATAAAACAAGTATGAACACATAAGAAAGCATTTCAAGAATAGCACATAAAGATAAAAGTGGCATATATGTTTAAAAGACAAAAAGAGAATAGATAAGAAGCAATTAAGGTAGAATGCAGGTAGTTTTAAACAACACATAAGAATAAAGCTCTTAAACTATAGACTAGGTAAAAGCATTCCTACTTTTCCTAATTCCCTATAGTTTGGGCTCTAATACCAATCTGTCACACCCCAACCGATGGCGGAAACATCGGGATGAGACGAACAAATTGCTCAAAACTTCATAACACTATGTGACAATATAAATTAATTTAAATTTCATAAATTGCTAAAAATGTCATACAAGAATCAAATATAAACAACATTGTTTCAAACATACATTGACAAAATAAATTAATCTAAGTGTGTTTCTAAGTCCACCTAAATCTTGTTCCTTCACTTAGCATAATCTTGTCTATCAAATCTGCAACATGTATTAAAATACAATCAACAAAAGTTGGCGAGTATACAAGTTTTCATACATAGCATAACATAGATTAAAATAGTTTAAGGGCTCATATCCAACATGAATAACAATATGCGAGTTACTAATATGTTGAAACGGTGTAACAATATGTTCAAACCCAAGAATCCAATGCGTTAATATAGCTTATCCCAAAGAATAACGGGAGGTTAACATGTTTAACTTAACAATACCCCAAGACTCGTGGGAGTTGCATCACTCCTATAGCGCGATAATTGTTAAGGTAGGCTTGTACAAAGTTAATGAGCATATCGACACGAAAAGTTTACATAGCATACGAGATTAACAAGCATCATATACTTTCATGTTTAAAAATGGATAGAGTGTGATTCAAATAGTTTCAAGTGTTGTGTTTTGTATAAGATACATGTTGCACCCAAATTGTTTAAAAGTAAAATGGGATCGAGTATACTCACAGTTTTACGTATGGTAATGCTAAACCGCGAGCGGGATTGATGAAGTTTTGAGATTACCAACTTTGCGTACAAAGATTCCTTGTAAAAATAACGTACGAGTAAAGATTGAGAAATCGAATGAGCGGGAGCGATTATAATACCACATGTGAAAACGATTTAGTTATTTAAGTGTATAATCCTATTAGTTATGCTCCACAATTTAATAATATAGTTTAATGTTTTGCTATATGAAAGAAAAGAAGTTTAAATAAAATTATTTTAAATGCTTTTATTGTTAATAGTTTTATTTAAAAGTCAAGGAATAAAATTTAATAATTAACATATATGGTGATAACAAAAATATAAAAAAAAAACAATGAAGACAGAGTTTTTATTTTACTTGAACAACAACAGTCATCTTCTTCCTTATTTTATAAAAGAGTTACATAGTTAGTCCATGTGGTTTGCACAAAATAACATACTTAAATGCTAATAGTTTAAAATCACCTTCTAGGGTATTAACTTTTCATTTTGTAACATTTGGAGGTATTAACTTCTAGGGTATTAACATAGTTAGTCCCTGTGGTTTGCACAAAATAACATACTTAGGTACTAATAGAATGTGATTTTAAACCTACAAATAACGTTAATACCTCCAAACGTTACAAAATGAAAAGTTAATACCCTAGAATGTGATTTTAAACTGTTAGTACCTAAGTGTGTTACTTTGTGCAAACCAAGATATGGTTTTATCAAAACTTATCTGTTGCAAGTTATAATTATTGATAATATGATAAGAGTTTTAATAGGAGTAAACTAGAAAGCAAAGGAGGGAGAGGGAGAAGGGTGTACCGAGCGATTGGTCTTGTTTATTCCGGTTGGCGCCCTGGTGCAGTCTTCGAGTTCCGGTCGATTGCGGTTCTTCTCCGGGCAGTTTGTCATATAAAAAAATGAAAAGGATTCGAAACGACAGTGAAGAGAAGGGATAAGAAGGTGTATACCGAAACGAAAATGGCGTATTATAATCATGATTAATACAATAGAACGGACAAAAAGAAAGCGTATGGAAAGTATACCGAACAGAAGTTGGTGGTCTTCGGCTCGTCTCCGACGTCGCCTCCGATCTCCGATGAGCTCGGTTCGCTTCGGCAGGACTCCGTCATGGATACAAGTTTCTCCGGCGACTTCCAAGTGATTCAAAAAGAGGTTGTGCGTGTGGTGAAAGGTGTGAGGTTATTCCGGCGGCTTCGGGTTTTTCGGCGAACTTCGAAACAAGGCGAAACAGTTCTCCGACAACGTTTCTAACGTCTCCCGTGAGTGTGTATGTTGAGCAATTGCGAAGAAAGGTTTCAAGGTGTGTATGATTTATATAGACAGAGGATAAAAAGTTTCGGTATCGTCTTTTTGGAAACCTTCGTAACATACGCGTTTTCGTCACGTAAGTTGTACTACCCTTAGACGCGATTGTTTAGAATTATGGAAAAAAGCAAGAAAAGATTTAATTTTATTTTTTGAAAATTTAAAAACTGGTTTGAACTTAACTACCGATGTTTGGTCAGCTCCACACGGTTTACCGGAGTCGTACCTTTGTTTCACGGCTCATTGGGTTGAACCCAATACGTGGCATATGATGAAACGTACGATCGCTTTTGAATTATTTCCATATCCACACACCGGTGAACATTTATTTCAAATTTTGGGTTATGTAATAAGATTTTTTAAGTTGGAAAACAAAATATTTTCAATATCATTTGATAATGCCTCAAACAACACAAATGCAGTTGAAAAATTAAAACTAAATATAAACCAATTTGCAACGGCGCATTTTTTCATAGTCGATGTGTTGCACATATTATTAATTTGGTTGTGCAAGACCGACTCGGGGTTAAGTCCGTTGTAGAATTAAAAACTACTTTTAGAACTATGTTACAAGACGCTTTTAAAAAAAGTAGACAAAGATATACCAATTATAAAAAAATGTGTCGCGATACGAATTATATTTTCTTAGGTCCCAATTGGGACGTACCTACTAGATGAAATTCGACTTGCAAAATATTTGAAAGTGCTTTACGACAAAGACAAACATTAGAATTGTTTCATGATCGACGTGGAAATCGTGGTAAGGCTATTTATTTTGGAGGTGAGGGTTGGGCGAGTATTCAAGAAATAACCGAGTTGCTAGATGTTTTTAAAACCGCAACTAAAAAATTATCGGGGGTTTATTATTCCACGAGTTGTTTAGTACTTCATCAACTATATCTAATGCGTAGAAACGTGCGTGAATTTCAAGAAAAAAAAGTAACATGTTTTTGTAAATGGTAACACCTATGAAAGCGAAACTTGCAAAGTATTTTAGCGAGACACCTCTCGTTTTTACTTGTGCCACCACATTGAACCCGTGTGTAAATGTTTCGGGTGTGGAAGCTTATATTGATAGTAGGGTAAATTACAGTTTTCGTCCTTTATGTTTGTATCGGATTGCCCTTTAACTTTAATAATTACACTCACAATCCTTTATTTAGAAAACTCATTACACATTTCGTCCTTTAACACTAACCAAGTTAAAGTTTTTTGTTAAGTCAGATCATGTGATTATCACGTGAGGGCATTTATGTCCATCCACCTCCTGCCTATTCCCCCAGCTTATAAAACCCTCTTTTCACCCTTATTCCAAATCAGGGTTCTTCCAACCTGCAACTGCAACATTCCAATCGTAAATTTGGGCTTCAAGGAGATTATGAAGTACATCAAGATTCTTAGAGAAGCTTTGCAGTTAAGCCAGCCATTCGAGAGTAACTCCATCTCGGTGCATATGCCTAGATTCTACACTCTTCTTCAGCTAAACAAGCGTGCGCAAGTACTATTCTGATAGTCTGTGCAATATATGGTTTTATTCTTTAAACAAGGACCGGAAGATAGTAGAGGGTGATGAAATTGTTTGTGGTTTACAAGTTTCTCAATTTATTCTTGTTAGAAAGGCATTTTTTAAAAATATTGGATGGTTAATAAATAGTTTTATTCTGAGCCAAATGTAGCATTTTTTAGATAGAGTTAGAAGTTATGGTCAATTTGGATGTTTGTAAGCCAGGGGAATAGGTAGGTGAATAGACATAAATACCCTCACGTGATAATCACATGATATGACTTAACTTAAAGTTTTAATCTGGTTAGTGCTAAAGGATGAAAGGTGTAATGAGTTTTCCAAATAAAGGATTATGACTGTAATTATTGAAGTTAAAGGGCATCTATTGCAATTCGATACAAACATAAAGGACGAAAACTGTAATTTACCCTTGATAGTATAACATCTGATTTGGGTTTGGACGTTGATAACATCTATTTTGCAACTAATACAAAAAGAGAATTTAACAAAACTTTTGAAAAAAATGTTTGATGTTTATTTAAGAAAGTATGGTTCCATTCCAATCATACATGAGTCGATGAGTGTGGGATCAAGTAGTAGCTCAACTAAGAACCCCCCCTCTTAATTTTATTGATAACTTTAGAAATGAAAAGGATAAACGCGTTCGGGGCGACACACCAAGTAGTGAGGTTGGTAGGTATCGACACACGGATTTTTCTTCTACTATGTCATCAAGTGAATTTGAAAGCTTTGATATTTTGGCTTGGGGGAAAGGAAAGGAATCCGAATTTCGGTCCTATCCGTTATGACCCGTGATTTACTAACCGTCCAAGCTTCTACAATAGCTCCGAAATCTGCCTTTTCTTTTAGTGGCAGGGGTTTATCACTTAGAAGAACAAGACTCACTCCAACGTCGCTAGAAATGTGTATTTGTTTGAATGACCACTTGGACGCGGCAGAACGTAGACAAAATATTACAAATCTTGAAGACGAAATACAAGTGAAGGAACAAATACTAAACGGGGAGGAAGAAAGTGGACAGTCATCTTCAATTTCTGATGACGAACTCGCCTACAAGATGGGGTTACGCATGGGCATTAATAGCGATGAAGAAGACTAAATGCTAAATTACCATTATTCCAAAGAAGACTAATAGTTTTGAAATTTTGTTATTCATGTCGTAATGCTTTTTTACAATATTATGTTTTGCTTTCTTATAAAATTAAAAAAATATATAGAGTGTGAACCCTTTAGTTATTTATGTTTATTATATTTTGTTAAGAGTTGTTTTTTTAGAAAGGGTTGAGCAATAGGAGGGTTGAACCTAGTTCCAACCCAACCTGAACTGGTTTCATATAGGGTAGAGTTTTACAAACTATCAACCCGGATAAAGTCCAACCCGGTTTCACTCTTAACCCGATTTGACTTTTTAAAGCTTCTCTCCTAATCGATTTGTGCACCTCAGGGTGAAAATGTTAAAACTATATAAAAGGGTAAAAAAAATGTTCAAAACCCTAATTCCTAAACTGCCTGTCACGTATCCATCTAACCTTCATCTGCATCTCTATCACAGGTTTGGTTTTGAGCTCCATTCCATCTCTACAAGAGGTTTTCTTCTTAACCTACAACCTTCATCTTCACCCCATTTATGGGGGTGTTTGGCTTAGCTTATATATTTTAGCTTATGCTTATATTTTAAAGTAGCTTATAACTTATTTTCTATCATTTAATAAGCTTTTTTTTAAAGTGTTTGAATTAGCTTATAGCTTATTTTCTATCATTTGCCCTAACAGAAATATGCTTTTTCAAATAAGCTAAAAAACCATCTTCAAATAAGCTTCTTCAAATTAACTTATATAAGCTAAATGGCGGACCCAGGAATTTTTTCTGGGGGTGCGGATAAAGGGTTCAACCATATTTTCAAGGGGTGCGATCGGGTTTTTTTACTAAAAAATACACTAAACTCTTTTTTTCAAGAGGTGCGTTCGCCCACCCACCCGTAAAGGTAGGTCCACCAATGAAGCTAATAAGCATAAGCTTAAAAAGTTAAACCAAACACCAACTTAAGCTTATTTTGTAAAAGAGTAAACTGCCATTTTGGTCCCTGAGGTTTGGCCAGTTTTGCCACTTTAGTCGAAATTTCAAACCTTTTGCCATTTTGGTCCCTGTGGTTTCGTTTTTTTGCCATTTTGGTCCAAGTTTCAAATTTGGTCAGATTCCCCCCCAACTAAAACCCTGATATTTTGTCTTTATCCTCAGGGGTATTTTGGTCATTTTAGATTTATTATAACTCAAAATTGATTAAAAATAATTAAACCCAAATACACCACAAATCAACAGTCCCTTCTGACCCAAATACACCACAAATTCACTTCAATTTCATTCTCAATTGTTACAAAAATGACATCTGCATCATTCTACTGTGATCAATCAAAGGGATCGTCGAACAAACCTATGATTTCACCACAACGAGGTCAGAATCAAGTCAAGCGGATGATGATGAAACAGATAATGAATTTTGGTTGCTTCGAAGACCACCAGCGATGATGATGATGAAGAATACATAATCAAGCTCACCGGAATTGCTGAATTACGTTTTAACCACCACATGCCTCTCTCTCTCTAGCACCCCTGTCTCTCTCTCTAAACAACCCTCTGTCTCTCTCTCTTCTCTCTCTAACACCCCCAAATCATCTGTCGCCCCAAATTAGGGTTATTAACATACTTGCAGATCCTAACATTCAAAGCCATTTCCTTAAATACAACCCAGAAATCTCAACCCGTGTACGGCGGAGATGAAGGACATAAGACCAGGCCGGAGTTTCAGAAACGGTGGTGGTGGTGCTTTTGGCGGCAGAAAGGAGAGAGGGAGAGAGAGAGTGGTGATGGTGGCGGCCGGAGTTTTAGAAACGGTGGTGGTGGTGCTTGTGGCGGCGGAAAGGAGAGAGAGAGAGAGTGGTGATGGTGGCGGCCGGAGTTTCAGAAACGGTGGTGGGGGTTTTGAAGATGAGGGTTTATTGATTAATGTGTATTGTTTAATTAAAAATGTGTTATAATAATTCCAAAATGACTAAAATACCCCTGAGGGTAAAGACAAAATATCAGGTTTTAAGTTGGGGAATCTGGCCAAATTTGATATTTGGACCAAAATGGCCAAAAAAACGAAACCACAGAGACCAAAATGGCAAAATGTTTGAAATTTGGAATAAAGTGGTAAAACTGGCAAAACCTCAGGGACCAAAATGGCAGTTTACTCTTTGTAAAAAAAAAAAAAAAGGTTAAAAAAGCTATAAGCTAGCTAGGCCAAACAAACACCCCCATGTTTTCTTTTCTTAAACAGGAGGCCCTGATTGAGCTTCTGGTCAACAAAGCGTGCGCTTTGTAGCTTCGTTGCCTCACCAAAAGCGGTCGCTTTCAAGCGATTTCTCCGGTGCTTTGAACTTGTTGTGAATCTATGAATATCAACTTTATGAATGTGCTATTGGAATGATTTTGTGAATATAATATTTGAATACTCAATTATATGCGGCCAAAAGCCAAAAATGAGATAGTCCTCGATATTCCACCTAGGTTTTTGTCATTGTAAAATCTCAGATTTTGATAATTAGACAAATGTTAAAAGATGGTGATCCAATTCCTAAATTCTTCTGCTCATTTGATTCAATTCATTTACTTTTATAATCAATATGAACAATGAATTCCTAAGTTTAAGATGGCTTCTGATGAACTCCTTATTCTAGATTGTGTGTTTTCTAATGATTATGTATGATGATTATTATATCATATTAATATACTTGTTTACCCGACCCGACCCGAAAATTCTAACGTTTGTTGTGAGAAATCCGAATACCATAAAAAGTGAACCCATAGAAAAAAAAATCCTGGATCTGCCACTGCATACAAAAGAAACAAAGAACAAAAAAACTCGTATATTGTAATTTAACTTTTTTCCATATTTAATGCGATTAGGTGTAAACCACAGGAACTGAAATTGTACTTTTCAAATGAATTTTATATTATATAAAGTAAAATATATTATTGTAACACGGGAACCAATTGTGAGTATAGTAGCAACTACATCTGTATGTAATTTATCAAATTAATAGATTAATAAGAAGTATTTTCTTTATACAACCCGTGTAACACACGGGATGTTAAACTAGTACATGGACTAAAGGAAAATTGTTTTAACAGAAAATAAGAAGAAACAGGCTTGGATCTGTTTAGCTAAATAATGAGATAAACAAATAAGAGTGTCCAGTTAAAACCCTTACACAACCAGTGGCGCAGCTATGAAGGGGCCTGAGGGGGCGCCCGACCCCCCGAACTTTTCGCTAAGTAGTGTTATGTTTGTATGTTTCGTATAGAATTTTTTAGGTATATACGTTTCCGACCCCCAGTTTTATAAAAAATAATTTTTTTAGGTATATACTTTTTGGTCCGGTGACTTCCGGCCCCCGTAAAAATTTTCAAGCTTCGCCACTGTACACAACCTCTTGTTCTTCCCACCGTTTCCGAAAGAATGGCCGTCGAGGAGTACACAGATACCCTGAACTTAAAGGTAGCAGAGCTATTGAAAGAAGTTATGTGATATACATTCGAATGCCAAAGGTAATTTTTATTTATTTGTGCTGATACTAAGCAGTTGTTGTGAATTTATGTGATATACTACTGGAGAAAGTAATATGCGTAAGCATGTTATGTTAATAGGAGAGATACATTTTGTGATTGAATTTTCTCAATTTTTGGGTTTGCTATGTTAATTATTCATTGTAAAGATGTGATTGAATTTAACCTTGGCTAACTTAGTCTCTGGCAAAGTGGCTATTTATTCAATATATCCAAGGTTTAAAAGAACGGAAACGAGTTTCGAGGCGTTTTCTCTTCGCCTCACGAGGCGTAAGCCTCGAGGCGTAAGGCCGAGGTGGTATTAATAAATAAATATAAAAATTATATATATTACAAAAATAGTAATACCATGATCAGATTCATCATAAACATCAAAAACACACTTGAAAAAGACATGAAATGCTTGAAATTGACACAAAAAGTCAAAAACATCAAAAACAACTATCAAAATCCCCTGAGGCGCAACTTTCTTAGTGCCTCAGCCCCTCTGAGGCGCATCTACATTAAAAACACCGTGAGGCACGCCTCAGACTCGGTTTTTGGCCGTTTCGCCTTGAGGTGCGCCTCTAGGCGCACGCCTCAAACATTTTCTAAAACCATGAATATATCTAGTTCTACCTGCAATACTAGATGGGTTGATATTGGTATTGCAGGATAGCTCATAGTAATTAAAGGCACACACAAGTCGCTAAGGACTCCGTGGATACAATAGCACAGTAACAAAATAATACAAGTATATAATAGGCATAAAAATTAATATTCTGATACTATAATACAAATATAACAAAAAAAAACTTAATACTGTTTTCTTTCAAATTGAAGTACAAAAAAAGAATCTGGTTTTAATGTACTTTTCATCTCACATTGCTTCATGAGAAATTTGGAATGCAGATAACTGAGAACTGTGGTAGGCACAATGAGAGCAACATAAGTAGGTTATCAAGAAACATATGATAGAAATCATACAGTATTCGGTATCCGGAGACTGATCAAGAAAAAAAATGATTAATCAGTATGGCTACTATACGACAAAATAATTACTGGAAGGTGGTAACTGAAATGGATTAATGCACCAAAAATAGGATAAAAATGCTAATAATATTTTGTCTAAGCAGTATCTGTGTAAGATTGTTTACTTTTTATATATTTAATTATTTCCGTTTCACATTTTATGGTATTTGGGTTTGCAGGAGTGCTTCCATGAGAAAGACTTCTTGAATCATCGGTACCATGGCAAACGATGCCTGTATCTCTGCATTGTCAAGAAGTATCTGGAATCTTCTTCCATTGCTCAAAAAGTAGAATGGTTCTTCTTTCAAAACGAGGCCAGAAAACCTATTCTTGTTGTCTATCCTGGTCAGTAACTTTATTTACTATGCTTTTTTGTAGCTTTACAGTAATTTCAACACAATTCTTTTACCGACAACCATGTGTGTAATGTTTTTCTGAAAGTTTTTTTTTTTTTTTTTGCATACTGTAGCTGTGAAGTCTGTTGGACTTCTAGGACTTTCTGTAAGGTTAATTCCATCAGCAGAATCTCGTTTTAATGTCCAAAAGTTGAGCATAGAGCGCAACAATCTTCATACCTTGAGCGAAGGTAGCTCTTACTGTTATTCGAATACATCTTAAATCATACTTTTAGTCATCTTTATTCATTTGCATTTGTTATTCTCATTTGATGAATTTATGCTCTCTTAAGGTGTTTCGGAGGCCACCCCTGCGTACAACAACAGTGTATTAGAAGACATGTTTATGGAACAAGGTGCAGAATTTATTAAAACGGCGTTTACAGGATGGAAGGCTTTACAGGAGGCTTTAGTTTTGCTTAAGGTATGATGACATTCCATGTGAATTTTAAACTGTTAATACACCGTACCCATGATATTGTGAACAAAATTTAGGTTTATTTTATTAATTTAGGTATGGGCTCGACAAAGAAGTTCTTTGAACACTCATGATTCAGTAAATGGGTACCTTATCTCGATCATAATGGCATACCTTGCTTCAGAATCTGGTGAAGCTCGTCTTAACAAGGCAATGACAGTAATGCAGATCTTTCGTATCACATTGGACTTTACTGGTATGTGTGTTTCTTAAAAATGTTTTGTAATTTGCAATGACCGTAAAAGTTATATTGTTAATTACTGTTTATTGGGTTTGGCAGCCTCTTCTAAGTTGTGGGGCAACGGGATTTTCATCAAGCCTCAGAGAGGAATGATATGTCTAAGGAGGTATGCTATTGCCATTGGTATTTTCTCATTTTTTTGATTTTTTGTTATTTTATATATGTATCAAAGTTGCTGAATATCTGACTTTTTTATTTTGCAGGAAAGAAAGAAATATGTAAAGTATTTTCCTGTGGTTATATGTGATTTATTAGCTCATTTCAATTTAGCGTACCGAATGACAACGGGTGGTTTGAATGAGGTATCTATGGTTATCAGGATGACCTTCATTATATGCTCTACAAAGACAAAAGACATTTCTATTTTCTCCACTGATTTTATTTTTACTTTTATACTTTTTTGTATTTCAGCTTCAAGCAGAGGCTGCTTTGGCACTTAGGTGTATCGATAAATGTAAAGAGGGAGGTTTTGTTGAGCTATTTATGACCAAAGTTGACTTTATTGCTAAATTTGACTATTGTATGAGGTAATGCGATCATCACTGACATAGTCTACTTATTTGGAAAATTTTGTTAACATTTTAGATATGTATTTATATAGATTAAACTTGAAGGGGAAGACTGAAGTTTCTGCACAAGGGTTTTGTTTGGATAATGAATGCTGGAGACTATACGAGGACAAGGTACATTCTTTGCTTAAAGAAGGCTTAGGAGACAGAGTAAAGTCTGTACGCGTGACATGGCAGAATGGAACATCGACATGGTGTATCAACGATGTATGTGATTTCATGTTTGTGAATATATGGCATGTTTTCATATGCATTCAAACTACTGATGAAATTTGAAATTTTAGGGTTAAGCAGAGCTTGACAGAGAGCCGTTAACGGTTGGAATTTCTCTCAGCTTGCCAGACGCATATGATCAGTACACTAGGGGTCCATTTTTTGGGAATAAAGAAAAGGCACGTGTTCTTGCATGCTAATCTTATACTTATACATGTGTCTGTTGATACATACTACTGGTATTAACTTCTATCTACAGGCTTTGAAGTTTCGGAAGTTTTGGGGAGATGTGGTCGAGTTGTACCAATTTAAAAGTGGTACAAGGGAATGCGTTTGTAAGTATTGTGCTTCCAATTGTTACCACTTTTTAGGCGTTTTTTATTTTTTTTTTATTTTTACTCTTTTTTTATATTTATATATTTTATTTTCATAGTCTGGGAGTGTAAGCCTGCAAAGAGATATCTTATCATAAAAAAGGTCACTGAGTATGTGCTTAAGTGACATCTATCCTTGGCAGAAGATAAGATAATGCATGCTGTTGATCAACTTGATTTCTCATTGGCTTGTGAAGGTGGGGGTATTTTAAAGAATTATTTCATACACCATTTGTAGATCTGTTGGTACTATTTAGAGACAAATATTACATATTTGCATGTAATTTTCTTGGATTTTAAGTGATTGAAGTTCATCATGCGATACAGATCTGGCTTCTGATGGAAGTTTGCTTGAAAGTTTCGGTACCCTATCTAAGCGTCTACGTCTTCTGAGTGATGTTCCTTTGGCAATCTCCAGTGTGCAGCCCCTGGACTCAGGTTTAATACTATCTGTTGAGTGGTTATATTAGTTTGTCATCTAATAACGACATTAAACATTGAGACCACTTGCATACAATTAATTAGAGACTGAATATTGAGACACTTGCATACGGTTGATTAGAGACTAAATACTGAGGCCACTTGCATTCCGTAATTGTTATTCGAACATATTAGTATGGCCATGTTTATCTTGATATAGTAATGTTAGATAAAGCAATCTAATAGGTTGTAACTTGTAGCATTAATACACACTTCACATCAGTTTCAAACCTGTTTGTCTCATTTGGCCTGTTTCTTTTTTAAGCAAGTATTTTGAAATTTACGCATTTGACATAAAAAATAACTTGAAAACTTGCCACCGTATGCACTATGCACATGTGATATTCAATCATCAATAAGTTAAATTGTATATCTTATGCACTATGCCTTGAGAAGGATTATGGAATGAAATGGTGTCCTTCAGAGGAAGGTGTGGATGTTTTCTGGTCTGGATATGTGTTCCGCCTCAAAATTTTGCATGAAAGGGGTCTCGACTTGTTAAATGGACAAGGTAAGAACAAAGTTTCTTTATCATAAAAAAAGAAAAAAAAAAATCAATGAACACTGATTAGGTTGAAATATGGGTGCAAACGAGCCGAGCTCGATCAGGCTCGAGCTCGAGCCCGATTAACATATGAAGCTCGAGCTCGTTGGTAGTTTCTCAAGATTGAGCTCGGCCCGTTTATTATCTATTAATTAATATATTATATAAAAATGACATAAATAATAGACTCTTGAGCTTGATGAGTGAAGCTCGGGCTCGGCTCGTAAACAAGTTTAAATAAGCTCGGCTTGGCTCGTTTACTAGACCACTTTAAATAAGGGGTGAATGCTATTATATTTTAATAAAACTAATATTACACTAAGGCTCGATGAGCCTGACAAGCTTCACATGCTAGGCTCGAGCTCGGACGAGCTTTATTTTAAGCAAAATCTTGGCCCGGGATCGATAAGGCTCGGCTTGTTTCGAGCTTTCTTTTAGCCGATCTCTAGCAGCTCGCTAGTCGCTTGGCTCCTTTGCACCCCTAGGTGTGGGTGGGGTTGACCCACAGCGTTTTTCGTTTTTATTTTTATAAATAGTAGAAAAACACTTTTAATGCAATATTATTGTGGATCTTTGAATTAAAAAACCAAGAAGGTTGTATGCATTAAAATTAGAATTCAAGTGACTTGCAACCTACTTTATATGTTCCCTTTAGCTCAAGTTTCTTTTTTTTTTTTCACCATTTCATATAAAAGACAAATATGTAAATTTGTTGAAATGTGACCCTTAATAATTATGTTCCAATATTAAATATTAAATGATACATGTTCTTTCTAATGCAGTTGAGAGTTACCAAGTAAAAAGGGTTTCCCCAACAGACAAATATCTATTTCTGAGAAGTCAGCATTCGAGCATGATTAATGGTCTTGCCGGCCGCTATCCGTTATATGGGCCAGTTGTTCGGTAGCATTTTTTAACATTAAACTCCAATCCCGGTTTTGTCTCAGATCTGAAAACAAAGGACTAAATTGATAAGTCTTGTTTTTTTTACTTTTAACTTTGTTTATTATCATGAAGGTTGGCAAAACGATGGGTCGCTGCGCATCTCTTCTCAGCTTCTTTCATGGAGGAAGTAATTGAGCTGGCGGTTGCATATATTTTTCAGAAGGCGTTGCCATTTTCTGCTCCTTGCTCACGAATTACCGGATTTTTAAGGTTTCATCTCTTCTTTTAATTATGGTTTGGCTTCACTTGTAAAGTGTATATTGAGATACATTTGGTAAACAGGTTTCTGAGACTATTATCTGAACATGACTGGATGTTTACTCCTATGATTGTCGATATAAGTGAGGATATGACGCCCGATGATGAAAAAGAGATCAATGTAAGTCATCTACTGAGTGCCAAACTTCTTTATTTATCTGGCTAATTGTGGGAGAATAAATTAGTAGACACGACCTTTAACATTTTACAGGATAAATTCTCGTTAAGTAGAAAAGCTTATGAAGAAGGGACGAGAAGTATAATATCGGCCATGTACGTAGCCACAGTGTTGGGATTGAACCCTACCAGAGGAACAGATGATGTAAAGCCAAAACCGGATCAGGGCAGTGGATCCATAATAAGCAGCTGTTTACATTAGACTTTCCCCTTGGAAGTGATTTGAAGAACATCTGATGGCCAAACCACTGTCCTGTACAACTACCGCCTTGCAACTGCTGACCACACTAAAGTACTGATGAAGATTAAAGGCTGAAGCTCAATCTACTGACGGAATTCAAGCACTGATGAAGAATTAAAATACTGCCCATTCAAGGTCTGATCACCCTTTGAAGAAAGCACTGATGCTTAGACATCAGTGGTTGACTACATCAGCAGAATGGAGAATCAGTGTTTATACATCAGTAGTTAGTATGTAATTAGTGTCTGTATGATCAGTAGTTATAGATCAGTGCTTATAGGTTATTAGTTTGTTAGATGTCGCTTTCATGGTGACGTCAGCTGAGATACCTCAGTGGTTTGGTTTGCCTATAAATGTAACAGCACCCTGTACTGTTACATTTGATTGACTGAGCTGGTTTTCCCTTCTCATGTCTAATCCTTTCATCTTGTGCATTCCAACCTTGGGGCATCAGGCTGAGGGGGAGTATAGTTTGTAAGCTTATCTGTAATCTTTTGCTTTGATTTGTAAATCATTCGACTCTATGAGAAGCAATTGTTTATCAAACTACTTTCTCCTTTGATTGTGTTTACAAAGTTTGTTTTTATTTCCGCTGCACTTAACATGTTTTCATATTCGTTGATCATTAATTTTAAACAAACAAACACTATCATGAGAGCCTCCGATCCTAACAATTGGTATCAGAGCTTGGACAGTCAAATTCGATCTAACAATCAATTTGACATAACAGTTCGGCTCAAAATTCATTGATGCTAAGGTTGGTTGTATTTTGTTGAAAAACAGAGTATCGAGTAAATCATGTTCAAAGTGGTTATTCAAAAACTCTGTTTATCAACCAAGATGTCATACGACACACAAATTTCACACAACAAGTGAAGTTATACACAAAACACTCATGGTTTCTAGATCTGAAAACAATATCTGTTAAACTATGAGAATACTTCTTATTTTCTAAGTTAATTTCAATTGTTGATGTGTAATCTGTGATGTTCTTACAAATACTAAAGTGTGAACCTCAGATTAACAAAACCTATGTTCATAAAAACATTGTTGTTTTGTTAACATAAAAAGAGGGAAATCAAAACTTTAGTGATTTGAATCTTATGTATTGAAAAACATGTTGAGTGTCCTCTAAAAGGACCAAAATCAATTGTGTTAAGAATACATTAAGAAAATCAGCAGTCAAAATATCCAGATCATGAGTAATGTGAAATTTGGCATAAGCATGTGCAAAAATGTCCAAATCTCTCAAAACATTGCTGAAAATGATTTTGGATTGAGTATTCTTTCCTTGAAAACCTTCCAGTAAAAGTTTCAATACTTTTCTATGGAAAGGGTAAAAAGGGAAAGAAGAAAAATTACAAAAACTCAAAAGTGGGTTTATCTCAAAACTTTTGAAATCAAAAGAAAAGAGTATAAACATAAAACACTTAAGAGTCCAAAATTGGGTGAAAAATGGTCATCAAGCAACTGTGTGCATTCACTGATTCAGGGAAATTCAGGTAACAAAAGTATCACCAGTGATTAAACTTACAAAGAGGACTAGACAAAATTTTTCATTGTCATCACATGGTAACAAAGTCTATAACAGGACTTTCAAAACTTATGTGTGCATGTCTCCTCATTTTAGCAATCAATTGACAAAGAAATAGTCTCAAACAGTGGTTATTCAAATCATTGACCATTTTCATAAAACTTGAGAATGAAATGACTATGAGTTTTATTAAAAAATTTACCAGATCCTTTTTTATGTCTTTTTCAGAATAACCTTTAAATTTTTTTTAAAAGGTTTTTCTCTTTAAAACAGGATATATTATTCTCCATTTTTTATGAGAATGATATATTTTGAACTTCTACTTGTTTTTTTTTTATATATAGTAAAAGTTTCAATTCCTGTCAGGATGTAGGTCCCTTATATTTTTGCTTAGGGTGATATAGTCCTTGAAAATAGATCAAAAGGAGATGGTGAAATAAGTTAAGGTAATTTCAAACTCAAGTTTTCATCGCAGATCAAAGATTGATTGCTAACAGACCTTAAAATTCTTGACTACTCATGTTTTACTCTAAGGATTAGAACACAAAGTGTGTAGTCAAAGTGAAAAGGTTGCCATCATTTGGGATACTCAACTACTGTCAAAATTTATCAAATGTTTAAAACAGGAAATAAATAAGTAGTAAAACCTTGAATACAAATCCCTGTAAAAATCTGCTAATGTGTTAATCTAGATAATATGCATCTAAAATGTGTTTTGTCAAGTTTGTCATTCTGCAGATAACTCATAATCACCATCAACAGATGTTGGACATGATACTGTGATATCACAGGACAAAATCATTTACTTCATCTGAGCAGCAGATGTACAAAACAACTGTTAAAGCTCACCCACTGATATACCAACAGTTGCTGACCAAATTAACCTTCTAATCCTTACCATTAACTCTCCTCGAACCACTGCTGATAAAAATCCATCAAAAATGGATAATACATCATTTGGTGCTACCTCAACAGTTGTTGACCAAAGTAGCCTTAAAACCCCTGCTTACTTCCACAACCACTGTTGATAAAAATCTACTAACTGTGGATAAAAATCAACACTGGTCATCACCAATTCCTTTTATTCCTCCACTTTCACCTTCAAACAGTTGTTGGATCATTAAAGTCACCAACAGTTGTTAGCTCAGATGATTCACATCTGTAGCCTCACCTTTTGAACATAAGTTTCATTTTAAACCTCATCCATGTTTCCATTCACTTGACAACATCAATTGAAAGGGATTCTGATAAAAAGTTTATCCCAAAACCTTTGTCTTCTTCTTGACTATCTACCATTCCATCAACATGTCATGTACCTTTGGGGCACTTAAAGACAGAAAGTTGGGTAAT
The DNA here is from genome assembly GCA_030545235.1 of Helianthus tuberosus. Lineage (NCBI taxonomy): Eukaryota > Viridiplantae > Streptophyta > Magnoliopsida > Asterales > Asteraceae > Helianthus > Helianthus tuberosus. The sequence goes on from CM060368.1 coordinate 179,129,950, forward strand.
TGACAAGGAAGAGGAGCTTCAACAGTTCAGGGAAAAACAAGTTTGGGAACTTGTTCCACAGCCAGAGGATGTTAATCTTTTTGGCAAAAAGTGGACCCTCAAAAACATTGCATATGTTGGAGCATTGTTGTCAAGATGTGTGATACTCAAAAAGGGCATAAGCAGGCAATTGTTGCAGAACCACTGCTCTGAAGATTAATATGAAAATACTACATGCTGAACAGCCCAAATATCCATCATCTCACTATATGTTATTGGATTTTGATATAAAATGCTCAAAAGATTGTCTTTATGCAGGGCAGTCAAGTAGCTAAAATGTATCATAAAAAAAAAAAAAAAAAAAAAAAAAAATCAATATCTCACTCCATCATCACCTGACATCAGACACCACCTTGTGGGGGATTGCTATAAAAAGGTTTGATTTTATCTTTAACATGTCCATCCTAAAGATCAGTTAGTAGATGTACAAACTTAAGAATTGGATTCATCTACTGTTAAAAACTTGATCCCTATGATTGGAGTGCTAAACATGGATTAAAGCAAGCTTTCTTGTGTTCCATGTGTAAATAGCATAAAAATGTTTTTAGAAAAATCAAAATAACCTTAAAAATAGTTTAAAATTGAATTTTTCAATAAATCCTCAAAGTCTGTTCAAAGCACTGATGGCATCAAAACTCTGTTAAATAGTAAAATCTATCCACTGCCAAAGTGTATTCTCTGATAGTGCAAAACACTGATTTACAACAGAGGTTACACGTGGACAGATGTTATTCAACAGTCGTGTGCATTAGATGCCATGATCACTTTTTCAAATAAATGGCCTTACACCTGAAACATTTACAAGGCTATAAAAATTTTCCAAAACAAAAGCAGAGGTTCCTGAGCAGACTTTAGCAGCTACCACTGCTCCTCAGGCACTTGCTGCTGAGCCTACTGCTCAAGGTGATCACAGCAGTAGCACAACTGCTGTGAAACCCACACCTAAATCCACCAAAAGACCAAAACAAAAGAAAATTCAAAAGCCCCCCAAACCTACAATAAAGGCAACTCTGGAAGATGAGATCCCAGAGCAACTGCCAGTGACAACACAAAAGTCACTAAAAACCACTGCTGCTACTTCCTCACAGCAAATGGTAGAAAGATCTCAACTCCAGCCTAAAACTCCTCCTGCTTCTTCACAAAAAGAACAGGTTGTAAACAAAGGGATACCATCTTATGAAGCAATGGATTCACTTGAATCTAACTTCCACAGTCCTTCTCCCGGGGCAAACTCTCTTTCATCCCATATCCTCACTTCACAAATACCACCATCAATAATACTCTTGTTGCATGCAGTTGCTATAGCTCAGACACAAACCAGTTCCTCTCTATCACCCATCACTGAGAGCACACACCTACAAGTGACTGGGTCTGATGTTTATACTACTGCTATCCCAGCAACAACTGAGGAGGTTACACCCCTTGAGTTCCAAGTAACTCTTGGTGGTAGTTCAAGTGAAGCAGCTACTACAAGTGCTGAACCCACTGGTCTGCACTTGGACAGTAGTTTTATCAATAAGACTTCCTTGAAGGCAATTTCTTCAGTGTCAACCTAGGCAACCACTGCTGTGTTTATTTTAACCACTGGTGAGTTGTCCAAGGTGACCACAAATGAAGAAAGAAGTCCCCAGTACCAAGAAAAAGGGGCATCAGCGGATGACTTTTGGAATATATTCCCTAAGTCTACCACTGTTACAACCACTGCTAGTGGCAAATCAGATGATCCCATTAAGTTGGGTGATGGTTTAATGTACCAAGAATTGACGGTTAAAATTGATAAATTGGATACATCTGTTGCAGAAATCAAAGATATGCTGCAACAGTTGATGAAAGCACAAATGGTACCATCCACTGCTGCACCACCTCCAACAGCTACTCCATCATCTGCTCCTACTCCAGATGAGCTGTGGAATTTGTTTCAACCTCTGCATTATCTTCGAAAGAGTTGATGATGCCAAAAAGGGGGAGAAAAATGACTCTGAGGAAAATCTCTCAGTAACTTCTGCTGAAACATCTGTTAAAGAAAAGGAAAAGGGAGGTGATGAAACCCTGAAAATTCAAGCAGATGATGAAGATACACAAATGAGGATCGTTCAAAGTCAAGTCAATTCAGCTGGTCTCAAAACCACTGCTGATATTAAAAGGGTAAGGGATGAGAGCAGAGCTTTGGTTGAGAAAAAGTTAGTTCTGCAAAAAGTAAAAGAAGAGGTTGGTACTTCATTAAAGAAGAGTTCTGTTAGAAAAACAAGGCAATCAACCACCACAACTTCAAAAAAACTAAGCCAGTTACTACTTCAACCACAACTTCTGTTTCCACAAAATCACTTACTCCTCCACCACTAAAAATACAATCACCACCAAAAACCACCTCATCACTACCATCACCTCCTGCTAAAAAGCAGAAGACATCAGATGTTACAGCATCTGGTTATAATGACAACAGTGGTTGAAACACAACTCTACATCAACTAACCACTCAATCCACTGTTCCAACTGCTATTATCTTCAGACAAAAGAAGACTCAAAAGCTGATGGATGAAGAGACAACACAGGATATAGCAGCAGAAGATTACATTATAAAAATGGTTCTTCAACAAATGCTGGCTGAAAATCCTGTGTCATCAAAGGTTGCAGACTCTGCCCATGCAGTCCTTACCAGGCTTTCATTTTCAAACTCATCTGCAAATAAACCTCTCCCAAGAAACCCATTAGGTTCAAAAATACTAAAGTGGAAGTCTGATCAAAAGACCCACGTATTGACTCTGCTCAGATCTAATGGTGTAGTGAAGCACATATCAAGGGAACAAGCACTGTGCCTGGGTGTTGAAGATCTGCAAGATCTCCTTGAGCTTACACTTTGCAGGGATGAGGAAGAATCAAGTTCCAAGGACTTTGAAGCAGAATTTAAAAGACAAGATAAGGAACTTCTGATGAGTAATAAAGATCCAGAATAATGAAGGGTTTTGGCATCATCTGTTCCAGGGGGAGATTGTTGGGATTGAACCCTACCAGAGGAACAGATGATGTAAAGCCAAAACCGGATCAGGGCAGTGGATCCATAATAAGCAGCTGTTTACATTAGACTTTCCCCTTGGAAGTGATTTGAAGAACATCTGATGGCCAAACCACTGTCCTGTACAACTACCGCCTTGCAACTGCTGACCACACTAAAGTACTGATGAAGATTAAAGGCTGAAGCTCAATCTACTGACGGAATTCAAGCACTGATGAAGAATTAAAATACTGCCCATTCAAGGTCTGATCACCCTTTGAAGAAAGCACTGATGCTTAGACATCAGTGGTTGACTACATCAGCGGAATGGAGAATCAGTGTTTATACATCAGTAGTTAGTATGTAATTAGTGTCTGTATGATCAGTAGTTATAGATCAGTGCTTATAGGTTGTTAGTTTGTTAGATGTCGCTTTCATGGTGACGTCAGCTGAGATACCTCAGTGGTTTGGTTTGCCTATAAATGTAACAGCACCCTGTACTGTTACATTTGATTGACTGAGCTGGTTTTCCCTTCTCATGTCTAATCCTTTCATCTTGTGCATTCCAACCTTGGGGCATCAGGCTGAGGGGGAGTATAGTTTGTAAGCTTATCTGTAATCTTTTGCTTTGATTTGTAAATCATTCGACTCTATGAGAAGCAATTGTTTATCAAACTACTTTCTCCTTTGATTGTGTTTACAAAGTTTGTTTTTATTTCCGCTGCACTTAACATGTTTTCATATTCGTTGATCATTAATTTTAAACAAACAAACACTATCATGAGAGCCTCCGATCCTAACACACAGCTTACGATAAGGGATCAGAAGCATGGACCAGCTCGTCTCCCAGCATAACGGTGAGTGTTTCTTTTTCTTCTCAATGATTGTGGTTGCATACCACTTAGTTTTATAAATCTATCATTGCAGAAGCAAGCTTATTTCTTGTGAGATGTGATTTCATAAATATTTTCAACTTTTTATGTGATAGGAGCTCAAAAGATTGGCTGCCTTTGCTAAACGTTGTTCAAACTTGCTGACTAAACTCGTTATGCAAGGTCAGCAAGATTCGTACGGGTGGGAGGTGAGCTCGACTGATTTAATCATTATGTTATTTATTTTGGGCAAAAAATGAATTTATTGTTAACATCACTGAACATACTGTGTGATCCACAGTGCATTTTTCAGACTCCATTGAACAATTATGATGCAGTCATTCTTCTTCATAGAGACAAACTGCCTCACCCTGAGTGTCTTCTCTTTCCATCTGAAGTTAATCAAGGTATAGTTAATCTTTTGAAATATTAGAGGAAGCAACTTCAACCCATTTTCTTGTAAATTGGCCGATTTGATAATGTCACAACTCCAACGGCCAAATTTAAAAAGTAAACAAGAAACAGAACAGGTCGAGCATGTCAATTTTTTTAGAAGTCACCAAACTAGTCGTCATTCAGATAGAAAAGTACCCATTTTGACTCCCACTCATTCTGTCACCTCTATGCAACACAAGTATTTTCATCAGAAACATGTACTATGCAGGAAAGCTTGTGGCACAAGGAAATTCAAGCAAGACTTTTCAGCCTTTCTTGTTGACCAATGGTAGCACAAAGGATCTACAAGATCAGTTATATATCAACTTTGATCCATTGATGTGTTATGTCAAAGATTTGGAGGCAAGTAAACACTTTTCTATCTGATAGTTACTTCGTACTTATAACTAATCAATACGCCGTCCATTGTTATTGCAGAGTGCTTTTCCCAACACATTCAAGTTGTGGTATGATTCTTTCGGTGGCGATGCCATTGGCCTTACATGGGAAAAAGTGAGCTTGAAGGTATTCAATCTTTTAACCTATCTTCATCGTATTAGCTCTCACTTTAGAGTCGTAACATTTATTTCTCGTTATGTTAAACTAGTTTTATACCAGGCGCACGTTGCGGCGCGCTAAACCAATTCGTTCTTGGTTTTGACAATATAACACGATGTAGCGAAAATAAATACATCTAGGTGTAGATCAAAATGTCTAAAAAATATTTTGGCACCTTCAATACAGATTTACCATCACAAGCTCACAACAAAGTTTGGACATAATACTTGTATGTATTGAAGCCCAAAATATCATCAATCTGCATGCTTCTATACCAAAGTATGCATCTATTGACTCCTATTGGTTATCTCTATATTTTTAAATTATATAAGGGAAATGCTGGCTGGCTTTTCTACACTAAAAACGGGGAGAAGTTCTATTTTTTCAAGAATGGGATGCTTTTTTCAAAGTGAATTGTTTGATTTCATCAGAACTCGCAAACTTCTCTTTAAGCGTAAAAAAAATCCCAATGAGACCTCGTTTTCATTCCAAACGCAAAAGAATCTAAAACATCAACAAATTTAACAACTAAATTACCTGAAACTAATTACCAGGTAAACACGTGACACTTTAAAACTGTGTAATCACTTCGCGGCGGGTCTTTTTTTTCGACATGTAAGCAAACTGATTCTGAAGATTCAAGACTTGAGTCTGTTCTTCTACACGGTGTTTGTTTATTTTGTGTCTTGAGATTTCTTGTTATCCAAGTTGTGCGCTTACTTCTTCAGATATGTATGCCAATTGTTCTTTATCTCGGTATCCGTCCTTCGAGGCAAATGTTGTGACATCTGAGACCCATGGAGCAAGTCAAGAGACCTCATTTTTTTACTTCATTTTTTTTACAAGTCAAGAGACCTCAAGGTCAGTCGCTTGACGTAGAGCAGCATCCTCATTTTGAAGCACGGTTGGAATCGGCTGCCCCTCTATACATCACATAAAATCACTAAAACGCAAAAAGAAAAAAAGAACAGAATAAAATAAAATATAAACAATCGATAAAAAATTCCAATAATAAAGAATTTAAACTCTCATAAATATATGCGAATTACACTTCTGTGATTGATCATCTAAACTCACTCAGTGAAGTTTTTAACTAATTTAACCTGGAAGTTACTGGCAAGTATCCTCTGGGTCATATTTTTGGCAAAGTATTTCATCCTCAAAAATGACCGCCACCGTTGTGTCCGTCCTCCCCTCCGTAGTCCGAAACCAGTGGTAATGGCCCTAAATTAACATGGTTCCAATGTACCATTTAAAGAATCGTGTAGACAATAAATTTATGCAGTGATGATTCAAATCAGTTACACATCATAAAAGTTACGAGCATCAAATCAGTTACACATAACAAAACTATCATTTAAACTATATTATCTACACTTGCCTTGGTACCAAATGGACCCTTTTCTTAACTGACTCAATGCAAAACTCGCCAAAAAAAGTATTTGTTTCTGAGGTTACCTTAACTTCGATTTATGCTAAACAGAAAAATTCAGGTCGTTGCACCAACCAGCGTTGTTCAGGTCCTCAGCCGGCCATCTCTTTTTCTCAGCCACTCTCACGCATGGCTTCATGATGTACCATAACTACGCGATGAGCCGATCTACATAAAAATGGATAGATGCAGACAAAAAGAGCTTACCATTCTTGTCGGAACCGATTCAAGTCTCTGACGTTGCGGTTGTTCAAGATCACCTTCAAGTTTCCCATTCTGTCTCTAGATCGTCCGATGAGAGACACTGGCACCCTCGACGGAATCCTAGAAGCCACAGCCGTCACGGTCGCCGCCAACCACCACCACCGATTCGACGTGAGGGTGGCCGGTCGGAGACGTGGCCGGTTTTTCCATCACCGTCTCTCCTCTCTTTCTGTCCATCGCTGCTCTCTCTCTCTCTTCGGAATAAAATGGAAAATGGGAAGCGGAACCCATAACCACCACCGCCTTCTACCGTTTGCCGCGTCAAAACCACCCATCACCACCGCCAAGAGGGTGGCCAGCTGGAGACCACGGCTCTGCTCTCTCTCAACCTCTAATCTGTCTCTCTCTTAGAGCATTCTCATCCAAACCATCAAAATATGTGAGGGGTAGTTTTTTATATTATAAAGGGTATAAAAAATGGTTGTGAGTGGAGGAGAGAGAAAATATTACTGTTCATCTGTATATTTGGGGGGACACTGTTCACCCAGTATAATTTTTTAATATATATTGAAAGTGGTTGTGAGTGGAGGAGAGAGAAAAATGTAATGATAATATTATTTAATTGAAAAGGAGAGAGAAAAAATATTTGTTTTTAGTGAAAATATATTGATATAAGAGTTGTTTTTTAGTGGAATGTATGTATAATTTGATGGATTGGATGAGAATGCTCTTACTCCTCTCTCTAAACCCTATTATGTGTTCATACAGCAAAAGAAAATGGGATGGGAAGCGGTGGAGACTAAGGAGACTCTCACATGTTTGGTATTAAATCCCTAAAATGCCCTTCATTACTGTTCATTCACTTGCTCTACTAACATATATTAACTAGTGGGATTACCCGCACTTCGCAGCGGGTTTCGATCAGTATCAGTTCGGTTCGATACGGTACCAACACTCAGAATAGCAACCGAAAGAGATACGCACAAGAAGATATCGACACATGTTTTACATCGATAGAAAACCATAAAAATGAATACGTTCTTCAGCTGGTAAAGGTTCGATTCGTCACGCTAAAGTTATCATACCGCCACTCGTTATAGCTATCGTATAAAAATACTCCATTGCGAATACAACTCTATTTTCAACAAACTTTATACCGCCACGTCAATAAAATTAGAAAAATAAATACGGTACCAGTACCGATGTAGTTCAGATGGTATCGGCCCAATTTTTCTCACGATGCAACAACCATACCCAGTAAATCCCACAAATAGCAAAGCTACTTATATGGTCTGGGGAGGGTGGGATGTAGACAGACCTTGCCTCTATCCCTAGGGATAAAGAGGCTGCTTCCAGAGAGACCCTCGGCTCCAAAACGAACAGCATACCAACACACCAAGTCAAAGAATATAGAAATAAGAAGTCAGCAATACCAAGAAAGTTATCAGAGTGACACGATATAATGTAAATCATGTATAATATCATACAACAACGTTTGGGCATGAAAACAGGAATGCAATCACCGGTAAGGTCACTTAATGAATAAGAAAACCTACGTCCCTAAAATACACCTAAGAGCTTTCTGCAATATCCCCTAAAAGTCCTTAACCCTAATCCTACGTCTCCACGCAGTCCTATCTTGGACCATGTCCTCAGAAAGATGCAACTCTAGTAAATCATGCCTAATCTGCTCATCCCATGTCAGTTTGGATCTGTCTCTTCCTCTTCTCCCCTTCACAATAAGAGTTTCCACTACGCTAACTGGTGCCGTCGAAATATACTTAAAAGTAGTAGTAATAATAATACAATAAAGAAAATTTTAAAGTTAAAAAAAAAAGAAAATAATAAAAACTATTAGTAAATGTAAAAGTAAAAAAAAACAATAACAATAAAATAGTAATTTATTGTTAGTTAAACTTGCTTGATACATACATAAACAATAAAACTTAAATAAAATATATTTATAAGTATTACTGTACATCCTCTTGAAAATGTTAGGATTTATAATTATTGTAAATTTATTGCTGTCATTTTTTATAGAAGAGGAAACGAGAAGATGGCGACGTAACAAAAAACGCGACGGATACTCTAAAAGATGTTGGTAGAACTGGAAAAGGTTTTGTGAAGAGTGTATATTTGCTGAAAGTGCCAAAGTAAAGCATATGCCATACCACCAACATAATATTGTACCAGTTTTGACATGTTACCGACGTATCGTGTGAGCCGACTTGACCCCTCAGTTTTGATATGTTACCAGTTTTTTTTTTAATCATGGGGCATGGGGCATGACAGACCACTTCAACCCCATCACAGAGCGGGAGCGGGAGTGCTTTCATGCGCATGGAGAGGGGGAAAGTGATTGTTGGTGGGGTGTGCATCGTAAGCAGCTAGCTAGCCGTTAGATTAATTTTTTTGATTTTGATGTGATCTAATGAGCTGCATCATTTGCTAATACAGAGCTCATGAGCAACCAGAAATGGTAATACAGAACCATCATTTGGTGATGGTAGATAATGCATAACAAAGATTCATGAGCAATCTGAAATGGTAATGCACTGTGTTTACTCCCTGTTTTTTTTTTCTCAGTAGTATAAATTTACGCGTATTTCGTTCCATATACGTATTGAGTCCCGCTCCTGAATTGATTTTGCCTAAAAAATTATAGGTCCCGTGACTTTCGACCCCCCTGCCCCCTCCTATATATTTGTTCAAACTCCGCCACTGCTGTCAAAGCAGATTGTAATGCCCAAACAGATTTTGCAAACATTACAGCCAATGTAAATAGATTTAGGGGTGTTCAAAAAACTCACAGCTTGCTCGAAAAAAACTTAGAAAAAGCTCGGTTATAAAAGAGCTGGCTCTGCTCGGTTTGTAAATGAGCCGAGCCCGAGCTAGGCTCGTGAGCCGGCTCGAATTATTTTATATTATACAGAATCATTTTCATTTTTAATGTATTAATATAAAAAATGTGTGAGAGGGGTTTAAAGTGTTAATATTTTAAGTTTGATTTATTAATAACATATAAGAATATGGGAAACTAAACAAAAATTATACATATATTACTTTTCATATGCCTCTTTAAAATATTAGAAAAAAAAGAAAAGGTTAAAATGAGAACCACCTTGAGGTGCGAGAACCGCTACAACTATTTGATCCGGCGTGATTTGGGCCAAAAAAAATTTTACACAAACGTAGATGAAAAAAATATAAACACATCTGTAAAAAAATTTAAAAAAATTTGCCGAGTCGGTAGTTTTGACTCATGCATATTTTTTTTTACGACAGACGTAAATTTTGGAAGAAGATAAATATTTTTTTTTACCTCTCATGTAAATGTGGGTGTGCGACATTTTTTTTTCAATTTTTCTTATTTTGCTGAAACAAATGATTATTTTTACGACTTTTGTGAAAAAAAATCGAAAAAACCTTTTGTATGGCCTAGTTCTCGCGGTTTTCGCAACTCGTGGTGGTTCTCGTTTGAACCAAAGCCTTAGAAAAAATAAAAACAATACATAAAGATATATGTCCAATTTTTATTTGTTTTTTTATGTTAACAATATTTGTAAAAATGTTAAAAAATAAACGAGCTGACTCGAATATATTACGAGTAGAGCTTGAACTTGACTTTTAAGCTTAACAAAATAGGGTTTTTTTACATATATCCCCCCTATTAAGAGCCCTTGGTTACATATTTTCCCTTTTCTTTTTTTTGAACAGCAAGGAATGACATGCCAACCACTGTGACACCGGGCACTGTGGCCAAGGTCGACTACTCGACCGCAATAGACCGCTCAAATTAAAGAAAAATATAGCAATAGACCGCTCAAATTAAAGATATGAAATGCTCGTTAATACGGTGTAATTTTTATTAAAAAAATTAACGTATGAAAAAGTTATAGCCGTTTTAAAATTAAGGGAGAAGTGGGTTTATGAGTCAACAATATTTGATTTTTCTATTTTATCCTTGTCCCCACTTGTTCCCTTATTTTTAGTTATGTGAATTTTATATTTGAAAACCACTTTTTTTTTTAAGGGTGACTTACTATGTACAGGACCTAGTGATCACCGGGTTCTTGTCAAAGACAATCCCCGTCAGCCCCGCCTATGGACGCGATGTTCTATTGGGCCCCGGCCGCCGCGCAAACTGACCTTCGCTCGGAAACCATACTGCCCCCACATGAGAACCTCGCTGGGGTAACAGCTGGGTAAAACCGGGTTGCCCTCCGGATCGAACCATGCCTCCGTAGGAAACGATCCATCATTGGGACGTCCCGCACCTTTTGCTACAGCCGGGAGTCAAACCGGCGTCTCCAAGGAGAACACCAGCCCAACTGACCAACTGAGCTAGGGTGGGTCCAAACTTCAATTTTGAAATGTAAATAACTAGTGGAATTCCCGCACTTTGCTGCGGGCTTTCAGTCCGTATCGGTTTGATTCGTTACTATATAAGTATCGGTAACAACGTTGTTTGGCCGGCATCAGCTTGACTCATTACGGTACCGTTACCGTAACAATGTTGTTTGGCACATTAAGAAAATCATTAAACATGAATATGATACATGTACCAATGTTATTTGGTTGGTATTGGTTTAGTTTTCAAGGAAAGAACAAAAAATAACTATATTTGATAAGTTCAAATAATATTTTTTGTCAAATTCTGGATAATAATAAGCACGCCGTAACGAATATTCGAAATTTATAAAACATTATATTATTTTGCTAAAATAGTGAAAAAGGTAAACTCATCACTTAAAAAAAAAACTAAATCACAACATAACGTTGATGACATATACGCATGTGCTTTGATCACTTATAAATTATTATTCAGAACTCGGTTTTAAGCATATAATAATGATATATTTAGAAATTTATTAAAAAAGATGTATCTTAATAGTTATAAGAAAAAAAATATAATATGTTTAAAAGTAATTTTAGTATAAAAACTGTTATAAAAAGATTTTATGATTATACAATTTTAGTATTAAAATTGTTATAAAAAGATTTATTTTAAAATAGTAAAATAAAAACCACAATAACCTTTTACTTTGACACTTGTAAACCTTTAGGAAGTAATATATTTTAATTGTACCTTATGATTAAATAATTGTATTTCACTGTTAATGTCCTTTACATTTGTTAGATTATAGAATTTGTGATGTATTGAGTGTAGAAATTCTTTATGTTATAATTCATTTAATTTCATCATATAAGAAAAAAGTCTAAATTAAATTATTATTATTTATTTATTTATTATAAAATTTAAAAATTTATAATGTTTTCACTTTGCCTTTTTGTCTAAACTGTACAAAACACCATTAAAGCATGAAGTACAATCACATTAAGCCAACTTATGTTACAAATTAATAGTTATACTTTTTGTCTAAATTGTACAAAACACCATTCAAGCATCAAGTACAATCACATTAAGCCTATCTATGTTACAAATTAATATCAACTTCTCTCCTACACGTTTTCCTCTTGTACAAAAACTTCTCTATTTTACGGTCATGTATTATTATTAGAACTTTAGATTTTATCTCTAAGAATCATTTAGTATAAAACCACATTAAAAACAAAAGCCCAAATTTTAAATCTACTTCATGGCCGGCTTCGAGACCTAACCGGTACTGCTATAGATTAAGAATGGCAAACGAATCCGAACCTTAGGGACTAACTCAAAACCCAAAATATTAGATATGTATTCGAGTAAATACGAAACAGACCCGTTTACCGGTCAGCGTTCATTTTTATTTCCTTTGTAGGTGCTAAAGCAATCTACTAATCTATAGATTTTTTTGTTTTCTTTAATATAATTCCATTTAAGTAATATTTAAGTACTTAGGTGTCAATGATTAATATTTAACAAACACTCGTCAGGTAATAAGACTAAAGGGAGTGGGGCAACCTTTTGAGTGGGCGTCTTGCGACACGTGGCGCCACGTCACATAAGAGGATTTTGACCAAAAAAGGGGGAGTGGGGCAACCTTGCTGGGTGGGGCGTCTTGCGACACGTGGCACCCATTTAATTTTGATTTTTTTTATGTAAAAGATATAAAGTGTTATATTTTTTTATAAAATTATTGATACTCATTAAATAAAATAACCAACATACAACTTTTATTCATTAAAAAACATACAACAATACACATCTACTACTCATCGTCACTAACGTACTCGTTTAGGTCGAGGTCGACTACATTGTTATAATCTCTTCGAGAACCGGCGAAGACTCAAACACGTTGATGTCGTTGTGAGAACCTTGTTGACCAAAATATGCATTCCATATCCAAAGATCATAAGATGCAACCGCCTGCAATATTAACGACGGTTTGCGAATGTCGCCTCTAGTATGTGTACCACGCCAAGCGGTAGGGCATTGTTCCCACTTCCAGTGCATGCAGTCCATGCTACCGATCATACCGGGGAAACCGTGAACGTGCTCATGCACTTCGTACATCCTTTGGAGATCACTCCAAGTCGGACGTCGTAAATAAGCCGGCCCATACAACTCAATCACACCTATATAAATTTAATTTAAATATGTATACGAACATTGACAGTAACATATAAAAAAATTGACGCTAAAGTTAAATATATAAAAAATTTGAAAACAAAATTTACTAAATATACCTTTACAAAAGTGTGTGAGTGTGTCTCGCGCAGTCTTGGAAGACATTCTCAGGTACTCGTCAAATGAATCAACGCTTGTGCCATATGCAAGTTGTCGGATGGCCGCAGTGCACTTTTGTAACGAAGTAAAGCCAAGATACCCACGAGCGTCATACTTTTGTTTGAAATAATCATAATCTTCCTCCATGTCGTTTGCAATACGGGTAAATAGACGTTTACTCATGCGAAAGCGACGTCTAAATATCTTCGCGTCATATACCGGCTCCTCCCCGAAATAGTCTTGCATCAGCCGTTGTTGTCCTGCGGCACGATCCCGCATAATATAAGTTCTGTTTCTAATCAGTGGGTCATCCGTTTCATTGTCCTCGCTAGCAACGTGAACCATTAAATTGATCGTTGTCATTACCGCCTCGTTGATGGCTTCTTCAAATTCATAAGAACTAGATGAAGTTGTATCGTCGTCGGACGAGGATGACGAAGGGACGTTGAACTCCATTTGTGGTTCCAAAAAAACAAAATGGTTATGTTGAAAGAATGTATTTTTAGAGTGTGTTGTGTTGTATATTTTTAGAGTGTGTTATGTTGTATGGTGGATGTATATATATATATATAGTAATTTGGTTTAAAAAAAAAAAAAAAAAACTAAACTTTAGTCAATATATCCGTTGGAACCACAAATATAACGGCTAGTTTCTTTGATTTTTGTGGAAAGTAGGCGACGAGAACAGGTTGGGCTGGAGGGGGACGCCACCCAAGTCGCCCCCGGGGGCGGTGTTCCAGGCGACCTGGGGGTGGGAGTCGCCCCACTACACTCGGTCTAAGTAACCAGCACCTAACAGGGTTTAAGACACCGTTTTACAATCAAATATAAGTTTGGTTATTACACCTGTCCTAGTGACATTTCCTAAAGTATAGATTAGCGGTGCACAAAAAACCCAAACCCGGGTTATATCTGTACCCAGGTTTTCACCATATGCCATCTGCAATGCCTTTTCTTGCTTTCAACAGGACCCCTTCCGACAGGAGAGAAAAGGTTAAGTCAATGCCAATTGCCAATGATATAGAGTTTCTAGTGATGCCCGCACCGGGTTTGAACAATACCTGGACCGGTTTTTAGCATTGCAGCATAGCTGCTGTGTCCAAGAGCCGTTGAGCTTGTTTTTTGGGCAGATTTTAGTGCCCTACAATTGGTATAAATAATGGTTTCAAGTTTGAGTTAAGTCACACCACTTGAAAAACATCGAAAATCACAAAAAAAAAAAAGACATGCATAATGGTGTTTTAATACCCAGATATAGAAAACTCGAACCTGAACCGTTTCACCAAGTATGGTTTTCCTGGACAATACCTGGACCTAGGGGTGTAAACAAGCCTAGAGGCTCGAGAGCTACTCGTGATCGGCTCGGTTAAAAGCTCGAACGAGCCGAGCCTTAACGAGCTTGAGCCTGAAATAGAGCTCGTTTTGTTATCGAGCCCGAGCTCGACCCTGAATTACAAAGCTTGTTTAGGCTCGCGAGAACAATGGCTAGAAATCGCTTTAAAAGTTTTAGCATTTTGTCATAATCAAAGGAAATAAGGCCCGTAAATTCACACCAAGTCTCAAGTGATGCATTCTTCAATTTTCAGACAATCAGCACTAGGAACAAGAATCTTACTTTAAACTCACTCTACTTACCTACCTACCTACATACGTTCGTCATATAATAGGTTTAGTTAAAGATATGCAAACATCTAAAATCGAACATACAAGAACAGTCTTCTTCCTTCCTAAGCCTTTGGACCACATCCTGCAACATGAGCCTTGAAGTCTTCTAACTCGGTTAACACTTCGTCTCTTGGTCTGTATATCAAATCACTCATTCTCCAAATCTGCAACTCACATGTTAAAACCAATCATTCGTTTACATATATGTTTATCTTAGTTTAAAAAAAGGGCATGAGGCCCGCCTTATGGGTGAGACGCACACGGCAATCAAGAAAGCGCCTCAGAACCTTGAGGCGCCGGCACTGGCACATTTGGGTCAAACTTGGTCAAAATTGGGGTCAGTGATATGTAAAACCAACAAAAGGGATCAAGAGATTGTAAATGGCTTCCAAGATTAAGAAAAGCTAATATGTAACGCCTCACGTACGTGAAACTCACGCCTCCACTTTTGGGGCCTAAACGACTCGGAGCGCCTCGACTATTGGGACCTAAACGACTCAGAGCGCCTCGCACATTTTTAAGTCAAGCACGTTATTCTTTTTTTTCAGCTCGGCCAATTTGTATTCAACCAAACCTCTTTTTGTCTAAAATTTATTTAAAGATATGTATTTCAAAATAATCTAACTTTTTTAAATGATAATGATTTAAAAGATTTTATGGGTGAATTTTGACCCGTTGGACCTATTTCCTTTAAGTTCCCATTAGAGAACAAACATAACCCGAATCGATTCATTTACTTCAGTCCACATGACATGAAATGAAAAATGAAAAAATTGCAAACTTCAAATATTTCAAATCAATAGTGATTACCTGAAGGGTCCCACCACCACTCGTGGTTTCAACATCATCTGATACACTTACAACGGTCCATGGATCATCAACGTTCCAATGGAAGTCTACCACTTTGTCCCTGAATTACATCAAAACACAGAAGTGTAACCAAGTTGATACTTCAAAACAAATTTAAATCATATAGATTAATGGATATGAACCTGTGTCCGCAATGTTTAAAGAACAACCCTGGAGCAGCATTTGGAGTCCCACGTTCTATCTTTTTACCAACCTGCAACATAAATACATAAAAATGAAGTGGCATGCAGTTTTGAAGTTTTAAATTAAAACAACATTTTATATTTATATGTTTCAACTTAGAAAACTCTACCTGTTCATAATCCCATATATTTACACAGCCATCCTCTGCTGAGCTCCCAAAGACGGAAGACTTGTCTGGACACCACTGTAACATATATATAATTTCAAAATAAAGCATGGAGGTTTACAATAAAAAAAATATAAATAAATAATGAAATCAAATAAAAAGTAATACCTGGACGCATAGAACAGGAGCTTTGTGTTCTTCAAATTTGTGAACAGGAGAACCAACTCCATCAGAAGTTAAGTTTCGGCGGTCAAACATGCAAACAGAGTGGTCAGCTGACCTGAAAATCACATTGTAGAAAGATAAAACATCCAACTTTAAATATATCCTTTTTACATTTCAAGAAAGAAAAATCAACAAATAGCCTTTCTACATATAAACAAAACTCGCTACTCATCCAATCTTTAAACATCGAGAAAAAAATATTTGATTTTAATGTTAAATTTCAAAATAACTTGGTAAAACTTCTCAAAACAAAAAGAGTAAAATGCCATTTTCGTCCCTAAGGTTTGGCCAGCTTTGCAACTTTCGTCCCTAAGGTTTGGCCAGTTTTGCAACTTCCGTCCAAAGGTTTGTTTTTCCGCATCTGGATCTAAAAGATTTGAAATCTTGCCATTTTCATCCGGCTCATTAACTCCATCCATTTTTCTCGGTTTGCCAACTTAAAGCACAATTTGGCCTTTTTTCGCTTTATGTAAAAAGACCAAATACCCCCTAAAAAGGACCAAATTGCCCTTTAAGTTAACAAAAAAAAGGAAATACCCCTGACTTAATGGAGAAAAATGGATGAAGTTAACAAGCTGGATGAAAATGGCAAGATTTCAAATCTTTGAATCCATATGCGGAAAAACAAACTTTTGGACAAAGGTAGCAAAACTGGCCAAACCTTAGGGACGAAAATGACATTTTACTCAAACAATAAAGGTGAAAGTTGAGTCTTTTTTTAACTCGGAAAGTATAATAATATACCCGGTTAGAATGAAATTTGCATCATGAGGATTCCAATCGACACAGTGAACATCAGCATTGTGTGCTTTTTCAACCTAATTTAAAGAAGACAAATGAACCCATGTAAGATTATACGTATCAGTAGAAGACATTATATTTCATACAAATTGTCGAATTGTATGTATAAAGATTACTAAATTGAAATATTTGCAACGAACCTTCGTGATAGGGTTGGTTCCAACTCTTGCATCCCACAATATCAAGCAAGAATCATCTCCAACACTACAGAACTCCTGTGTACTTCATCAACATACAGATATTTTAATACCATATAGATTACAGAAAAAGCAAAGATATGTTTATAAGATTTTAAAAGCATAGACACGGATATTATTAGACAAACCTTGTTGGACAAAACTGCACATCTTCGACTGTATCTGTATGCCCCTGAAAAATCCCACGTGGCCCGAGAGAAGCATTGTCAGCAGTTTTGACGATTGACCCTGGTGGGTTGGTTGACTCTCCAGTTAATGTAGATATATGGTCATGAATGCTCCATAAAACCACATATTTATCCTTCCCTGTAACGTAATATTTAAATTGCGTTATTATGATTGATCGGATGTTAAGTAATAAGATTAGTGAAGTGTCAACCACCAATTAACATAAACTAGGGTAAATCGGTAATATACGCTCAAGTCAAAAGTTTTCACCAAGGCCACCTAACTATTAATACATGCTTATAGGAGATGTTTTCAGAACCGGACCGGACGTCGAACCGGTCTCCTTAGTGGTCCACTGGCCGGGCCGGTCGGACCGGGTGAGCCGGATGTAAGAACCGGGTAATGCCGTAAATATTATTAAAAAATAAGATAAGACTGAATTCTTTTAATAAAAATCCAGTTCAACCGGACAATTTTCCGGCCCGACCACCGATTCCCAGGCCAACTCAAGTCGGGTCTGATAGGGTGAAGCGAACCGGTCAGACCCCCGGTTCCCGGTCCGGTTTTCAAAACATTTTCGAGGTAACATTTATGACGAGGCAAACGAATTGCCAAAAAACTGCAAAATGACAAGAATGTCCCTAAATTTAAAAGCTTGTTACTTTAAGAGTTGTAACATGCTAAAATACCTTTTAATCTATCAAGAGTTGGTTGTTTCAGGGTCAGTATTGTCATTTTTACAGCTATATATGCGACACAAGCACAAGCTATAAATTTGAACACATTTTACAGTTTTGCAGCAAGTTTTTTTGTTGGAATTCAGTATAAAGAAAACAAAATAACAAATCAATACATGGGTAGCCTCTTGAAGTGTTTTAATAGTTTTCTGGCCTTTATGAACCCTTTTAACTACTATATACATTGTTCGTATAAAATTACAATCCCCCAACCTCCAGAGAGAACATAAGGTTCAGTTGGGCACATTGCAAGAGCAAATTCTGCATTGTCAGCATGTCCTGTAAGCACCTGCCAAAAAAAAATGTTACTTGATGTCAATGCATAACTGAAAAGAGAGTTCTCATAAGTGAAAATAACACACCAAATCAGCATGAGATTCAGCAGCTCCAAGAACAGCATGACGATTAGGTTGTGCTTCGATATCCCAAATAAGAACCTGATATCAATAAACATGTAAGAACATTAAAAAGATCACATCAAATTGCAAAATGTATAAACACATGCAGGGATAATCATTTAGCAAACCTCAGGGCAGTCAGTATGTGTAGCAACTATGTTCTTGTTTTGTGGCAATTCCCTGATTCTGTTCACCTGTAAAATTGATAATCAACAAACTATAAACAGGTATAATATATCAACCATAAAATGTCACAAAACAAAACTTATTCACAGAAATCACTGATTCCACTTGTGTAAGATTCTTACCTCTCCCGGATGAATTATAGTTTTGTACTTCTTTACAAACGGAGAGCGGGCTTCCTCATTGAACTAAAATAACAAAAAATCACGTACGTATTAATCCAAATAGTAAAACAGATTCAAAAATAATTATTATTTACCTGAGATATGTGTTCAGCTGCAGCAACTTTTGGCTTCACTACATCACAATTTGCTATAACTAGTGTGTTTGGAACACTTCCATCAGTCTGAAAAAGAAGCACAAGGCATCAGAACATCATATCAAAATAAACTTTCAATAAACTTAGCTGAATGCATAAGTCCTAACCAGAATTTAGATCATACACATCCTAATTATTTCACAACATAGTTTATGTTTACCGAACCAAAAAGTTTAAATTGTAACACTAATCAGTATAAACAAGTAAAAAAGCGGATTCTTGCCTGTTCTGAAAGATACAAACGCTGCCTGTTCTTGTTCTTTGCTTGCTCCAAAAGTGGCCCCCACCTATTCACATAGTATGAGAATCAAACCCTAAATAATGTTGTCAACTTTTTGTAGTAATTATGAACAATCTATCACCAAAACCATCCATATAACCATAAAACAAAAGCAATCAGTATCCAACCTAGGTTTCGCTACCAGATTGCAGCTAAAAACTGCTTAAATCAACCAATTAGCACAAATCAACTCAACAATTTGGAGCAATTATGAACAACCAATCCCCAAAACAATCCATTAAACAAACTCAATCCGTAGCCAACATAGAGTTTTGTCACCAGAACTTAAAAAAAAACTGCTTAAATCAACTAATTCGTAAAAATCAAGTAATCAACTCAACATTTTTGAGCATTTATGAACAAACAATCACCAAAACGGTCCATATAACCATAAAACAAACTTAATCAGTAGCCAACCTAAGATTTCGCTACCAAATCGCAGCAAAAAACTGCTTAAATCAACCAATTAGTACAAATGAACTCAAACCTTTTGGAGCATTTATAAACAATCAATCACCAAATGATCCATATAACCTAAGGTTTCATTACCAAATCGCATCTACAAAACCCCTTAAATAAACCAATTAGCACAAATAAACTCAACATTTTGGAGCATTTACTATCAAGCAATCACCAAACACAACCATATAAAAAATCAATCAGCAGCCAACCTAGGGTTTTGACACCAGTCCTAACTAAAAACTGCTTAAATCAACTGGATAGCACAAATAAACTCAAGATTCTGAAGCTAAAAACCGTTTAAATCAACCAATTAGCACAAATAAACTCAACATTTAGGAGCACTTATGAACAAACATTCACCACACACAACCATAAAACAACATCAATCAGTAGCCAACCTAGGGTTTACCTACCAAATCGCACCTAAAAAACCGCTTAAATCAAGCAATTAGCACAAACTAACTCAACATTTTGAAGAATTAGAGTTTAACAAACTCAATCAGTAGCCAACCTAGGGTTTCGCTACCAAATCGCACCTAAAAAACCGCTTAAATCAACCAATTAGCACAAAAAAAACTCCACATTTTACATAATTAGGGTTCAACAAACTCAATCAGTAGCCAACCTAGGGTTTCGCACCTAAAAAACCGCTTAAATCAACATTTTAAAGAATTAGGGTTTAACAAAAGAACAAGTCATACCGGCAAGAGAGAGAAGGCCACATGAGGTTATGATTCGCAAGCCAGTCGTAGAGAATGGGTACAACGGACTTCCAGTTGCTGTACTTATCGTCAACGACGACGGCAGCCTTCTTGTTTCCGGCAGCCGTAGGTTTCATTTTGTGAGGTGAAGTTTCAGCTTCTTCGGTAGTGGTGGTGGTGGAGCGTTTGGTGCCCTTTGGTCTTCCTCTCTTTTTAGGTTGCGATAATGGCGATGAAGCTTCTTCCATTGGAGTGACTATAATAAAACCCTTGATGGGATTTTCTCTCTCTAAAAGAGGCTGTTTTGTTTCTCTCTAAAAAGCTACACACACTTGATGTGTGTGTGTGTGTGACAAGTGAAGAGTAAAATAACAACTTACCCTTTTCTTTTTGGGTCATGCTAATCACACACGGAGAAAATTATTTTCACATCCCAAAGCGCCGCGCTATGGCCAAAGCGCGGCGCTATGCTCTACAAAAGGTGCTTCGATTGACGTTTGAGACATTCCCTACTGTTTGACAGACATAAAGCTGATTATGATGTTTTGTCGTTAACCCTAAGCGCCGCGCTTTGGCCATAGCGCGGCGCTTCGACCCAAATTTTCACTTTTAAAAGCAAGCTACTGATTGAGGTTGGCCAAGCATACGTTCTTCTTCTTCAGAAAAGCATCGTTCGAGACAAGGTCGCACTCAATACGTTGTTTACAAACATACGTGGGTATCCGAGTGTTTTGTTGTTTGTTGTTTACAAAAAACGATGTCGTGGTTAAACAACTATATTTTCGGTCAATATTCTGACGAGAGACAATCATTAGTCTCCTCAAAGTGTCGCGGGGTGCCAGCAGGGAGAAGGTCAACCTTAGTGACCTTTTCTTTCTATACTGCCTACTGCGCCGCCAGCCCTGCGATCTAGCAGCCTGCCTGGCAGATTACTTTGCCACAGCATACCACCGGCAGCTCCGCGGGTTCGTGCACACTGGCTCATACATCACCGCCATTGCACGCTCGCTAGGGCTCGTGCCCGAGCATGATCCGGAGCTGTCCGATCCGGTCCCGTCTACCAGGTTGGGCCGCGCGTCAGTATCTGCCATGCAGATTACCCGTACCTTTGATGTTGGTCTGAGGTTTCGGGGACGTGACGGGCTGATTTGGCATCCGGAGGTGATGCCGGAGGTCATCCCGGTTGTTATTGAGTTGAGGGCTGGAGTGTTAGCCCCTCCTGATGTTCAGGCGGCCGCTCGGCAGGCTCAGCTACAGGCTCTGGGACTCGATGAGTTCCCGGGCCAGCCTCAGGCTGAGGCTCAGGCTCAGCCTCAGGCTGAGGCTCAGGCTCAGGCTCAGGCTGAGGCTCAGGCTCAGGCTCAGGCTCAGGCTCAGCCTCAGGCTCAGCCTGTATTAGAGGATCCGGCTCAGGAGGAGCATATCGAGGAGATCCCGGTACCACCAGTTCAGCCAGCTCCTGAGCCGCCACAGTACCCGCAGCACGTTTACGCTGACCTGCCTCCGGTAGCGCGTGAGGTGGCTCGGGACTTCGACCGGCGCCTCAGACGCCAGGCCGCACGCCAGGACTGGATCATCGAGACGCTCGTTTCTCTACGAGCGCTCGCTGGGTTGCCTCCACTTCCCCTCCCACCGTCCCCACCGCACGAGGATTAGTACCTTAGTTTGTTTGTATAGTGTTTTGTTATGTATTATGTCTGTTGACCTTGGCCAAAGCGCCCCGCTATGGCCAAAGCGGGGCGCTTTGAGTGTGCAAAAAGACAAAAAGCTTGTGCGAATAGACCAGGCCTTTCTTTTTACGTGTTATTCGGTGTAGTAATGTATAAATTTGAAATATATCACTAGAATATTTACAAAACAGGATTTTATCTTGCATATCATTAGCAATATTTTAGAGGCAATGTTCAAGAAAAAATTATTGTAATTCATACAATGTAAACAAAACAAAAATAAAAACATGATATCATCATTTTCTTGCATGTTATTAGCAGTATCTGAACTTGGAGTTGGAGCGAGGCGAAGTGGTCTAAAACCTAGATGCAAAGCAAAAAAGCGCACCCCTTTTCGTACGGGAAGCACAATGTATTTGTATAGTTTTTTATATATTTCTCATGAGTTTATATTATCATTTACCTAAATTTTAGACAGAAAAAGAGTTGCACATACATTCTAATATATAAATAACCTATACATACAACTTAAAAAATCACAAAATCTCTATGCAATACTCAATGTACAACTAAGATGGTGTTTGGGATTACGTTTTGAAATGATTATTTGATTATTGCGTTTGTAAAACATAAATAATCTAAAAAATGTTTGGATGAAAAAGTGATTATCTGCCTCCAAAACGTAGTTTTGGAGAAGCATGTACCTACATGCTTTTTCAAAACGCAGTTTTGAAAACGCATAATCTATTTTGCAAACGCAACACCAAACACCCCCTAACTAAAGTATAGGTACAACAATTAAAACTAAAGAAATAAAATAAGCAAACTATAAAAGGTATAGGTAAGTTATTGAAATGACTAACAAATTGACATCTAATTTTATAAACCTAAAAATAATTACTTTTCTTTTGTATTTCCATTTTCTAAACCTTAAAAGCTATACACATACTCCTTCCACCTTACGAACTCTATTTCCTAAAGCCTCAACTCATATTTTCTCTCCATCTCTTTTTTTCCCTGTGATGTTCTTCTTTTTATTAGAGGTTCATCTCCGAAGATGTGTCAATTCCATGAGTCTAACCTCTCTCCATCATTTAAGCAGTAGCCTAAATCGCTTGTGACAAGAAAGCAAACGCTTAGCGCCTGAGAAAAAACGACTAGAACGGGAAAAAGAGAGCTCTTTTGTGACAAGGTGTTGGGCTTTTAATTTATTGAGGAGGGGCAACATACTATTATTTCATGGGTAGCGGAATACATAAGACGTAAAATAAAAATAACACTTCGACGGAAAAGTTGTGGGGTAGCGGTGGCTACCCCTGCCAAAGAGGCAGATCTGCCCCTGAGTATAAACCTGATCTGTTTTCTACATAAAGTAGACATGCAAAAGTATAATTGTAAAATATATGTGTGTGTTGAAATTACATCGGATGAGCTCGTTGCTTCGGATATCTTGCTTAAAGCATGCCCACATTAGGTCTTTACCAATCCCACTGATCTGTAAAGCTTCCTTGTTAAACCTGGTTATAAAGTCCTCCAACGACTCATTGTCACGTCGGTTGACTTGTAGGGTGTCTGCTAGGTCTTTCGTTTGACGTCTCTGCTGGCTAAAGTGTTGCGAAAAATTGTCAACGAGGTATTGTAAGTTGTTAATCTGCCTAGCTAGCAAGCTGTCACACCCCAACCGATGACGGAAACATCGAAGTTAGACGAAAACGAGATTGCAGGAAACTTCATAACAACTAATTGTGACAAGTATTTAAAGTAACGAATTTCATTTCATACTGAAGGGGTTACATTGTTTTGAAATGGAAAAGTACAACAATTTCAACTTAAACATATACAACATTAGAATTACAAATAAAGAATTTAAGCGTATTTCTAAATCTATCCTAAGTAGATTTCTTCAAGCGTCAACATATGTTTCCTGCAACATGTATTAAATAAAATCAACACAAAGTTGGCGAGTATACAAGTTTGAATATATAGCATACGTATAAAAGATTGTCTCAAATCCAACACGACAATTTATATACTAAGTTGAAGCTAGCATGCATAACTATAGGCCAAACCGGAGTGTCCACTAGAATATTGTGCATCCCTCATCACCGAAGTGAACGAGACCGTAAAGTATAATGTGCGTCCCTCGACACCGAAGTGATCGAGACCGTAAAGTATGATAACTTAACAATACCCCGACGGCCAGTGTGTTACTCCTATAGCGCTATAATTGTTAAGGTAGGCTAGCTAAGTTAATGACAAATAGAGTGCATGAAAGTATTCTAGCATAAACAACCTAAGCATAACAAATAACATGTTTGGCGGATTAAGTGATTGAATATGTTTGATTGTGTGTATTGCGAATTTGATAGTTTATACATGTTACACCCAAAAGTGCTTTAAAGCGTAAAAAGGGTCAAGTATACTCGCAGTTTGCGAAGTAGTCTCCACGTATGTGAGTTAGTGCGTTGGAGGATTTTGGATAGACGCCGAGTTATATTACACTTATAACCGATGCTTATGAGTTCGACGGATTTTAGAATTGAGATGTGTATGAGATGCGTATTTTAGTTTGAAAGTACCTAAAAGTTATCTTGACAAAACACCCGATTTTGGACACCATGATTATGTGTTTTTATATGCACAAGTTCGCCCATTGGAAGTCTATAAAGGAGGTACTATACCTAAAATAATATAACCTATTCCCTTAACATCAATCCATTAGTTGGATAATGTTTAGGGTTCGGTTGTTCGTATTATAATAGGGATAGATATAATTATGTATTAAGTTTCATAGTCAAGTATGTCAAGCAAGGAGGTAGGATGATTTCCATCCATTTAACCTCATTATATGATTCACCAAAGCACATAATCATCAACTTTGTTGATGATTTCAGTTGGTTATGAGTATGAAATTATTAAGACTAAACCTACTAAATCTAAAAACGATTAATTGACCAAACTAGATGCGTGCATCCCAAGCGTGGAAAGTGTTTGGGGACGTGATGTAGTACTGTCTCTTTGTTGGAAATCATTTGAGATTTAATAGTATGAACATAGCAAATCACCAAATGAGGTAGTGGAACAAGGTTGGAGAGCCAAAGCTTCCACGGTTCACACTTTCACCAAAACACAAGTCTCACCGCATTGAAGATGGTGAGTTTGGATGGTCTCAACACTTGTAAGTTCTCTAAAACCTTGTCAAAACAGAAAGTTTAGAGGGTGTTTACACCTCTAAACTCATAGCAATCAACCATACTCAAACTCCCTAACCACCGTCTTGGTTAGAAGTAAGGCATGTGCAAGATTTCATAAGATAAACACGTATAAAGAAGGTGTAAGTAAAAGTTTTATAAAAAACAGAAAGTTTGAGCCTCAAAATGGTGGTGTTCCACCTTAGTTTACCATCGTAAACTAGTGGAAACACTCCTAGAGGTGTTCCAAACTTTCAAGAAGAAGAGGAAGTGATGAAACATGAAGAAAAGTGAGGCAGAAGCTCACTTTTGAACTTAAGTATATATGCCCTCACTTGTATTTTTAGCTGATTAGAATGTGTTTTGAGAGGGTTTGAAAAAAGTGAAGTGGAGGTGTAGGAGGCTTGGTTATATAGTGGTGAAGTAGGTTTTGAGTTTTAATGGAGTTATAAGGTGATTGGGTGAGAATGAAGGTGGAAAATTGGCCAACCCGTATGCAAGAAACAAATTCCTGCGGATCAAGGCTTCTCGCCACCCGCGAGGAAAAAGGGGAAACTTCTCACCACCCACCAGAAGTGCATTTTCAAGTTTTAGTTTTTGCAATTTGGCCCCGGAACTTGTAACTATGTTATTTAATGCTGTTTTTCTTGTATTTTAGCCCATTTTTAGGTATTTAAAGTGTATCAAGGTATTGTATAAGTACGATGCATGCATGATTGATAAATCCAAGTATTTCAAGTCTCGATTTTTGTATATAAACACGTATTGGATGATTGTTTGGATAACGGACAAGTGTGGATATTACATGATAAGTATAAAACATGAATTCCATTAAGATTAACGCCTCGATTTGTGAGGTTGAAATTGAAATACAAATGTAAGGTTTCTAAAAATAGAATGCGAATTCGAACTTTCTAAAAATAGGGATACGGAAATACGAGGCATTACACAAGCTATCAAACTATACGGGAGTCGCGCCTGTAAGTGTCTAGGCAAACATGGACACCAGATAAGGAGAGTCCAACCTGCGACCCCTCCCGCGATGTAAAACCCTCAAAGGTGGTCGTCTGGATTAGTCAACCCAGCATGTTTCCCAACGGTGTTGGGCATTTTTGTTCTCGACAGTAGCGGGGCTTACACTATGCACAAAGTGAATTTGGACTTCTTTGTAAAGGTCGGTGGTGTGTATGGTTTGATGAGACCATCCTCTGCGTTGCGGTAATACTCCGTTCTTGGCAGGTTGTGGGGCGAGCAACTATTATCATTTTTGGTATAGTAACTTTCAATTTCCTCGTCACTATAGCTGGGCTTGTAGCCTCCACCGTATTCATCACCACCAGAACTACCGACGTGGCCCCCACCTTAATTGCCGACATGGACCCCACCTTAATTACCGACATAGCCCTGACTATAAGTTATGCCCATGGACTCCGCCATGACTGCCTTAATCGCCTACCAGGCCTTCTCCCATTGGCGGGGTCATACTTCGCGACCTCCGCCGAGAGTGGACCCCCAACCTTGTCCTTAGTTGTCAGTTTGATTAACTCATTCGTGACCATTCGCGGTTAGTAGTCGGCCCTGTGACTGGGAGATGTGTTGCGAGTCACTATAGGACAAGTTGGTGCTAACCACTGCATTCCCACCACAATATCATAGCTTTCCAATAGAACCCCCAACACATCATCATTGAACCATACCCCCAACATCATCCATTTTAAAATCTACACATCTTTGGCCACATTCTAATTGGTTTCAATTAGCAATTGTGACCTTCATAAGAATGATTGGGTGTAAGGGACACTGTAACTTATTAACCAACTTAACATCTAAAGTTGTGTGTGGATCCTGAATCTACAAGAATGTGCAAATTGCTAGTACCCATAGACCCGGTGATTTTCATTATGGAATAAGAGGGAATTTTAGTTGAAGCATGAATTGAGATATGGGGTGTAGTGTCAACTATCTCTTTTTCAACCACAAGTTCTTCCTCATTAGTTAATTCCAAATTAAATAGTTGTATATTCTTACAAGGGTGGGGTAAACTTCTCTTTACACCAAGAACACTATAACAACCCTCCTAAATATTTATATAACACCCTATACGCCCTAAAATATACCCCGTATACGAGATTTGGCCCTAAATACCTTTAATTTTATAAAAATAAAATAAAAACAAAATTTAATGGTTCCTCGCGGGGCGCGACGAAGACAACAAGAGCTGTCGCGGGCCACGACCCCCTTGACACCAGGCGCAGCCTGGAGCCGCCACGTGTCGTGATCGTGTCGAACCTACCCCATGACTGGTCAAGGCTAGGGCCTACCTTGCCTAGCTCACGGGCCGCGAAGCCCCACCCTGTTTCTGTCGCGGGGCGTGAGAAAGTCGAAATCAGGCACTATAAATAGATGCCATCGGCTTCAGTCCCAACTCGTTCAAAATTTCGAAATCTCTCTCTCTCTATTCTGAAGTATATAAGAATTATAACGGGCAAATACCCCCTAATTAGAAAAGCTCTACCTCGTTGTAAGTATTTTAACCCTCAGTTACGTATTAGATACGCTGCCCGATTGATCTAGTGCTCCGTAACGGCTATCGAGGCTCTGCCCGACGTAGTCGTTAGAGTTCTATCTCGGGGAGGGTATAACTAATGTAAATTGGGTTATTATACTAACGTGTGTGCATTGTTTTAATTAATAGATTATAACCAGGAAGTTACAAGGAAAATACCTAAATTAGCAATGTGAGTAATCTCCTTTTTGTGAAACCTTTTTGTAAACTGCTTTTACAAAACCTCAATTGTTTTACATTATAATGAGCAGTGATTGAGTATTTATAATTCTACAATTATCGTCAGTATGTTGGGGTTTTGTATACAAAATTTGTTACTACACTTGTGAGTAGTAACATGACCACAAGTCAGGATTGACAGTGCCGTAGGTGGTAATTAAAGTAAGAATTGGAAACAAATATAATTGCGAGATCGCCCTCAATACTGTAAAATGATAAAACCTGTTTTGATTCAACTGGGATTCACTCACCAGTATTTCCCACTGACAAATGTTTTTAAAACGCGTTTCAGGTAACAAGATATGAAAGCCAAATAGAAGCCAGCTGGACAACACTGAAGGCTTGGAAAATGTGACTATAAAAGTTACCTAAATAAAGAAGATGTTTTATTTAAATAAATTAGGGTTTATCCCTAAAGACATGTTTGTAATGGAAACTTGGGTTTTTCCCATGTGTTTATTATTATAAAAATGTGGTATTTTACTCTGATAAAATATTTCCTAACTACGGTCCTGATGTAAATTCTGCTGCCAAAAAGATAAACACTGATACCACTGATACTGGCTCGCAGCCGCCCGTTCCCAGGAGATAGGGGTCGGGGGTTGCGACAGAGAGTGGTATCAGAGCTATAGCCACTGATTTGAGCCACAGAAGTGTTCTGCTGACAATGAAATTGTCAATTATGTTAGGAAATAATCTATGTGACTATGTGTATACGTGTATATTATTGTTTTGTTATTTGACAATTTGTTAGTTTACAGTATGAGTGATCAAGGACCATCGGACGCCTATCGTCAATTGTCTAGTTCTCCTAGAAATGAAGGAACTTCTTCTCAGCCTACCCCCTCGGGGTTTTCAACTGACACAGAGGAAGGGATCTTTATATTCAAAGCGCAATTCGAAGAGCCATTCCCTACTAAAAAGAGAGGATGGTTCAGTCGGGGAGCTCACGAGCGTAGGAAAAGAATGAGAAAGTTACAGCAACAGCGAGCTTTAGCAGCTGCGAATAGGGAAATGAACACCCAAAATCAAGATATACTCAATAGGAGACTGGCCAATTTCTACATACTAGCAACCACAGCCGCAGACCCAAACTTAGAACAAATCATAGTACCATAGCCGTTACCCTTATTTCTAACTCAACCCATAGAAATAGAACCTAACCCAGGAAACCAGATTCCATTACCTGCTTTCGACCCAGCCGAAATCCCTAGAATCCCAGCCCCAAATCCTCTAAATTATGACCCATGGTTTGACGACCACAGGGATTACCCAGAATTCCATCCACAAGAGGAACTCATGCCAAACCCAGTAACACCTTACCCAAACCTTGATCCTCTAGATCCATACTGGGATAATGACTAATATATCAGGGAAATTCTAGAGAACCCATACCCATACGAAGAACCAATGCCACAGTACCCTGACCCAATACCAGCACCCGCACCACCCATGAGTACCGAGAATGTGCAAGAACTTCGCACCTTTGGTGAGGAGTTGTTAGATGAAAGTGAAAAGATCAGGCAAATATGGGAGTGGCTCGTTTGGAAATACGACGAGCGTAATATGCAGTATTGGATGGACCCCCACTAATAGTAATAGTAATAATAATAATAATAATAATAAAATATATATGTGTGTAACTTGAAAAAAATCCACTAAGATAGATAATCCAATAACTACTGATGCATACTAGTATTGTATTTTAAATTCCAGTTGTGGTTTGTATTAGATACATAATATATAAAATAGAGTAAATGTCGTAATGCATGACGATTTTGATCAATATGCTTGTTGTGTGATTGTTCGCATTAAATATTACTCTGTGATATTAATACTTGGTAATTGTTTATAATTCAGATGGACAACGCAGCAAATCAGGAAAACCAGAATAACGATAATAATGGCAACCAGATAAATAATAGTGCTATCTAACATATTGTAGCACAAGGAATTATATATGCTATGCCATATATCACTAAGACTGATAAGGAAGCAGAAAATAAATCTGCAAATGGAAGTAAACGTCAACACACTGAACCCAGTCACAGCGTGAACAATGGACCATTACTTCAATTGACTATTCCAAAAAGAAGAAGAACCATGTCTTATGGTTGTTCTTACAAAGAATTCTGGTCCTGTAAACCAATAGAATTCTCGGGCAATGAAGGAGTTATTGCAGCTCTACGCTGGTTAGAAAAGACTGAGGCAGTCTTAAAAATAAGCAAATGTGCAGAGGAAGATAAAATCATGTTTGCTTCCAATCTTTTTAAGAATGCTGCACTAGAATGCTGGAACACTATTCTCCAGTCTAGGGGAAGTGACAAAGTCTACAACATGGAATGGATCAAGTTTAAGACTATGGTTGAAAGGAAATTCTGTCCTCCCAATGAAAAGGAACAGATAGCTAATAAGTTCTTAAATCATAGAATGACTGGAGTAGATTGTAAGGGTTACACTACTGTATTCTTCGAATATGCTAGAATAGTTCCAACCCTAGCTTCACCAGAACCCGTATTAATCTCCCGTTACATCTGGGGATTAATCAGTGAGATTTGGCATGTAGTCAAGGCAGCTAGACCACAAACTATAGAAGAAGCTGTAGAACTAGCAAATACCTTGACTGATGAATTAGTATTTACGCAAGAAGAGAACTAGAGGAAGAACCTAGTTCAGAAACTTGCCCAGGAATTTCGCTACGGAAATTCTAACCATGGGAAGTGCTTTGGTAAAAAATCAGACTAGGATAATGTAACCAAATCTTATTTTGTGAGGTGTGATGCTTGAATGAATGAATGAATGAATGTATGAACAACTTGTAAATGAAATGAACAAGAGACACAAGGATTTATACGAGGAAAAAGCCCTTGATCAATATATGATCTCCGGCATAAAAAACCTCGGGTGATGGAAACTACCGATCACCAACTATATTTAACAAGTAAAGGTTTACAATTCGGGATGATAACAAGCTTGTTACAAGGAACACTAGTGTGCAAAATGTGAAATCGCCAATATGTTGCAGAGAGTTTTCGAGTGTGTGTGTTTGCTAACTTGTTCTTACTATTCAAGCTCGTTATCCCCTTATAAAAATAGAAATAAACTAAATAACAAACAATCCGCAAATTATGCTAGATTCCCACGACTTCCATAACGGTCATACAAGCCATGCACGTGCAGAATAATAAAGCATATTCTCCTGGAATTTCGGCAAGACTAAGTCCCATGTGAATACCCCTGTAAAACAAGTTCAAATATAGTGGAAACATCCGTTAGTGTAAGGATAATAATGAGGATCATGGATCCTTAAACCTGCAACGTCTTCTGAGGATCCTTAATTCAAATAGAATTGAGGATCCGTGATCCTGGCTGCACTTGAGGATCCGTGATCCTTAGGTTTAGAAAATCCATCCCTAACAATTGCCCCCAAAATATGAGGAATAAAATACAACTTAATGAGTCATATTTTTTTGCCTTATCTCGAACGAACTAGCCAACGTAAATTTAGCCGTTATATCCGACTAGCCGTTACAATCCTGACGTCAGCGGCATGACTACCTGCAGATCATCATTATAAATGGAGAGTTAGAGATAAGGATCAAGAGGCATTTAAATTCGTGCGTTACTCTTCCTTTAAATCCTCATCCGGAGACTAATTAGGTACACTCACCTTCCTTCTCTCTAAATCCTTCTTTTTTCGATCTTCTTTTCTCTTAGCATCCATGGTGAAAATGGTTCTCCGATCCTCACCGGCCAAGGATCTCAAGAAGGATAGTCCCTTGAAGAGTCAGGGCATTATCAAAAATCCTTCGACAGAACTCTGCCGTTTACCGATCCAGAAATCGATCGAATCCATCATTGCTTCCTAGCGAATGCTGTCTTCAAACCTTTCGACTCTTCTATGAAGAGTGACTGTATTTCCGACACCTGGGTTGCTTTTCCGGCCACTCCCTTCTTGATAGGATTCTCTTACCCCTTCCCTGCTTTTACCCAATATTTCTTTGCACTCACCGGCATGTGCTACATACAAGCCATGCTGATGATGTGGAGAGTTCTGTATACTCTGGAAAACATCATAGAGCAGGAAGGTATAGAAATAGGAATGTCGGAGTTGGCTGAGTTATACAATCTTGTTAGCCACGGTTCACACCATTTCCTGTTCAAACACAAACCTGGTGATCCTCATCCAATCCTCAAAACCACAAAAAACGATACCCATTGGAAAAACCGTTTCTTTTTTGTAAGGAGGGACTCTATTCCGGACGGGAAAGACCTTCCCAAAAAGTGGACCACCCATGGTAGGATATAGGATCCTTATACAAGGATCATAGGAAGATTCTGTCTCTTTTGAGGATAACGGATCCTTTTTTTTCTGTTTCTATTGTGCAGCTATCTCAGTTTCTCATCTTCTAGAATCCCCTGCAACAAAAGAAAGAATCGCTGCCTTCTGGAGGCTTGACCCTGCTGTAAGGACATTTCAAGCTAAAACCAAGGATTCAGAAGAAGCATCCTCCGGTTCCTTCACCATGTCAAGTAAGTATCCAAGTTTGTACATAATTAAATGTTTAAATAAAAATAAAACGAGAATACTTATCTGTTGTTTGGCATTTGTAGGCGCTGGAAAATCCTCAAAATCAGCTACTCGGTTCAGTGTCAGTGATCTTGATGCATATGTTTCCTCCAAGTTTGCCAAGAAACAACCTGCTGCCAGTCCCAGCATCCCAAATCCTAGGGGTGCCAGTACAAAGGGCAAAGGTGGAAAGAAAAGGAAAACTGCTGACACTCTTGAAGGCATGCCTCTCATCCAGCATCAGTTTGAAGAATAGGTCTCTGAGGTAAGGATCCCGGATCCTTAAATCTGATCTTCCCATACTGAGGATAACGGATCCTGACATGTGTTCCTCTTTTGCAGAAATTTGCTGAGATCCAGATGCTCCTGGATTCCTATACTGAAGAGGCTGAACTAAAGCACTTGGACTTCCAGAAGATGTTCCTGGCAAAGGATCAAAAAATTGCCTCTCTCGAGAATAACATCAAGCTGGTGAAGAAGGAGCTGGTCATGGCCCAAATTACAGCTGACCAGGAGAAGGCGGAAGTGATGGAAGGAGCCAAACTTTCTGCCACAATAACCATGCTCAAGATCAAACTTCAAATGGCCAAGGAGGCAGAGGATCCTAACTTTGACAGGACTGCTTGGGACCAAGAGGGCTGGAAGATCAAGCTGGCTGAGCTAGATGATGAAGAGGAGGCTGAAGAGGTTCTGGCGATTGAAGCTGGTAGCAGTGGGCTGAAGGATCAGGCTGAGGAGGCAGCGGCTGGTGGTGATGCAGCGAAGGTGTGAGCTACACAAATGGGCGATGATGGAAATTTCTAGACGTGGCCGGAGCCCATTTTTTATGGTTTAAGGTTTTTTTTGGTTGTTGATGTTTTAAAACAATGGTTTGTACTTAAACTATAGTATTTAGGTTTAAGGATCATGGATCCTTCAGACAATAGGTAGGATGACAATTGGTGGAGGGATCCTCTGTTTGGGGGATGAAGCCATTGTTATCCTGCCGTCTTTCTATTCCTGCATAACTTAGAACTTATTATCATGGACACCCTTTACCTACCCCAGCGGACGGGCCACGTATTGCTGGTAGATGCTTGGGGTAGGTAATTTTGACAACCTTTGAAGGGTTTAACTTTTGATAAATAAAACCTTAATCTTTTGGCTATTCTGTGTTGTTAATGTTGTATATCTTTGCCTTTCAACTGTTATGATACAATCTCTTTGAATTCACAAGTTAACACTGAAAATATATATTGGATTATGTCAAATATTTTAGGATATGATCAAGGATCAAATATCCTATAATCAAAAAGTTTAAAAAAGTGATGTAATTTTAGGATCATGTATCCTGTTGTCAAAGAATAAGGGTGACTTAAATAAATCAAGAATAACATGAAGGTAAATAAGGATCATACCTGAGAATCCAAGTTAGGATCCTAAATCTTTAATACTTACAATCAAGATAACTAAAAGACAAACCTTAGTAAAAGGTTAGGATCCAGGATCCTTAACTGTTTAGCTTTGGAAAACCTGAAACATAACATAACTTGGGACTAAGCCGATATAAAAAAAGAGTTAGTAACTGGGGACAAGCCCAAAAAACTGGGGACAAGCCTAAAAAACTGGGGACAAGCCCAAAAGATCTTGTGTAAACTGGAGTATGGCCCTCACTGGCGACTATCCAAACTTAGTGACATGAAAACGCCAAAACCTTAGCTAACGTGAAAACGTTAGAAACCTTAGGAATGGATGTATGGTACGTCTACCATTATACGTAGGATTCTGAATACAGCCAGTACAATAAAATTGTCAGCCCCTAAAGCGGGTACTGGTCCCATTGCCTTGTACTGCACCAGGATCATCGTGCGCTACTGGCGAAGCTGGGGACAGGCCCAATAAACTGGGGACAAGCCCAAAAAACTGAGGACAAGCCCATAAAACTTAGGAGACTTCTGTGGATACTCGATCCTTTGTCAAGGATACATCAATCTTCTGCAAAACTCAGAACTTAGTGAAAAAAGGATAAAGGATCCAGGATCCTTCTCCTTATGGTAAAATAAATTAAAGGGTTAGAATCAGATCATTACCAGACTGAGGATCACCTATCCTCTGAGGATCCTCAATGGACATCGGATATGAAAATAGTTAAGGATCCTGGATCCTTTCTACATGAAGTATTTCTTCAAGTGAACAGCATTCCAAGCTCTTGGTAGCAAATCACCTTCCATTGTTAATAATCGATATGCCCCCTTTCCTGCTTCAGCTTCAATAAGATAGGGGCCTTCCCACTTTGGTGCTAACTTGCCATCAGCAGGATTTGTGGTATTCTGAAATGCTTTCCTTAACACCATATCACCAACTTGAAACTTTCTGATCCTGACATTCTTGTTATAAGCTCTAGCCATCCTTTGTTGATAGCTAGCCAAATCTTATCCTTGCCAAATCCCTGAGTTCTTCTATGGTATCCAAGTCTTGAACCAAGTTTTCAGCATTTCCTTCAGGATCACGGATGCTTGTTCTAGCAGTAGGAACCACCATTTCTGTAGGGATCACTGATTCTGCTCCAAACACTAAAGAAAATGGAGTCTGGCCAGTAGCATTCTTGGGAGTTATTCTATCAGCCCATAGCGCATAAGGTAGCTCTTATGCCCATTTTCCTTTCTTGGATCCAAGCTTCTTCTTCAAGTTGTTGATGATGATTTTATTGGATGATTCTGCTTGACCATTAGCTTGTGGGTGGACTGGTGTTGATGTTATCATCTTAATCCCCCAGCTGTCATAAAAGTTAGTAGTTCTACTCCCAATAAATTGAGATCCATTATCACAAACAATTTCAAAGGGAATCACAAATCTGGTAATAATGTTTCTTTTAATAAAGGATATCACTTCTTTTTCTCTGACTTGAGCAAAGGCTTCAGCTTCTATCCACTTGGAAAAGTAATCAGTCATGGCAAGCATAAACACTTTTCCTCCTGGTGCTTTGGGAAGTTTACCAACTATATCCATTCCCCATCTCATGAATGGCCAAGAAGAGGATATAGGATGCAGGAGCTCTGCTGGTTGATGAAGGATATTGCTATGTCTCTGACAAGCATCACATTTCTTGGCATAATCCACAGCATCCTTCTTCATAGTAGGCCAATAGTATCCTATCCTAAGGATCCTTGAGAACAATGCCCTGCCCCTAGTGTGGTTTCCACAATCTCCTTCATGAAAATCCTTTAGGACTTCTTGAATTTCAGGATCCTCAATGCACCTTAGATATGGACCTGCAAGAGATCGTTTATATAACATGTTATTTAATATTGTAAATTGAGAAACCTTGACTTTGAAAGCTCTAGGATTTTCTCCTGTAGGAATCTCTCCATGTTGTATATATCTCATGATTGGAAGGATCCATGATCCTGAATGAGATTGTGCATCATCACTAGGTATGATTACAGAATTCTCTCCTATCTCCATAGCTATGTGATCCTCAACAGCAGGAGCCAAAATATGGATGATAGGAATTTTAATATCCTCTGGAATTTTTAATGATGATCCAAGATTGGCTAATGCATCAGCTTCTGCATTCTCTTCCCTAGGTACCTGTGTCAAACTAAAGGAAACAAAAGAGAGTGCCAATTCCTTGACTATCTCAAGATATTTGATTAGTCTTTCACCTTTAACAGCGTAGGATCTGTTTTGGTCAAAAATCAAGCAATGACAATGTAACCAAACTTTCTGTTGTGAGGTATGATGCTTGAATTGATGAACAACAATAAGGATCACTCAGAAATGAATTGCACAAGTGACACAAAGATTTATACGAGGAAAAAGCCCTTGATCAATGAATGATCTCCGGCATAAAAAACCTCGGGTGATGGAAACTACCGATCACCAACTCAAATTAAACAAGAAATGTATTACAACTTCGGATGATAGCGAGCTAAGTACAAGGATCACTATAGTGTATTGTGTAGAAAATGTGTGTAATCGCCAAATGTGTTAGCGAGAGCTGATGAGAGCGGTTGTATGAGTGTGTGTGTAGCCAAAAATAGCCAAGTGTTTTTTAACTAGCTCGCTACCCCCTTTAAAAATAGAAAATATCTACTCTAACTAACATTCCGCAAATGGTGTAAGTCCTCCACGACTCCATAACGTCCATTTCTGGCCAAGCATGTGCGGAATGGACTTAGAATATTCTCCAGGAATATCGCCAAGACCAAGTCCAAGTTGATACTCCTGCAAAACAATTACGAATTCAAAGTAGACAATCGTTAGTACAAGGATCCTTATAGTGATCCATGATCCTGATCC
The DNA here is from genome assembly GCA_030545235.1 of Helianthus tuberosus. Taxonomy (NCBI): domain Eukaryota; kingdom Viridiplantae; phylum Streptophyta; class Magnoliopsida; order Asterales; family Asteraceae; genus Helianthus; species Helianthus tuberosus. The sequence goes on from CM060368.1 coordinate 179,166,944, forward strand.
TGCAACACTTCTGAGGATCAATACTTCAGACAGAATTGAGGATTACTAAACCCAACAGTAAATAAGGATCACTGATCATTTAGAAATCCACCCCTAACAATTGCCCCCAAAATATAAGGAGTAATTATGTAAATAAATGAGTTATATTTTGTTCTTATCCGTAACGAATTAATCAGATAACTAGCCGTTGGAGTCGGACTAGCCGTTACGAACATGACGTCAGCGAGATGACTATCCTGCAGAATCATCATTATAAATAGGAGTTAGAGATAGGGATCATTTCACATTTAAGTTCAAGAGAACTCCCTTTAAATTCTCATCCAACGATCAAGCAGGTAACTCTTTTCCTTTTCTTCTTTTACGTTTTCTTCCTCTGTTCATCTTTCTTCACCTTCTTCAAATCAAGATGATGCTGAGATCCTTACCAGCCAAGGATCATAAGAAGGAAAGTCCTCTCAAGAGCCAGGGGATCATTAAGGATTCAGTGAAAGAAAGATGTTGTTTCTCTGATCCACAAATAGACAGGATTCGCCACTGTTTCCCGGCGAACACCATTTTCAAACCATTTGACCCCACTGTTTTAAGCGATTATGTCTCTGAAACTTGGGTAGCTTTCCCAGTCACACCTTTCATAATAGGATATTCGTATCCCTTCCCTGAATTCACCCAATCCTTTTTCTCCCTCACCGGCATCTCCTATATTCAAGCTATGCCAATGATCTGGAGGGTCTTGTATACCCTTGAAAGGATCATTGAGCAAGAAGGAATTGATTTGGGAATGTCAGAATTAGCCGAGATGTATGACCTTACCACATTTGGATCTCACCGATATCTATTCAAGCGTAAACCCGGAGAAGAACATCCCATCTTTAAAGCTACTAAAAATGATACCAACTGGAAACGGCGGTTCTTCTTCGTCAGAAGGGATTCTATCCCGGATGGAAAGGATCTGCTAAGGAAATGGAGCACCCATGGTAGGATAGGAGGATCCTTAGAAGGATCACTAAGTAAGCTCATTTCTGATAATGATTACTAATATGCTTTTGTTTCTTTTGTACAGCTATCACATTCTCGCATATTATTCCTTCAGCTGCCACCAAGGGGAGACTTGCTGCTTTTAGAAAACTTGATCCTGCCACGAGATCATTCAAAACAAACACCCAGGATTCTCAAGAGGTATCCTCAGGCTCTGTCACCATGTCAAGTAAGTATCCTGTTCTTTTTATATTCAAATGTTTAAATAAATAGTTATATATGAATAGAATAAGGACACTTATCTGTTTTGGGTGTGTAGGCGCTGGAAAGTCATCAAGATCTGCTTCCAAATTTAGTGTCACTGAGCTTGACACCGTCCGATCCAAGAAAAAATCTGCTGCTAGCCCCTCCGTTGTAATCCCCAAAGCTACCACTTCAAAGGGAAGAGGTGGAAAGAAGAGAAAGACTTCCGAAGCTGACAACCTACAAGGCCTGCCTCTAATCCGCCATCAATTCCTCGAGTACTTCAATGATGTAAGGATCACTGACTCAGCTTAGTTACCCTATCCACTTGAGGATCACTTAATTCTAATCTTGGCATTGTCTTCTTTGTAGAAATTTGCTGAGATAGAGGACTATGTTGGGAATGTTGAGGAGCTTGAGGAGAAGCATTCTGACCTCCAAAAGGTTGCGGTGCTCAAGGATCACAAAATTGCTTCCCTTGAAAAGGATCTCCTTGATGCCAAAGCTCAGACAGCTGCTATTCTGATCAACTTCGATTATGAAAAGCACGAGATCACAGAGGATGCCAAGGTCTCCGCTGCCATTGCCATGTACAAGACCAAGCTACAGATGGCTCAAGAAGCTCAGGATCCTGCCTTTGATAGGAGCAGCTGGGATGTGGAAGGCTGGAAGGCTAGGCTGGCTGAATTGGAGGATGAGGATGAGGCTGATGAGGTTCTGGCAATTGAGGCTAGTGGTAGTGGCAAGGATCATGCAAAGGATACTGGAGCTGGAGGGGATGATGATGCAGCGAAGGTGTCGGCTGCTTGAATGGGCGATGAAGGACATTTCTAGACGTAGCCGGAGCCCATTTTTTAGTTTGGTTATGGTTTTTTGTTTTGATGATGTTTTGATAAACAATGGTTGGTCTGTACTTGAACAATAGTAATTAGGGTTGAGGATCATGGATGATCCTTTGAACAATAGGTAGGATTACAAATGGTGGAGGGATCCTCTATTTGGGGGATGAAGCCATTGTGATCCTGCCGTCTTTAATTTCCTGCACTTGTTAGACCTATGAACAATGGACACCCTTTGCCAACCCATGTGGACGGGCCACGTTTTGCTGGTAGAAACGTGGGTTGGCAATTTTGACAACCTTAAAAGGGTTTAAGCTTTTGTGAATAAAATGACTTTAACTTTTTGGCTATATCCTGTGTTGATATCCTTATTGTTATTTTATTTTTCAATCTATTGTAATGTTCATGTTGTTTAAACTTATCAAGTAAGGAAAAAATTTAAAAAAAATATCCCTTAAGGATATGATCAAGGATCACATAAAAAATAGTTTAAGGATCATAAGTTCAGTTGTCAAAGGATAAGTGTCACTTAAATACATAATGAATAAAATCAAAACAGTTAAGGATCATACCTGAGAATCCAAGTTAGGATCCTATCCTTTAACACTTAAAATTAGGATAACCCAAGATACAAACCTTAATTGAAAGTAAGGATCAAGAATCCTTGGTCAATTATCTTCACAAACCTGAAATAAGATATTACTTGGGACTGAGCCAATATAAGATGAATGTTAGTTACTGGGGACAAGCCCAATATACTGGGGACAAGCCCAAAGGATAACTGGGGACAAGCCCAAAGGATAACTGGGGACAAGCCCAAAGGATCGTATGTAAACTGGAGTATGGCCCTCACTGGCGACTATCCAAACTTAGTGACATGAAAATGCCAAAACCTTAGCTAACGTGAAAACGTTAGAAACCTTAGGAACGGATGTATGGTACGTCTACCATTATACGTAGGATCCTGAATATAGCCAGTACAATGAAATTGTCAGCCCCTAAAGCGGGTACTGGTCCCATTGCCATGAACTATACCAGGATCATCGTGCGCTACTGGCGAAGCTGGGGACAGGCCCAAACTGGGGACTAGCCCAAATGACTGGGGTCAAGCCCAAATAACTGGGGTCAAGCCCAAATAACTGGATACTTCTGTGGATACTCAATCTTTAGTTAAGGATACCTGAACCTTCAAAACTCAGAATCAAGTAAAAGGAGGATAAAGGACGCAGGATCCTTATCCTTGTAAGGGAATAAAAAGAATGAAATAGTTTGAGATTGGAATGTTACCAGAAAGAGGATCATCTGTCAGTAGGGATCCTTCAAGGATACTTGTCTGGTAAGGATCACGGATCATGATCACATGAAATATTTCTTCAAATGGACAGCATTCCAAGCTCTTGGTAGCAAATCACCTTCCATTGTTAGCAATCGATATGCCCCCTTTCCTGCTTCAGCTTCAATCAAATAGGGGCCTTCCCACTTTGGTGCTAGCTTTCCATCAGCAGGATTGGTGGTGTTTTGAAATGCTTTCCTTAATACCATATCCCCAACTTGGAATTTCCTGAGCCTCACATTTTTGTTGTAAGCTCCAGCCATCCTTTGTTGATAACTGGCCATCCTTATCCTTGCTAAATCCCTGATTTCTTCTATAGTATCTGTTAGGGGAGGATTTTCTAACAATTAGTGATCCTTACTTGTTATCCTAATAAATGATCCTTACTTCTGTGACAGATAGTGATCCTCAGAAGAGCTTCAGGATCAGGATCATGGATCACCTTAAGGATCCTCATACTAACGATTGTTTGTTTGTGTTTCGTATTATTTTGCAGGAGTAACAAGCTTGACTTGGTCTTGGCAACGTTACTATGGAATATTCCACGGGTATTTCGCACACGTTTGACTGGAAATGGACGTTGTGGAGAACGTGGGAGCATGGCACAAAAGTCGGATAGTTTGTTAGCATAGTTAACTTCTATTTTTAAAGGGGTGACGAGCTAGTAATTAGAACACTTAGTCATTTTCAGCTACACACACTCTCGTACAATTGCACTCTTGAAGCTTTCGACGAACACTTAACAGTTTTCATTCACTTTTACACACTTCACCATAGTGATCCTTGTACCTAGCTCGTTACTATCCGAAGTTGTAAACATTTACTGATTTATTTGAGCTTGGTGATCGGTAGTTTCCATCACCCGGGGTTTTTTGTGCCGGAGATCAACTCTTGATCAAGGGCTTTTTCCCCGTATAAACCTTGTGTCACTTGTTATTTATTTTTCATAGTGATCCTTATTGCTACAAAGTAATTCAAGCATCATACCCCGTAACAGAGAGTTTGGTTGCATTATCCTCATCAGATTTTTTGACCAAAACAGTTTGGCGCCCATCGTGGGGCAATTGGTGCTTCGTTCTTAGAAAGATTCGTATTTCTGTGCTCATTTCAGTTCACTACAACCAAGCAGATGGCTTCCTCAGCGAAGAATGCTTCAAATTTGATGCCCTCATTCAGTTCTTTACAAGGCGTTCCCCCTTTGCCTCCACCACCTTCTGGATCCCAGAAGAATGCTGAGAATGCTGCGAAGAAACCAACTCCCATTTTCTCAAAACCTCCAACTTCTTCTGCTTCTTATACTCCTACTACTAGTGACTTATTTACTCTGATTTTGCAGATGAAGGAGCATATCCAGCAGCAGGACAAGACCAATGAAAAGATCCTTAGAGAAATTGGAGACATCAGGAAACAAAAGAGATCGGCAGAGGATCATTCCCCACTAATGCCCAGATCTTTGAATTTTGATACTCCGGTTATAACTTATCAGCCATCAACGGTTCCAGACGTTCAATATGTTGGAGGACCAAAAGGAGTGCATTACGGGTCATCAGCAATGACTCAGGCTTCAGGGTTACACATTCAACCATCAGGATCCCATCCTCAGCATATAGGATCCTTTGCAAGCTCAGGAGGATACTCGGGAGCGCAGCAGATTCAAGGGTACTGGCCGTTTCAAGGATCCTCCTATGTCCCAGGATCCTCCCAGGTTCAAGGATCCTCCTAAGTTCAAGGATCCTCCTATGTCCCAGGATCCTCCCAGGTTCAAGGATCCTCCCAAGTTCAAGGATCCTCATATGTCCCAGGATCCTCCCAGATTCAAGGATCCTCCCAGGTACAAGGATACCCACAGTTTCAGGGATCCTTCCAGATGCCAGGATCCTTAAGAAGTTTGCAATCAGGAAGTTCCGACATCCATCAGGGGGATTTCATTCCAATGCAAACCATTGCTTCTACTGGTCCATCGGATCCAGGTATCAATCATGCCATGGCCAGAGAATTGCAAAAGTTAAAGGATATGATATCAAGTGTCCCAGGAGTGGTCAAGCCTATCCCAGAGATTGCAGATGGGAGCCACAAGATATCTCGTTTTGCACCACCAATCTGTGATGCTGAGATACCCAAGAGGTTCCATGTACCAACCATGAAGTTGTATGATGGTTCAACGGATCCTGAGGAACACATAGCTCAATACAGGGAAAGGATGGAGATCAACCCCATCCCAGAAAGGTTAAAGGAAGCGTGTCTGTGCAAGGGATTTGGATCCACTCTTACTGGATCGGCTCTAAAATGGCTGCTAAGTCTTCCTCCCTACTCTATTACCTCATTTGCTAATCTAGTTAACCTATTTAATAATCAGTTTTCTTGTAGTAGAAAATTTGAACGATTAACTAGTGATCTATATAGGATAACCCAGGGTCATAATGAGTTATTAAGGGATTACATTACCAAATTCAGTAAAGAATCCTTAGACATCCCCAACTTGGATATAGCCACGGCTGTTGAGGCCTTCAAAATGGGATTGCTTAGGGATTCATTGTTCTATGATGATCTTGTTATGACACCATGCAGGAACCTAGATGAGGTAAGGACCCGGGCCCTTAGGTTCATCCGGCTAGAGGATGACAAAAGGATCCAGGAGAGGTTAGCAGGATCCTCAAAGCAAGAAAAGCAAGGATCCTCATTCAAGAACAAGTTCAGATCCTATAATAGATCTGATAACCAGAATGTGCATGCTGTTGAACAAGAAGAGGATGATGAGGATTATCCTCCAATTTCTGAATATTGTTTTTCTGTTGATAACAATGAACTAATCCTTGCGATGCAGAATCTAGGTGATAAAGCCAGATGGCCCAGAAAAAATGACAGACCAGCTGCAACCAAAGATAAATCAAAGTGGTGTGCATACCATGAAGATTTTGGGCATCTCACAGAATAATGCATTGCACTTAGAAAGGAAATTGGATACTTGTTGAGCAAGGGGCATCTAAAAGAATTGTTGGGTAGAAAAAAGTCAAGGACTCAGGATCCTGAAAGGATCCCTGAGAAAGCTCCAGCCCCTCCAGCAGATGCACAAGTAATAAACTTTATTTCTGTAGGATCAGACATTTGTGGCACATCTTTCTCAGCAGCTAAAAGGCATGCAAAGGAAACTAAAATGGATAGCGGTGAAAGACCCGTTCGAACATCAAGTTTCTCCGAAGGAAAAGTCATAACCTTTGATGAGGATGATCGTGTTGATATCCAGGATCCTCATCACGATGGTTTAGTTATTACTCTTTTCATTTCTAACCATTTTGTCCGCAGGATCCTTATAGACGGAGGAAGCTCAGTGAACATTATCCAGCTTGATGTTCTAAAGAAGATGGGTATCCCTGAATCAGATATCATACCAAGATCCTCCGTGCTCGTGGGATTTAGTGGCGAAACTAAGAATACACTGGGGGACATTAAGCTCCCAATATATATCGAAGGCCTACACTCTTATCAAAAATTTTGTGTTATTGACTGTTTATCTTGTTGTAATGTTATCCTTGGCAGGCCCTGGATACACGATATGAAGGCAGTCCCATCTACTTACCATCAATGTGTGAAGCTCCCTAGTCCTTGGGGAATAGTCAAGATTGATAGTGATCAGCAGGAGGCTAAGAATTGCTATACTTCATCGATGAAACCAGCCTCGAAGTCAAGGGAGCAATAGCAATCAAAGTATCCTCCAAGGGATGTCTTGGAGGCAAGCGAGCAGGATGTGGTAGAAATCCTCATGGATCCTCATGATCCTGAATCCAAAATCTATATTGGATCAGGGATCCTTGGCAAAATGAAAGAAGACCTCGTATCCTTCCTCAAAAGGAGAAAGACTACCTTTGCATGGAAACATGAAGACATGACAGGTATATCTAAAGATGTAATCACTCACAAACTTGGCATTGATAGGTCCTTCAAACCAATCCATCAAAGGAGAAGGAAATTTGCACCAGAAAGAAATGCCATTATCCAGGAAGAGGTAGAGAAATTGCTCCGGGCAGGTATGATTAGAGAGGTCAAGTATCCAAGATGGTTGGCCAATGTGGTTGTTGTTCAAAAGAAAAATGGAAAGTGGAGGGTATGTGTCGATTTCACAGATTTAAATAAGGCATGTCCCAAGGATCCTTTCCCATTACCCCACATTGACTCCATGGTGGATGCAACTGCGGGTCATGAACTGTTAACTTTTATGGATGCTTCATCTGGATTTCAACAAATCCAAATGGAACCATCCGATCAAGAGGATACAGCCTTCATGACTCCAACTGGTATATATTGCTATATTGCTATGCCGTTCGGACTAAGAAATGCAGGTGCAACTTATTAAAGGCTGGTGAATATGATGTTCAAGGATCAGATTGGACAAACTATGGAGGTTTACATAGATGATATGGTGGTAAAATCCATAAAAGCTGAGGATCACTTAAGGGACTTGGAGGAAGCATTCGATATCCTTGACAAATATAACATGAAACTTAATCCTTCAAAATCTCACTTTGGTGTTAAAGCAGGCAAATTCTTAGGATACATGGTGACCAAGAGAGGCATTGAAGCTAGCCCGGAACAAATCAAAGCCTTAGTGAATATCAAGTCCCCTACCAATGCTAAGGACGTCCAAAGGCTAACAGGCAGGATAGCAGCTTTGAACAGATTTATATCCAAATCCTCAGAGAAGTGCAAAGAATTCTATGATATCCTAAGGAAGAACAAGAAATTTGAGTGGACAGAGAAGCATGAAAATGCCTTAAGAGCTCTCAAAGATTACCTATCCTCAGCCCCGGCCTTGATGAAACCAGAAAAAGGCGATGTGCTATCCTTATATCTTGCAGTATCCTCAAGAGCAGTAAGTGCGGTCCTTGTTAAGGATCATGAAGAATGTCCTCAGGAAACCAGAGATGTCAGGAAGGATGGCTAAGTGGGCAGTGAAGCTTAGTGCCTATGATATAAGATATGAGCCTAGGACAGCCATCAAATCCCAAGCATTAGCCGACTTTGTGGCTGATTTCAGTAGTGATTTACAAAAAGAAGCTGAGTTAGAAGTCCAGCAGCTAGAGGAGACCAAGGATCCTTGGATACTCTATACTGATGGATCCTCAAATGTCAAAGGCACAGGGCTTGGAATACTACTAAAATCGCCACAGGGGGACACAATACCCCACTCTATAGCTTGTGAGTTCCAAACCACTAACAATGAGGCTGAATATGAAGCCTTAATTGCTGGTTTGCAAATTGCTAAGCATATGAGGATCAGGTATCTTGAGGTACATGTAGATTCTTTGTTAATCACTAACCACTTTAATGGATCCTATGCTGTTAAAGGTGAAAAGCTAACCAAATATTTAGAGATAGTCAAAGAATTGGCACTCTCCTTTGTTTCCTTTAGTTTGACACAGGTACCAAGGGAAGAAAATCCAGAAGCTGATGCATTGGCTAACTTAGGATCATCTTTGAAGATCCCGGAGGATATCAAGATCCCTATTATCCATATCCTGACCCCGGCTATCGAGGATCATGTGGCCATGGAAATAGGGCAAGACTCTGCAATTATCCCCAGTGAGGATACTCAAACTCATTCAGGATCGTGGATCTCACCAATCATGAGATACTTACAACATGGAGAGATTCCTACAGGAGAAAACCCTAGGGCTTTCAAAATTAAGGTATCTCAATTCACAATTATAAATAATATGTTGTATAGACGATCTCTTGCAGGACCATACTTAAGATGCATTGAGGATCCTGAAATCCAAGAAGTTTTAAAAGACTTCCATGAAGGAGATTGTGGAAACCACACTGGGGGCAGGGCATTATTCTCAAGGATCCTGAGGACAGGATACTACTGGCCAACCATGAAGAGAGATGCTGTGGAGTATGCTAAGAGATGTGATCCTTGTCAGAGACACAGCAATATCCTTCATCAACCAGCTGAATTTTTGCATCCTATATCCTCCTCTTGGCCATTTATGAGATGGGGTATGGATATAGTTGGTAAGCTCCCTAAGGCACCTGGTGGAAAAGTATTCATGCTTGCTATGACTGATTACTTCTCCAAGTGGATAGAGGCTGAAGCTTTTGCCCAAGTCAGAGAGAAGGAAGTTATATCCTTCATTAAAAGAAATATTATAACTAGATTCGGTATTCCTTCTGAGATTATATGTGATAATGGTTCCCAATTTATTGGGGGCAGAACTACTAACTTTTGTGACAGCTGGGGGATTAAGATGATAACATCAACACCAGTCCACCCACAAGCTAATGGTCAGGCAGAATCCTCTAATAAGATCATCATCAACAATTTGAAGAAGAAGCTTGGATCCAAGAAAGGGAAATGGGCAGAAGAACTACCTTATGTGCTTTGGGCTGATAGGACAACCCCTAAGAATGCTACTGGTCAAACGCCATTTTCTTTGGTATTTGGGGCAGAATCAGTGATCCCAACAGAAATGGTGGTTCCAACTGCTAGAACAAGTACCCGTGATCCTGAGGAAAATGATGAGAACTTGGCTCAAGACCTGGATACTATTGAAGAAATCAGGGATCTGGCTAGGATAAGGATGGCCAGTTATCAACAAAGAATGGCTGGTGCTTACAACAAAAATGTCAGGATCAGGAAGTTTCAAGTTGGAGATATGGTATTAAGGAAAGCATTTCAGAATACCACCAATCCTGCTGATGGAAAATTGGCTCCAAAATGGGAAGGCCCTTATTTGATTGAAGCTGAAGCAGGAAAGGGGGCATATAGATTGCTAACCATGGAAGGTGATTTGCTACCAAGAGCTTGGAATGCTGTCCACTTGAAGAAATATTTCATGTGAGCAGGATCCTCATGGCACAGATGATCCTTACGTTAGGAGTATCCTTGAAGGATCCTTAAAGTATCGGTGATCCTTACTTTGGTAACGTCCTAATCTTGAACTATTTCATTTCCTTATTTTCTCATATAAGGATAAGGATCATGTGTCCTTTATCCATCTCTCACGTGATTTTAAGTTTTGAAAGTTCAGGTATCCTTAGCAAAATGTTGGTTATCTGCAGAAGCAATCCGTTCCTTGGGTTTAACCCCAGTCATTTGGGCTTGACCCCAGTTCCGCCTGTAGCGCATGATGATCCTGGTATAGTTCAAGGCAGTGGGACCAGTACTCGCTTTAGGGGCTGATAATTCCATTGTACTGGCTATACCTAGGATCCTACGTATAATGGTAGACGTACCATACATCCGTTCCTAAGGTTTCTAACGTTTTCACGTTAGCTAAGGTTTTGACATTTTCATGTCACTAAGTTTGGATAGTCGCCAGTTAGGGCCATACTCCAGTTTACATACGATCCTTGGGCTTGTCCCCAGTTATCCTTGGGCTTGTCCCCAGTTATCCTTGGGCTTGTCCCCAGTTATCCTTGGGCTTGTCCCCAGTTGCTAACCTTTATCTTATAATGGCTTAGTCCCAAGTTATGTTTTATTTCAGGTTTTCAAAGTTAAACAACCAAGGATCCTTGATCCTTACCTTTTACTAAGGTTTGTTCTGTGATTATCCTGGTTATAATAATATTAAGAGTTAGGATCCTAACTTGGATCCTCAGGTATGATCCTTAACTATTTTGGTTTTATTCATTGTTTATTTGAATAACCCTTAAAATTTGACAACTAAACCTGTGATCCTTAAAATATATTACCTTTTGGGATTCTTTAACTATAGGATATTTGATCATGGATCATATCCTAAATGTTTTCAATCTGACTTATTCAAAATTGCTTATTCAATAAGTGTACATCAAGACAATTGAGAATTAAAGAGACAAAAAGGATAACAATACAAGGTAAGCGACAAAAGATTAAGGTTTTATTTATTAACAAAAGATTAACCCTTAAAATGTTGTCAAAATTACCTACCCCGAGCATCTACCAGCAATACGTGGCCCGTCCGCTGGGGTAGGTAAAGGGTGTCCATGATAATAGGTTCAAAGTAGTGCAGGAATATAAAGGCGGCAGGATCACAATGGCTTCATCCCCCAAATAGAGGATCCCTCCACCATTTGCAATCCTACCTATTGTCCAAAGGATCATACATGATCCTTAATCCTAAAAACTATTGTTCAGTATAAACCATCCAATTGTTCAACAAAACAACCATCAAACTAAAAAAAATTGGGCTCCGGCTATGTCTAGAAATTTCCATCATCGCCCAATTGTGCAGCCTACACCTTCGCTGCATCCTCATCCCCTCCAGCTTCGGTATCCTTAACCTGATCCTTCCCACTACCTCCAGCTTCAATCGCCAAAACCTCCTCAGCCTCCTCATCATCTTCCAGATCAGCCAACCTTGCTTTCCAGCCCTCAACATCCCAGCTGCTTTTGTCGAAGTCAGGATCTTGAGCCTCCTCGGCCATCTTCAGTTTTGTCTTGTACATTGTGATGGCAGCAGAGACCTTTGCACCTTCTATGAGATCATGCTTCTCGTAGTCAATTTCGATCAAGATTTTAGCTGTCTGAGTCTTGGCATCTTTAAGGGCTTTTTCAAGATCAGCAATCTTGAGATCCTTAAGCACTGCAACTTGTTGGAGGTCAGCAATCTTCTTATCCAGCTCCTCGACGCTTCCCACATAATCTTCAATCTCAGCAAATTTCTCTAAAGAAAAGGACAAAGCAGTTCAAGATCAGGTGATCCTCATATAAGTAGGATACCTAGGCAGAATGGGTGATCCTCACCTCATTGAAGTATTCAAGGAACTGGTGGCGGATCAGTGGCAGGCCTTGTAGATCCTCTATCTCAGAGTTTTTCCTCTTCTTGCCACCCCTTCCTTTAGTGGGTGCCTTGGGGATGGAGACACTAGGGCTGGCAGTGGTCTTCTTCTTTCTGGATCGAACAATGTCAAGATCAGCAACGTCGAACTGGGAGGCAGACTTGGAAGCTTTTCCGGCACCTATACATTCAAAGCAAGATAAGTATCCTTATGCTATCTCTATTTATCTATTTATTTAAATCTTTAACTATGTAAAAAGCAGGATACTTACTTGACATGGTGAATGAGCCTGAGGATACTTCCTGTGAGTCTTGGGTGTTTGCTTTGAATGATCTTGTTTCAGGACCAAGTTTTCTGAATGCAGCAAGTCTCTCCTCGGTGGCAGATGAGGGTTTAACACGCGAAATAGTGATAGCTGTGCAACAGAAACAAAAGGGGGTTAGTGATCCTATCACAAGAGTAAGATTACCTGGTGATCCTTCTCAGGATCCTCTGTCCTACCATGGGTGGACCACATCCTTGGAAGATCCTTTCCGTTTGGAATGGTATCCCTTCTGACGAAGAAGAAGCGTCGTTTCCAATTGGTATCATTTTTAGTAACATTAAAAATGGGATGTTCTTCGCCGGGTTTTCGCTTAAACAGATATCGGTGGGATCCAAACGTTGTAAGATCATACATCTGTGTCAGCTCTGACATTCCTAAATCAATCCCTTCCTGCTCTATGATCCTCTCCAGGGTATACAAGACCCTCCAAATCATCGGCATAGCTTGGATGTAAGAGATGCCGGTAAGGGAAAAGAAGGATTGTGTAAAGTCTGGGAAAGGATAGGTGTATCCTATGGTGAATGGAGTAACTGGAAAGGCAACCCATGTTTCTGAAACATAGTCGCTCAGAATAGTGGGATCGAAGGGTTTGAAAAAGGCATTCGCCGGAAAGCAGTGCCGGATCTTATCTATTTGTGCATCATTGAAGCAACACCTCTCATTCGCTGAGTCTGTGATGATCTTTTGACTCTTCAAAGGGATATCCTTCTGGTGATCCTTAGCTGGGGAGTTCCGGAGCAACATTTTTGACAGAATGATGGAAAGAGACGGAAAACAGAGCAAAAGAAGGAAGAAGATGAAGAGAGAATACCTGTTTATCTTCGGATGCAGTTATAAAGGGAGTATCTCTGAAATTTAAATGCATATCGATCCTATCTATATCTCCTATTTATAATCATGATCGTGCAGGGTTGTCACTTCTGTGACGTCATAGTTGCAATGGATAGTTCTACATCAACGGCTATATTTACGATAGTTAGTTGCGGATAAGATCAAGAAAATATAACTCGTTCATTTTACATATTACTCCTTATATTTTGGGGGCAATTGTTAGGGGAGGATTTTCTAACAATTAGTGATCCTTACTTGTTATCCTAATAAATGATCCTTACTTCTGTGACAGATAGTGATCCTCAGAAGAGCTTCAGGATCAGGATCATGGATCACCTTAAGGTTCCTCATACTAACGATTGTTTGTTTGTGTTTCGTATTATTTTGCAGGAGTAACAAGCTTGACTTGGTCTTGGCAACGTTACTATGGAATATTCCACGGGTATTTCGCACACGTTTGACTGGAAATGGACGTTGTGGAGAACGTGGGAGCATGGCACAAAAGTCGGATAGTTTGTTAGCATAGTTAACTTCTATTTTTAAAGGGGCGACGAGCTAGTAATTAGAACACTTAGTCATTTTCAGCTACACACACTCTCGTACAATTGCACTCTTGAAGCTTTTGACGAACACTTAACAGTTTTCATTCACTTTTACACACTTCACCATAGTGATCCTTGTACCTAGCTCGTTACTATCCGAAGTTGTAAACATTTACTGATTTATTTGAGCTTGGTGATCGGTAGTTTCCATCACCCGGGGTTTTTTGTGCCGGAGATCAACTCTTGATCAAGGGCTTTTTCCCCGTATAAACCTTGTGTCACTTGTTATTTATTTTTCATAGTGATCCTTATTGCTACAAAGTAATTCAAGCATCATACCCCGTAACAGAGAGTTTGGTTGCATTATCCTCATCAGATTTTTTGACCAAAACAGTATCCAAGTCTTGAATCAAGTTTTCAGCATTTTCTTCAGGATCACGAATGCTTGTTCTTGCAGTTGGAACCACCATCTCTGTAGGGATCACTGATTCTGCCCCAAATACCAAAGAAAATGGAGTTTGGCCTGTAGCATTCTTGGGAGTTGTCCTATCAGCCCAAAGCACATAAGGTAGTTCTTCTGCCCATTTTCCTTTCTTGGATCCAAGCTTCTTCTTCAAATTGTTGATGATGATCTTGTTGGATGACTCTGCCTGACCATTAGCTTGTGGATGGACTGGTGTTGATGTTATCATCTTAATCCCCCAACTGTAACAAAAGTTAGTGGTTCTATTCCCAATAAATTGGGATCTATTATCACAAATAATCTCAGAAGGGATACCAATTCTAGTAATAATGTTTCTTTTAATAAAGGATATAACTTCCTTTTCTCTGACTTGAGCAAAGGCTTCAGCCTCTATCCACTTAGAGAAGTAATCAGTCATAGCAAGCATGAATACTTTTCCACCAGGTGCCTTAGGAAGCTTTCCAACTATATCCATTCCCCATCTCATGAATGGCCAGGAAGAGGATATAGGATGCAAGAGCTCTGCTGGTTGGTGAAGGATATTACTATGCCTCTGACAAGGATCACACTTCTTGGCATACTCCACAGCATCCTTCTTCATAGTGGGCCAATAGTATCCTGTCCTCAGGATCCTTGAGAATAATGCCCTGCCCCCAGTGTGGTTTCCACAATCTCCTTCATGGAAATCCTTTAGGACTTCTTGAATTTCAGGATCCTCAATGCATCTTAAATATGGTCCTGCAAGAGATCGTTTATACAACATATTATTTAATATTGTAAATTGAGATACCTTAATTTTGAAAGCCCTTGGGTTTTCTCCTGTAGGAATTTCTCCATGTTGTATGTATCTCATGATTGGGAGTATCCATGATCCTGAATGAGATTGGGTATCATCACTAGGGATGATTGCAGAATCTTCTCCTATCTCCATAGCTACATGATCCTTGATAGCAGGGGTCAGGATATGGATAATAGGGATCTTGATATCCTCAGGAATCTTCAAAGATAATCATAGATTGGCTAATGCATCAGCTTCTGCATTCTCTTCCATTGGTACCTCTGTCAAACTAAAGGATACAAAAGAGAGTGCCAATTCTTTGACTATCTCCAAATATTTGATTAGCTTTTCACCTTTAACAGCATAGGATCCATTAAAGTGATTAGTGATCAACAAAGAATCTACATGTACCTCAAGATACCTGATCCTCATATGCTTTGCAATTTGCAAACCAGCTATCAAGGCTTCATATTCAGCCTCATTGTTGGTAGTTTGAAATTCACAAGCTATGGAGTGGGGTATTATGTCCCCCTGTGGCGATTTTAGTAGTATTCCAAGCCCTGTTCCATTTACATTGGAGGATCCATCAGTGAACAGTATCCAAGGATCCTTGGTTTCTTCAAGCTGTTGGACTTCTAGTTCAGCCTCCTTTTGCAAATCACTACTAAAATCTGCCACAAAGTCAGCTAAGGCTTGGGATTTGATGGCAGTCCTTGGTTCATATCTTATATCATATGCACTCAACTTCACTGCCCACTTAGCCATCCTTCCTGACATTTCAGGTTTCCTGAGAACATTCTTAATTGGGAAATTAGTTTTAACAATAATGGCATGAGTCTCAAAATAATGTCTTAACTTAGTAGATGCCATAATTAATGCAAGGATAAGTTTTTCTAAATGTGAATACCTGGATTCAGCATCAAGTAAGCTCTTACTTACATAATAAACAGGATGTTGTGTACCTTGGTGATCCTTAACAAGGACCGCACTTACTGCTTTTGAGGATACCACCAAGTATAAGGATAACACATCTCCCTTTTCTGGTTTCATCAAGGCTGGGGCTGAGGATAGGTAATCCTTAAGAGCTTTAAGGGCACTTTCATGCTTCTCAGTCCATTCAAATTTCTTGTTCTTCCCCAGGATGTAATAGAACTCTTTGCACTTTTCTGAGGATTTGGATATGAATCTGTTCAAGGCTGCGATCCTGCCAGTCAACCTTTGCATATCCTTAGCATTGGCAGGAGATTTGATATTCACAATAGCCTTAATTTGCTCTAGACTTGCTTCAATGCCCCTCTTTGTCACCATATATCCTAAGAATTTACCTGCCTTTACACCAAAATGACACTTAGAAGGATTGAGTTTCATATTATATTTATCAAGGATATTGAATGCTTCCTCCAAGTGTTTAAGATGATCCTCAGCTTTCTTGGACTTAACCACCATGTCATCAATATAGACTTCCATAGTGTGTCCAATTTGCTCCTTGAACATCATATTGACTAGCCTTTGATAAGTAGCACCTGCATTCCTTAATCCAAATGGCATAGCAATATAACAGTATATACCAGTCGGGGTCATAAAGGTTGTATCCTCTTGATCGGATGGTTCCATCTGAATTTGTTGAAATCCAGATGAAACATCCATTAAAGTTAACAACTCATGACCCGCGGTAGCATCCACCATGGAGTCAATGTGGGGTAATGGAAAAGGGTCCTTGGGACATGCCTTGTTTAAATCTGTAAAATCGACACATACCCTCCACTTTCCATTTTTCTTTTGAACAACAACCACATTGGCTAACCATCTTGGATACTTAACCTCTCTAATCATACCTGCTCGAAGTAGCTTATCTACCTCTTCCTGGATAATAGCATTTCTTTCAGGTGCAAACTTCCTCCTCTTTTGATGAATCGGCTTGAATGACCTGTCAATGCCAAGTTTGTGAGTAATTATATCTTTAGATATACCTGTCATGTCTTCATGTTTCCAGGCAAAGGTGGTTTTCCTTCTTTTGAGAAAGGATACTAGCTCCCGTTCAATATCGCTAAGGATCCCTGACCCTATGAAGATCTTGGATTCAGGATCATCAGGATCCATGAGGATTTCTTTCAAATCCTGTTCTCTTACCTCCAAGATATCTCTTGAAGGATACTTTAATTGCTATTACTCCCTTGGTCTTGAGGCTAGTTTCATTGATGAAGTATAGCAATTCTTAGCCTCCTGTTGATCACTCTCAATTTTAACCACTCCCCATGGACTTGGAAGCTTTACACACTGATGATAGGTAGATGGGACTGCCTTCATATCATGTATCCATGGCCTGGCAAGGATAACATTACAACACGATAAGCAATCAATAACACAAAACTTTTGATAAGAATGCAATCCTTCAATATAGATTGGGAGTTTGATGTCCCCCAATGTATTCTTTATTTCCCCACTGAATCCCACAAGTACTGAGGATCTTGGGATAATATCAGACTCTGGGATATTCATTTTCTTGAGAACATCCAGCTGAATGATGTTCACAGAGCTTCCTCCATCTATAAGGATCCTGCGAACACAGTGGTTAGAAATAAACAATGTAATTACAAGACCGTCATGATGAGGATCCTGGATGTCAACACGATCATCCTCATCAAAAGTAATGACTTTATCCTGGGTGACAACGGAGGTCCGGACGGGTCTGTCTCCATTATCCATCTTGGTTTCCTTAGCGTGTCTTTTTGCTGCTGAGAAGGATGTACCACAGATGTCTGATCCACCGGATATGAAATTTATGACCTGTGCATCTGCTGGAGGAGCAGGAGCCCTTTCCGGGATCCTTTCAGGATCCTGGGTCCTTGACTTCTTTCATCCCAAGAGTTCCTTTAAATGCCCCTTGCTCAACAAGTAACCAATTTCCTTTCTAAGTGCAATACACTCTTCAGTGAGATGCCCAAAATCCTCATGATATGCACACCACTTGGATTTATCCTTTGTAGCAGCTTGTTTATCACTTTTCCTTGGCCACCTAGCTTTCTCACCTAGATTCTGCATTGCAAGGATTAGTTCATTGTTATCAACAGAAAAACAATATTCAGAAATAGGAGGATAATCCTCATCATCCTCTTCTTGTTCCACTGCGTGCACATTCTGGTTATCAGATCTGTTGTAGGACTTGGATTTGTTGTTCCTGAAGTAGGATCCTTGTTTATCCTGTTTTGAGGATCCTGTCAATCTGTCATGGATCCTTTTGTCATCCTCTAGGCGGATGAACCTAAGGGCCCTAGTCCTTACTTCATCAAGATTCCTGCAAGGTGTCATAACAAGATCATCATAGAATAATGAATCCCTAAGCAATCCCATTTTAAAGGCTTCTATAGCCGTAGCAATATCCAAATTAGGAATATCTAAGGATTCTTTACTAAACTTAGTGATATAATCTCTAAGTGATTCATTTTGACCTTGTGTTACCCTATATAACTCACTAGTTAATCGTTCAAACTTTCTACTACAAGAGAATTGACTATTGAACAAGTTAACTAAATTAGCAAATGAAGTAATAGAGTAAGGGGGAAGACTTAGCAGCCATTTAAGAGCAGATCCTGTAAGTGTGGATCCAAATCCCTTGCATAGACATGCTTCTTTCAACCTTTCAGGAATTGGATTGATCTCCATCCTCTCCCTGTACTGAGCTATATGCTCTTCTGGATCCGTTGAACCATCATATAGCTTCATTGATGGTATCTGGAATCTTTTAGGTATCTCAGCATCACATAAAGGTGGTGCAAAACGAGATATCCTATGGCTACCATCCGCAATCTCAGGAATGGGTTTAACCACTCCTGGTACACTGGATATCATATCCTTAAGCTTCTGTAGCTCCCTAGCCATGGCCTGATTGATACCTGTATCCTGCATAAAGCCATGGTTAGTGTTATATAAATTATTAAAAGTGTTACCTCCCACAGGATTCGAGTTTGGAATTGCGGATGTGAATCCATCTTGTCGAGACTCTGGCATGATTGAAGGACCAGAGGAGGCAATGGTCTGCATTGGTATGAAGTCTCCTTGATGAACGTCCGAGTTCTGAGGCTGCATACTTCTCAAGGATCCTTGATTTTGAAGGAGGTTAGATCCTTGGAATTGAGATGATCCTTGAACCTGAAAGGATCCTGGGACCAGGGAGGATCCTTGAACAAGGGAGAATCCTGGGACCAGAGAGGATCCTGGGACCAAAGAGGATCCTGGGACCTGGGAGGATCCTTGGATCTGGGAGGATCCTTGGACCTGGGAGGATCCTTGTACTTTCCTTGGACCTGGGAGGATCCTTGGACCTGGGAGGATCCTTGGACTGCATGCATTCCCACATATCCTCCTGACGTGAAGTATCCCTGATGCTGAGTGGAGGATCCTGATGGTTGAGAAGAGGAATCCTGAGGCTGGAAGTAAGAGCCAAATGCCTGACTCATTGTTGTTGTTCCGTAATGCCTTCCTGGTAGTTCACCCAAGTATTGCACGTCCGGAACTGCTAAGTGTTGGGAAGTTATGACCGGAGTGTCGAAGTTCAGCGACCTTGGCATCAGAGGGGAGTGATCCTCCACTGATTTCTTTTGTTTCTTGATTTCATCGATCTCCCGGAGGATCCTTTCGTTGGTTTTATCCTGCTCTTGTGCATGATTCCTCATCTGCAAAATCAGGGCATAAAGATCATTAGTAGTAGGATTAGTTGAAATAGAAGAAGTAGGTGGTTTTTGGAAAATAGGAGTTGGTTTCTTCGCAGCATTCTCAGCATTCTTCTGGGATCCAGAAGGTGGTGGAGGCAAAGGAGGAACGCCTTGTGAAGAACTGAATGAAGGCATCAAACTTGAAGTATTCTTCACTGAGGAAGCCATCTGTTTGGTTGTAGCGAACCGAAATGACCACAAAAATACGAATCTTTCTAGGAATGAAGCACCAATTGCCCCACGGTGGGCGCCAAACTGTTTTGGTCAAAAATTAAGCAATGACAATGTAACCAAACTTTCTGTTGTGAGGTATGATGCTTGAATTGATGAACAACAATAAGGATCACTCAGAAATGAATTGCACAAGTGACACAAAGATTTATACGAGGAAAAAGCCCTTGATCAATGAATGATCTCCGGCATAAAAAACCTCGGGTGATGGAAACTACCGATCACCAACTCAAATTAAACAAGAAATGTATTACAACTTCGGATGATAGCGAGCTAAGTACAAGGATCACTATAGTGTATTGTGTAGAAAATGTGTGTAATCGCCAAATGTGTTAGCGAGAGCTGATGAGAGCGGTTGTATGAGTGTGTGTGTAGCCAAAAATAGCCAAGTGTTTTTTAACTAGCTCGCTACCCCCTTTAAAAATAGAAAATATCTACTCTAACTAACATTCCGCAAATGGTGCAAGTCCTCCACGACTCCATAACGTCCATTTCTGGCCAAGCATGTGCGGAATAGACTTAGAATATTCTCCAGGAATATCGCCAAGACCAAGTCCAAGTTGATACTCCTGCAAAACAATTACGAATTCAAAGTAGACAATCGTTAGTACAAGGATCCTTATAGTGATCCATGATCCTGATCCTGCAACACTTCTGAGGATCACTACTTCAGACAGAATTGAGGATCACTAAACCTAACAGTAAATAAGGATCACTGATCATTTAGAAATCCACCCCTAACAGGATCCATTAAAGTGATTAGTAATTAACAATGAATCTACATATACCTCAAGATACCTGATCCTCATGTGCTTGGCAATTTGCAAACCAGCTATCAAGGCCTCATATTCAGCCTCATTATTAGTAGTTTGAAACTCACAAGCTATTGAGTGGGGTATTATGTCCCCCTGTGGCGATTTTAGTAGTATTCCAAGTCCAGTTCCCTTGATATTAGAGGCTCCATCTGTGAAGAGTATCCAAGGATACTTGGTTTCTTCAAGCTGTTGGACTTCTAATTCAGCTTCCCTTTGTAAGTCACTACTGAAATCTGCCACAAAGTCAGCTAAGGCTTGGGATTTAATGACAGTTCTTGGCTCATATCTTATGTCATAAGCACTAAGCTTCACTGCCCATTTGGCCATCCTTCCTGACATCTCAGGTTTCCTGAGAACATTCTTAATTGGAAAATTAGTCTTAACAATGATAGCATGAGTTTCAAAATAATGGCGTAATTTAGTAGACGCCATAATCAAAGCAAGGATAAGTTTTTCTAAATGTGAATACCTGGATTCAGCATCAAGCAAACTTTTACTTATATAATATATAGGATGTTGTGTACCTTCATGATCCTTAACAAGGACTGCACTTACTGCTTTAGAAGAGACCGCCAAATATAAGGATAATATATCCCCTTTTTCTGGTTTCATTAAGGCAGGAGCTGAGGATAGGTAATCCTTAAGGGCTTTAAGAGCATTCTCATGCTTTTCAGTCCACTCAAATTTCTTGTTCTTTCTCAGAATGTCATAGAATTCCTTGCATTTTTCTGATGACTTTGATATGAACCTGTTCAAGGCTGCGATCCTTCCTGTCAACCTTTGCACATCCTTGGCATTGGCAGGAGATTTGATATTCACAATCGCCTTAATTTGATCTGGACTTGCCTCTATGCCTCTTTTTGTTACCATGTAGCCTAGGAACTTGCCTGCTTTAACACCAAAGTGACACTTTGAAGTATTCAATTTCATATTGAATTTGTCAAGGATATCGAATGCTTCCTCCAGGTCTCTAAGGTGATCCTCAGCTCTCTTGGACTTAACCACCATGTCATCTATATAGACTTCCATAGTGTGTCAAATTTGCTCCTTAAACATCATATTGACTAGCCTTTGATAAGTAGCACCTGCATTTCTTAGTCCAAATGGCATAGCAATATAACAATAGATACCAGTTGGGGTCATAAAGGTTGTATCCTCTTGATCAGATGGTTCCATTTGAATTTGCTGAAATCCAGATGAAGCATCCATAAAAGTCAACAACTCATGACCCGCGGTAGCATCCACCATGGAGTCAATGTGGGGCAATGGGAAAGGATCCTTGGGACATGCCTTGTTTAAATCAGTAAAATCGACACATACCCTCCACTTTCCGTTTTTCTTTTGAACAACAACCACATTGGCTAACCATCTTGGATACTTAACCTCTCTTATCATACCTGCTCTGAGCAGCTTATCTACCTCCTCCTGGATAATGGCATTCCTTTCAGGTGCAAACTTTCTCCTCTTTTGATGTATGGGTTTGAATGACCTGTCAATGCCAAGCTTATGAGTAATTATATCTTTAGAGATACCTATCATGTCTTCATGCTTCCAGGCAAAGGTAGTTTTTCTCTTCTTGAGGAAGGATACCAAATCCTGTTCGATGTTGCTGAGGATCCCGGATCCTATGAAGACTTTGGATTCAGGATCCTGAGGATCCATAAGGATATCTTTCACATCTTGTTCTCTTGCCTCCAGGACATCTCTTGGAGGATGCTTTAATTGCTATTGCTCCCTGGGTCATGAGGCTGGTTTCATCGATGAAGTATAACAATTCTTAGCTTCTTGTTGATCGCTCTCAATTTTCACCACACCCCATGGACTGGGAAGCTTCACGCATTGATGATATGTAGATGGGACTGCTTTCATGTCATGTATCCATGGCCTGCCAAGGATAACATTGCAACAGGATAAGCAATCTATAACACAAAATTTCTGAAAAGAATTAAGTCCCTCTATGTAAATGGGAAGCTTAATGTCCCCCAATGTATTCTTAGTTTCTCCGCTGAATCCCACGAGAACTGATGATCTTGGGATAATCTCTGATTCAGGGATATTCATCTTTTTGAGGACATCAAGTTGAATGCTGTTGACTGAGCTTCCTCCATCTATCAAGATCCTGCGAACAAAATGATTAGATATAAACAAAGTAATAACAAGACCGTCATGATGAGGATCCTGAACATCCACACAATCATCCTCATCAAAAGTTATAACTTTTTCCTGTGTAACAGTAGAGGTTCGGATGGGTCTATCCCCATTATCCATCTTGGTCTCCTTGGCATGCATCTTGGCTGCTGAAAAGGAAGTGCCACATATGTCTGATCCACCGGATATGAAATTGATAATTTGTGCATCAGCAGGAGGAGCATGAGCTCTTTCTGGAACTTTTTCAGGATCCTGGATCCTTGACTTTTTTCTTCCCAACAACTCCTTCAAATGCACTTTGCTTAACAAGTAACCAATCTCTTTTCTGAGTGCAATACATTCCTCAGTGAGATGACCGAAATCCTAATGATATGCACACCATTTGGATTTGTCTTTTGTCGCAGCTGGCTTATCACTTTTTCTGGGCCATCTTGCTTTTGCACCTAGGTTCTGCATTGCAAGGATCAGTTCATTGTTATCAACAGAAAAAACAATATTCAGAAATAGGAGGGTAATCCTCATCATCCTCTTCCTGTTCTACTGCATGCACGTTCTGATTGTTAGACTTGTTATAAGATTTGGACTTGTTATTCCTAAAGTAGGATCCTTGCTTTTCCTGCTTCGAGGATCCTGCCAGTCTTTCTTGGATCTTTTTATCATCCTCTAATCGGATGAATCTAAGGGCCCTGGTTCTCACTTCATCAAGATTCCTGCAAGGGGTCATGACAAGATCATCATAGAACAATGAATCCCTAAGTAAACCCATTTTGAAGGCTTCTACAGCCGTAGCAATTTCCAAATTAGGAATATCTAAGGATTCTTTACTGAATTTAGTAATATAATCTCTAAGTGATTCATTTTGACCTTGTGTTATCCTGTATAGATCACTAGTTAAACGTTCAAATTTTCTACTACATGAGAATTGGCTATTAAATAGATTAACTAGATTAGCAAATGAAGTAATAGAGTAAGGGGGAAGACTTAGCAGCCATTTAAGAGCTGATCCTGTTAATGTGGATCCAAAACCCTTGCATAGACATGCTTCTTTTAACCTCTCGGGGATGGGATTGATCTCCATCCTTTCTCTATATTGAGCTACATGTTCTTCTGGATCCGTTGAGCCATCATATAGCTTCATGGTTGGTATTTGGAACCTCTTTGGAATTTTTGCATCACAAATAGGTGGTGCAAAACGAGATATCTTGTGGCTTCCATCTGCAATTTCAAGAATGGGCTTAACCACTCCTGGAACGCTGGATATCATATCCTTCAGTTTCTGTAATTCCCTAGCCATAGCTTGGTTGATACCTGTATCCTGCACAAAGCCATGGTTAGTATTATAAGAATTATTCAAATTGTTACCTCCTGAAGGATTCAAGTTTGGAACTCCAGATGTGAATCCAAATTGGCGGGATTCTGGTATAATTGAGGGACCAGATGAAGCAATAGTTTGTATAGGGATGAAGTCTCCTAGATGAACATCTGAACTTCTGGGCTGTACACTCTTTAAGAATCCTTGATCCTGAAAGATGTTGGATCCCTGATGCACCGAGACTGGGGGTCTTGGAGGATACTCCATGGATCCATAAACCTGAGATGAGGATCTCTGAACCTGAGAGGAGGATCCTTGAACCTGGAAGGGTCCCTGATCCTGAAATGAGGATCCTTGACCCTGAGAGGATCCTTGGACCTGAGTGGAGGATCCTTGAACCTGAAAGGATCCCTGACCCTGGGATGAGGATCCTTGAACCGTCTGCGCTCCCACATATCCTCCGGAACTGAAAAAGGATCCCTGATGCTGAAACGAAGATCCTGAAGGCTGAAAGTAGGATCCCTGAGCTTGCGTTATTGCCGATGATCCAAAACGCATTCCCAATGATCCACCTTGAAACTGGACATCAGCTGCAGCAGAGTGTTGGGCAGTTATGGCCGGAGTGTCGAAATTCAGTGATCTCGGCATCAATGGAGAGTGATCCTCCGCTGGTCTCTTCAATTTCTTGATGTCGTCAATCTCTCGAAGGATCCTGTCGTTAGTTTTGTACTGCTGTTGCATGTAGTCCCTCATCTGCAAAATCAAAGAATAAAGATCATTGTTAGTAGGGCCATAAGTAACAACAGAAGTTGGTGGTTTTGAGAAAACGGGGCTTTGTTTCTTCGCAGCATTTTCAGCATTCTTCTGGGATCCAAAAGGTGCTGGAGGCAAAGGTGGGATGCCCTGTGAAGAAGTGACTGCCGGCATGGAACTTGAAGTGTTCTTCGCTGAAGAAGCCATGTGGTTGAAGGTGATGAACCGAAATGATCAGAATGAATAAAATTTCTTAGAAATGAAGCACCAATTGCCCCACGGTGGGCGCCAAACTGTTTTGGTCAAAAATCAGACTAGGATAATGTAACCAAATCTTATTTTGTGAGGTGTGATGCTTGAATGAATGAACGAATGTATGAACAACTTGTAAATGAAATGAACAAGAGACACAAGGATTTATACGAGGAAAAAGCCCTTGATCAATATATGATCTCCGGCATAAAAAACCTCAGGTGATGGAAACTACCGATCACCAACTATATTTAACAAGTAAAGGTTACAATTCCGGATGATAACAAGCTTGTTACAAGGATCACTAGTGTGCAAAATGTGAAATCGCCAATATGTTGCAGAGAGTTTTCGAGTGTGTGTGTTTGCTAACTTGTTCTTACTATTCAAGCTCGTTATCCCCTTATAAAAATAGAAATAAACAAAATAACAAACAATCCGCAAATTATGCTAGCTTCCCACGACTTCCATAACGGTCATACAAGCAATGCACGTGCAGAATAATAGAGCATATTCTCCTGGAATCTAGGCAAGACTAAGTCCCATGCGAATACCCCTGTAAAACAAGTTCAAATATAGTGGAAACAATCGTTAGTGTAAGGATAATAATGAGGATCCTGGATCCTTAAACCTGCAACGTCTTCTGAGGATCCTTAATTCAAACAGAATTGAGGATCCGTGATCATGGCTGCACTTGAGGATCCGCGATCCTTAGGTTTAGAAAATCCTTCCCTAACAGGAAGAATGTAGGTTCTACTTCTGCACCTTATTGTAGGGCCTGCAAGAAGAAGCATTCAGGAAGATGCTCCACCTACTGCAATTTTTGCAAGATCCCAGGACATAAAGAGGAAGACTGTAGGAAGAAACCCAGAAATGAAGTATGCTTTAATTGTGGAGAAAAGGGACATATAAAGCCGAACTGTCCGAAACTAGCTCTAGCCATGAACAACAAGACTACTAAGAATGCTAGGGCATTTGTTCTGACAGCTGAAGAAGCAAAGATGATTCTGGATGTGATTGTCGGTACGTTTTTAGTTAATGATGTTTTTGCTAAAGTATTATTTGAATCTGGTGCGAACCAAAGTTTCATTAATACTTCATTTTGCAAAATTCTCAACCAACCATTAACTAAACTCCAACAAGAATATCTAGTAGAAACAGCAAATGGGGAATCCATTAAGATAACTGAAATCTTGCAGGGAGCAAGAATAGAAATTCTAAACCAAGATTTTACTGCTAATCTTTACCCAATGAATCTGGCTGGATTTGATATTGTATTAGGAATGGATTGGTTAATGACCAATAAAGCTAGTATTCTATGTAATCAAAAGTCAATCCAAATAAGTTCACCAAAGGGTGAAAAGATCACAATTAAAGGAAATAAGCCATCTAGATCCACGAAATTTATCTCTGTGATGAAAACTGCAAGTTGTGCAAGGAAAGGATCCCTAGTGTATATGATTTCCATAATCATTAACACTAAAGGAAAAGAATTGAAAGATATTCCCGTAGTATCTCAATTCTCAGACGTTTTCTGTCATACCCTGGCTTTTGCGGAAACGTGATTATTGGTGTGACTTCTTAATACCATAGCATTCAATCATAACCATGCTATATGATAAAAAAAACTAGTAGATGTTCATCCATATATTAAGTTTGAAAATACCACAACACAAATTGTCTGAAACGTTGATACCGATTTTAAGTTATAAACCACAACATGTTTTAATGAGTTCATGAAGACTCGACAAAAGAACATAAATAAAACTCGAGTTTAGAAACATGTATCTCGTCCAGGAATAAGATACATCTCCTAAACCCTACTGACTTGGATGACATCCTTTATTTATAACGCAGCTTGGAAACATGCAACACCTACCAGATCCACTTAGTTCCCTGAAATACATGTAATTTGAAAAACATCAACAAAAGTTGAGCGAGTTCATGTGATTGTGTATGAATAAACCTTTAAGTATGTATGTCTGTATGTATGTATGTATGTCCCTGGTATGTAGCAATAAGGAAAAACCGATCACCAATGGGTTGCAAAGCCAATGGTATGTGTGAAATGGTGCAGGAAAACTCAAACCTAGCAGATTTGTCTCCGGGAATAAGACATAGTCACCACATGGGCCACCCTGGTCCGCATGGGTGTGGGCTCGCTACACCCAAATAGATCTATCACTCATGTCCCTCGGTCCTACGATGAGGATTAATGGCCTTAAGTGTTATACCCACCACCACATGATCAAGCAGTAACCCTCCTTAAGCTAATCATACCATGTATAAAACGTTTGTAAACAATTGTAACATGTATTTCACCCCCGAAGTTATAAAACTGAAAATAGTTAAAAGAAAATGGGGGACATGAACTCACAGTCTTGCGTCTTCTGTGCTCGTAACTCAAGTCTCCTCAGCAAACACGACTCCCTACAATGTACTAGGGTCTATTAGACGAACAGGCCGTGCCTTGCCTTAGTATTTACGTTTTTGAGTTACATTTCTTTTAATATTATCCCAAGTTATAATTTCTTGTCAAAATAATAATTATTTTAACTTTAAATTATATTTAATTTTGGAATAATTTGCTAAACAATATTTTTGTAACTATACTTCTCAAGTATTTATTTTCGTATTTCCTTCCCAAGGATGGGGGTATCTCATACATTTACATTTGCATTCTTATATTTGTATAACTTGCCATGTATTGGCGTCGTATTCCGGTGTATTATTCCAAATAAAAATATGCCAATATATTCTCAATATATATCTCCAAAACAATATATTTTCAAGTCTCACTTAGAAAATATATATAAACTTATTTTGTCCAAATTAATGCATTTCAAGAAAATATATATATTTCCCAAAATCATATATCTTCTATATATACTAAGAAAAATATATTTTTACTTCCCAAAAATAATATATTTTTCTCCTTGTCAAAATATGATATAACTTTGTAATATTTACAAAAAATCATATTTTCATTTCTTGTATCCAAAATAATATTTACCAAAAATATATTTATAACGGTGTTTTCCGGAATATTTTGTAAGTTACGTTCTGGCGTTCGGTTTCCCAATATCATGTGTGTAACTTATATATTTATTCCTTTGTGATTTTTGGTATTATCTTGGATTGTAAATTTCTTGGTATTTGTCAAGTTATATTATTTTAACCTTAAATAATATAACTAGTTCACAAAATATACAAACATTCACACATGTGTCTTCTATATATATATATATAGTTAGCCATTTTTATTTATAAAAACCAACCTCAAATACTTGTATTTTTGTAACAAAATCTATGGCAAAGTTTATATTGAAAACCATAGTTAAAACTCACTAGTAAATATTTGTTAGAAAAGTATTTTTCTAAGTGTTCATATTTTTAGAAAATTTTGCCATAGTTTCCCCCAAAATGGAGGTGTCCATGCTTTTAAAGCATATCATTTTCTTTTCAAAAATCATCACAAACAATCAACATTCAATCCCTAAACAACTTACACTTACCAAGTGCAAAAACTATACAATTTACATAACAACATGAACTTGATCTTTCACAAAAACTTGTAGTAACTTGGTAGTGTTTTAAGTAGGTTTAGTTACCCTTTAAAGTGTGTTTACTTCTTTAAAAATCTCATTCTTGAAAGATTTGGATGTTTACAACTTACTAGATGATTTTTCCAAAAATCATTCTCTTGAATTTTTCTTGTAAACAAAGTGTTCTTATACTTGTTTCAACACTAGAAACATGATTAGTTCTTTTAAAACAATGTTCATGTAAATCTTTGTGATTTAGCTTGGTTTCTTTGGAAAACTATTTTAGAAATCATCCACTTACAAGACTTGTATTTTGTTTAAATCATCATCTCATGAAAACAACTTTTATTATTCAAGTTCATGTAAACATAAAGCATGATGATCTTGGTTTTTCACAAGATCACCACCCTAACTTACCAGATCATGTGTTTAATCACAATCTAGTAGGTTCCATATGATGTCTAACATCACTAACACTAATAATCAATCAACAAGAAGCAAATAATCACAAATCAACAAGTATTCATATGTTTATAAGCTTATGTTAGAGATTCAAGAATATGTCTTTTAGTGTTCATCATGTTTAACAATGTACAACATCTTTTAATCATCAAAATATGAAGTAACAAAGGGTTATGAGAGTCTTACAACTAGCACAAAGGCTAGGGAAGAACACAAGAGGTTGAAGATGACAAATGTGGAGGATAATAGCAAATGATGAAGGTCCTTCAAGATGTAAGACCACCAAACCTTTTTAAACACCTTCTTGCACCTTGTGGATACTTGAGATTGGATGAACTTGAGTGGAGAATGATGGTGGGGTGGGTGGTTGTTCTCGGCCGAATGGGAGGAAGAGAGGATGGAGATGAAGTGTGGTGTGAAGTGTGAGGTCATGTATTCTTATAATCCATCTAATGCTATTATCCAATGTGTATTATGTTTGATAAGTACACTACATAATCTTCCACCAAATCAAATGAGATTATATAAGATCTAGCAAGATTGAGAAGATCAAGGTGGGGTCACATAAGTGACCGTCCACTTTAGGGGGGGGGGGGGGGCGGTCTTGGTTTGGTTTAAATGGTAAGCTAAGTGATTAAGTTAGATTTCAAGTGCATAGATTAGTGTTTATGTGTATCATGCATTATATAGTGTGTTAGGGTGTTCGGGGATCATAACTAGCTCAAAAACATTAAAACAATGTCTCTAGTATAATTTTGGTGTTTCGGGTAGTGTCCGGTTGTTCGGTTAGATACCGGTTCATTAAAGTGTCAAACTTTATCGTTTAGTGTTCTTTAAGTACTCTTTTGTGACACTTTTAATTCCCGACACTTAGGAAAACATTCAGGACCATTTAATCATATTTTTGCATATAACTAGCTTGTCAAAATGCTGATTTATGCTGAAATATGCAGAATTCTGCACTTTATGTGAGTTTTAGGCGCTTTACGGCACTCAAACTATCCCTTAGAAAAGCAGTTTTGCGGTCCTTACTTCCCTACACACTATACTAGTGTAAAACTTGGTTTCTGGCTCATACTGGGTCTCAAAACACTGTCTGTCTATGTGCTGAACCCCGTCAGCATATTCCTGTTTTATCCGTTAACTGTGCTATCTGTGCTTTGTGCATCATGTATGCCAATATGGTTTGCATGTAATAATGATATGTCATCATGAAATATGTGATGCACATGTAAGTATGATGCAGTAATCAGAAAGCAGTTTAAGTCATTAATTGTAATTTAGCACAATCATTAAGCATTGATCAAAATTAATTAATTGTACGGATGGTGTATTTTTTACGGTTGTCACATTCTCCCCCTGTTAAGAAAATTTCGTCCTCGAAATTTATACTACCTTAACTCCCTAGGGTCACATCATGCGTGTATGTATATGGATAATGTTGAGGTAGATAACCACAAAACCGAATAAAATCTTATTCACATCAGGTGATTTCAGGGATATATCTCAACACAAGAACCCAATGATTAAAAGGTATGTATTCTAGCATTTGATGTCAAAGGGCACGAGATGTATAGATGTATAATCTAGCGTAACTTAGTTATCAGAGGTGTAACAAAGGAGTTTTGACCCATGGATTCTCAAACAATCGGTCACAATACGCAAACGGGTTTTCACAAACCATAGCATCCGCTAAATGAACTCAAAACCAACAACTTGAATATGAAAAAGATCTGTCAACTTTTGAATAAATAAATGGTAAGGATTAGTGTGTTAACATTCTTGAATTGCGAAAATACACCGAATGAAATACAAGCGAATCTGGTGTCTCATTGTCTTGATTTGTAGTTGCATCAGGAATGTTTAAATGACAAGTCAAACAAAAGTATATGTAGTTTTGTGTGAAACGATTGACCATGATTAACACTAGCTATACCACAAGGTGTCGTAATTGACATATTTCAACAATAGCGGTGACCGAACAAGTCCACCGTGCTTGGAATCAAAGGAAAGTGTATTGAAACAATTCTGAAAGTTTAATTTAAATAGCGTCTTGGAGTTTTCAATCGAATATGGAACATCAAAGAACTACTGTTTCTGATTGAAGATGGAAAACAATAAACACTGCAAGGTATTCAATTTGTAACGAAAGAATCATTAGGAGGTACACCGTGATATGAAATGAATCTAGGTACCATTGTCTTAACACACAACTGTGTTGAGACTGCTTTAATTGTGATAAACAAAACGGATTTAGAACAATTAAATCCGTGTATAGGGTGCGTAACTAAATTAGCGCAAGCTTCAATTCTGTGAAAGTATCGCCGCAAGGTATCGAAACCAATCAAACGATTTAGTGGAGTCGTAGACCAACCAAGTCTGCTACGACTCGAAATGAAAGAATCTTTGCAAAAATATTTGAATATGATGCTCTCAATACATCATATGACGTCTTAGACTGAATATGCGAAATGGATAAGTTCAAGCAATTGAACTTGTAATCCGACAATAAATGTATGTATCAACAAGGGAATCTCAGCATGGTTATGAAGATAAACCATGAGTGTAACTTGAAAGAAAAGAAGTCTCAAGAAAGTGTGTTGTCTTGGTAACAAAAGAGCCAACAATTACAATAATGTAGGTCATTTGAATCACAAATCAGTAATTAGATTTAGCAAAATAATATTTGAATTTCAATGAAGCGTTTATTCGAAACGAAACCACATGCGTAGCAAAAGGTGCATATGTGACATATAGGTTTCCGAGTACTGAAACAATGAGTATTTGCTAAAATAAAGAAATGACCAAGTATCGAAGCAAATGTGTGTTCGCTCTCAGCGAAGAAAATTGGCGCGATGCAACTACCATTAGGGGAGTAGGGATGCAAACATCTACTTGCTAGAAGCAAGAGTGAAAATTTCAACAAAAGAAATTTGAGTACTTTATCTGTTTGGTCAATTGAAATAGCATATATGTCAGAATAATAGGTTTTGCTTGAGTCAATAGGTGTGGTTCCTAAGTGACAACCTTTATAAGTTTTGATCTGGGTTCCCAAAGGATTAAGCATATGTTTTCTAGGTTCTCAAAGTCTCGTATTCTGTGTAAAACCGTTTTACGCATAGCGCAGGAAACACGACCTTTGTATAGGTTTAAAACAAGTTATTGTCCCACAATTCCCCGGTATACTTTCTTCCTGAATTCACATATAATGACACTCAATCATCGATCCGTTCTTAAAATAGTAGTTGGGTCCTCATAGTTGGCTAAATAAATAATTCGTTAATCCTCAGCAAGAGTTACTGACTCTTGTTGGTTAGCTTGTTCGGCTCCTGGTAGTTGATGCTCATTTGAAAATCATTGTCCTTCTTCTTGACGAGCAGAACCGGGGTTACCCCAAACGGGAAACTTGGTATGTTAGCTTCCTTCTCTATCATCTACTGAAGCTACACTGACAATCCTTGCTTCTCCGAAGGTGTAAGTCGCTAAGGTGCATTGACTGTAGGCGCGGCGCCTGGAATTAAATCGATGCGAAATTCGATTTGTCGTTGAGGAGATGATTCTGGCAAGTCTTTGGGGAAGGCTTCAGGATATTCCCTTATCACAGGGATATCTTCGAGTTTTGGTTCTTCGGCTTCCTTGTCCACGACAATGAGCCAAGAAGGCAACACATCCTTTGCGCGAAAACCTCCGTGTCTTCAAGCACTAGTAGTTTGTAGAGGCGTATCCTGCTTTATGAGTCATGATTGCTTCGTCGCTCATCATCGGGGTGTGGATAACAACCACCGTTTGATTGCTCGACAACTGGTCCATCCCAGTTACCACGTCGAGGCTTCCCATTAACTAGTTCTATCGAATGCGGGTCATCTAACTTATCCCTTTACTAAATCAAGTATATTCTTAAATTCATGAGATACGAAGCTATGGTCGGCACTGGTATCAAATAACATAGATGCAAAATTTTTGGTTGACAGAGAACGTACCAGCAACCACATCTGGATCTTGGCTTGCTTCACGAGCTCTGATGTTGGATGCTCCTTCACGGTCTTGGTTACTCCTCCTTGGGCACTCTTTCCTAAAATGCCCCACGCTCCCACATCTGTAGCAGCCCGGAATCTTATCATTATTACTTCCGCCTTGGTTGTTGTCATTACTTCCTCCTTTTATGGGACTCTTCGCCCAACAGGCATCCTTGTTGTGTCCTCTCTTTCTGCACCTACCGCACTTAGGCTTCTGGCATCGACCTTCATGGTAAAACTTGCACTTATCACATCTCGGCTTAGTCCCCAAGTAAATCTTAACATCGGCTTGATTGTTGTTAGGGCAATCTTTCTTGAAATGCCCTTTGTCCCCACAGTCAAAACAACCTCGAATATGTTTTTGTTCATCATTGGCCCTACTTTGATAGTCGTTGTTGCCGTTGTTTCCTTCGTGATTTCTGTCGCCATCTTGACCTTCGTTTCCATGTCCCGTACCGATCTGACACGTCTCCTTGACATGCCCTACTTTGTCGCAGACATCACTTCTTCCATACCTACATGACCCAGCGTGATGAAGTGGGCAGTTATCGCACTTAGGTAGGATGCCCATGTACTCCTTTCCCTTTTTGGCTTTGCTCGTTCGGTTATCCTCCTGGAAGTCAGTGAGCTTCCTTTTGTCCTTTCCGGATGACTCTACGTGAGTTTCTTTCTTCTCGTCAGGGTTTGAAAGCTCTTCCAGCCTAATCGCTTCTTTACTGAGTGCCGCATTTAACTTGACCGCATCGATGGTTGTTGGCGGAGCTGATACCGCCATTAAGTGCAGGATCTGAGGCACCAGTCCCAGATGAATGGCTCCATCCTTTTCAACTCTGGTTCCACTAGGTACGGAACAACCCGCGACAGATCGTGAAGTTTTTGCACGTACTCCGCCACATTTGGACCTTCCATCTTTAGCTTCCAGAATTCGAATTCCAGCTTCTAGATCGCCATCTGAGAACAATATTCCTTACGCATCATTTCCTTCAGCTCACCCCATGTTAAAGCATTCGTAGCAGCTCTGCCCATTATTCGAATCTGAGAGTTCCACCATGACCAGGCCCCATCTTGAAACAATCCTGACGCATATGGGACTTGTTGCTCTGGCGTACATCCGCTCATTCAAAAGACAGAATCCATATTTTCGGTCCATTTCACAAAGGCTATGGCACCTCCAGTGCCGTCGAAATTTGGAGGCTCGCAGTTGAGGAACTGCCAGTAGGTACAGCCATGAGGTGGGTTGTTTTCTGAGGTACCCCTGCTGGGTTCAGAGCGCAGGGCCTCGTGCTGTGCTATCGCTTGTAAAATCAGTTCTTGTAACTCAGCCTCTGTTGTGAGCAATCGTGTTTCTCTTTGTGGAGACATCTTCTAAAAGAAGATGGCGTTGGTCAGGTCATAACAAGTATAGTAAGTACATGTAATAATATTTATCAATGCAAGTAAACACATAACATCCCAATCATAACGTAAGCAAGTAATTCAACAATGTATGTAATGAGAATGTTGC
Source organism: Helianthus tuberosus (assembly GCA_030545235.1). Lineage (NCBI taxonomy): Eukaryota > Viridiplantae > Streptophyta > Magnoliopsida > Asterales > Asteraceae > Helianthus > Helianthus tuberosus. The sequence continues at coordinate 179,201,780 of CM060368.1, forward strand.
GATTGAGCTTTCATATATCAAATGACCACGAATACAGTTTTACATGTTCTACAATGTACCATACATCAAAAGGGACTACAGGGTCACATCACCCTTGTCCAAATCGTCTATCAAACTACAACAGTCAAAAGGTCAAAGAGTGGTCTTCAAAAGGCTGTGCAATCTGGGCTCAATAGCTACACTCTCACCAAAAGTACGCTACCTGCATAAAACCAAAAACTGATATGCTGATGGTGGAGGAGGAGGAGGTGGAGGAACGAAAAGCAACCTGCGCAAATGCGCTAAATCCTCCTCAAGAGCATGAATGATACGCAGCAGGTAACTAATCTGCTACTCCATAGTAAGGAAACGAACGTCAAAATCTGGGTATGGCAGAAGAGGAGCCGGTGGAGTCGCGAATGGTGACGGAAAAGTGCAAGGTGGAGGACGTGGAATGCTCTCTAACTCCATGACTCTACGGCATAACAACTCCTGCTGGAGCTGTAATGACAAAAGCAGATCATCCCTCGTGTAACCAGTGTAATGTGAAAGATGGTACGGATCAGAAACAGGCATCGTATTGGGCGGAAACCAAATCAGTGGCTCGCCCGATGGTGCAGAAGCAAAAGGAGCAGTATGTGTAAACTGTGGCATGAAGTGATCGGCTGCTGACACAGGAGGAATATGACTGGGCTACTGACTCAATGGTCCTTCCCCTGGTCGGGGAGGAGGGATATCCTGCAAGAATGTGATCGGCAAATCTGTGCGGTGCATATCTGACACATGTGGGTGAAACGGGGCAACGTCGACAGGTGCATGAGTGGGTGCAGGTGGGGGAGTAACAGGTCTAACAAAAGGTGGCAAGTCATCATCGTCCTCTATCCACCCATTGTGGGTGAATGCATATCTGGGGTCAATCTGGGCTGCAAAAGGAGCATGGTCAATAGGTGCAGGGATCGGGTCAGGAAAAGGTGGTGCAGCAACTGGAATGTCAACGGGTACAGGGTCATGCTCAGGCAGAGGGTCGTGTGCCGGTGTAGGCTCGGGTGCAATCATAGGCTCAGGGTCAGCTGGTGCAAGCTCAAGATCAGCGGGTACATCAAAGAGCTGGTCATCAGGAACGAACTCGATCTCATGCTCAGGATCAAAGTCGTGTGGAAAGACAGGTGCCTCAAAAGGCTGATCATCGGGGACAAAATCAATCTCATGCTCAGGGTCAAAGTCAGGATCAAACTCATCATCAAACTCAAAGTCCTGCGGAGGAACAGGTGCGGCCAACATAGCTGTGTCAGAATCAGAATCGGTGGGATATCGCTGCAATCCCAGTGCATGTAAAGTAGTAGATGACACATACTCGAATGAATCAGGACCAGAATGGTCAGATGAAATCTTAACGACAGGAATCTTGATAAGCGGAACAGCATTGACATCAGCGACTGGAGCTCCATCATCCTGGGCACCCTCAGGGGGACCCTCAATAAAAAGATCGATATCATCGTCAGACATGGCATCAAGAGGCAAATCCTCGAGAGGAAATGCAGCGAGGGGTAAAGGAGCAGGGATCGGAACCAGAAGTAGATCCCCGCCAGGAAAACCATCAGCTAGCGGTATATCATCGCCAAAATCCGGCAAAGCAAAAGGCTGAAAGTCATCATCATCGCTACTCTCAGTGTCAGAAGTGAAAACCTCAGGGTCTGTGGCCATCTCATCATCTGAAACTATGGCCATAGGGTCTACGGTATCGGATACTCCACTCTCAGAAGAGGACATGGTTTCTGTAACAAAACAATCACACATATGCCCCACGGTGGGTGCCAAACTGTTTTGGTAAAAAATCAGATATGATCAGAATGAACAAAATTTCTTAGAAATGAAGCACCAATTGCCCCACGGTGGGCGCCCAACTGTTTTGGTAAAAAAATCAGACTAGGATAATGTAACCAAATCTTATTTTGTGAGGTGTGATGCTTGAATGAATGAACGAATGTATGAACAACTTGTAAATGAAATGAACAAGAGACACAAGGATTTATATGAGGAAAAAGCCCTTGATCAATATATGATCTCCGGCATAAAAAACCTCGGGTGATGGAAACTACCGATCACCAACTATATTTAACAAGTAAAGGTTACAATTCGGGATGATAACAAGCTTGTTACAAGGATCACTAGTGTGCAAAATGTGAAATCGCCAATATGTTGCAGAGAGTTTTCGAGTGTGTGTGTTTGCTAACTTCTTCTTACTATTCAAGCTCGTTATCCCCTTATAAAAATAGAAATAAACTAAATAACAACCAATCCGCAAATTATGCTAGCTTCCCACGACTTTCATAACGGTAATACAAGCCATGCACGTGTAGAATAATATAGCATATTCTCCTGGAATCTCGGCAAGACTAAGTCCCATGCGAATACCCCTGTAAAACAAGTTCAAATATAGTGGAAACAACCGTTAGTGTAAGGATAATAATGAGGATCCTGGATCCTTAAACCTGCAACGTCTTCTGAGGATCCTTAATTCAAACAGAATTGAGGATCCGTGATCCTGGCTGCACTTAAGGATCCGTGATCCTTAGGTTTAGAAAATCCATCCCTAACAGGAAGAATGTAGGTTCTACTTCTGCACCTTATTGTAGGGCCTGCAAGAAGAAGCATTCAGGAAGATGCTCCACCTACTGCAATTTTTGCAAGATCCCAGGACATAAAGAGGAAGACTGTAGGAAGAAACCTAGTAATGGAGTATGCTTTAATTGTGGAGAAAAGGGACATATAAAGCCGAACTGTCCGAAACTAGCTCTATTTGACTCTGGTGCGAACCAAAGTTTCATTAATACTTCATTTTGCAAAATTCTCAACCAACCATTAACTAAACTCCAACAAGAATATCTAGTAGAAACAGCAAATGGGGAATCCATTAAGATAACTGAAATCTTGCAGGGAGCAAGAATAGAAATTCTAAACCAAGATTTTACTGCTAATCTTTACCCAATGAATCTGGCTGGATTTGATATTGTATTAGGAATGGATTGGTTAATGACCAATAAATCCAGTATTCTATGTGATCAAAAGTCAATCCAAATAAGTTCACCAAAGGGTGAAAAGATCACAATTAAAGGAAATAAGCCATCTAGATCCACGAAATTTATCTCTGTGATGAAAACTGCAAGTTGTGCAGGGAAAGGATCCCTAGTGTATATGATTTCCATAATCATTAACACTAAAGGAAAAGAATTGAAAGATATTCCCGTAGTATCTCAATTCTCAGACGTTTTCTGTCACACCCTGGCTTTTGCGGAAGCGTGATTATTGGTGTGACTTCTTAATACCATAGCATTCAATCATAACCATGCTATATGATAAAAAACTAGTAGATGTTCATCCATATATTAAGTTTGAAAATACCACAACACAAATTGTCTGAAACGTTGATACCGATTTTAAGTTACAAACCACAACATGTTTTAATGAGTTCATGAAGACTCGACAAAAGAACATAAATAAAACTCGAGTTTAGAAACATGTATCTCGTCCAGGAATAAGATACATCTCCTAAATCCTACTGACTTGGATGACATCCTTTATTTATAACGCAGCTTGGAAACATGCAACACCTGCCAGATCCACTTAGTTCCCTGAAATACATGTAATTTGAAAAACATCAACAAAAGTTGAGCGAGTTCATGTGATTGTGTATGAATAAACCTTTAAAGTATGTCTGTATGTATGTATGTCCCTGGTATGTAGCAATAAGGAAAAACAGATCACCAATGGGTTGCAAAGCCAATGGTATGTGTGAAATGGTGCAGGAAAACTCAAACCTAGCAGATTTGTCTCCGGGAATAAGACATAGTCACCACATGGGCCACCCTGGTCCGCATGGGTGTGGGCTCGCTACACCCAAATAGATCTATCACTCATGTCCCTCGGTCCTACGACGAGGATTAATGGCCTTAAGTGTTATACCCACCACTCACATGATCAAGCAGTAACCCTCCTTAAGCTAATCATACCATGTATAAAACGTTTGTAAACAATTGTAACATGTATTTCACCCCCGAAGTTATAAAACTGAAAACAATTAAAAGAAAAGGGGGGACATGAACTCACAGTCTTGCGTCTTCTGTGCTCGTAACTCAAGTCTCCTCAGCAAACACGACTCCCTACAATGTACTAGGGTCTATTAGACGAACGGGTCGTGCCTTGACTTAGTATTTACGTTTTTGAGTTACGTTTCTTTTAATATTATCCCAAGTTATAATTTCTTGTCAAAATAATAATTATTTTAACTTTAAATTATATTTAATTTTGAAATAATTTGCTAAACAATATTTTTGTAACTATACTTCTCAAGTATTTATTTTCGTATTTCCTTCCCAAGGATGGGGGTATCTCATACATTTACATTTGCATTCTTATATTTGTATAACTTGCCATGTATTGGCGTCGTATTCCGGTGTATTATTCCAAATAAAAATATGCCAATATATTCTCAATATATATCTCCAAAACAATATATTTTCAAGTCTCACTTAGAAAATATATATAAACTTATTTTGTCCAAATTAATGCATTTCAAGAAAATATATATATTTCCCAAAATCATATATCTTCTATATATACTAAGAAAAATATATTTTTACTTCCCAAAAATAATATATTTTTCTCCTTGTCAAAATATGATATAACTTTGTAATATTTACAAAAAATCATATTTTCATTTCTTGTATCCAAAATAATATTTACCAAAAATATATTTATAACGGTGTTTTCCGGAATATTTTGTAAGTTACGTTCTGGCGTTCGGTTTCCCAATATCATGTGTGTAACTTATATATTTATTCCTTTGTGATTTTTGGTATTATCTTGGATTGTAAATTTCTTGGTATTTGTCAAGTTATATTATTTTAACCTTAAATAATATAACTAGTTCACAAAATATACAAACATTCACACATGTGTCTTCTATATATATATATATAGTTAGCCATTTTTATTTATAAAAACCAACCTCAAATACTTGTATTTTTGTAACAAAATCTATGGCAAAGTTTATATTGAAAACCATAGTTAAAACTCACTAGTAAATATTTGTTAGAAAAGTATTTTTCTAAGTGTTCATATTTTTAGAAAATTTTGCCATAGTTTCCCCCAAAATGGAGGTGTCCATGCTTTTAAAGCATATCATTTTCTTTTCAAAAATCATCACAAACAATCAACATTCAATCCCTAAACAACTTACACTTACCAAGTGCAAAAACTATACAATTTACATAACAACATGAACTTGATCTTTCACAAAAACTTGTAGTAACTTGGTAGTGTTTTAAGTAGGTTTAGTTACCCTTTAAAGTGTGTTTACTTCTTTAAAAATCTCATTCTTGAAAGATTTGGATGTTTACAACTTACTAGATGATTTTTCCAAAAATCATTCTCTTGAATTTTTCTTGTAAACAAAGTGTTCTTATACTTGTTTCAACACTAGAAACATGATTAGTTCTTTTAAAACAATGTTCATGTAAATCTTTGTGATTTAGCTTGGTTTCTTTGGAAAACTATTTTAGAAATCATCCACTTACAAGACTTGTATTTTGTTTAAATCATCATCTCATGAAAACAACTTTTATTATTCAAGTTCATGTAAACATAAAGCATGATGATCTTGGTTTTTCACAAGATCACCACCCTAACTTACTAGATCATGTGTTTAATCACAATCTAGTAGGTTCCATATGATGTCTAACATCACTAACACTAATAATCAATCAACAAGAAGCAAATAATCACAAATCAACAAGTATTCATATGTTTATAAGCTTATGTTAGAGATTCAAGAATATGTCTTTTAGTGTTCATCATGTTTAACAATGTACAACATCTTTTAATCATCAAAATATGAAGTAACAAAGGGTTATGAGAGTCTTACAACTAGCACAAAGTCTAGGGAAGAACACAAGAGGTTGAAGATGACAAATGTGGAGGATAATAGCAAATGATGAAGGTCCTTCAAGATGTAAGACCACCAAACCTTCTTAAACACCTTCTTGCACCTTGTGGATACTTGAGATTGGATGAACTTGAGTGGAGAATAATGGTGGGGTGGGTGGTTGTTCTCGGCCGAATGGGAGGAAGAGAGGAGGGAGATGAAGTGTGGTGTGAAGTGTGAGGTCATGTATTCTTATAATCCATCTAATGCTATTATCCAATGTGTATTATGTTTGATAAGTACACTACATAATCTTCCACCAAATCAAATGAGATTATATAAGATCTAGCAAGATTGAGAAGATCAAGGTGGGGTCACATAAGTGACCGTCCACTTTAGGGGGGGGGGGGGGTCTTGGTTTGGTTTAAATGGTAAGCTAAGTGATTAAGTTAGATTTCAAGTGCATAGATTAGTGTTTATGTGTATCATGCATTATATAGTGTGTTAGGGTGTTCGGGGATCATAACTAGCTCAAAAACATTAAAACAATGTCTCTAGTATACTTTTAGTGTTTCGGGTAGTGTCCGGTTTTTCGGTTAGATACCGGTTCATTAAAGTGTCAAACTATATCGTTTAGTGTTCTTTAAGTACCCTTTTGTGACACTTTTAATTCCCGACACTTAGGAAAACATTCAGGACCATTTAATCATATTTTTGCATATAACTAGCTTGTTAAAATGCTGATTTATGCTGAAATATGCAGAATTCTGCACTTTATGTGAGTTTTAGGCGCTTTACGGCACTCAAACTATCCCTTAGAAAAGCAGTTTTGCGGTCCTTACTTCCCTACACACTATACTAGTGTAAAACTTGGTTGCTGGCTCATACTGGGTCTTAAACACTGTCTGTCTATATGCTGAACCCCGTCAGCATATTCCTGTTTTATCCGTTAACTGTGCTAACTGTGCTTTGTGCATCATGTATGCCAATATGGTTTGCATGTAATAATGATGTGTCATCATGAAATATGTGATGCACATGTAAGTATGATGCAGTAATCAGAAAGCAGTTTAAGTCATTAATCGTAATTCAGCACAGTCATTAAGCATTGATCAAAATTAATTAATTGTACGGATGGTGTATTTTTTACGGTTGTCACATTTTCCCAGAAGAATTACCAGGACTACCGCCAGATAGAAAAGTTGAATTCAGAATTCATCTGCTACCAGGAACCGCACCAATTGCCAAGGCACCTTATCGTTTGGCGCCAGCAGAGATACAAGAGCTAAAGAAACAGTTGGACGAACTTTTAGAGAGGATTCATACAGCCAAGTTCATCACCTTGGGGAGCACCAATCTTGTTCGTAAAAAAGAAAGACGGGTCAATGCGTATGTGCATTGATTACCGAGAATTAAACAAAGTCACGATTAAAAATCGGCACCCATTACCGAGAATCGATGATCTGTTTGATCAACTGCAAGGAGCTCGATTTTTCTCAAAAATCGATTTACGCTCAGGATATCATCAATTAAAGGTATAGGAAGAGGACATTCCTAAGACCACCTTTAGAATAAGGTATGGTCATTATGAATTTACCATCATGCCATTTGGTTTAACCAATGCCCCTGCCGCATATATGGACATGATGAACAGAATATGTAAACCATATCTGGATAAATTAATAATTTTTTTTATAGATGATATTCTCATTTACTCTAAGAGTAAAGAGGAACATGCAGCACATCTGCATGCACTTTTAAATTTGCTGAGAAAAGAAAAACTTTATGCTAAATTTTCGAAATGTGAATTTTGGTTAGAAGAAGTGCAATTTCTTGGACATTTAGTTAATCATGAAGGAATTCATGTGTATTCCACAAAGATTGAGGCGATTACTAAATGGAAAGTCCCTGAATCACCAACGGAGGTAAGCAGTTTTCTAGGACTGGCAGGTTATTATAGACGGTTTATCCGAATTTTTTCTAGAATAGCCATTCCCTTAACCAAATTAACCTGTAAATCTGTTAAGTTTGAATGGGGACCAAAACAAGAAGAAGCCTTTAGAATTCTTAAGCAAAGATTAACCAACGCACCTATACTAGCGTTACCAGAATGAACTGAAGACTTTGAAGTCTATTGTGACGCTTCTAAGTTAGGTTATGGATGTGTGTTGATGCAATGTCAAAAGGTTATAGCCTATGCTTCTAGACAACTTAAGAATCATGAAGAGAATTATTCAACCCATGATTTAGAGTTAGGAGCCATAATTTTTGCCCTTAAGATTTGGAGACACTATTTATATGGAAATAAATTTGTTGTCTTCACTGATCATAAGAGTTTAAGGTACATTTTTGGGCAAAAAGAGTTAAACATGAGACAAAGACGCTGGATGGAATTTCTTAGTGATTATGATTGTAATATCCAGTATCATGCAGGAAAGGCTAATGTAGTAGCTGATGCTTTAAGTCGAAAGTATCACGAAAAGCCAAAGAGAGTACGTTCTCTTAAATTAAATCTGCAGATAGATTTAAATGAACAAATTAGAAAAGTACAAGAATCAGTAATCAAAGACGATACTGAAAAATTGAAAGGAATGATTAAGGAATTAGAACAAGGAACAAATGGAATTTGGAGATTCCATAAGAAAAGGACGTGGATACCCAAACAAGGAAACCTACGCCACAGAATTTTAGAAGAAGCCCATAAGTCTAAGTATATGATATATCCTGGAAGTGATAAGATGTATCAGGACTTAAGAAAGAATTTCTGGTGGATATGAATGAAAAAGGATATCATAGGTTATGTTGCCAAGTGTTTAACCTGTTCACAGGTTAAAGCTGAGCATAAAAAACCCTCAGGTTTATTGCAACAATTGGAAATGCATGTATGGAAATGGGAGTTGATAACAATGGACTTTATTACCAAATTACCCAAGACAAGAAAAGGTAATGATACAATCTGGGTGATTGTAGATAGGTTAACCAAGTCTGCTCATTTCTTTCCGATGAAGGAAACTTTCAGTATGGAACAATTAGCCAAGTTGTATGTAAATGAAATAGTTTCATTACATGGAATTCCTTTATCTATTATTTCTGATAGAGATAGCCGTTTTACTTCTCATTTTTGGACAAGTTTCCAAAAAGCAATGGGAACCAAGTTAAATCTAAGCACCGCTTATCATCCTCAAATGGATGGACAAAGCGAAAGAACCATTCAGACAATGGAAGATATGCTTAGAGCTTGTGTAATTGATTTCGGAGGAAATTGGGACGATCATCTACCATTAATAGAATTTTTCTATAATAACAACTATCATACCAGTATCAATGTTGCACCATTTGAAGCACTTTATGGAAGAAAGTGCCGAACCCCAGTCTGTTGGGCAGAAATTGGAGAAAAGCAATTGTCTGGACCAGAGATAATACAAGAAACAATAGACAAGATTATTCAAGTCAAGGAACAACTAAAAGCAGCTCGCGATCGCCAAAAGAGTTATGCTGATAACAGGCGAAAGCCATTGGAGTTTCAGGTAGGAGATAAGGTATTATTAAAAGTTTCTCCTTGGAAAGGAGTAGTCAGATTCATTAAAAGGGGAAAGTTGAGTCTCAGGTATGTTGGACCTTTTGAGATTTTTAGAAGAATAGGACCTGTAGCTTATCAGCTACAACTGCCAGAGGAAATGGCAGGAATACATGATGTATTTCATGTATGTAATCTCAAAAAGTGCTTAGCTGATAAATCATTAATGGTACCTCTTAAGGACATAGAGGTAAATGAAAACCTTAAGTTTGTAGAAAGACCTCTACAAATTGAAGACAGGAAAGTCAAGAATCTTAAACACAAGAGATTAGTTCTGGTCAAAGTGAAATGGAATTCCAAGAGAGGACCAGAATATACGTGGGAGCTTGAATCAGAAATGCAGAAGAAATACCCACACCTGTTCCAGTAGACCTCGAGGACGAGTCCTAAAACAAGGTTGGGAGGATATAACAACCCTCCTAAAATATTTATATAACACCCTATACGCCCTAAAATATACCCCGTATACGAGATTTGGCCCTAAATACCTTTAATTTTATAAAAATAAAATAAAAACATAATTTAATGGTTCCTCGCGGGGCGCGATGAAGACAACAAGAGCTGTCGCGGGCCGCAACCCCCTTGACACCAAGCGCAGTTCGGAGCCGTCACGTGTCGTGATCGTGTCGAACCTACCCCATGACTGGTCAAGGCTAGGGCCTACCTTGCCTAGCTCGCAGGCCGCAAAGCCCCACCCTGTTTCTGTCGTGGGGCGCGAGAAAGTCGAAATCAGGCACTATAAATAGATGCCATCGGCTTCAGTCCCAACTCGCTCAAAATTTCAAAATCTCTCTCTCTCTATTCTGAAGTATAAGAATTATAACGGGCATAATACCCCCCCCCCCCCCTAATTAGCAAAGCTCTGCCTCGTTGTAAGTATTTTAACCCCCGATTACGTATTAGATACGCTGCCCGATTGATCTAGTGCTCCGTAACGACTGTCGAGGCTCTGCCCGGCGTAGTTGTTGGAGTTCTGTCTCGGGGAGGGTATAACTAATGTAAATTGGGTTATTATACTAACGCGTGTGCATTGTTTTAATTAATAAATTATAACCAGAAAGTTACAAGGAAAATACCTAAATTAGCAATGTGAGTAATCTCCTTTTTGTGAAACCTTTTTGTAAACTGTTTTTACAAAACCTCAATTGTTTTACATTATAATGAGCTGTGATTGAGTATTTGTAATTCTACAATTATCGTCGGTATGTTGGGGTTTTGTATACAAAATTTGTTACTACACTGTGAGTAGTAACATGACCACAAGTCAGGATTGACAGTGCCGTGGGTGGTAATTAAAGTAAGAATTGGAAACAAATATAATTGCGAGATCGCCCTCAATACTGTAAAATGATAAAAACCTGTTTTGATTCAACTGGGATTCACTCACCAGTATTTCCCACTGACAAATGTTTTTAAAACGCGTCTCAGGTAACAAGATGTGAAAGCCAAATAGAAGCCAGCTGGACAGCACTGAAGGCTTGGAAAATGTGGCTATAAAAGTTACCTAAATAAAGAAGATGTTTTATTTAAATAAATTAGGGTTTATCCCTAAAGACATGTTTGTAATGGAAACTTGGGTTTTTCCCATGTGTTTATTATTATAAAAATGTGGTATTTTACTCTGATAAAATATTTCCTAACTACGGTCCTAATGTAAATTCCGCTGCCAAAATGATAAACACCGATACCACTGATACTGGCTCACGGCCTCCCGTTCCCAGGAGATAGGGGCCGGGGGTTGCGACAAACACTCACCTCTTTCCCTCTTTTTCAGATTTCAACCATTTCTTTAGTGGACAATCTCCTAGTTGTTCTTACAGGTTGTGCATTGATAGGGGTGGGTAATAAGGGTAGGACATTAACATTCATAGTAGGAGGTGGTTTCGGTGTGCTATTAACAATCTTAGAACTAAAATTTGGATTATATGAGTTCTGATATCTCTTACCATTTCCCATAAATCCAAATAAAGTTGTGTGCACGATTTCTTGATATTTGGCAAAAGCATTAGTTACTCTTAAATCTTTAGGTTTAAAAGCCTTAACTAAACATCTAATTTCCATTTTCAACCCACCCACAAAAATACTTACTGCATACTCTTGACATATTGTAACCTTATTCAATAAAGCATCAAAGGCATCACAATTATCTTGAAGACTACCTGTTTGATGCAGATTCTTTAGTTATTCCATTGCATCACAATTATCTTGAAGACTACATGTTTGATGCAGATTCTTTAGTTATTCCATTTGCATTTTCCAACAAACTTAGTGAAAATATTGTAATCACAGATCTATTGTATTCATCCCAACTAATATTATGAGTATTACTCTTTAAATTCACAACAACAAATCTCACCTTCAAATTCATTTGGAGTCTTATCCACCTCAAAGAAATGATTACATATATAGATCTAGCCTTCTACATCCTCGTCGTTAAACTTTAGGAAGTCCAATCGACCCAATCTTGCTAATCATTGTTCTTGATGGCTCCCATTAACAATTAACCCTCTGTTATTACCTTAAAGATTCTTTAATTTCTCAAGAACTTCTTGAATCTATAGTTGCATCTGAACTACAACTGATTTGTTTTCGTCTAAACTGGTCGCCAACATTTGCAGTGATTTTTTACGAATCCGCCTGCAATCCTTGAACATTGATATCCATTTTTCCAATTGATAACGAATTATCACGAATCGCCTTCTCCATTTCTTGTGGTATGGTGCTTATCGTCGTCTACCATTTCCGTCGAATTAGGTCACCGAAGCTCGAATCGAAGAGCTCTGATATCAATGATAACTTCAATTTTTTTGTGAGAGAATCTAGAGAGAGAGAGAGATTGACCAAAACAAAGCTAAACCGAAGTGGTTAGCCCCTAACTGCTTTTAACTAACTTTCAAATCGTTTTACTAGTATTGACAACTCCAGTCCCCTGGCTTCTAGATGTTACAATTTAACCCCTAAACTTTCAACTAACCTTTTAACATGTATCACGTACTTAGTGAAACACAAAATAGTTTTAATACATCATCGATTTTAATAAGAAAAATACATGTATAGCTTTTGCATACCTTAGTATACATTTATTAATAATACTGTAATTAAAATTATGAGTTTGTTTACAAGTAATATTACACGGTGAGATTAAGTTTATGCGCAAGTTTTTCTTGTGTTTTTTTCTAATTAAAGTATCCGTGTTAAGATTGGCTCGCAAAATAGAATTGAAAACAAAATTTTCTTTTTTATGTTTTGAAAATGAATTTGAATTTTTCCTTTCGAAAATCGAAATGTGTAGGAATTCAACCAAAGTTAATGTAGTCTCCGACCACTCACTCTTGCCCCACCGATCACACCAACCATCACTTCGGCCCCTATTTGACAAAGTAAAGCAACCGAAAGACTTAAACTTCAAACGAGCATACATGGCTCAGATCTAAATTCCTTTATTCAAAGTATTAAGTGCTTTCTTCTTTAAACTGATGGCAGGCAAGTCGACAGAAAACATATAATCCAGTTCTAAGAGTTGTAATCATTAAAGTTCCAGAAACAACTATGTTGCAATACAAAAATCCATCCTCATATCAAATTCGTTGATAATTCAGACATAAACACCTGAGGCGAGGAGCAAGAACAACGATCCAAAGCCCTGTATCAATTCAACACAGTTAGTTATGTATAAACCTGTTGATTTGATTATGTTATATCTCACTAACGGGTCAAACATGATGAGCTAGAAGATGAAGATCTAACTAAAATAAACATGGGTCAAACGAGTTAAAAGTCATTTGAGTATTAAAATGCACAAAATCTTCTAAACCGCTTTATTATAAAAAAGGTTATATACAAAAAGGTCACATAAGCAAAGAGTGATCAAATTACTTAAATTTGCCCATTCCACAACGTACAATTACCGAGTTTTATATTGTAATAATATAGAAAACTTAACCGTTTTAACCAGAAAAACAAAATAAACAGAAAACGTGTTTGTGGGTCAATCCAGCAAAACCTAAACCACTCAGTTTTCCATCTACAAAAAAAAAATTAATAATAATGTGTGGCTTACCAAAAAGACCGATGCCACTGCTCCTGTTACAAGCTCTTTAGCAAGACTACGGGTTTTCCTAGAAGAAGTTGCCTCATAGCTGCATAAATAAATGCTTATGAGACACTATACCATATAAAAAGATAACAAAAAATGGTGCTCACGTAGAAACTGTTAATGTTACAAAATCCAATTTCATGTTCAAATAGATGGTAAAACTGAAATCTTTGATACCCATGGGCCATGGCAATCATATATCATACATACCATTCATATTGGTTCCATATGTTTGGTTTCTTCAATAACTTTTTTTGAATGTTGGCTAAAATGTGATATCCACAATTAACTTAAATTACAAATAATTATTATAATTATAAAAGAGATGGATAATCTTTTAAGGTTCAATTATGTTAACAGCAAGGCGACTTTTAGTACAAAGAGGTCAAAATGGGGTAAACATGTGAAATATGAAAGCTAAAGATCAGGATTATAGGAGCAAATAAGAGGTGATAAGATATAGTTAGCAAAAACCGAGTACATGTCAAAATGATCCTTGAGGGGATTTTCTCTCTCTAAAACCTGTTTCTCTCTTTTTAAAATATTGGACAGTCAAGGTAAGACACAGTTTGCAAAAACCGAGTACGATCCTCTAATCTTTGGTGTCAATTCTAGATACTTGTCACACTTATTGTATGATAATTATAATTCATGTGGGTGCAAAAGTTAAGACTTATATGTTAGGCAAGGCCGCAAGAGTAGAGCTCTTTTACACATAACGGTAAGGTTTTTTACTAGCATCAATGCTACATGAAATGATCAAGACAACACTAGACTATGAATTAGCAGGACACATGCATTAGGGTCCTAAAAGGTAAAGTAATATATATGAAAATGAATTAAATCGACAGGACAATAAACACCATCATGGGTCCATCCCAACAAAAATTGTGGTATGGAGTCACATAGGTGGTGTCACATTGTATGCTTGCATGAACATACCAATGGCAAAACCGTGAGCATCAAGATTCAAGGTCAACAACAAGATACACGCTTAAACTACTAGCTCGCCAATCAACGATGGCCAACGAAAGTGGTGAACTGATTTTGTGTTCCTTCACTTAGATGGATGCAATGGGATTTCCCCGACACACAATAAGCTAAAAAGATTACTTATTCCAAGCTGATAATTCTTAAGAGGGTTCAAAATTAAAAGCTTATCCTAATGTAGTTCACTCTAAGCTGATTATATTGCTTTTGCTTTTTTTATAAGCGTAAGTCATTTTATGATACAATCCCAACCACTACCATAATATTCTCCAAAATGTTTACATCTACATATTTTTTCTTGGTCTTTGTTTTCTCGCAAACGAGAGTTCTACTATTCGCTAAAACAACAATAAGATGTTTCCCTATTCATTGAATAGCACTAGAACTTGTTAATCTTTGTAAAGAACCGTTTATTAGATGTGTGTGACATGACTCAACTGTTAACCTTTTAATCATCAATCCCAGTCCAAATAAAGCGTCAAAACCCAACAAGATGTGTGCAATAACTTCAAATAAACTATAGCTCTGTGGTCATGTTTGACGAATTACAAATACAGTAATTTCATTTTCTAATACTTGATTATTTACTATAAAATTGGATGTAGTTGCAATCTTTTATAGAACAAATAGCGTTTATAGAACAAATAGCTTTCGTTTCATAGCAGTTGTAAGTCCAAAATATAAAAACAAAAATCCAATTCTTCAATTGAAACTGCAACCTTTTTTTTCAAAAACCACCAAATGGGGGTAATCAGTAATCTTAAGAAGGTAAGAATAACAAAGTCACTTTTAAATTTCAAATCTAAATTGTATCACTTCCCATAACAAAACAGAGGTTCAATAAGCAGTCATTATGATTTATTTCTCTAATTTCCTTAATTACCACATGCATTTTAACAAATTGGAAAATCATTTTTTCTTAGTCAACTAAATAACAAGGTTTAAAAAAACGGAAACGAGTTTCGAGGCGTTTTCCCTTCGCCTCACGAGGCGTAAGTATCGAGGCGGAACGAGGCGTAAGTATCGAGGCGGAACGAGGCGTAAGGCCGAGGCGGTATTAATAAATAAATATTAAAATTATATATATATCATAAAATAATAAATACTAAACATCAAAAAAAGAGTTTTCTCATCAAATTTCATCAGATTCAGTAGTTAAAAACATAAAAAAGATTCAAATTTCATCAAATACTTGACATAAAAAAGCTATTTAAGAAAAGCGCACATAGAGAAAAAAAATATAAAAAATATGTTATGCTTTGAAAATAAATAAGATTCCACATATAAAATTAAAAAAACTATTATATATGTCATTTAAGATCATGGAGCTAATAGTTAGTAGCAAAAGTTTAGGACTTATATGTTGTAAGTTTTGGGTGTGTGAATAAAAGTCTCAAAAGGAGGTAAATACTTTGTCCCACATTGGTGTGGGGACAAAGTGAGTGGTTGTTTATACGGTAAAGACTTTACTACTCTATTGTAGCTTTATGACATGTTTTACCACAAGTCCTACCCGCGCGCAGGGGGGGGGGGGGGGGGGTGCAAAAATGAGTTTCTGAGCTGGAATTTGGTTGAACTCATGCGTGCCCGCACCTGCGGACACGAATGCAGCTCCGAAAAACCCCGGCCCGCGTGAGGCAGTTTTTTTTATACGCTACTCCACTTCAGTTTTTTATTCCCTAATCTATCATTCTAACAAAACGTACGACTCGCCAGATTAGTTCCGCCTCGAACCGAAACTTGCGCCTCACTCCACTGAGGCGTACGTATAATTTATGTCCCTGAGGCGCCGCCTCATATGCGTTTTGGCTCCGTTCCGACTCGAGGCGCGCCTCAGTACGGACGCCTCGGCCATTTTTTTAAACCATGCTAAATAATTCATCTAAAATTAAGAACAAATCCTAATAAACTAAATCAAACAAAATGAAATCAAACTACAAATTTGTGCAAATCGGCTATACATTTTCTCACAAAATTACAAAAACTCGACAGAAACAACCAAAGCAATCAACTTATAGAAACTAAATCAACCAAAATGGAATCAACTTATAGAAACAACGATGATGAATCAATCCTCATAAACTAAATCAACCAAAATGCAATCAACTTGTAGAAACAATCATTGATCTAAAGGAATCGTCATCAAAATTATAGTAAATCGCCTACATAAATTTCAATACGCAGTCATCATTCCTCTATTTTCCTTTACCACCACATGAATTTTCAACAAATTGGAAATCCTCTACTTTCCTTTTTTTTAAAAGGTTAGTGGCGCAGCTTGTTGCCCATTTACCTTCTGTTTCAATGTAATTTCCCTTTGGGATTGACGCGGCTTTTTAAATTAAACTTTTAGGTTTGGTTTAAAATAAATAATAACAATTCATCTAAAATGAAGAGCAAATCCTGATAAATTAAATCAAGCAAAATGCAATCAAAATATAAAAATAATCAATGAGCTAATAAATCATCATCAAAATTAAGGCAAATCACCTACATGAATCTCAATAAGCAAACATCATTTCTCTATTTTCCTCAATCACCGCATGAATTTCAACAAATTGGCAACTCTTTTATTCTTTTACAACTAACTAATTCATCGAAGATTAAAAAATAAATAAAAAAAAATTTAAATAAACCAAATCAAGCAAAATGCAATCAATTATAAAAAATAATCAACAAGCTAACGAGATCATCATTAAAATTAGAGCAAATCGTCTACATAAATCTCAATAAGCAGTCACCATTCCTCTATTTTCCTTGTTCACCACATGAATTTCAAACAATCAAGAAATACTTTATTCTTTTACAACCAAATAATTCATCCAAGATGAAAAACCATTCCTAATAAACTAAATCAATCAAATGGCAATCAGATTATGAATGCAACCATTAATCTAAAGAATCATACCATTAAAATTAGAGCAAATCACCTACATGAATTTCAATAAACAGTCATCATTTCTCTATTTTCCTTAATCACCACATGCATTTTAACTAGGCCTGTAAACGAACCAAACAAACACGAACATGGGCATGTTCGTGTTCGTTTATATTCGTTCTTTTAAAACCCAAACAAACATTTCACGAACGTAAACGAACATAAACAAACATACTTAAACGAACACAAATGAACTTAACTGAACAAACAACAAACAAAGACAAATGAGCATACTGATAATAAGTAGTTTTGTGATTGTATATAAAGTAGTGATCAATTAAGATAAGCTCCCCTGGGACGCCTAATTTTGATTATATTCATATAAGTGGTTAGAAAGCCCCTTTTTATGTTTATATTTAGATAAATATAACTGCTTATGTACTTATTAAAGTATAAACGAACGTATACGAATGTAAATAATCGAACATAAATGGATGTTTACGAACATAAATGAACGAACAAAACGTGTGTTCATGTTCGTTTATTTAGTCGAACAAGTTCACGAACAGATCATGAGCGTTCTGTTCATTTACATGCCTAATTTTAACAAACTGGAAACTCCTTTTTTTCTTAGTCAACTAAATAATTCATCTAAAATGAAGAACAAATCCTTATAAACTAAAATGCAATCAAACTACAAAATTAGGGCAAATCGGCTACATTTTCTCACAAAATTACAAAAAAAAAAAATCAACAAACAGTAAAACAACAGTGAGATCCACTTACATGAAGAAAGAAGCGGTGATTACGAGGCCAACGGCGAGCAAAAGCACAGCTAACGATGGATAATAAGCGATCGGAACAGGGCTTGATATCGGTTTTGCTGATTGAGCCTTTCAAATTGAAATTGAAATCAAAAGGCAAAATTAATCGTGGATCAGATAACGAGTTAACATTAACAGATAATGAAATCAAAATGTTGAAACCCTACGTACCATTTGGGGATTTAGAGGACGCTAGATCTTTGATCTGCCTTCGTTTGACTATACCGTCTGAACTAAGGCGATGTCAACAAGACTCACTCTATTTATATGGCGAAATTAGGTTGACATTTTACGTCCCTCAAGTTTATAGATTTTTCATTTTTAAGCTAATATACTTTGGCATGTGTGTTATAGCCTATAGGGTGTACATGGTTATAAAGAAATTGACTATCGTGAAGGAATAGAAAAAAATGTGTTTTGTTGGTTAATGTAATTGAATCACTCATTACATTAGGCATTGCATTCCTTTGAATTCATTTCATCCACCACCCTTGTTTTTTTTTTCATTTCATTCTCTCTAACTCTTCATCACCAACACCACACACCACCACCGAAACTGACCACAGGCGCCACCACCATCCTTCGCCATCGACCACCGTTGCTGCCACTGCCACCTGCTAACGCTGACCACCGCTAACTATGGCCGCCACCCTCGCCATCGACCACCAGCGCCACCGCCACTACCACCCACCACCACAACAGATCGTTGTTGCCACCACCCACCACCGTTGACCATCGTCACCCATCATCGTTGCCATCTACCGTCATCGATTCCCTCGTCCGTTTCATTCCCTTCCGACATGGTAACCAAATAAGACCATGGAATGTAATGGTCCATTTCATTTCTTTGTTCATTCCATTCACTCGTCCATTTCATTCACTCATCCATTCCATCATCCGTATGATACACAGGTTACACAATGTGAAATAAGCAAAATCATAAGTTTTTAAAGATTTTTTTACACTACAATTGTTGTCTTATATGTATGTTTCTCATCTTTGTTTAATATTAGTATTTTAACTCCGTTTTTGTTTTTGTTAATATAACTAGGTTTAAAGAAGTTCGCCACGTTCCGGCGAATTTCTTTTGTTATTTAGTCTGTGTTTACATGTGTTTTGAAATCACTACGATCGTGTTGCGAACAGAACAAGAATAAAAAGAAAATGTAGAAAAAAAACACTAAAAGATAACCGAAAGAAAATCAACAAAAAAAGTTGTATGGTAACGATGTTGTTTGTCGCAACCCCCGACCCCTGCCTCGGGAGGCGGGCGGCCCCGGCCTACTCAGAGATGGTGGTATCGGTGTTTATCATTATTTGGCAGCGGAATTTTCATCAGGACCGTAGTTAGGAAATATTTTATCAGAGTAAAACACCACATTTTATATTAATAAACATAATGGGATAAAACCCATGTTTTCATTACAAACATGTTTATAGAAATAAACCTTATTTTATTGAATAAAACATCTTTCTTTATTAGGTTACTTTTATAGCCACATTTTTCCAAGCCTTCGGTGCTCTCCAGCTGGCTTCTATTTTGGCTTTCACATTTTGTTACCTGAAACGCGTTTAAAAACATTTTGTCAGTGGGAAATACTGGTGAGTGAATCACAGTTTAATCAAGACAGATTTTATCCTTGTAGAGTATTGAGGGCAATCAGCAATTACAATTGTTTATGATTCTACCTTAATTACCACCCACGGTACTGTCGACCCGACTTGTGGTCATGTTACTACTCACAGTATAGTAACAAATTTTGTATACAAAACCCCAACATACCGACGATAATTGTAGAATTACAAATACTCAATCACTGTTTAATTATAATGTAAGGCATTGATGTTTTGTAAAACAGTTTGCAAAAAGGTTTACAAAAAGGAGATTACTCACATTGCTAGTTTAGACTTTTCCTGATGGTTTCCTGGTTATAAACTAATAATTTAAACAATGCACACACGTTAGTATAATAACCCAATATTTACATTAGTAATACCCTCCCCGAGACAGAACTCCAACGACTACGTCGGGCAGAACCACGACAGCCGTTACGGAGCACTAGATCAATCGGGCAGCGTATCTAATACGTAACCGGGGGTTATAATACATACAACGAGGCAGAACTTCGTTAATTAGGGGGGGTATAACACCCGATTATAATGCCTATTCTTCAGAAAAGAGAGAATTCGAATTTGAGCAACGTAAACTGAAGGCCGATCGTCTCAATTTATAGGGCCTGATTTCTGGTTTGTCGCGCCCCGCGAAGAAGTCCTCTAAGGGCTTCGCGGCCCGCGAGGCCAGCTAGGGTAGGCCCTAGCTTGGCTGATTCGACCCATAGCTTCCACATGCGTCCTGACACGTGGCACCACCGGGAGTGGCCTGGTGGTTGACCTGTCGCGGCCCGCGTAGCCAGAAGGCAGAGCCTTCGGGCCCGCGAGCGATACTCTGATTTTGTTTTTATTTTTATTTTAATTAAATGAAATTAAAGGTATTTAGGGCGGTTATACGTATACGGGGCGTATTTTAAGACATATAGGGATGTTATAAATATATTAGGGATGTCGGAAATATTTTAGGAGGGTTATTATATCCTCCCCACCTTAATTTAGAAATCATCCTCGAGGTCTACTGGAACAGGTGTGGATATTTCCTTTGCATTTCTAATTCAAGCTCCCAAGTGTACTCTGGTCCTCTCTTGGAATCCCACTTCACTTTGAATAGAACTAGTCTTTTGTGCTTAAGATTCTTGACTTTCCTGTCTTCAATCTATAGAGGTTTTTCTACAAACTTAAGCTTTTTATTTACCTCTATATCCTTAAGAGGTACCACTAGCGATTCATCGGCTAAACACTTTTTGAGATTGCATACATGAAATACATCATGTACTCCTGCCATTTCCTCTGGCAGTTGTAGCTGATAAGCTACTGGTCCTATTCTTCTGACAATTTTAAAAGGTCCAATATACCTGGGGCTTAGCTTTCCCCTTTTGATGAATTTGACAACTCCCTTCCAAGGAGAGACCTTTAACAACACCTTGTCACCTACTTGAAATTCTAACGGCTTTCGTCTGTTATCAGCATAACTCTTCTGTCGATCGCGTGCTGCTTTCAGTCGTTCCTTGACTTGAATAATCTTGTATGTAGTTTCTTGCACTATTTCTGGTCCAGATAGTTGTTTTTCTCCAATTTCTTCCTAACAGACTGGAGTTCGGCACTTTCGTCCATAAAGTGCTTCGAATGGTGCTGCATTGATACTGGCATGATAGCTGTTATTGTAAGAAAATTCTATTAATGGTAAGTGATCGTCCCAACTTCCTCCGAAATCAATTACACAAGCTCTAAGCATATCCTCCATTGTCTGAATTGTCCTTTCACTTTGTCCGTCCGTTTGAGGATGATAAGCGGTGCTTAGATTTAGTTTGGTTCCCATTGCTTTTTGGAAACTTGTCCAAAAATAAGAAGTAAAACGGTTATCTCTTATGATCAGTGAGGACAACAAATTTATTTCCATATAAATAGTGTCTCAAAATCTTAAGGGCAAAAATTATGGCTCCTAACTCTAAATCATGTGTTGTATAATTTTCTTCATGATTCTTAAGTTGTCTAGACGCGTATGCTATAACTTTCTGGCGTTGCATCAATACACATCCATAACCTAACTTAGAAGCATCACAATAGACTTCAAAGTCTTCCGTTCCTTTTGGTAACGCTAGTATGGGTGCGTTGGTTAATCTTTGCTTAAGAATTCTAAAGGCTTCTTCTTGTTTTGGTCCCCATTCAAACTTAACAGACTTACAGGTTAGCTTAGTCAAGGGAATGGCTATTCTAGAAAAATATCGAATGAACCTTCTATAATAACCGGCCAATCCTAGAAAACTTCTAACATCTGTTGGTGATTCAGGGACTTTCCATTTAGTAATTGCCTCAATCTTTGTGGAATCCACATGAATTCCTTCATGGTTTACTAAATATCCAAGAAACTGTACCTCTTCTAACCAAAATTCGCATTTTGAAAATTTAGCATAAAGCTTTTCTTTTCTCAACAAATTTAAAAGTGTATGCAGATGTGCTGCATGTTCTTCTTGATTTTTAGAGTAAATTAGAATATCATATATAAAGACAATTATGAATTTATCCAAATATGGCTAACATATTCGGTTCATCATGTCCATAAATGCGGCTGGGGCATTGGTTAAACCAAATGGCATGACAGTAAATTCATAATGGCCATACCTTGTTCTGAATGCAGTCTTAGGAATGTCCTCTTCCTGTACCTTTAATTGATGATATCCTGAGCGTAAATCGATCTTTGAGAAAAATCGAGCTCCTTGCAATTGATCAAACAGATCATCGATTCTCGGTAATAGGTACCGATTTTTAATGGTGACTTTATTCAATTCACGGTAATCAATGCACATATGCATTGATCCATCTTTCTTTTTGACGAACAAGATCGGTGCTCCCCATGGTGATGAGCTTGGCTGTATGAATCCTTTCTCCAACAGTTCGTCTAACTGTTTCTTTAATTCTTGCATTTCTGCATGTGCCAAACGGTAAGGTGCTTTGGCAATTGGCGTTGTTCCTGGTAGCAGATGAATTCTGAATTCGACTTCCCTGTCTGGCGGTAGTCCTGGTAGTTCTTCTGGGAATACATCTGAAAATTGAGATACTACGAGGATATTTTTTAATTCTTTTCCCTTAGTGTTAATGATTATAGAAATCATATACACTATTGACCCCTTTCTTGCACAACTTGCAGTTTTCATCACAGAGATGAATTTTGTGTGTCTAGTTGGCTTATCTCCTTTAATTGTGATCTTTTCACCTCTTGGTGAATTTACTTGTATTGACTTTTGATCACATAGAATACTTGCTTTATTGGCTATTAACCAATCCATTCCTAATACAATATCAAATCCTGCCAGATTCATTGGGTAAAGATTTGTAATAAACTTATGATTTAAAATTTCTATTCTTGCTCCCTGCAAGATTTCAGAAATTTTAATGGTTTTTGTAACACCTCGCAAAATCATGTCCAATATAATGGTGACACGTGTCATAAACACTATTTGTATAAAAAGTTAACTTTGAGGGACTAAAGTTGACAAGCAGTGTAAAGATGAATGTGGAAGGACTAAAAGCGTCAACATGCCAAACTTGTGCCTCTGATTGACCTCACACAATGTTCGTATTCTTTAATGAGTAAATTATCGGACGCAAGAAGTCGTGTGTGATTAAAAATCAAAAGATTACAAAACACAGGGGTTAAACGTGTCAACATGTAAATTCTTACCTCTGAGTGACCTTTTAACGATCCTGAGGCTTTGTAATATTTTATTATACTCTCGCGAGTATCGGTTAATGATTTCATGAAGTTTCGGTACAATGATGTGATTTATTTGGTACTTTCCAAGAAATAGGGATTAAATGTGTCAACAAGAGAAACTAGCACCTTTTGGGTGATCTCGTGACTGACCGGGAGCTTAACGATGTTTAATTTGTGACCCAAGACACTTAAAAGTTAACTATGGGGGTTAATAGTGCAATAAACGAAAGTTATTTCAAATTAAAAAGGACCAGGGACTGAAAATGCAAAGTTTGGAAACTTTTTACCGGAGATGGGGGTTGTCGCGGGCCGCGTAGGCCATCTCCAAATATCTTAGCGGGCCGCGAAGAAGGTGCCAGCGACTGTTTTCTGGACAGCTGCATGTTGCAGCTCTTACACCGCCATTGCATGGCTTCTGAACGATACCAGGGGCTTGTAAACGGTTTTGACTGACATGAGGACACCTACGATCATCTGGTAACTCCTATTAACAGCTGGAATCATCTTGAGGACCCTCAAATCTCTATATAAAGAGCCTCTAGTTATTCATTTGAACTTGCACATTCAATTTTACTTCTCTTCTTATTCTCTGGAGCATCCTGGATCAAAGGAAGCTTTCTCAAGTTTAATTTTCGTGCTAAGGACCTTTGTAAGTGTTCTTAGCTTCTATAGTTAAGTTTTTATTAGTATAATGACCGAAAGTCAAAGATATCGTAATTATACTTTGACTTTGTGATTAATCACAAACGGTCCAACCATTATTCGAATTGAAAGTGGCTATGTGTTGGTAATTAAGTAGGTGATAATCCCTCAAAAGGGCACCTCCTAATTATCACGTTTACTTAGTCAATTGTCGGGTCAAAGTAATGAACAGAAAAGTCAAACGAGTCACTTTTTATAAAATAATTCATAACTGATAATGTAGAAGCTACAAAATACGCTTTATCACTTAAATAACTTAGTAAATAATATAAGAACATGTTTAGACATGTTCAACCAGACAATTCTGAGTTTAGGCTCGGTTCGCAACCGAAAGTCGCAAAAGTTGACTTTTGCTTTGACTTTCAGTTCTGACCCGATTTAGCTTAGTTTCTTTGTGCCTTAGGGTTCCTTTGTGACCATATTATATGTTAGTATAACCCTCTGAGGTCATACTACATGGTCCCTTAGAAATCATAGTTCGTTTGCATGTTTCCGTTATTTGCTTAAAAATTGACTATTATGCCCTTATGTTATAAAAACGAGATTTTTGGATATGTGAGAGAAAAAATATCTTTATTACTGATATATAAGTATGTAAAATAAATTTGACATCAGTTTCTGGTCTCAAACTAAAGTTATGCGAGATATCGTAAAATGAAACTTTTTTTGCATTAAATTACATTTTAGCATAAATCATGTTTAAACCCAAATTTTGGCACCAAACTCATTACCTACTGTTTTGATATTATTTTTAGGGATTTTTGAAATTTTTGGTCAGATTATAAACTGACCATATCATTGAGTTCTCGTATAATTCGATAAATGACGATTATACCCTTTCTATTTATAAAATGTGATTAACACATGATTAACATGCTAACCCTTTTCCTACTGATGTTATAAGTTAAATAAAATATTTTAAACCTTAAAGGCTGATCAAAATCTCATATTTTCAAAAACATCTCAAATATCGTCAATTATCGACTTTTACGCTAATTAGGCGCATAGTATGGTTTAAAACCATATTTAACACCTAAGACTTGTTACCTATTGATTTTATAAATAAATTTTAATACTTTAACAATAAGTATAAGTCTTGAACTCAGATTTCCAATTTTGTCCTTAAAACAGATGTGAAATGACCAAAATGCCCTTACGGTGCATAGTTTGGCCATAAATGGTAAACCTCACATATGTATGATATCTTACTGACGTAACTTGATAAAATAAATATTTTTACTGAATGTTTTAAACCAAAACCTCAGTTTACTATTAAACCTCTTTTATAAACTTTAAAATGACCAAAATATCCTTACGTGACTTAAATTGGTTTTAAATTCAATTAGGGCATAATTGTTGATATCCTACTGATATCACAACATATTTTAAGCATATTAACTTGTGAAACTTGTACATGACTCACCCGTTTTGTGACACCTGTGCCTCTGCGACCATCAAACAAATACCAAATCAATGAAATATTGTGTTTCATACTTTGGATTTGTATAAATATGTGTATCATGTGCACATATCAATTCATGTTCGATTTCGAGCTTTAAATCACTTTTAGGAAGGTTATACGCGAACTGATGCGTAAATATAACCAGTTTAATGCAACAAACACTCCGGAACAGTGACATAGGCTTAACATACCTTAAATAACCTTTATATAACTTAGAAATAAGTTTTGAAAGGTTTGGTGTGGCGAAATCAAGTTTATTCGATCACAGGGACTAATTTCGACAAACTGCGAAAGTATGCCGATTCGTACTGTGAAGAACATTCTGGAACTTGATCATAAGTTAAACATGCCCTAAATATCCTTTACATAGCTTATAAATAGGCTTTGAGGTGTTTGGTGCGCAAAAATAAACTTTCTTGATCAATAGGGACTAAAAGCGTCAAAAAGTGCATAAGTTTTCATTTTCACTCATATCTTACGTTTTGAATATATCCGGACATCCAAAAATTTATGTAATCATTAAAATATTTTATTTTAGTGATTGGCATGATAAAATTTCATTCGTCGCGTAATTTGTATCGTTATTCGCGTCCGTTCATGTTTCGTCGTAATTAACCGAACAACGCAACCGTACGACCAAACGAACCAACATCTGAGATGTTTTTGAGCATATTTTAAGTTCCCTACACTTTAATTTCATTTTAGAGCCTTGAAATGAGGTTAACGGGGCTTAAACGTGTCAAAAATACATCAAAATGCAAGTTTTTCAAGTGTAGGGGCTGTTTTTGACAATTCTGGAAACCACCCTTAGGAGGGCCACGCAAGACCTTAGGGTCTCCTTACGTGGGGCACGTAGACTTCCCAGATCAGCAAAACAAGCTGATTTCAATCAGCAGCTGGGTTTTTGGGTTTGCACATGGTTTTTAAGCATTCTATGGGCTATTTTGGGGCACCTATGGTATTCAAATTCAGTGGGCACACACGGAGGGTTGAGATTGAAGCTCGGGAATCGAGGAACGATCTTAATGGTGGACCGAAATCTATAAATACCCACACCTTCATTCCTTGCAATTCACAAAATCTGATTCAAATGCTCTAAGTTGGGGTTTAGCACTTCATACCTGAGCAATTTGAATCAAGATTTCCTTGCTTGGACCCTTTGTAAGTATTCTTTGGTGCTTTTATGCATTTTTAAGCGTAAAAGTCAAACAATGTTTGACTTTCTGCTTTGACCAGTCTTTGGTCAACACAAGGTTCGTTTGAACTTTGCAACGTGAGCGTAATCACGATGGTTATAGTCCCGTGAGACTATACCTACTGATTACCACGTTGAATAGGTGTAGTGACGAGTCATAGTTTCGGTCAAAATGCGTATTTATGCGTATTTTGCAATCAAACTATTCTTGGGTATCAAAACCGTTTGTTTTGATATCAAACTTGTTTTCAAACCTTGTTAAACATGTTTTAACATGTTTAACTCGTCACTTTTAGATTAGTGCTTATATAGGGTTTCAAACCTTGTTAAACATGTTTTAACATGTTTAACTCGTCACTTTTAGATTAGTGCTTATACAGGGTCGTAAGATAAGCGGTCTAAACAACCGCTTAGACTTTCGAACCTGACCCGTTTGGTCGATCTTTAGGATCCGACCAAGCACGTTTAGTGACCATAGTTGTATAGGGAATAACCTTCCGAGGTTATACCTTATGGCCACTTCGTTTAAGTAGTTGTATGATAGGTAGTTTATATGCCTTAGGAAAATGACCAAAATGCCCTTTTTACGCATAAATTCATTTTAAGCATATGTAACCTAAATTTTGACATCTAAACTGATTAGGCAACATTATTAGATGTGTTAAGGAATATAATACTTGTCATAGGACTAGTTAGGCGGTCCGAACGCGTTTTACGTGAACGACGCGTTAAAGTGGCGTAAGCTACCTAAACGGGTCGTAAGCACTTAGGTTAGGTTTCGATTTAGTATGTAGGCTTTGTTAAACCATATCATATGAGTTCCAACACTCATTTGGTTTACGAAACCTCATTCTATCCGATCCTCCGAGTTAGGTCCGTTATTTAACTTAGTTACCCATATTAGGTGCCGTTTGATTTCCGTGATCCCTCTAGCTTTGCTTGATTGTTATTCAAGACTTCTAAGCATCCTCAAGTGAGTACATAGCCCCGTCTTTTACTGTTTTCAAATGTTTTGGGGTGGAACACATGTGCCTACTTGTCACTTTCATGTTTTACGTGCTTTTATATCATATAATTGCTATGTTCATTAGTACGTATATAGTACATGATTTCATTATGTTTTGCTATGTATGTTCACTTAGCATGCTAGCACATTGATTTTCGTATATTACATTTTGTTGCATATGCTCATTCAGTATATGGACACATTGTTTTACATTTTGAACCTTTGAAGCTGTTTGATTTATGTGAACCGTTTGAAGCTGTTTGATTTTTGTGAACCGTTTGAATCTGTTTGAACCGTTGGGTTAGGGAAGTGATTAGGTAACGGGGCGGGTGTAATGTGTTAAAAGCATGGTGGATATGCCGCTGGTACTTCCTATATATAAGTGCTTTTAACACATTATATTTCGTTGCGTTATCTAGATCACTTAGGCAAAGGTTATTAAAACAAAGTTATATTACAAGGTTTTTCTAACAATATAAAACATTCGAGTTTTATTTCAAAAATGATTTACAATTTGGGTTTACTTAAACAAAAGTTTTAGAGTTAAGATTCATGGTATCGAGGTTTTATAAAACAAATCTGTTTTGACATAGTTATTTCAATTTACATTACAAGCATTTTACAAAACTTGGTTTTATAATTATCAATTTACAAAAGTGTTCAAGTTATTTTCAAAATATAAACGAGCCATGAATCTGACACTCACATAAAAATCCTATGTACTCGCCGGCATTTTTATGCTGACGTATTTTCACATGTGTTTCAGGTATCATAGTTGGTGATGTTTGATGATGATATTGATGCATGCTCACATAGGAACGGATGAGGCCTTAGTGACATAATAATAATGAAAGTCTATTTGTTCATGTTTTGTTTCTAATTTCAATGTAATGTAATACATTTAATTCAATAAAACAGAACTTCAATCCATGTGTTATGAAACAATGATTCTGTTACAACACTCCCCGACGTTTCCGCCACGATTTGTTGTTTTACGTGGTCGGGGTGTGACAGAAAAGTTGGTATCAGAGCTCATGGTTATAGGGAAATAGGTTATTAGTAATGCTTTGACCTAGTCTATAACCTTCCTAGGACCTTAACACAAGATTCTTGTGTTTAGATCTTAAAACAATACCGTCACTTATCCTTAGGTGACAACCACAACAAGAACACAAATTTCAAATCCGCTTTGAAAAATAATCATCTGTTCTAGGATGATTTATTATAAGGTTTTGAACCTTCAAAGTTTTCAAAATCCCGTCAAGGTTGGGTCTTATAATGTGAACACGTGCAATCTGTGTTGGTGCATATGTCTGTCGACTTCGTCTTGTATCGAGTCTTGTAATAGATTTGTTAGACCAGGACACGTAGAACGAGTAAAACGGAAAACAGAGATGAATCAGCCAGTTCACACGAACTAACCAGTTCGTGCGAACTTGACCAGATCAGTTCGTGCGAACTGGTAAGTGGTGGTTCGTGCGAAGTGGCTGGTCGATAAATAGTAGTCTTGAGTCTCTCATTTGTAACTTTGGATTCCGGAAGCGAAGCTCTGCCGAAGTGTCTCCAGACCGTGTAAAGCTATCAAATCAATACAAGAGATAGTTAAAGTGATTCTAGTGTGTATCCAGCTGAAATAAATTTGATACGTCTGATTCCGCCTTTCGTATTGAACGAGATCTCTTCTGAACGACTCGTTTGGTCGTCACAACGATCCTACAAGTGGTATCAGAGCTCAGGAGGAAGAGTTCTTACCGATTCAGCTTGTTTTCATCCGAAAATCTCATTTCTACTCACTTTCTACACATTTTTTCAAAATTAACCGAGATTTCACGGTTTAAATGGCCTGATTTTTACATATAACAAGCGAAACACTGTTTTAATCAATCCTTGAAAGAATCAGACCTAAAATCGACCTAAATCTTGATCAATTTTGTAAAAAACATATCCGATCGTGTGACATCATCATCAATTCGTACGAGTTGCTCCCCAGGTCGTGTGAAACATAGTTCAATTATCATGATGTGGTTAAAAGTTATTCAGTTCGTGTGAGTTTTCATTCCAGTTCGTACGATTTGAACCCAGGTCGCACCAAGGAGTTACCAGTTCGCACGGATTGAGCATAGTTGTCCAGTTTGTTTGAACTAGGTCACACGAAGTGGATCAGATTATTTAAGGCTCATTCAGTTCGCACGAAGTGAGAAATGTTCTAGGTCAGATCGTTTGATAGTAGTCCAGGTCAATTCGCACCAAGTCAATTCGCACCAAATCAGTTCGTATAGATTGAAGAGGTCCAGTTCGCTTGAAAAGGGTCCAGATCGTTTGAAAGTAAGTTCAGGTTGTGTGAAATTGACTCAGTTCGCACAAGGTGTCAGTTCGTTTGGAAATCAAAACTAGTTCGCACGAGAAGGGTTAAGATCATCCAATTCGTTTAAAAGTGTCTAGTTTGTGATCTTTTGATATCGAATCATGGAGAACAAATTGTAACACCTCGTAATTTCATGTCCAATGTAATATCGACACGTGTCATGAACTTTAAACGTGTAAAGGATTACTTTAGAAAGACTAAAGTTGACAAAATGAGGAAGTACATGAATAACAGGGTTCAAAGTGTCAACAATGAATAAATATATCTTTCAATAACCCTACACGATGTTTATACCCTTAAACGGATGAATTATGTATCATACGAAACTAATTGTGGAAGAAAGTGAGAGATTACAAACTACAGGGGTTAAATGTGTCAACATGTTTAAAGTATACCTCTGAGTGACCTTTTAACGAACCCGAAGCTTTGTAATGATTAATTATGCTCACTAGAATAAGTGGTAAAAATTTCACAAGGTTTCGATTCCGTATGAGGAGGTTATGCTATCATTCGTATGCGAGGGGTTAAAAGCATCAACATTGATATTTAAGGCTTTTCGGGTGACCATAAAGATGACCGAGGACTTCACAAAGATTGGTTATGTCTTGGAGTCCTTTGGAATCAATTTAGAGGGCTCATAGTGCAAAAAGAAAGGTTAAAACAACTTTTACAAGGACCAAGGACCTAAAGTGCAATTAACGAAACTTGTTTGGCCAGTCCTGATCATCCACACGGGGCGCGTAAGCCCAGGCAAGACCTTACGCGGGCCGTCTGTAAACCCCAGCATCAGAAAAACATGACAGGTGTCTGTCCAGCCCGTTTAACCGACTTAGATTGATTGTTTTCAATACCATGTGCTGCACAAACAAGTTTTTAGGCTCTAGGGACACTTGTATTGATCAGGGATCCATCCTAGACTTGTTTGGCATCATCTTGATCAATCAAAGATCACTATATAAGGAAGCACTTGTTGCAACTTTTGATCACTCATTCATAACTTCATTTCTGGAACCAACTGGAGCACAAGAGCATTCCCCAAGCATCATTAGTCGTGCATAGGACCTTGGTAAGCTTCCTTAACCTTCCTTAATCGTGTTTTACTTAGTTAATTAGCTTAAAGTCAAACCGTCGTAATTAAGGTTTGACTTAGCGATTAATCACTAATGGTCCAGTGATTAGTTAAACTAAAAGTAGTTATAAGTTGGTAATTATGTGGGCATTAAACCCTTAAAAGGGCACCCTCTAATTCCCGCTCTAACTAAGTCATTTGTCGGGTCAAAGTTAGTTATAAAAAGTCAACAGAAACATAATTTTCGAATTAACACATGATTAGCAATGTAGAAGACGTGTAACCTGTTTTACCACTCATATAACTTGGTAATCAATGCAAGAACATGTCTAAGCATGTCCGACCCGACAATTTTCAGTTTAGGACCCGTTCGGAACCGAAAGTCGCATAAATTGACCACTGCTTTGACTTTCAGTTCTGACCCATATTAGCATGATTTAGAAATGCCTTAGAGCTTCATTAGGACCAGCTTGTATGATAGTATAACCCTCTGCGATTATACTACTTGACTCGTTGATTGTCTGATGTTTCCGTTAATTGCTTAATGTTGACCATAATGCCCTTTTGGACCATAAAACGAGATTTTTGGAAATGTGAGAGGACAATAATCTTTGTTACTGATTTATAAACATGTCCCTAAAATTTCACATCAGTTGGAGGTCTAGATTAGGAGTTATGCTCAATAGCGTAATTAGGAGGCCTTTTATTAATTAAACGACATAATTAGCGTAAAGCCTATCTAAACCAAATTTTTGACACCAAACCTTTTACTCACTGATATCATATAATATTTTGGGATTTTTGAAGATTTTTAATTATTTTTAAACTGATCATAACATAGGGTTATTACCTTGATTAAGTAATTACCGATTATACCCTTTTCGTTTATAAAATGAGTTTTTCACAACATTTTGATACCAAATCTTTTACTACTGATTTTATATGATAAATGAAGTAATTTGAACTTATAACCTGATCAGAAAACTCAGATTTCCTGTTATAACCCGGAAATCGATTTAAACGACTTTTTACGCGTATTAAACACATAGTATGGGTTAAAACCATTCTTGTCATATAAGACTTATCTCTAACTAATATAACTTATTAAATTAAGTAGTTTTACTGATTATTACAGACCTAAACCTCTGAACTACATTTAATCTCTTTTATATTCTTTAAAATGACCAAAATACCCCTACGGGGCTTAATGTGAGATTAAACTCGTTT
Source organism: Helianthus tuberosus (assembly GCA_030545235.1). Classification (NCBI taxonomy): domain Eukaryota; kingdom Viridiplantae; phylum Streptophyta; class Magnoliopsida; order Asterales; family Asteraceae; genus Helianthus; species Helianthus tuberosus. The sequence continues at coordinate 179,234,399 of CM060368.1, forward strand.
TGGGCATAATGGAAGGTATCCTACTGATATCACAACATATTTAAATCATATTAACTTAGGAAACCTGTTCGTGACTCTTTTGGTTACCCGTTATGCGTTATTCGCGTTCGGTTCGGCTTATGTAACTAGTTTGCATAAATTGACCGAAACGGATCAAACCCTATCATTTTCACCTCAAAATCCAGAATGTGTTTAGTTTACCCATATTATACAAGTCTTCAAACTTGTCGGGACTAAATCACATTCTAATCCGGTCTTCGCTTAATCTTGCGTTTTGAACCGTATACATTTCTTTAAAACTAACCGGTATAAATTTAGGCTTAATTAAGACCCGTTAGAAATCTAATAGGTTATTAAAACCTTCGTTCCAGATTAGGAGCCCAGTAAAAGCTACGTGCACTTGCTGTTGTGATTTATACTTTGCTCAGGTAAATACTTTTAACTTATTTTCCCTATACGGGCTTGGGGTACGGTATTATAATGATACCGCTTGGTCGGGTATGAAGTCGTACAATCAGATATTGATTAAAATGATGCATAACCCGTTTTATTCTGTCTTGTTTGATGCAATGCCTTTGGGGGGTTAATAACCGTGTCCTGGATATCCTCGGCTGATTCATTAGAAATGGCCACGACTTAAGCACGGGGTGTAGGCATACACCTGACAGCTGCGTATGTAAAAAGGTAGTCCACAAGAAGGGTATCTTCTTGTGGGTATTATACCATGTGGTGTGTCTATTAATCTTGTTAAACTGGCTCTTCTAACCGGGTCCTAAATGGACGACAAACATGTAAAACTGTATACAAGTTTATTGTTAAATAATTACCCCAAGTTATAAAATATATTTTGTGCCATGTGCATTCAAACTAATTTTCTTAAACTCTTTTCAAAATGAGTCAGTTAATTGTATTTACCAGTGTAAACTGACGTATTTTCCAAAAAGGTTAAGTGCAGGTATTATACGAAATAGGCTGGCTACTCCAGGCATCAATAATCAAGTCTTGCAAGCTCTAGATGTTAAAGTCTGTTGAACTATGATCTTATTTATCTTTTGATCCGCCTGTGAATCTTTTACAGTCCGTTGTAATACTTTGATATTACTATTTATTCGGTTTGTAATGTGATTCATACCTTTTGCTTCCGCTGTGCATTTATAATTTGTGTTGTTTGACTATGATGATATCAACTACGTCACGATACTCCCCACCGGGCCCACCGGTAATACGTGGAAATATCGGGGTGTGACAGGTTGGTATCAGAGCCAACACTAAGTGAATTAAACACTAGCCTTTTGTGTTTAATCTCAGTTACACAGTTGCACATTCCTAAATTTTCGAGTCTAGACAAAGAACTTAGGGCTAATCCAAATTGTTCTTAATTCTAACTTTGTCCTTTATATTTCTTTGTTGTTATCTTTCATTTGTTTGACAGGAAATATGCCACCGAGGTTCCGAAGAGGAGGACGAGGTAGGGGGCCAATCCACGCCCCCAACGATCACGAGGCCGGGCCTTCACACCGGCGAACTCCTTCTACTACTATGAGTACCGGTCCTCAAGGAGACCGGAGGATCTATTCGGAGCCCGCTAGGCGATCTGCCTCGTTTAACTCAATGCCTCCTTATCATCACTTCTTTGGGCCGCAATCAGAGAACGAGCCCGAAGACTCACGCCACTCCTTCTTGCCGTTGCAGCGATCCATGTCGAACCATTCCTTTGGCGACCCCACTCATGTCTTCCAGGGCCGGTTCAACCCGGCAAACTACATTGAAGAACCAGTGGGTTTTAACCCATTGGGCCCTGAAGACCATTTCCCCGAAGCTCAGGGAATGGATATAGATTAAGACACGGATCCTGTTGAACCACCTTCTGGGACACCTACTCACCCCATCGAGATTTCAGATGGGTCATCCTTCCATGGATCACCTTACGGTGGCCCAGACAGCTACCAGGCAAGATTTAACCAGTATGAATGGTACTTTACACCCTCCCACCATTCATCGCCTCACCAGTAGCAGCAGCAGCAGGATCCATCCGAGGATTCGCGTTTCGTGGCAGTCACGCCACCGCCACCACCGCCGCCACTACAGCTAGCACCTCCAGAACCACCAAGGCGTAGAAGAACAGGCGCATGAATGTCCGTGCGAGAAAGGGGTTTTCACTTTAGCACCCCCCAACACTCAAGTGGCAGTCACTATCCGCCACTGCATGAAGACCCACAAATGGGTTGGCCTTCAAATCCAGTTTCAGAGGTGAATTCTGCACCAGTTGCGCCACCACCGCCACCATTGGGTTTTGGTAACCCAATTCCTACATACGCCGGTTCAACGGCGTACAATCCATTTGAGCAGCCGGCTCACACTAACTATAACTATGCTGAAATCGACCCATACCTTGTGGCAGCCAACTACAACGCCCTTCATCCTGAAGGACCATATGGAACCCCCTGGGGAGTGGGATACCCAGCTCATGGGTATCAAACACCTGCTCAACCTCCGTTTCAGCGCCAGCCACGGCCACCGCGGTTTTCCCCACCGGAACATGAGGAAATCCTCCAAAGACTAAACAGGGTGGAACGAGAATTTCAAGAAGAGCGTAGGAACAACCGGGGATTTCTCAAGGGCCTAGCAAGCTTGTTAAAAGGAAAGAAGAATAGGGATCATTGAATCCCTATATGTATTGTTGTATTTCCTTATTTCAATCAAGTCCCTGCGTGGACATTTATCTACGTACTTAGTCCCTGCGTGGACTTGTCTTTTTTTAGTCCCTGCGTGGACTTGTCTTTTTAGTCCCTGCGTGGACACCTGTCTTAGTAATCAGTCCCTGCGAGGACTTGTATTATCAGTTTAGCCCCTGCGTGGGCAAGTTATTTCTGTTAAAAGTCCCGTTTAGGGCAATGTGTACTCCTTTTAATGCTTAATGAATGTTAAATTTAAAAATTTTTATTCTTATCATTATATGCACAAATATATTATACATGAAATAAATAAATTAAAAATAATTCCTCTTAAAACAATCTGCCTATTTAAATATTAAATAAGAATCTTAAAGGTATAACCTAGCCTGCAGGTCATTGTGAGACTTGGCCAAGATGGTAAGACCTGTTTAAAAAGATTCAAATCCCTGTTAACATCTGAAAACATGTTAACGCTCCTGGCAGACGTGATTCGTTAAAATCACACACGTCATCCTTATAAAAGGATTCTTCAAAAGATTCCTAACCTAACTTGATGATCTATAAAACATGGGTTTAAATCATCAATTAAGATGATCATATATTAAACATCCATTGGTAATGTAGTGCCTACGGGCCATACTCATTGTCATATAAGACAAAAGACAGTTGTAGTCTGCGACTCCCTGTCAGAAAAAGGTAAAGAACTATGTTCACACCTTAATGCCTTGATTCCCTGAAATCGTGGCTTATGATTTAGAATGTCCTTGTGACTAGGCCTTTTGTGCCACTAATAATACCGTTATTGTTTTATAATTAGGATAAGTTATAATAAAAATCCTAAATAAATATGATTAACAAATTAACCAAATATGGTCTGTATCTACCATGGTTAATGAATTGCCATAAAAGACAATTCCATAATAAATAAATTATTGTCAATATCTTATGCAACAGTTCAAACTACATGGCTGACTCAGATGAGATCAACAGTCACCCAAGGGAGGATCATGATAATACCCGAATTAACATAGCAGGTGCAGAACTGCAAGCATTAATAGACAATGCTGTTACAAAAGCTATAGAGTGGCAGTACAATGAATCTAGCGGGACTCGAAGTAGGACCCTATCCGCACCGCATTCTAAGCCTAAGACTCATTCAGAGGCTCACAGCAAGCCGCCCTCTAAGAAAGATGAATCAAAGAAAGATGTTGATCGACATTCCTCAAACCAAAACAATGTTCCATCCAAGAGGATAGTATTTGATGATAAACCACGTACCAAGTCCTGTACTTATAAGTACTTTGTTTCCTGCAAACCCCGGGATTTCACTGGGGAGAAGGGGGCAATTGACTGTATGACTTGGTTAGATGAAATGGACACCGTGGTCGATATCAGCAGTTGTGCTGAAAGGGATGTAGTGAAGTATGTATCCCAATCATTCAAGGGAGAGGCATTAGCATGGTGGAAGTCTCTCATTCAAGCAGCTGGAAAGATCCCACTCTACAATCTGACATGGGATCAGTTTGTTGCTCTCATTAAGGAGAATTACTGCCCTCAGCATGAGGTTGAAAGAATTGAGTCAGAATTCTTATCGTTGGTTATGAAAAACCTAGATTGCCAAGCTTATCTTACGAGCTTCAACACGATGTCAAGGACCTTGTGACACCAGAACCCAAAAGGATTGCTCGCTTCATTGGAGGTTTAGCCCCAGAAATCAAAGCCAGTGTTAAGGCTTCAAGACCTGCTACTTTTAGATCAGCAGCTGATCTATCTTTGTCTCTTACCTTAGATGCAGTCAGGTTGAGATCGCTAAAGAATCCTGAAGAAGGTAAGAGAAAGCGTGAGGATGATAACTCATGTCGTTCAGACAAGAAACACAAAGGGAACCATGAGAACAAGAAGAGTTCAGGGTCCAACAAAGGTAACCAACAGTCGGGTGAGAAACCCAGATGTAAAGTATGTCGGAAACATCACTTTGGGAAGTGTAGATTGGAATCGAACTCGCAGACACAATCAAGGACTTTTGGATGTGGGATCTGCAGATCCAAGGAACACAAGACCTTAGATTGCAAAAAGTTGAAGGATGCGACCTGCTAAAACTGCAACGAGAAAGGGCACATTAAGTCGAACTGCCCAAAATATGCCAAGAAACCAGAAGAAGGTAAAAAGACCAACGCTAGAGTCTTCAGAATTGATGCTAAGGAGGCAGTGCAGGATGATAACGTGATAACAGGTACCTTTCTTATAAATGATGTTTATGCGAGGGTATTATTTGATTCGAGGGCGGATAAGTCATTTGTAGATAATAAGTTTTGTAAGTTGCTGAATTTACCTGTTAAAACCCTAAGAGTGAAATATGAGGTGGAATTAGCTGATGGTACCTTAGAAACCGCCTCAACCGTGTTAGATGGATGTTTCATATCCATTAGGAACCACTCTTTTCCGTTATCCTTACTTCCTTTGAAGTTAGCTGGTTTCGATATAGTAATAGGCATGGATTGGTTGTCTCGTAACCAAGCCCAGATCGTTTGTGCTAAGAAGCAAGTAGTTGTCAGAACTCCTCGTGGCGAGCCTTTGACAATCCAAGGAGATACTAAGTATGGGATGCCTGAGCAAGTGTCCATGCTCAAGGCATCAAGGTGTTTGACGAAGGGTTGTGTTATCTACATGGCGCAAGTAACTCTTGATGAACCAAAGCCTAAGGTCGAAGACATACCTATTATCTCTGAATATCCAGGAGTATTCCCTGAAGAACTACCTGGTTTACCCCCAGATAGGCAAGTGGAGTTCAGGATTGACATTATTCCTGGAGGAGCACCTGTTGCAAGAGCGCCTTATAGATTGGCACCAACGGAGATGAAATAGTTGAGAACTCAACTGGATGATTTGCTAGCCAAAGGATTTATTAGACCTAGCTCATCTCCTTGGGGAGCACCAATCCTGTTTGTGAAGAAAAAGGATGGGTCGATGCGTCTGTGCATCGATTATCGGGAACTTAACAAAGTTACTATTAAGAATCAGTATCCATTGCCCAGGATCGACGACTTGTTCGATCAGCTTCAAGGAGCAAGTTACTTTTCCAAGATCGACCTAAGGTCAGGATATCATCAACTTAAGGTCAAGGATGAAGATGTACATAAGACGGCATTTAGGACTCGTTATGGTCGCTACGAGTTCTTAGTGATGCCTTTTGGACTCACTAATGCACCAGCCGCATTCATGGATCTCATGAACCGCGTCTGCAAGCCCTACATGGATAAATTTGTCATCGTCTTCATCGATGATATTCTTATTTACTCGAAGAGTCAAGCTGACCATGAGAAGCATCTCCATTGCATTCTGAAACTGCTTCATCGAGAAAAGCTCTACGCCAAATTCTCTAAGTGTGAATTTTGGCTTCGTGAAGTCCAATTTCTTGGACATGTGGTTAGTGAACGCAGAATCCAGGTAGATCCCGCTAAGGTTGAAGCTGTCATGAATTGGCAAGAGCCGAAGACGCCCACAGAAATTCGCAGCTTCTTGGGATTGGCAGGATATTACAGGCATTTTATTGAAAATTTTTCAAGGATTGCTGCACCCCTAACTTCTTTTACTAGGAAGAATATTAAGTTCGACTGGGGACCGAAGCAACAAGAATCCTTTGATATCCTTAAGCAGAAGCTAAGCAATGCACCAGTGTTGACATTGCCTGAAGGGATTGAAGAATTTGTAGTATATTGTGATGCATCGCACACAGGTATGGGATGTGTGCTTATGCAGAAAGGCAAGGTTATTGCCTATGCTTCTCGACAGTTAAAGGTGCACGAAAAGAACTACACCACCCATGACTTGGAGTTGGGTGCCGTAGTATTTGCACTAAAACTTTGGAGGCACTACTTGTATGGAACTAAGTGTGTGATCTATTCTGATCACAAGAGCCTTCAACATCTGTTCAATCAGAAGGACTTGAACATGAGGCAGCGACGTTGGATGGAAACTTTGAATGATTATGATTGTGAGATAAGATACCATCCTGGCAAGGCGAATGTAGTCGCTGATGCCTTAAGTCAAATGGAAAGAGTGAAGCCTATAAGAATCAATGCCAAGAGCATTGAGATAAAGAATGGTTTGAATGAAAGGTTGTTAGCTGCACAGAAGGAAGTTATGCTAGAAGCTAACTATCCTGATGAAAAGCTAGGAGTAACTGAAGAACAGTTATCCTATGGCAAGGACGGAATTCTGAAGTTAAATGGACGAATATGGGTTCCAGTTTATGGAGGACTTCGAGATGTTATCCTCCAGGAAGCCCACAGTTCTAAATACTCCGTTCATCCTGGAGCTGACAAAATGTACCAGGATCTGAAAGCAATTTTTTGGTGGATAGGCTTGAAGAAGTCTATAGCTGCCTATGTAGCTAAATGTTTGACGTGTGCGCAAGTCAAAGCTGAACATCAGAAGCGTCAGGTTTGCTACAATAGCCTGAACTTCCCACGTGGAAGTGGGAAATGGTGACGATGGATTTCATCACCAAGTTGCCAAAAACAAAGAAAGGAAATGATACTATATGGGTGATAGTAGATAGACTGACTAAGTCAGTACGTTTCCTACCCATTAAGGAGACCTATAGCTCCGACATGTTAGCCCAATTGTACATTGAAGGGGTAAGGTCCCAAAAACCTCATAATAAGTACTTGGGACCATACCACAACCTCGTCTTTCAGCCCCTTTTACCTTGCGCGGCCGCGCACTGGTCTTACAAAAGGAAGGCTTAAGAGACAGATAGCAGACAACACTCGCGCGCCAAAAGGAAATCATAAATCCTTGCGCTTTCCTCCATAAGTAAAGGATGAAAATCCTAAGTCAAGCACTTCCGCTTAATAATATCCAGACTTGGATATTATTTACTTAACTGATACCACACGATAAAGAGTCACACCAGATTACAGCAGTAATCTTCTAGAAGAATTCAATCGTGCACCACTAGGACGGTTATAACCGTCTGGACACGTGTCATCACCTCAGGCATCCCTGAAATCACAATGATAGCATGTAATTGGAGAGAAACCTCCACTTGATCACTTTCCACGTGGAAAACCCCCAGCCATAGATCTAAACAGCGATCCGTGTGCACTCACGTCGGATCGAGAAGCTTAACAGAAGGAAATGTAACCGCTTACGGGGTTAGCATCTTCCGTCAGCATTTCACCAACGAGTTTTCCCGCCCAAAACTCTCGGCTATAAATATGAGAACAATTCAGGTATGAAATTCAAGTGACACACACTTCTTCAATACTTCTTCTTCTTCATAAACACATACTTATTCTCACGCCGGAGTCGGGTCAAGGAGAGAACTCCTTTCTCCCCTTGAGGAGGCTAACGGTGCTTTGTTTTATAGAGTTTACCGGAGAAGAAGATCAGTTATAATCGAATCAAACGAGAGAGAACAAACCCCTTTTATGCAGATCCAAACCCCCTAGATAATTTGATTCCGGTCATTTATCTAGTATTTCTTCATTGGCGCCCACCGATTTCTCTGTTTTTTCAATTTTGTCTCGTTTTGATTTAGTTTCCCTCATTTCTCTGATTTCACATGGCAGAGAATTCATCACCTCACCTATCAGGTCCTCGGTCTGAATTCAAGGGTTCTACAACCCTAAATATTCAGATCGACGGAATCGTGGGAATCAACAAAAGTAATAGTCACTCAGACGAAAAGAATTTCTCAGATCAGCTCATAGAGAGAGCCCCAGAATACTGGTTCGACAGATGTCAAATTGCTTTAAACCAAATTTTCACACAGATTCACAGATCTGAGTTCCCAAAGACCAGATCTGATACTCTGCAAAAAAGCAGTGGTACCATTGATACTGTAGTATTGGACCCACAGATACCTTATCAGTGGGACATCCAATCTAACAGTTATGCCAGGTTAATTCCAGAACCAGAAGGTACCAATGGTCAGACAGCCAAATCAAAACAAATTAACATGGTACAAGGGGGCCCTTCACGAAGGCCAAACAAACGACACCATGATCAGCATTGGCGGGAACAGCAAGTCGTGTTTCCTGTTGTTCCTGGAGGCCCTCAGGAAGAGCGACCAGTCATTATTACTGGCATCTTCGGCCATTACCGAACGGACTATATGTTTATAGATCCAGGAAGCTCGATGGATATCATATACGAGCAGTGCTTTAAACAGCTTGACCCAGAAGACAAAGCACGACTAGAACCGGTGGATTTTCTTCTTACCGGATTTTGCAATGAAGCTGTATTCCCGTTAGGGCAAATAGCATTTCCTGTGACTCTATCTGATGGCGAACATTCGCGCACAGTCACAGTAAACTTTACGGTCATACCGGCAACATCACGTCATGATGTTTTGCTCAGAAGAAGGTCGCAAAGGGAATTCAGCATGATTACTTCCATTCCACATGTTGCATGCGGATTTCCAACAGAAACTGGAGTAGCAATTCTATACTCAAGCAAGGAAGTCATGTACGTAGATGATGAGCCACCAGCAAAGGTGGCCAAACCTTCAACATCAAACGAGCCGGAGAAGTGGGTTCTGAACGATGAATATCCAGAACAGACCATCCTATTAGGACACGCCATTTCCCCAGCAACACGAAAACAATTAAAAGAATTGCTGTCCAACAACAAAGACATATTCGCCTGGTGCCCAGCAGACATGACTGGGGTTCCGCGCGATATAGCACAACATTGTCTGAACATCCGACCCTCAGCAGAACCTGTTGCAGGCGCAGCTTCAGCGATGAGAAAGCAAAAACCATGGACGAGCAAGTGACAGAGCTACTTAATGCTGGAATCTTGCGCGAGGTTCAATACCATACGTGGGTCGCCAACCCAGTAATGGTCCAAAAACACAGTGGCGGATGGAGAATGTGCGTCGACTTCAAAGACCTGAATAAAGCATGCCCAAAAGATTGCTACGCGCTTCCTGAGATAGACAAAAAAGTTGACTCTCTAGCATCATTTCGGTGGAAGTGCTTTCTTGACTGTTATAAAGGTTATCATCAGGTCCAAATGAAAGAAGAAAACGAAGACAAGACCGCATTCCGCACAGACAAGGGCATCTTCTGTTACACAAAAATGCCCTTTGGCTTACGCAACGCAGGTGCAACATACCAGCGCCTAATGGACACGGTCTTCAGAGGTGATATCGGTAAGACAGTCGAGGTATACATGGATGACCTCGTCATCATGAGCCACGAGGAAGATACAATGCTCGCAAATATCCAGTGCACGTTCGATTCTTTGCGCAGCGTAAACTTAAAACTCAACCCAACGAAATGTTCCTTCGGAATGGAAGAAGGGAAATTTCTGGGTTTCATAGTAACAAGGGATGGTTTTAAATTAAACCCAGAGAAAGTACAAGCTATCCAGATGATGCCATCACCTGCAACAATAAAAGAGATGCAAAGACTCGCCGGACGTCTAGCAGCCTTGAACAGATTCTTGGCAAATCATGCAGCAAAGTCCTATCCATTCATTAGCACACTACGAAATTGCGCCAAGAAACCCCACTTCCAGTGGACACCAGAAGCGGAAGCAGCCTTCAAGAAAATGAAAGAATGTTTAATTCAGTTACCGACGCTAACGGCACCACGAGAAAAAGAGCCGCTGATCTTATATTTATCTGCTGCGGAAGTAGCGGTAGGCGCAGTATTAATGGTGGAGCGAGAAAACATTCAGACTCCAATCTACTATATAAGCAAGATGCTCACTGGCCCAGAGACACGTTACTCAATGATAGAAAAACTAGTCCTAGCGCTAGCACATGCATCGCGGCGCTTACGTCGATACTTCTCTGGTCATGTCATCACAGTTCTCACTAATTACCATTTAGGTCAAATCTTATCCAAACCCGACGTCGCGGGAAGATTGGCCAAATGGGCTATTGAGCTCGGAGGATACAATATCCTATACATACCGCGACCGGCAATCAAGGGGCAAGTCCTAGCAGATTTTACCACAGAAGTTCCCATCGATAAAGTTCAAGAGTGCGAGGCGATCCAGAACCCTGTTCCTGTCTTCGATGATAGAGCCTGGACTCTGCACACAGATGGAGCTTCCAATGATGATGGAGCAGGCGCGGGTCTTCGACTGGTCAGCCCAGATGACCACGAACTTAGTTATGCCATACGCCAGGATTTTCGAAGTACAAACAATGAAGCAGAGTATGAAGCGTTCTTAGCAGGTCTCCGCTTAGCGCTTAAAATGGGGGCAAGAAATCTCGAAGCTAACGTCGATTCAAAACTAGTGTCCGAACAAGTTAATGGGCATTATGATGCAAGAGGAGAAGCTATGGCGTTATACCTTGAGCAAGCGCGGATGTTAATCAGCTAATTCCAAACGTTCAAAGTCAATCACATAAACAGAAGCGAAAACAAGCACGCAGATGCATTAAGCAATCTGGCCGCCACCAGCATCAGACACTTGGCAAAAGAAGTGCGCATCGAGGTATTGTCCAACCCTTCCGTCCCTCTCAAACAAGTAAACATCATAGAGATCGGCAATCCATCTTGGATGTCTCCGATCATTCTGTACTTACAACATGGGAAACTTCCGGAAGGGAAGGCGGAAGCCCGGAAAATCCAGAATAAGGCAATAAACTACGAAATGGCGGAGGGGATTCTATACCGAAAATCGTTCATGGGACCACTCCTGCGCTGCGTTGACAAAACAGACGCACAGCACTTAGTTAGGGAAATCCATGAAGGATTGTGCGGGATACACGCCGGACCGCGCATGGTAGTCGCCAAAATAATGAACGCAGGCTATTACTGGCCAGGAATGCATGTAGATGCGGTCGAGTTACTACGAAAATGTGCAGCTTGCCAACGCCACGTGCCAAAAACGCTCCGCCCAAAAAATCCACTCATTCCAGTTACGTCCGCCTGGCCTTTTTAGCAATGGGGCATTGATCTTGTCGGCCCATTTCCAGACGCGCCGGGCGCAGTAAAATTCATAATCGTGGCAGTCGACTATTTCACAAAATGGGTCGAAGCCAAGGCACTAGCCTCAACAACGGCAATGGTAATTCGCAAATTCATATGGGAACATATTATTTGCAGATTCGGATTACCATTGCGCATCATCTTCGACAACGGCACTAACTTCGCCTCAGAAGATCTTCAAAAATGGTTCAAAGAAATGAAGATCGAGCACAACTTTGCCTCTGTGGTGCATCCACAAGCAAACGACCAAGTTGAGAGTATTAACAAACAGATTGTCGATGGCATAAAAGCGCGACTTGGGACAGCGCGCAGAGGATGGGTCGATGAACTCCCCAGCATCTTATGGGCACACCGCACCATGCCAAAAACCAGCACCGGGGAAACCCCGTTCAGTCTGGTCTATGGATCAGAAGCAGTAATACCAGCAGAAATTGGTCTTCCATCACCACGCATGCTCGCCATGGAAAGACAAAATAACGAACAAGAACGAAGAATGGATTTAGACCTTCTAGAGGAAAGGCGCGAAAACGCCGCCATCGCAGAAGCAAGGTAAAAATCCAAACTTGAAAAATACTATAACACGCGCGTACGCGTGTGCACGTTTATTCCGGGAGACTTTGTTCTACGTGACAATGAAGCTTCTAACGCGGAAAAACCAGGTAAATTAGCGCCAAGATGGGAAGGACCATACATCATTAACGAGGTTCTGGGCAAAGGCGCTTACACACTAAAGAGAATTGATGGGACACTAGTTCCCCGCACCTGGAACGCGCAATAGTTGCGCAGGTGTTATATATAAGTCAAAACATCCCAAGAAGACAAAACTATACAGGCAATGTATTTTTCTATTATACTTTGTATTATCGACTTTGCGCCCTTATTAATGCAAGCATCATCCTTCTGCATGTTGTTGTTTATTACAAATTGCATATAATTCTTTTGGTTTACGCGAAAACAATATGGTAGACATTGTACACCTCATGAACAGTCCAAAAAAGGCAAAACTCACACGCCTTTTAGACAAACGTTCACACATGAGCACAATACCATTCTCATTCGCTCTATCTACTAATAGCAATTAAACATATGCAACATATTGTAATCCAAACACAAGTCAGCAAACCACCAAAAACATACATGCATGACAATGCATCAAAAAATATCATTAAGTGTCACAACGACACTTCAAAAACAAAAACTGTTTACGAAGAACACAAACAGTGTTCTTCCAAAAAAAATCCCAGAAGCAAGACAACATACTTACAAACAAAAGGTATACACCGTTCCCTAAACCTAACCTAATCAGCAGCAAGACCATCAGCAACAACCGGCACATGATCAACACGGCGATTCTTCCGACGATAATACACCAGTTCACATCCACCGTGCTAAATCATCGAAAAACGTGCCATCAAGGCATCAACAGATAAAACACCAGCCTCTTCTTCAACAACCTCCGGCCGGCAAGCTTCAGAACCAGAACCCACCACTGTGGGATGAATGGAAGACACCAGTTTCTCATCTCCGGTAGCTACTAAAGGCGGTGAATCGGCAAGGAGTAAGAGACCCTCTACAGCCTCAAAAATCCTTAGAACATCCAGTAGTCGCCGATTACGAAAGAGACGCTTCACCTTCATATTTCGGAAACGAGTTGAAAGGATAAGAACCCTCAAAAGTTTATATAGAGAAGCTACCCCGGGAAAGGGAAACGTAATCATCATCAACTGTCAAACGTCCTTTCCAAACGGCGCTACTGAAACAAATGTCAGTTCCCATAAATGAAGCCTGACAGGCGTCGGTACGTATTCCAAGATAAGAAGGAAAAAGTATCGCAAACAATAATTCTTTATTACAAATGATGACATTAAACGTCAGATCGTGAGTACAAAAAAGTCAAATCAACAAAGGGAAAAATCACAACTTCCCCTAAAGGATTTTAATAAGCAAAGTAAATCTTCTCATAAAAGATTCCCTACTTTCGCACCAAAAAGCATTTCCCCTCTCATAAGTCCAGTGCTCCACTTACTTGCATAAGAGCAACACTAGATTGGGGGGACTTGAAGGGGTAAGGTCCCAAAAACCTCATAATAAGTCCTTGGGACCATACCACAACCTCGTCTTTCAGCCCCTTTTACCTTGCGCGGCTGCGCACTGGTCTTACAAAAGGAAGGCTTAGGAGACAGATAGCAGACAACACTCGTGCGCCAAAAGGAAATCATAAATCCTTGCGCTTTCCTCCATAAATAAAGGATGAAAATCCTAAGTCAAGCACTTCCGCTTAATAATATCCAGACTTGGATATTATTTACTTAACTGATACCACACGATAAAGAGTCACACCAGATTACAGCAGTAATCTTCTAGAAGAATTCAATCGTGCACCACTAGGACGGTTATAACCGTCTGGACACGTGTCATCACCTCAGGCATCCCTGAAATCACAATGATAGCATGTAATTGGAGAGAAACCTCCACTTGATCACTTTCCACGTGGCAAACCCCCAGCCATAGATCTAAACAGCGATCCGTGTGCACTCACGTCGGATCGAGAAGCTTAACGGAAGGAAATGTAACCGCTTACAGGGTTAGCATCTTCCGTCAGCATTTCACCAACGAGTTTTCCCGCCCAAAACTCTCGGCTATAAATACGAGAACAATTCAGGTATGAAATTCAAGTGACACACACTTCTTTAATATTTCTTCTTCATAAACACATACTTATTCTCACGCCGGAGTCGGGTCAAGGAGAGAACTCCTTTCTCCCCTTGACGAGGCTAACGGTGCTTTGTTTTGTAGAGTTTACCGGAGAAGAAGATCAGTTATAATCGAATCAAACGAGAGAGAACAAACCCCTTTTATGCAGATCCAAACCCCCTAGATAATTTGATTCCGGTCATTTATCTAGTGTTTCTTCATACGTAGATAAGATTGTATCTCTGCATGGCGTACCGGTGTCTATTATCTCTGACAGAGATACTAGATACACGTCACATTTTTGGAAAAGTTTCCAACAATCTTTGGGCACGCGCTTAAATTTTAGTACGGCTTACCATCCTCAGACGGACGGGCAGAGTGAGTGTACAATCCAAACTTTGGAAGACATGCTTCGTGCATGTGTGATTGACTTAGGTGGTAATTGGGATAACCACCTGCCATTAATCGAGTTCTCCTATAACAATAGCTATCATACAAGCATTAAGGTTGCGCCTTTCGAGGCCTTGTACGGTAGAAAGTGCAGAACGCCCGTTTATTGGGTGGAGGTTGGAGATGTCCAACTGACAGGACCTGAAATAGTCCTGGAGACGACAGATAAGGTTGTGCAGATACACGATCATCTCAAAGCTGCCAGGGATAGGCAGAAGAGATACGCGGACTTAAGGCGTAAACCTCTAAAGTTTGAGGTTGGTGATAAAGTTCTACTTAAAGTATCACCCTGGAAAGGGGTAATGCGATTTGGTAAGAAAGGCAAGTTAAGTCCGAGGTACATAGGACCATTCGAGATCATCGAATGTGTCAGATCTGTTGCTTATAAGTTAAACTTACATGAAGAGCTCAGTGGTATTCACAATGTATTCCACATCTGCAATCTAAAGAAATGTCTAGCGGATGAATCACTAGTCATACCACATACGGATGTGCATATAGATGAGAGCTTGAAATTTGTGAAAAAACTTGTGTCGATTGAGGATCGACAGGTTAAGAAGCTTCGAAGGAAGCATGTGCCAATTGTAAAGGTTAAATGGGATGCCCGTAGGGGTCCCGAGTACACGTGGGAGGTAGAGTCCACAATGAAAGAAAAATACCCTCATTTATTTCAGTAAATCTAGAGGTTGAGATTTCTTTTAAGGGGATGAGGATGTAACACCTCGTAATTTCATGTCCAATGTAATATCGACACGTGTCATGAACTTTAAACGTGTAAAGGATTACTTTAGAAAGACTAAAGTTGACAAACAGAGGAAGTACATGAATAACAGGGTTCAAAGTGTCAACAATGAATAAATATATCTTTCAATAACCCTACACGATGTTTATACCCTTAAACGAATGAATTATGTATCATACGAAACTAATTGTGGAAGAAAGTGAGAGATTACAAACTACAGGGGTTAAATGTGTCAACATGTTTAAAGTATACCTCTGAGTGACCTTTTAATGAACCCAAAGCTTTGTAATGATTAATTATGCTCACTAGAATAAGTGGTAAAAATTTCACAAGGTTTCGATTCCGTATGAGGAGGTTATGCTATCATTCGTATGCGAGGGGTTAAAAGCGTCAACATTGATATTTAAGGCTTTTCGGGTGACCATAAAGATGACCGAGGACTTCACAAAGATTGGTTATGTCTTGGAGTCCTTTGGAATCAATTTAGAGGGCTCATATTGCAAAAAGAAAGGTTAAAACAACTTTTACAAGGACCAAGGACCTAAAGTGCAATTAACGAAACTTGTTTGGCCAGTCCTGATCATCCACACGGGGCGCGTAAGCCCAGGCAAGACCTTACGCGGGCCGCCTGGAAACCCCAGCATCAGAAAAACATGACAGGTGTCTGTCCAGCCCGTTTAACCGACTTAGATTGATTGTTTTCAATACCATGTGCTGCACAAACAAGTTTTTAGGCTCTAGGGACACTTGTATTGATCAGGGATCCATCCTAGACTTGTTTGGCATCATCTTGATCAATCAAAGATCACTATATAAGGAAGCACTTGTTGCAACTTTTGATCACTCATTCATAACTTCATTTCTGGAACCAACTGGAGCACAAGAGCATTCCCCAAGCATCATTAGTCGTGCATAGGACCTTGGTAAGCTTCCTTAACCTTCCTTAATCGTGTTTTACTTAGTTAATTAGCTTAAAGTTAAACCGTCGTAATTAAGGTTTGACTTAGCGATTAATCACTAATGGTCCAGTGATTAGTCAAACTAAAAGTAGTTATAAGTTGGTAATTATGTGGGCATTAAACCCTTAAAAGGGCACCCTCTAATTCCCGCTCTAACTAAGTCATTTGTCGGGTCAAAGTTAGTTATAAAAAGTCAACAGAAACATAATTTTCGAATTAACACATGATTAGCAATGTAGAAGACGTGTAACCTGTTTTACCACTCATATAACTTGGTAATCAATGCAAGAACATGTCTAAGCATGTCCGACCCGACAATTTTCAGTTTAGGACCCGTTCGGAACCGAAAGTCGCATAAATTGACCACTGCTTTGACTTTCAGTTCTGACCCATATTAGCATGATTTAGAAATGCCTTAGAGCTTCATTAGGACCAGCTTGTATGATAGTATAACCCTCTGCGATTATACTACTTGACTCGTTGATTGTCTGATGTTTCCGTTAATTGCTTAATGTTGACCATAATGCCCTTTTGGACCATAAAACGAGATTTTTGGAAATGTGAGAGGACAATAATCTTTGTTACTGATTTATAAACATGTCCCTAAAATTTCACATCAGTTGGAGGTCTAGATTAGGAGTTATGCTCAATAGCGTAATTAGGAGGCCTTTTATTAATTAAACGACATAATTAGCGTAAAGCCTATCTAAACCAAATTTTTGACACCAAACCTTTTACCCACTGATATCATATAATATTTTGGGATTTTTGAAGATTTTTAATTATTTTTAAACTGATCATAACATAGGGTTATTACCTTGATTAAGTAATTACCGATTATACCCTTTTCGTTTATAAAATGAGTTTTTCACAACATTTTGATACCAAATATTTTACTACTGATTTTATATGATAAATGAAGTAATTTGAACTTATAACCTGATCAGAAAACTCAGATTTCCTGTTATAACCCGGAAATCGATTTAAACGACTTTTTACGCGTATTAAACACATAGTATGGGTTAAAACCATTCTTGTCATATAAGACTTATCTCTAACTAATATAACTTATTAAATTAAGTAGTTTTACTGATTATTACAGACCTAAACCTCTGAACTACATTTAATCTCTTTTATATTCTTTAAAATGACCAAAATACCCCTACGGGGCTTAATGTGAGATTAAACTCGTTTTGGGCATAATGGAAGGTATCCTACTGATATCACAACATATTTAAATCATATTAACTTAGGAAACCTGTTCGTGACTCTTTTGGTTACCCGTTATGCGTTATTCGCGTTAGGTTCGGCTTATGTAACTAGTTTGCATAAATTGACCGAAACGGATCAAACCCTATCATTTTCACCTCAAAATCCAGAATGTGTTTAGTTTACCCATATTATACAAGTCTTCAAACTTGTCGGGACTAAATCACATTCTAATCCGGTCTTCGCTTAATCTTGCGTTTTGAACCGTATACCTTTCTTTAAAACTAACCGGTATAAATTTAGGCTTAATTAAGACCCGTTAGAAATCTAATAGGTTATTAAAACCTTCGTTCCAGATTAGGAGCCCAGTAAAAGCTACGTGCACTTGCTGTTGTGATTTATACTTTGCTCAGGTAAATACTTTTAACTTATTTTCCCTATACGGGCTTGGGGTACGGTATTATAATGATACCGCTTGGTCGGGTATGAAGTCGTACAATCAGATATTGATTAAAATGATGCATAACCCGTTTTATTCTGTCTTGTTTGATGCAATGCCTTTGGGGGGTTAATAACCGTGTCCTGGATATCCTCGGCTGATTCATTAGAAATGGCCACGACTTAAGCACGGGGTGTAGGCATACACCTGATAGCTGCGTATGTAAAAAGGTAGTCCACAAGAAGGGTATCTTCTTGTGGGTATTATACCATGTGGTGTGTCTATTAATCTTGTTAAACTGGATCTTCTAACCGGGTCCTAAATGGACGACAAACATGTAAAACTGTATACAAGTTTATTGTTAAATAATTACCCCAAGTTATAAAAGATATTTTGTGCCATGTGCATTCAAACTAATTTTCTTAAACTCTTTTCAAAATGAGTCAGTTAATTGTATTTACCAGTGTAAACTGACGTATTTTCCAAAAAGGTTAAGTGCAGGTACTATACGAAATAGGCTGGCTACTCCAGGCATCAATAATCAAGTCTTGCAAGCTCTAGATGTTAAAGTCTGTTGAACTATGATCTTATTTATCTTTTGATCCGCCTGTGAATCTTTTACAGTCCGTTGTAATACTTTGATATTACTATTTATTCGGTTTGTAATGTGATTCATACCTTTTGCTTCCGCTGTGCATTTATAATTTGTGTTGTTTGACTATGATGATATCAACTACGTCACGATACTCCCCACCGGGCCCACCGGTAATACGTGGAAATATCAGGGTGTGACACGAATTCTACAACGCATTTGCTACCCCGATCACTATAGCTCAGAACACGATCCTAGAAAATGAAATGGGAACCATGCAAAAACCGCCTAAGCTCATGAATATTGAGGAGTATAGTGGATGGGAGGAGCGTTTTGAAAATTGGGTTCAAGCAAATCACTTAGATGCATGGGAATGTGTTGAACAATGATATATTAGACCGACTGATGATGACGGAGAAAATGTTGCGATTAAAGATCTAAGTGATGATCAGAAAAAGAAATACAAAAGTGAAAAGATGATGATGAGTATATTGCAACTAGCCATTAAAGAAGAAATCTTGATTTTATTACAACACAACGGAAGTGCATACTCAATATGGAAAGCACTAAAAGCGAAGTTTGTTGGAAGTAAAGACATGATCAAGAACAAAAAATCGCTTTTGAAGAAAGAATTTGATCTATTTCGTGGATTAAAAACTGAAAACACCAAGCAGATTATTGAAAGATATTGCAATTTGGTGGTTAACATGAAGAGATTAGACATCAAGAAAGATAAAGAAGAATGGATTGAAAAGTTGGCCGATGCGTTGCCACAAGATGTTTGGGGCACGTATCTTATGATGTTAAAAAATGATGAAGAATTTGCAAATCTAACATTGAGCCAATTTATTGAAAAACTCGAAGTTCAAGAGATGGAACAACGGAAGATGGCGAGAATGAAGGACTTTAATGGTGAACAAGACATTGGTCTATATTACAAAGGAGGTACTAGTGATAGGACCAACATTACACCAAAGATTGAAACTGCATTTAACGCAAATAATTCTTCTGGAGGATCATCTCAAGGATCAAACAACAAAATTGGATTCTCTTAATATCCATCATTTGATCCAGAGTTTTCAGCAACCAGTTCTAAATTGCAAAGCTTATACGATGGTAAAGGTCAAGTGCTAAACTGTAACATTGCATTACATCTTCAGAACGGTCAGAATTTCTCTGAAGAAGTAGCCAAAGGTCATATGTCTTTGTTGGTAACCATGTTAGAGTCTTATGAGAGTTTAGTTGCAGGAAGGATCGGAAATCCAATGTTGACAAAAGAGGATTACGATCAGATTGATGCTGAGGAGATGGAACTTATGGATATTAAGTGGTGTATAGCGAGCGTGTTGAGAAGAGCTGAGAAGTTTAAACAAATCACTGGAAGAGATGACTTTCGTGATGCTAATGTTTCTACTTTAGGTTTTGATAAATCTAAAGTTACTTGTTTTCGTTGCAGGGAAAAGGGGCATTTCAAGCGAGAATGTACAAATCGCGAAGCAAGTGGAGCTCAAAATCCATTCGGCAACAATGATTATTATCGAAAAGCGATTTATCATTAAGTTGCTCAACAGCCGCATCAACAACAACAGCCACAAACTGCACATGCTAGGAAGGAACTAATCGAAGAGCCATCAAAGAAAGCTTATCTAGTGAATCAGGAAGATGAAAGATTGTCAAAGGGGTTTAGCTGGGATAAATATATTTCGCCTGAAAGTAACTCAAAGAGAGCTTGTTATGGTCTGATAGATCAAGATGATGAAAGGCTTCCAGAAGGCTTTAGTTGGGATAAGTGGGATCCTAACAGAACTTCAGAAAAAGTAGCATTTGTTGCTCAAATTTATGAAGATTCAACTGTTGAAGAAGAATTGGCGTATGCTTATTACGAATCTCAGGAGTACAGTCCGAAAAAGAATGAAGAAGAACCAGTTTCAAAAGAAAAGGCTTCAGAAAAGGTTTCAGAAAGAGCACCAGTCTTTGATCACTCATCGGATGAAAAGAGTGATGATGACAGTGAAGAGATTCGAAAACTTGAATTTTATGCAAGAAAATTTTCATCTGATAATGATAATTTGTGTTTTGCAGGTAAAACGGAAAAGATCAAAGAAAAACAAGCTGCGAAAAAGAAGAATCATAAAGCAGCAACTGTTAAAGAAAAAGATGATAGTGATGATGATAATTCGTATTATGCAGGTAGAATGAAAGAGAACAAAAAAATACAAGCTGCGAAAGATGACAGTGATGATGAAAATGTTCGAGTGATAAAGAAGCAGGTTAAAGAAATTCCAGCTTTCAAGGTTGAAAAGAGAGCTGATGCAGAAAAGATACCTGAGAAATGTGAAAATTGTGATACTGTGAAAAGGCACAACAACAAATTGATTCATAACATGAACAGACTGAAAGAATCTTATGATGTTTTAAACAAAGCTATGAATCAATACAACAAGTCAAGCAGTGAACAAGCGTTAGCTATGAAGACACTCAATGGAGCGTTCATGACAAAGCAGAAAATCATCAATAATTACATTGAGAAATGTGTTGTACTTGAACAAAAATTGGAAACCCAGAGGATAGAAACTGAAAGGGTAAACAAGTTATTGAGAAGTTACTCATGTGCTTCTTATGTGATTGACAGGATTTATCCTACAGTAGAAGGCATGAAAGCGTTTGAAGAAGAGGATACTGATGTAAAGGATACTGGTAAGAAACGTAGTACTGATTATACCAAGTGTCCACCGCCGCTTGAAAATGGATATTCTCCAAGAAATCCTAATTCAGAAAGAGTCAAAAAGGCAACCAATTTAAAATGGGAGTCTGAACCTTCAGATGGATTGCCAGACAACATTGACGTAACATTCACATCGTCTGACACTGATCATGAGTCTGAGTTAATAAAGAAAGTGGTCGATCAGGTGTTAGATAAAGATGAAACCAAGGAGTCAATGTCAGAGTCAAAGTCCGACACTTCAAGTTCAATAGTCAAAAAGGGCAAAAGGGTTTACAATAAAGATTTTCTGATGTCAAAGAATAATTCGAATGACGAAACATTTAAAGTAGCATATACTTTGAATGATTCTGACAAATTATTTTCTGATGAGGAATTTCCAATAAGAGGTGTTAAAACTGAAATGATCAACAAGGTTTTCAAACTAACAGAAGTTAATATTTCTGAAATAAAAGATGTAAATCTTACTGAAAAACCTAAAAAATACACCTCAAGAGTTCAACAAAGGTTAAACAAGAAAAAAGGGTTACAGTTCTGGTTCTGGTTTTCAAAAGAAATCAAACCATAACAGTAATTTCAAAAGGAAAGGTTTAGGTTTTATTCCACCCGAAAATCATAAAAACGAGAAAATTAATAAACCAAAAATGGTATTTGTTTCAGGGTCAAGTTCTGAAGAAGAAGAAGAAGAAGAAGAAAAGAGCTCATTCTGGAAGCAATCGAACAAAGATTTCCTTGCTAAGAAGCAAGAGGGAAAGAAGAATGAAGCTGCTCAGAAGAAGGAAAGGAGAACCTGTTATCAATGTCAGAATGTTGGGCACATTGCATTGAACTGTTCAAATGCAACCAACATAAAACAGGGAGTCTCTAAAAAACTCAAAGAGAAAATTGTTGATAAAACTGAACAACCAACTGAACAATTTAGAATTTTCAAAAATTCAACATATGAAGTTGGTGAGTGTTCAAAAAGATTTTACAAAAGAAAAGTGAATCTTAACAACCAACAGTGGGTTGTTAAGAAATCAGATGTTAGTTCTGGCGATGAATCTGATTCGTCAAAGTCAGAGGAGCCACAAGTTGAGCTAAAAAGAGAAAATTCAGTTCCGCCATTGGATGACGCAAATTTTCAATTTTAAACAAAAAGTTGGAAAAGTTGAGATTTCGAATCAATTATATTCAGAAAAGAAAGAATTTGATGTCGAAAAAGCCTTTAACCCCAAAGTTCTAAATATTTTTGGAAAAATGGTTGATGGGAAGGTCAAAGGGGTAAATGAATTTTATGAAAAGAAAAAAAAAGTTAAGAAACCGAGTAAGGATGACTCGAAAACTCCCAAGGACCGTCAGGCTTGGGAGAATCTCTATGAATAAAAATCCTGACTTGCCGGAGCTCCCATGTTGGTAATCGTGGAGCAGGAATCGGCATCTTTCTTGAAAAATTCAAAATTGTCATATTTTGATTTACAAGTGGTATTATTGATAAGAACCTACATGTGGTTAATCAAGGTCATTAAGTTGAACTTGATTTAACTTTCATACAAGTGGTTGAAAGAACAAAGTGATGAATGAATCCCCGATCTTACAAGTGGTATCAACAAAACTAATTTTCCGGAAAAACCATTTGATTAAAACAAACTTAAGTGTTTTGAAATCATAATGGGAAAATAGTTTGTTGTCAGGGGAAGTTCTGATTGTTTATGCCAAGTGAATGGAGATTTGAAGCAATTCACATCGATTTGTCAAATTTTCTTTAAATGGTTTTGAATTTTAGGGGGAGTAAGAAATTTCAGAAAATCAAAAAACATTAGAAAATTTGAAAATGTCAAAAACATGATAAAATCAAAATGAGTTTTGTTGTGAAAAAGAGGAAATGATAGTACATCAGTAGACAATCACAGTACGTTAAAGAATTGGAAAGTTAAAATGTGATAAACGGTCTCACTGATGATATGCCAGTAGGTTTTTACACGCTTAGTAGATTGTTGTCGAGATATAAACCTAAATCAAACACTTACTTATTTCGTGGGGAACATCTCTCGGATATATAGGTAACCCCTGAAATCTTGTTTGAAAGGCTTTCTATTTCTGACATACTAGGTCTTTGTGCGTGGTGATATCTGGGGTATTATACTAGGACTTCTGATTTTGCGGGAGCAATAGCCTAGTCCTCGTATAATAATTTGCATTGCTTTAATCATAAAGCTTACCCTCAGCATAAAAAATGATGAAACATTAAAAAATGCTAATCATGTGCTGTTGAAGAAAAGATTCTCTAAAGGGAACACACCTAAAGTCGAACCATCATCTCTCTGATTTTGCGGAAGCAATAGCCTGAGCTCTCATGGTCTCGCATTAACCCATTTACAGATATCATTAGTGTACATTCACATGTAAGACTGAATATAGGCGTCTGGATACGGGAGTATATTCTGAGGTGGTACACCCGAATAAGTTTAAGTCTATTAAAACACTAATCTCGTATCTCGAAACAGTTGAACTTTGTGTGAAAATTTAAGTGGATCAGTATACTGACAATCTAAGTGAATCGTTTAGAACTTAAAGTGTTTAAAGCTCAACGGTGCTAGTGATTTGTCATAAACTGATATGATCCTCTTACACAAACTCACAAAAATATTGTCTGTAAATATTTCTTTACTGCTTTTCATTATAGAAAAAATCCAAAAAGATTGTGTTTTAGCATAAATTTTGAAAAATCAAAAAGATTTTATTTCATTTTATTTTCGACAACTGATGTTGGAAAGCTGATTTTCAAAATTCCAAGTGCTAGACATGATGAACAAACAGGGTTGGGAGAGTTTGTTTGAAATGAATATGTTTTGAGATTAAATTTATTAAATTTTTATAAATAGTTTTTACCCAAAAGTAAATTTCAAATGAGTTAATCAGTGTTTATAAATGTCAAAATTTTACCTTATGTTTTGGGTAGAGGATGTGCAGGTAAGCCAGGTTCCGATTCCTGAGGATTTTTCGCATAAACATATGCAGTTTAAAGCCAGCTTCCAGATCCTGTGGCTACAGAGAGCCAGGGAACGGTCCTGATCCTGTGAAAGCTGCAAAGCAAAGCTTGAGCAGAGTATGAACCAGAAGACGATCCCGAAACAACTTAAGGGGGAGTCTGAATGTTAGAGAGCCAGACTAAGATCCTGGAACAAAGCTCGAGAGAGAAGCTGCTAATGATGAGAGAGAGAGAGAAAGAAAGAGATTGAAGGATGCTTACAGAGAAAGATACTTTGGAAAGAGCGTGAAGACTGATCAAGACTGAATACTTGTCATACTGAAGACTCGACACCGAAGACTTCGTCAACATCCAAGGGGGAGTCTGTTGGTGCATATGTCTGTCGTCTTCGTCTTGTATCGAGTCTTGTAATAGATTTGTTAGACCAGGACACCTAGAGCGAGTAAAACAGAAAACAGAAACGAATCAGCCAGTTCACACGAACTGACCAGTTCGTGCGAACTGGACCAGATCAGTTCATGCGAACTGGTAAATGGTGGTTCGTGCGAAGTGGCTGGTCTATAAATAGTAGTCTTGAGTCTCTCATTTGTAACTTTGGATTCCGGTAGCGAAGCTCTGCCGAAGTGTCTCCAGACCGTGTAAAGCTATCAAATCAATACAAGAGATAGTTAAAGTGATTCTAGTGTGTATCCAGCTGAAATAACTTCGATACGTCTGATTCCGCCTTTCGTATTGAACGAGATCTCTTCTGAACGACTCGTTTGGTCTTCACAACGATCCTACAATCTGGAAGGGTGGATGCCTGTACTCTGAGCTTTCTGTCTAAGGCTAGAGTGTTCGTACAAATCCACATCATCAGACCAGTCACTCTTACCTGGGAATTCTTGGGGTGAGTGTCCACTTATAGGCTAAAGCATGTATTCGCGATACATTAATATGACCCGCTTACTTTGATTAGTCACCATCTCATTTTTTTTGCCTTAGGTAACAAACAAATGATCACAATTTTTATGCGTTGTCATTCTGTTTTGATTATTCGATAATATCTCGCTTGCTTCCTCCCATGCCTTCCATTATCATCAAGATGCCTCTTCATCGCAACAACACTCAAGTATCCGAACCAGGTGCTAAAATTGCCCAACAAATAGGCGTCGTACTCCAGAGGACCGTTGATTTAGCTATCACCATGACTCGCCTCAGGGATGAAGCCGTACAAGGGAATCGCTCCTTGGTGCAATCAATGCCACCGTCATCATCCAAATCAAATACCCTGTTTCAAATGTACCCACGGTGGACGATGGGGACATTTGGTTAAAATGTGCCGCTTTGCTATCCAAAGCAAAGTTGTTGCAAATCCTGTTACTGCTCAACCTCCAAATTCTGTTTCATATGTCGCCTTGGCATATCTAGCACCTCAACTTCATGAGCTTTCTACCTTGTGTATCGACTTAAGCACGTCTAGTGCAAGGGTTCGAAACACCTCTCGTTACACAAATTCCAAAATCCATATAGGATCTTTCTATCCTCATACTTTGATCCTTGTGGATGATTATCGCTCATCGGAGCCCTTAATTAAATTCTTTGTACGCTTTAATATGTACATTACGATTCAATAAGGACAAAAGCTGAATTCCTATTAAGATCTTCCTATCTTCATAGATAGATTCTTGAAGATGTTTAAAGTGCCAAATGAAATCCACGAATTGGATTCCTGGTGTGCTTTAAATACCCGTGTCCAAAGATAACAAATTAATGGTCAAGATAAACAATTATGTGATTATTTGTTTATGTGTTGGGTAATTGTGTAATCCGAATTTTCGTTATCCAAATCCTTGTAGAATCTCCCTTATCTTCGTATGAGGGATTCATAGTAGGATATCCAAAGGTACTACCTCAAATCCTTAATGGGATTCTACGTAATAGTTAAGACCCTTGGATTATAAAGTACTATTCCATAATTAGACCCCTTGAGTGGTCTAGTTAAACATATTGATCCAAAAATCTGGTTAGGAATATCATGTGATGATATAGCTGAAAAGACTCCTTGGTGGTCTATTTAAAGAGATCATTTGTCGATCTAATTAAACGAACCCTATGGTAGTCTAGTCACACTCATCACAGGTTTGATTTTCTTCCCCTACACATTATGAAATGCACTGTGCGGACTGTGCAAGGAATTACGTAATTATGGATGCATACATAATTATGGAATTTAGTGCACAGAAACCACAGCAAGTTTTGTCATGTGTCTAGAGTTAACTCTATTCATTTCCATTTCTGATGAAGCACCCGTCGAAAATGACTCCGTCCGTTCGTTATCGTTTTTGAAGAAAGTCTGTCGTGGGAAATGAATATCCTGTTCCTTCATTTCCATTTCTGATGAAGCACCCGTTGAAAATGACTCTGTCCGTTCATTTTCGTTTCTGAAGAAAGTCCGTTATGGGAAATGAATATCCTGTTCCTTCATTTCCATTTCTGATGAAGCACCCGTCGAAAATGACCCCGTCCGTTCATTTTCGTTTCTGAAGAAAGTCCGTTGCGGGAAATGAATATCCTGTTCCTTTATTTCCATTTCTGATGAAGCACCCGTTGAAAATGACTCCGTCCGTTCATTTTCATTTCTGAAGAAAGTCTGTTGTGGGAAATGAATATCCTGTTCCTTCATTTCCATTTCTGATGAAGCACCCGTCGAAAATGACTCCGTCCGTTCATTTTCGTTTCTGAAGAATGTTCGTTGAGGGAAATGAATATCCTTTTGATTATTCTATTCATTTCCATTTCTGATGAAGCACCTGTCGAAAATGACTCCGTTCATTCATTTTCGTTTCTGAAGAATGTCCGTTGAGGAAATGACAGGATTATTCCTTGCATATCTTTGGTGGTTATTTAACACAAAGTCACAGACAGGCTCCTACGAATAAATTTCGGGACGAAATTTCCTAAAGTAGGGGAGACTGTGACACTGTGCCTCTGCGACCATCAAACTAATACCAAATCAATGAAATATTGTGTTTCATACTTGGGATTTGTATAAATATGTGTATCATGTGCACATATCAATTAATGTTCGCTTTCGAGCTTTAAATCGCTTTCTGGAAGGTTATACGCGAACTGATGCGTAAATATCACCAGTTTAATGCAACAAACACTCTAGAACAGTGACATAGGCTTAACATACCTTAAATAAACTTTATATAACTTAGAAATAACTTTTGAAAGGTTTGGTGTGGCGAAATCAAGTTTATTCGATCACATGGACTAATTTCGATAAACTGCAAAAGTATGCCGATTCGTACTGTGACGAACATTCTGAAACTTGATCATAAGTTAAACATGCCCTAAATATCCTTTACATAGCTTAGAAATAGGCTTTGAGGTGTTTGGTGCGCAAAAATAAACTTTCTTGATCAATAGGGACTAAAAGCGTCAAAAAGTGCATAAGTTTGCATTTTCGCGCATATCTTACGTTCTGAATATAACCGGACATCCAAAAATTTATGTAATCATTAAAATATTTTATTTTAGTGATTGGCATGATAAAATTTCATTCGTCGCGTAATTTGGATCGTTATTCGCGTCCGTTCGTGTTTTGTCGTAATTAACCGAACAACGCAACCGTACGACCAAACGAACCGACATCCGAGATGTTTTTGAGCATATTTTAAGTTCTCTACACTTTAACTTCATTTTAGAGCCTTGAAATGAGGTTAACGGGGCTTAAACGTGTCAAAAATACATCAAAATGCAAGTTTTTCAAGTGCAGGGGCTGTTTTTGACAATTCTGGAAACCACCCTTAGGAGGGCCGCGTAAGACCTTAGGGTCTCCTTACATGGGGCGCGTAGACTCCCCAGATCAGCAGAACAAGCTGATTTCAATCAGCAGCTGGGTTTTTGGGTTTGCACATGGTTTTTAAGCATTCTATGGGCTATTTTTGGGGCACCCATGGTATTCAAATTCAGTGGGCACACATGGAGGGTTGAGATTGAAGCTCGGGAATTGAGGAACGATCTTAACGGTGGACCAAAATCTATAAATACCCATACCTTCATTCCTTGCAATTCACAAAATTTGATTCAAATGCTCTAAGTTGGGGTTTAGCACTTCATACCTGAGCAATTTGAATCAAGATTTCCTTGCTTGGACCCTTTGTAAGTATTCTTTCGTGCTTTTATGCGTTTTTAAGCGTAAAAGTCAAACAGTGTTTGTCTTTCTGCTTTGACCAGTCTTTGGTCAACAAAAGGTTCGTTTGAACTTTGCAACGTGAGCGTAATCACGATGGTTATAGTCCCGTGTGACTATACCTACTGATTACCAATTTGAATAGGTGTAGCGACGAGTCATAGTTTCGGTCAAAATACGTATTTATGCGTATTTTGCAATCAAACTATTCTTGGGTATCAAAACCGTTTGTTTTGATATCAAACTTGTTTTCAAACCTTGTTAAACATGTTTTAACTCGTCACTTTTAGATTAGTGCTTGTATAGGGTTGTAAGATAAGCGGTCTAAACAACCGCTTAGACTTTCGAACCTGACCCGTTTGGTCGATCTTTAGGATCCGACCAAGCACGTTTAGTGACCATAGTTGTATAGGGAATAACCTTCCGAGGTTATACCTTATGGCCACTTCGTTTAAGTAGTTGTATGATAGGTAGTTTATATGCCTTAGGAAAATGACCAAAATGCCCTTTTTACGCATAAATTCATTTTAAGCATATGTAACCTAAATTTTGACATCAAAACTGATTAGGAAACAATATTAGATGTGTTAAGGCATATAATACTTGTCATAGGACTAGTTAGGCGGTCCGAACGCGTTTTACGTGAACGACACGTTAAAGTGGCGTAAGCTACCTAAACAGGTCGTAATGGGTCGTAAGCACTTAGGTTAGGTTTCGATTTAGTATGTAGGCTTTGTTAAACCATATCATATGAGTTCCAACACTCATTTGGTTTACGAAACCTCATTCTATCCGATCCTCCGAGTTAGGTCCGTTATTTAACTTAGTTACCCATATTAGGTGCCGTTTGATTTCCGTGATCCCTCTAGCATTGCTTGATTGTTATTCAAGACTTCTAAGCATCCTCAAGTGAGTACATAGCCCCCTCTTTTACTGTTTTCAAATGTTTTGGGGTGGAACACATGTGCCTACTTGTTACTTTCATGTTTTACGTGCTTTTATATCATATAATTGCTATGTTCATTAGTACGTATATAGTACATGATTTCATTATGTTTTGCTATGTATGTTCACTTAGCATGCTAGCACATTGATTTTCGTATATTACATTTTGTTGCATATGCTCATTCTGTATATGGACACATTGTTTTACATTTTGAACCTTTGAAGCTGTTGATTTATGTGAACCGTTTGAAGCTGTTTGATTTATGTGAACCGTTTGAATCTGTTTGAACCGTTGGGTTAGGGAAGTGATTAGGTAACGAGGCGGGTCTAATGTGTTAAAAGCATGGTGGATACGCCGCTGGTACTTCCTATATATAAGTGCTTTTAACACATTATATTTCGTTGTGTTATCTAGATCACTTGGGCAAAGGTTATTAAAACAAAGTTATATTACAAGGTTTTTCTAACAATATAAAACATTCGAGTTTTATTTCAAAAACGATTTACAATTTGGGTTTACTTAAACAAAAGTTTTGGAGTTAAGATTCATGCTATCGAGGTTTTATAAAACAAATCTGTTTTGACATAGTTATTTCAATTTACATTACAAGCATTTTACAAAACTTGGTTTTCTAATTATCAATTTACAAAAGTGTTCAAGTTATTTTCAAAATATAAACGAGCCATGAATCTGACACTCACCTAAAAATCCTATGTACTCGCCGGCATTTTTATGCTGACGTATTTTCACATGTGTTTCAGGTATCATAGTTGGTGATGTTTGATGATGATATTGATGCATCCTCACATAGGAACGGACGAGGCCTTAGTGACATAATAATAATGAAAGTCTATTTGTTCATGTTTTGTTTCTAATTTCAATGTAATGTAATACATTTAATTCAATAAAACAGAACTTCAATCCATGTGTTATGAAACAATGATTCTGTTACAACACTCCCCGACGTTTCCGCCATGATTTGTTGTTTTACGTGGTCGGGGTGTGACACATTTACCCGTTATGCTTATACGCGTTCGGTACGGTTTATGTAACTAGTTTGCATAAATTAACCGAAACGGGTTAAACCTTATCATTTTTACTTCAAAATCTAGAATGTATTTAGTTTACCCATTTTATACAAGCCTCCATACTTGTCGGGTCTAAATTACATTCCAATCCGGTCGCCGCTTAATCTTGCGTTTAGTTCCGTAAACCTTTCTTTAAACTAACTGGTCTAAGTTATAACTTAAACAAGACCCGTTAGTAATCTAATAGGTTATTAAAACCTTCGTTCCAGATTAGGAGCCCAGTAAAAGCTACCTACACTTGTTTGAGTAGGATATACGGCTGAGAATACAAATTTTACATTTTAAGCTCAGGTAAATACTTTTAACTTATTTTCCCTTATACGGGCTTGGGATACGGTAAATTATTACCGCTTGGTCGGGTATTGAATATTTAATTGATTAGTGGTTAAATCATCGAGATACCTCGTTTTAGTCTGTTTTGTTTGATTTAAGCATTTGGGGGTTAATATAACCGTGTCCTGGATATCCTCGGCTCATTCATTTGAAATGTCCACGACTTAAGCACCAGGTGTAGGCATACACCTGACAGTTGCGTATGTAAAACGATATACCCACTCGTGAGGATAACTTCTTGTGGGTTTATATTAGTGGTGTGTCTATTAATCTTGTCTCGGCTTCTATCCCGGGCCCTGAACGTACGACAAACACTATAAATCTGTATTCAAGATTATTTTATATAATTATCCCAAGTTATAAAAGAACATTTGTGCCTTGTGTATTTAAATCAATATTTCTTAAATGTTTTCAAAAGAGTCAGTTAATTGTATTTACCAGTGTAAACTGACGTATTTTCCAAAAAATATTAAGTGGCAGGTACTACGCGAAATTGGCTGGAAGCTTCTGAGCATTAGTTAAAGAATCTTGCAAGTTTTTAATGCTTAAAGTCTGTCGAACAATATTTATATTATGTTTTATATCCGCCTGTGGATCCTCTTATTACTGTCTGTATTATATTTATTTATACTTTGCATATCGGTTTGTAATATTATTTTCTACCAAGATTGCCGTTATGTATTAAACTGTGATAATTTGACTATGATGATATCAACTACGTCACGATACTCCCCGCCGGGCCCACCGGTAATACGTGGAAATATCGTGGTGTGATAGTTTCTCCATTTGTTGTTTCTACTAGACATTCTTGTTGGAGTTTAGTTAATGGTTGATTGAGAAGTTTGCAAAATGAAGTATTAATAAAACTTTGGTTCGCACCAGAGTCAAATAATACTTTAGCAAAAACATCATTAACTAAAAACGTACCGGCGATCACGTCCGGGATCATCTTTGCTTCTTCTTCAGTCAAAACAAATGCTCTAGCATTTTTAGAAGTCTTGTTATTCATGGCTAGAGCTAGTTTCGGACAATTCGTCCTGATATGTCTTTTTTCTCCACAGTTGAAGCACACTCCATTACTGGGTTTCTTCCTACAATCTTCCTTCTTGTGTCCGGGTACCTTGCAGTAGTTGCAGTAGGTGGAGCATTTTCCTGAATGTTTCTTCTTACAGGCTTTGCAGTAAGGTGTAGAGGTAGAACCTATATTTTCCGACTGTTGGAATTACCGTAGCGAAATTCCTGTGTAAGCCTTTGAGCTAGGTTCCTCCTCTGGTTTTCTTCTTGTGTACGTACCAGTTCATCAGTTAAGGTGTTTGCTAGTTCTACAGCTTCTTCTATAGTTGGTGGTCTAGCTGTCTTGACTACATGCCTAATCTTGCTGATTAATCCCCAGATGTAACGAGAGATTAATACTAGTTCTGGTGATGCTAGGGTTGGCACTATTCTAGCATATTCAAATAATGTAGTAGTGTAACTCTTGCTGTCTACTCCAGTTATCCTAAGGTTTAAGAATTTATTAGCAATCTGCTCCTTTTCATTAGGAGGACAAAATTTCCTTTCCACCATATTCTTAAACTCAATCCATTCCATACTATAGGTTCAGTCACTTCCCCTAGTCTGGAGGATAGTGTTCCACCATTCTAGAGCTAAATTCTTAAACAGATTAGAAGCAAACATTATCTTATCTTCTTCTGCGCACTTGCTTATTTTTAAGGCTGCTTCAGTCTTTTCTAACCAGTGTAGAGCTGCAATGGCTCTTTTATTGCCAGAGAATTCTATTGGTTTACAAGACCAGAATTCTTTATAAGAACAACCATAAGACATGGTTCTTCTTCTTTTTGGAATTGGCAATCGAATTAACGGTCCATTGTTTACACTGTGACTGGGGTCAGTATGTGTTCGCTTACTCCCACTATTACTGTTATTATTTTCTGCTTCCCTAACATTTTGAATGATAGCTGGCATAGCATCTCTAATTCCTTGGGATACTATATGTCGAATAGCACTGTTATTTATCTGGTTTTCATTATTCTGGTTTTCCCGATTTGCGTTGTCGGCAATCTGGATTTTAAACATTTATCAAATATTAATATCACGAAATAATATTGAATGCGAATAATCACCCAATAACACATTGATCCAAAATCGTCATCATTGCGACCTTTACTCTATTTTATATTATGCATCTCTATCTATTACAAACCATAACTGGAAATGAAAATACAATACTAGTATGCATCAATAATTATAAGATTATCTATCCTAGTTTGGAAAACGTTTTTTTAACATACACACATATATATTTATATATATTATTATTATTACTACTACTGATAGGGGTTCATCCAGTATTGCATATTGCGCTCGTCATATTTTCAGACGAGTCTCTCCTCTATCTGTCTCATCCTCTCACTTCCTTCTAGGATCTCCTCACCAAAGGTGCAGAGTTCCTGTATGTTCTCAGTACTCAGGGGTGGGGCTGGGGCTGGTATCGGGTCAGGAAACTGGGGCATGGGTTCTTCCTGAGGGTACGGGTTCTCTAGAATTTCCCTTATATATTGGTCATTATCATAATAGGGGTCGAGAGGGTCAAGGTCTGGATAGGGTCCTACTAGATCTTGCATGGGCTCCTTTATTAGGATTGGGTAGCGTTGCTGGTAATCCCTGTGGTCGTCAAACCACGGGTCATAGTCTGGGGGATGGGGTGCTGGTATTCTAGGGATTTCAGTTGGGTCTAGGTCAGGTAGTGGGTTTTGGTCAGCTGGGTCAATCTCTACTTCCATAGATTGTGTCGGGAACAACTGCAGTGGCTGGGGTGCTATATGTTGTTCTAGATTAGGGTCTGCAGCTGTGGTAGCTAATATGTGAAAATTAGCTAATCTCCTATTGAGTATGTCCTGGGTTTGCACATTCGTTTCCCTATTGGCCGCTGCTAAGGCCCTTTGCTGTTGCAATTTCCTCATCCTCTTTCTACGCTCATGAGTTCCTCTGCTGAACCATCCTCTCTTCTTGGGAGGGAATGGCTCTTCAGATTGTGCTTTAAACATGAAAATTCCTTCTTTCGTATCAGCCGAATACCCCGAGGGGGTAGACTGCGAAGAGGTTCCTTCGTCCCTAGGAGAGTTGGAGAGTTGACGGTACGCGTCCGAAGGTCCTTGATCACTCATACTGTAAACTAACAAATTGTCAAATAACACAAAATAATAATCTACATGTATGCACATAGTTTCATTGATTATTCCCTAACAAGATTTATAATTTCAGTGTCAGCATAACACCTCTTTGGCTGAAATTAGTGGCTAAGCTCTGATACCACCTTCTGTCGCAACCCCTGACCCCTACCTCGGGAGGCGGGCGGCCGCCGGCCGCGGCCTACTCAGAGATGGTGGTATCGGTGTTTATCATTATTTGGCAGCCGAATTTTCATCACGACCTTAGTTAAGAAATATTTTATCAGAGTAAAACACCACATTTTATATTAATAAACATAATGGGATAAAACCCATGTCTTCATTACAAACATGTTTATAGGGATAATGTGACACCTGTGTCACTAAAACCATCATACAAATACCAAACCAATGAAATATCGTATTTCATACTTGGGATTTGTATAAATATGTGTATCATTTGCACATATCAATTCTTGTTCGATTTCATGCTCTAAATCGCTTTCTGGGAAGTTATACGCAAACTGGTGCATAAACGCAATCAGTTTAAAGCGACAAACACTACAGAATAGTGACATAGGCTTAACATACCTTAAATAACCTTTACATAACTTAGAGATAAGTTTTGGATGGTTTGGTGTGTTGAAAACAAATCTATTCGATCGCAGGGACTATTTGTGTCAAACTGCGAAAGTATGCCGATTCGTTCTATATCGAGCATTCTGGAACTTGATCATAAGTTAAACATGCCCTAAATATCCTTTACATAGCTTAGAAATAGGCTTTGAGGTGTTTGGTGCGCAAAAATAAACTTTCTTGAACAATAGGGACTAAAAGCGTCAAAAAGTGCATAAGTTTGCATTTTCGCGCATAACTTACGTTCTGAATATATCCGAACATCCAAAAATTTATGTAATCATTAAAATATTTTATTTTAGTGATTGGCATGATAAAATTCCATTCGTCGCATAATTTGGATCGTTTTTGCGTCCGATACGACTTCCGTCGTAATTACCCGAATAACGCAACCGTACGACCAAACGAACCGACATCCGTGATGTTTTTGAACATGTTTTAAGTTCCCTATACCTTAACTTCATTTTAGAGCCTTGAAATGGGGTTAACGGGGCTTAAACGTGCCTAAAACTGACTTTTTAACATGCAGGGACCAATATTGACAATTCTGGAAAGTGAGCTCAGGCGGGCCGCGTAAGCCAGCCTTGGCTATTACGCGGGGTGTGACAGACCATCAGGTCAGTAGATTGTTGTTTCCAGCTTGATCCAGCTGTTTCCCTTGTTTGCTCATGGTTTTAATCAATCTAGGGGCTTGTTTTGGGCTCCCATAGATTTCCAAATCAGTGGGTATTACATGTATGGCCAAGATCGAAGCTCGTTTATCGATGAACGATCCTAACGGTTCTTGATTTTCTATAAATACCCAACCCCACTTCATTCTAAACCCACACTTGATCTGATTTTATACTCTAAGTTGAAGCTTTATGCTTCATACCTAAGTATTTAGATCAAGATCTTCCTAGCTTGGACCCTTTGTGCCGTTTGATTCCGTGATCCCTCTAGCTTTGCTTGGTTGTTATTCAAGACTTCTAAGCATCCTCAAGTGAGTACATAGTCCCCTCTTTTACTGTTTTCAAATATTTTGGGGTGAAACATGTGTACTAAATTGTTATTTTCATGATTTCAAAGTATAAATTGATTATACATGCTAGTACTTATCTTTTGACAAACTGAATGATTATCTATGGTTTAAACACAAATTTTTCAAAGATTATAAAATTAATTGTTGGGTTGTATTTATTTTATACATTCACCAAACCGATTGGTAGTATGATATAGCGCTATAGGACTAGACACCCCATTCCTGTTGTATGGAATGTCAGAAACCAAATTTTATCCAAATAGAAGTTGCCTTTGTGGTATTTCTATAGTCTCTAAGGTGTAGTTTGATACACTAAGGTTTGAATGAATTCTAAATCACATTTTCTCTTGTATATTTTTATATACTTCCAAAGTATAGTTTGATATACTCCCATATGTGATATTATTTACCAAAGTATAATTTGATATACTATGTACAAACCAACATATATTTTGTTAATTACTAAAGCATAGTTGATATGTTATTTACAAAACCAAAGCATAGTTTTGATATGTTATTTACAAAACCAAAGCATAGTTTTGATATGTTATTTACAAAACCAAAGCATAGTTTTGATATGTTATTTACAAAACCAAAGCATAGTTTTGATATGTTATTTACAAAAGTATACTTATGATATACTACCGAAAACTATTATTTTAACAACTAAAGTATATTTGATATACTATCTGTTTAACTATCTTGGAACAAAAAAATATATTTTAATATATTACTTATTCGACCTTCTTAAAACCAAGGTATATTTTTACATATACTACAAACTTTTTTATCAAAACATTGTTTTTCAAACAGCATATTTTATACAAACTCATCTTACTTGATTATTCATTTATCTATGCATTAATCCTTTTATATCATCTGATTTCTTATCAATTTTCACATGAGTTATAAAGAAAACATTTTTAAGTTCATGACTACTTTTTGTTAAACATTCTTTTAAACTTACAAAGTCATGAATCCTATTTAAATAAAACCTATGTATCTCACATGCATTTTTATGCTGACGTACCTATTTTTACATATGTTTCAGGTGCTGCTATGATATGATTGTTGATGCATGTTATACATAGGATGGACTCGTGCCTTAGTGACTTTAAAACTTGAAAGACAGTATTGTATTTATCTGATTTATAATAGAACAATGAGTTCAATAATTCAATAAAACAAAACTATTTAATCCATGGTTGTGAAACAAAGATTCTGTTACCACACTCCCCGACGTTTCCGCCACGATTTGTTGTTTTACGTGGTCGGGATGTGACAGAAAAAATGGTATCAGAGCCAATGGTTATAGGGAATTTGGTTATTAGTAATGCTTTGACCTAGAATATAACCTTCCTAGGACCCTTACACAAGTTATCTTGTGTTTAGTCTTAAAACAATACCGTCACCTATCTTTAGGTGACAACCAAAATAAGAACACAAATTTCGAATCTGCTTTGAAAACCAATCATCTGTTCTAGGATGATTTACTATAAGGTTTTGAACCCTCAAAGTTTCAAAATCTCGTCAATGTTTGGGTCTTATAATGTGAACATGTGCAATCTGGAAGGGTGGATGCCTGTATCCTGAGTTTTCTGTCTAAGGCTAGAGTGTTCGTACAAATCCACATAATCGGACCAGTCACTCTTACCTGGGAACTCTTGGGGTGAGTGTCCACTTATAGGCTAAAGCATGTCTTCGCGATACATTATGAGGACCTATTTACTTTTATTCAATTTTTGTGCGTCGTTTGTTTGCTTCATGGTTCGAACAAATGACCATCATCCATGCCTTTTTGATCGGTAATTGCAACATTATGTTCTTACCCAATGTCATTTCACTTATTTTCTCTCATGTTTCCTTGTTCCTTTTAGAAAATGCCTCCTCGACGAGATGCACAACCTCTAACCAACGAAGAAGTAGCAGCCCTTGTCTCTCAACAAATGGCTGATGTGCTTCCGGGCATAGTAACCCAGATCCATCAATTATACAACAACAATAACAATAATGCTCAGTGTAGTTTCAAGAATTTCAATTCTGCTAAACCTTTGAAGTTTTCTGGGTCTCAAGGAGCAACCGCGCTCCTGCAATGGTTCAAAAGTTTGGAGAGCACATTCAGACATGTGCAATGTTTGAATGAGCGTAAGGTTGAGTTTGAATCCAGTGCATTCGAGAAGCGTTCTCTTACATGGTGGAATGGTGTGATGCGTGATAAGGGTGCCGATGTAGCACTAGCTCAAACTTAGGAAGAGCTTCGAGCTCTAATGATGAAGGAGTTCTATCCTCGTCACGAGCTTAGAGCGTTGGAAAGGTAATTCGACGATCTAAAGCAAGATAGAGGTGAACATCGAGCCTACACTAACCGATATGAGGGACTGAGCCTATTACGTCCTGCCATGGTTACGCCTTTGGAAAAGGCGATCGAGAAGTACATTGATGGTCTCCCTGACCCAGTTCAGGATATCGTTACTGGTAGCAACCCTACTACCGTCAGACAAGCCATTGAATTGTCTGCTACCCTGACTGAATCCCAAATCAGGAAAGGTAAGCTTTTTCGAAAGGGCGACCCGAAACCATCTGACAAGTCTACACAAGAAGAACCAAAGGATAAACAGGCCGAGACACCCAAGAAGAAGAAGCACAAGGTTTCACAGAACTGTGCAATAACTGCTCAGAATAATCAGGTTGCACTAAACCAGCCAGCACAACTTCGTACAAGGAAAAATTATGTTGGTACCGCACCTTTGTGCAACAAATGCAACCGTCATCATCTGGAGCAAGTGCAGTGTCACAAATTTACCCACTGTGGGCGATCGGGACATTTGGTCAATACCTGTCATTATGCAAATCAAGCTGCTGCAAATCCTGTTGCTGCGCAAGCACAGTTTCCACCTGGGTCGTGTTATAACTGTGGTGACCTTACCCACTACCGAAACAATTGCCCAAGACTTGTTAACGCAAATCCAGCACGTGGACGAGTGTTTAACATAAATGAGGCAAACACAAACGACAATGCAGCAGTGAACAATTAGTCTTTTGTATTTCCTTGTTTGTTATCCTTTGACGATTGGAACAATTAAACTGTTATATAAATAAAATTTGTTGTTTCAAGTTTATTTTACGAAACTGATACAATTATGTGATTATGTGATTATGTGATTTCTTTATGTCATGTGTTTTTGTGTAATCCAAATATTCATTATCCAAATCCTCATAGAATCTTCCATATCTCCATATGAGGGATTCATAGTAGGAGATCCAAAGGTACTACCTTAAATCCTTAATGGGCTTCTACGTAATAGTTAAGACCCTTGGATTATGAAGTACTATTCTATAATTGGACCCCTTGAGTGGTCTAGTTAAAAAGATTGATTCAAAATCTGGTTAGGAATATCATGTGATGATATAGCTGAAAAGATCCCTTAAGTGGTCTATTTAAGGAGATCGTATGACGGTCTGGGTAAGGAGATCATGTGTTGATCTAATTAAAACGATCGTTCGTTGATCTAGTTGAAAAGATCCTTTGGTGGTCTAGTCAAGTCACTTCATGGTTATTCGATTGATTTTCCCCTACGCATTATGAAATGAACTGTGCGGACTGTGCAAGGAATTACGTAATTATGGATGCATACATAATTATGGAATCCAGTGCACAGAAACCACAACAAGTTTTGTTATGTGATAAGACCTTTAGTAATGAGAATAACGAAATGTGAACAATGTAGAAAGGAGCATGGTGGATACGCCGCCGGTACTTCCTATATATAAGTGTTCCTTATTACATTGCAAAAGTAGCGTTATTTAAGTTACTAGAAGTCCTGGACCTTGACCAATGTCATTTTATCTTACAATCTCCGACTCTGATTTCTAGCACACACGAGTTTCCTATGATAGTCTTCGTAGGAAACGTTCTTCTTTCCGTAGTTCAAAACTCCATGTTTTGTTACTACAGGGACATCCCTTTGACGGTTGACAAATTCGCTAAGAATCCAAACATGGCCCAGAATTTTACTTAGGGTACGAAGGATTCATTCGAAAGCGAAACAATCACAGTTGCCTTCACAGGTTTCCTCTAAAATTAAATTTCGGGAGGAAATTTCCTAAAGTAGGGGAGACTGTGACACCTGTGTCACTACAACCATCATACAAATGCCAAACCAATGAAATATCTTATTTCATACTTGGGATTTGTATAAATATGTGTATCATTTGCACATATCAATTCTTGTTCGATTTCATGCTCTAAATCGCTTTCTGGGAAGTTATACGCAAACTGGTGCGTAAACGCAGTCAGTTTAACGCGAAAAACACTCCGGAATAGTGACATAGGCTTAACATACCTTAAATAACCTTTACATAACTTAGAGATAAGTTTTGGATGGTTTGGTGTGTTGAAAACAAGTCTATTCGATCGCAGGGACTATTTGTGTCAAACTGCGAAAGTATGCCGATTCGTTCTATATCGAACATTCCGGAACTTGATCATAAGTTAAACATGCCCTAAATATCCGTTACATAGCTTAGAAATAGGCTTTGAGGTGTTTGGTGCGCAAAAATAAACTTTCTTGATCAATAGGGACTAAAAGCGTCAAAAAGTGCATAAGTTTGCATTTTCGCGCATAACTTACGTTCTGAATATATCCGAACATCCAAAAATTTATGTAATCATTAAAATATTTTATTTTAGTGATTGGCATGATAAAATTCCATTCTTCGCGTAATTTGGATCGTTTTTGCGTCCGATACGACTTATGTCGTAATTACCCGAATAACGCAACCGTACGACCAAACGAACCGACATCCGTGATGTTTTTGAACATGTTTTAAGTTCCCTATACCTTAAATTCATTTTAGAGCCTTGAAATGGGGTTAACGGGGCTTAAACGTGCCTAAAACTGACTTTTTAACATGTAGGGACCAATATTGACAATTCTGGAAAGTGAGCTCTGGCGGGCCGCGTAAGCCAGCCCTGGCTATTACGCGGGGCGCGACAGACCATCAGGTTAGCAGATTGTTATTTCCAGCTTGATCCAGTTGTTTCCTTTGTTTGCTCATGGTTTTAATCAATCTAGGGGCTTGTTTTGGGCTCCCATAGATTTCCAAATCAGTGGGTATTACATGTAAGGCCAAGATCGAAGCTCATTTATCGATGAACGATCCTAACAGTTCTTGATTTTCTATAAATACCCAACCCCACTTCATTCCAAATCCACACTTGATCTGATTTTATGCTCTAAGTTGAAGTTTATGCTTCATACCTGAGTATTTCGATCAAGATCTTCCTAGCTTGGACCCTTTGTGCCGTTTGATTCCGTGATCCATCTAGCTTTGCTTGGTTGTTATTCAAGACTTCTAAGCATCCTCAAGTGAGTACATAGTCCCCTCTTTTACTGTTTTCAAATGTTTTGGGGTGAAACATATGTGCTAAATTGTTATTTTCATGATTTCAAAGTATAAATTGATTATACATGCTAGTACTTATCTTTTGACAAACTGAATGATTATCTATAGTTTAAACACAAAATTTTCAAAGATTATAAAATTAATTATTGGGTTGTACTTATTTTATACATTCACCAAACCGATTGGTAGTATGATATAGCGCTATAGGACTAGACACCCCATTCC
Source organism: Helianthus tuberosus (assembly GCA_030545235.1). Lineage (NCBI taxonomy): Eukaryota > Viridiplantae > Streptophyta > Magnoliopsida > Asterales > Asteraceae > Helianthus > Helianthus tuberosus. The sequence goes on from CM060368.1 coordinate 179,275,814, forward strand.
TGTTGTATGGAATGTCAGAAACAAAATTTTATCCAAATAGAAGTTTCCTTTGTGGTATTTCTATAGTCTCTAAGGTGTAGTTTGATACACTAAGGTTTGAATGAATTCTAAATCACATTTTCTCTTGTATATATTTTGATATACTTCCAATGTATAGTTTGATATACTCCCATATGTGATATTATTTACCAAAGTATAATTTGATATACTATGTACAAACCAACATATATTTTGTTAATTACTAAAGCATAGTTGATATGTTATTTACAAAACCAAAGCATAGTTTTGATATGTTATTTACAAAACCAAAGTATAGTTTTGATATGTTATTTACAAAACCAAAGCATAGTTTTGATATGTTATTTACAAAACCAAAGCATAGTTTTGATATGTTATCTACAAAAGTATACTTATGATATACTACCGAAAACTATTATTTTAACAACTAAAGTATATTTGATATACTATCTGTTTAACTATCTTGGAACAAAAAAAAATATTTTTTAATATATTACTTATCCGACCTTCTTAAAACCAAGGTATATTTTTACATATACTACAAACCTTTTTATCAAAACATTGTTTTACAAAAAAACATATTTTATACAAACTCATCTTACTTGATTATTCATTTATCTATGCATTAATCCTTTTATATCATCTGATTTCTTATCAATTTTCGCATGAGTTATAAAGAAATCATTTTTAAGTTCATGACTACTTTTTGTTAAACATTCTTTTAAACTTACAAAGTCATGAATCCTATTTAAATAAAACCTATGTATCTCACAGGCATTTTTATGCCGACGTACCTATTTTTACATATGTTTCAGGTGCTGCTATGTGATGATTGTTGATGCATGTTATACATAGGATGGACTCGTGCCTTAGCGACTTTAAAACTTGAAAGACAGTATTGTATTTATCTGATTTTCAATAGAACAATGAGTTCAATAATTCAATAAAACAAAACTATTTAATCCATGTTTGTGAAACAATGATTCTGTTACGACACTCCCCGGCGTTTCCGCCATAATTTGTTGTTTTACGTGGTTAGGGTGTGACAGATAAACCCTATTTTATTGAATAAAACATCTTTCTTTATTAGGTAACTTTTATAGCCACATTTTTCCAAGCCTTCAGTGCTCTCCAGCTGGCTTCTATTTTGGCTTTCACAGTTTGTTACCTGAAACGCGTTTAAAAACATTTTGTCAGTGGGAAATACTGGTGAGTGAATCCCAGTTTAATCAAGACAGATTTTATCCTTGTACAGTATTGAGGGCAATCAGCAATTATATTTGTTTATGATTCTACCTTAATTACCACCCACGGTACTGTCGACCCGACTTGTGGTCATGTTACTACTCACAGTGTAGTAACAAATTTTGTATACAAAACCCCAACATACCGACGATAATTGTAGAATTACAAATACTCAATCACTGTTTAATTATAATGTAAGGCTTTGAGGTTTTGTAAAACAGTTTGCAAAAAGGTTTACAAAAAGGAGATTACTCACATTGCTAGTTTAGACTTTTCCTGATGGTTTCCTGGTTATAATCTAATAATTTAAACAATGCACACGCGTTAGTATAATAACCCAATATTTACATTAGTAATACCCTCCCCGAGACAGAACTCCAACGACTACGTCGGGCAGAACCACGACAGCCGTTACGGAGCTCTAGATCAATCGGACATCGTATCTAATACGTAACCGGGGGTTATAATACTTACAACGAGGCAGAACTTCGTTAATTAGGGGGTATAACACCCGATTATAATGCCTATTCTTCATAAAAGAGAGAGAGAATTCGAATTTGAGCAACGTAAACTGAAGGCCGATCGTCAATTTATAGGGCCTGATTTCGGGTTTGTCGCGCCCCGCGAAGAAGTCCTCTAAGGGCTTCGAGGCCCGCGGGGCCAGCTAGGGTAGGCCCTAGCTTGGCTGATTCGACCCATAGCTTCCACAGGCGTCCTGACACGTGGCACCACCGGGAGTGGCCTGGTGATTGACCTGTCGCGGCCAGCGTAGCCAGAAGGCAGAGCCTTCACGGCCCGCGAGCGATACTCTGATTTTGTTTGTATTTTAATTAAATGAAATTAAAGATATTTAGGGCGGTTATACGTATAAGGGGCGTATTTTAAGACATATAGGGATGTTATAAATATATTAGGGATGTCGGAAATATTTTAGGAGGGTTGTTATATTGTTCATATGAAACCCGTGGTCAAAGATGAGCAAATTGTTCTGGGTACCGGTACCAAATTTGCCGAACCGAAAGATCTTAAGTACCAATTTGGTACCGACTTTTGGCGTTCCTAGTACCGGTTCACTACCGTTTTTTACCTTCGTATACCGGTACCGTAACCGGTATTTTTGGTATCAGTACCGATTCTATATCGGTTGGCACCGAGCTCATCTCTACCCCTTTAACTAAAAAAAAAAAAAATTAAAAGTTGAAGAAAATCAACAAAAAAAAGTTGTATGATACCGTTGTTCGTACGCTAACCATGATCAGGGATGAGCAAATGGTACCGGGTAGCAGCACTGAATTTCCCAAACCAAAAGATTTCCAATATCAATTCGGCACCAACTTTTGGCGTTTTCTGTATTAGTTCCGGTTTTTACCTTCATGTACTGATACCGAACATGACTGTCCCGGTATTTTCGATACCAGTACTGGTTCGATATCGGTTGACACCAAGCTTATCCCTACCCCTGATATTAAAAAAAGGATTAAAATTAAAAAGAAATAAAAATAACTATTATTATAATATTAAAATAATAAAAATATTTAAAAAACTATATATTATTATAATCACTATTCATTTAAGTTCATTTCGTAATATATAGTAATAGTAATAGAATCAACACTCGCTAGTGATTGTCAAGAAAACAATCACAAGTTTTTATTTCTTTTAATGTGATAAAATAAATGAATTTGTATTGGACTAATTATGTTGTTGCTTAATTAAACTACATTTGTTCATGAACGTAAATCATGATATTGAATCAGTTAAAAAGAATTAAAGAATACACATTGAGTAGTATAGATGTTGAATGCCTAACTTCAAGAAATTAAAGACAATATTTTTCTCGTAATGATGGATGTAATTTGCGAATAGGTTATGGAGTGATTAAATAATTACTTTTATAAAATATTATTTGATTGATTTAAAAAGTTTCATATCACTTTGGTAAGTATGTATAAAATAGAAATAGTGTTAACTAAATATTTAAAATTATAGAGTTATAAATTAAGAGTTACTTTGAGGAAACATATGTTATTTTGAGTTGAAAATATTAATTTACAAGCAAATATTTATTTAAATAGTAAGGAAACATGCATAATGTTTTTTTACGGTAAATTTAGATCAGTGTCAGACCACTAAAAAACATGTAAAATATTAAATGTTTGAATATGGAAATCAATTAATTGTAGTTATTTTCTTAATAAATGAAATATTTAATTAATTATTATTAATGGTGTTGAAAATTTTGGTAGGGAAATTGCAATGTTAGTGATCTTAGAAGCTTCTTATGTGGACAAAATTATTTTGTTTTATAATAATCTATATATGTTTGTTTATGTTTGAATAACGCTAGTGGGAATATTCGCGCGTTGCTGCGGGTGCAAACGTTGTTTTGTTATCTCGTAATTGTTGTTTGGGTTTGTGGGGTGTGTTTGGCATTTGTGGATGATACTTATGGTGACGTGAAGTACATAGGAAGCAACAACTATACCATACCCTATTCAAATACATCTTATAAGGTTTGGGTACTGCATAAGGTTTGTAATGGGATATTAAATGATTTTATTTTAATAATAAACAGTTGAACACCATGAGAAAGTCAAAGACTATTTGGATTAAGAGGGAAACAAGTTCGTTTGACAAGATGGTATGATAAATTCGGATTGAAACAGACCAGACTGGCCAGCATTGGCCTAAAAACACTTTTTCCCTCCATTTTCTAAGACTAGTGGGGAACCCGCGTGTTGCGGCGGAGTGAACAATACGGGATGGGAACATAATTCAAACCTTAAAAGTTAAAACGATAAAGATTATCTAGTTGGTGTCCGAAGCCACTATCATTTTATCAGGTATTCCTAATATTCTTAATGAGATTTTTTTTCATTGAAAACTGATATTTCTATATAAAGCATTTAAAATACCCGTTACCCGTTTGCTCAGAATCGAAATCTTCTATCAAGTTAATTTCAAAAATGATATCTCCAAATTAAAAGAAACTATAAATCCATCCAAAAGTTTCACAAGAGTCTATAATGAGTCATTGATCAGACCTGTCACCTGTATAGTCAAGCTATTTTCTCAAAACAATAAGACCGAACGGTGTGGGGATCGTCCCCCACCGTCGCCGGGTCGTCCCACTCGTCCCACACCGCCCCCTCTGGGGTCGTCACGTCGCAGGAGGCATCTGCAAGACAGAGGCAACGAGCATTTTGGTTGGCTGAGTTGCAAGGTTGGTGGGCCCCTCTCTCTCTCCTTTATTATGCATTGGTTTTTTTATTAAGTTGGGTAGTCCTCCACACCCTTGGATAGTCCCCAAGGGGATGGTCCTCTATCCTTGGTGATGTGGCGCCTATGTGGCGGGTAGTCCCCAAAGAGACTAACCAAACCACACCCAATGGTCTAAATTGTGTTTTAAGGTGTTGTCAGATTAGGTTCTTCGTTCACATGAAGAATCTCACTTGGAAGTAAGCCTTACCAGGCTGCTCAATGAGACAGAAGCAAGCCTTTTACAACACAGTCTTTACGAGCTAACGTGAGTTCCCATTTGCAATTGCATTCCATCTTCAAGGTTTCTCCACCTTCACATAATTCAACCAAACATATCCTACAAACAGCTTCTTCTTCAGGTATGTCTTCACCATCCTCATCCTCATTTCACATACTGCAAACATTAATTATATTTATTTTAAGCAAAAACAACCCTTTAATCATTTCTACTTTATACAATCCCATGTTCAAACTATTATATTATATCTTTAATCAGATTCCTTTACCGACAACATAATATTTCCATTCAGTTAACTATTTAGTTTTCTTCAGACATGAATCATTTCATTATTGCATCCAACAAAATGACAATAATAGTAATAATATTTGAAGAATGTGAAGAATCTGATTCTACCATTAGAAATTAGCAGCAAAGTAATCAACAAAAATAGATACACTATTCTACACCTAGATGCCTAATGCAGTAATGCTAGCCTACGCTAATAACTAATTAACACCGTTGATTGATTGATTGATCGAAAACGATGAACAGTAACGTCATATCAAATGTTACGGTTACCGATTACGAATAGATCCGCCATTGGAGAAGGGATTGGTAAAATAGTATCAGAAACTTTCACTCATGGAGTTGAAGGAATCACACGGAAAAAAGAATCCGTTTGCTTGATACTTATATCTTCATTGAGGATTGGGATAGAACTTCACCAAGCTATATGCCCTTGGGGCTTGGACTTTAGTCTACAAATGAACCACATGAAAAAAGATTAAAACCTTTTACACGTCTAAAATAAGCAAGATGAATAGTCGAACGGGTTGGGTCACAAGTCATCTTTAAGTAAGGGTAGGTCTAGTCAGGTTGACCTGAAACACTTATTTGACAATTTTTGAAATTTTAGTGAACAATTAAAAGTGTTAAATATGATTACTGAAGCTAAATATAGTTTGTCAGAGAATCACTTGTTTGTCTAACTTGCAGAATGATAATGCAAGCCGAAATTCCCCGCCGGTTCCTTTCTCTCCGGTACGAATCAGAACAAATTCAGCAAATACGAATCTGCATATCAAACAATATGGTGGACAAATTTTCTAGTGGAAAGATGGCTGACTTCATGGCGTGGCCACCACCTAATTTGATAAAAAGCACAAAAATGCCCATGCCTCCCAAAGAAAACCCTCAAAGGACTGCGTCTTACGTCTGCTTACAAGTCATATCACTCTGTCCTTAGTAATCTAGTAATCCAACTCATTAACTATAGTCAACCTGCTTACAAGTCATGTATCAAAAGATAGTGTTTGGAAAGCAGCTAGATGCTTAACTTGATCAGTAACCAAGTTTTTAAACAAACATTAATAGCTAAGTATCCATGTGTGTATGTGTTACAGGGCATACTGAGTGATGCATCTTACATCATATTAGTGTCCAGTGACTACTGCTTCTAGTAATACAATTCTTGAAGTTGTCAAGGGTGTAGAACGACCATCGACTTTCTTATTTGGTTTATCTTTTTCAAGTATTTGCAAAATAGATTGACATTTTGAGCACAATGTTGCTTACATATGTATTTGTGAATATAGATAATATGAAAAAATTTCACCTTGTTGAAAACTTCTTATGTGGTTGAGAGAGAAGTGCACCTTATAGATAATATATCTTGCCGTTGATCACCTGTCTAGGAATAATAATATGACTGGAAGTAATTCACAGAATAGTCAATAAAAGACCACTGACTCTTTTTCTCATGAGTCCAAGTAAAAAGACATAAAAAACAGTTAAAATAAATTTGGATGCATTAATCTGCATTTCTATCTCCTAAATAGTTAACCAGAAGTTTTAGGAGATAGAAATGCATCGATGTTGCATCGATGATTATTAAGCTCTACATATTACAGCAAAATTTCAATACATAAACTGAAATCAGTATTAAAAAGGATTGGTTCAAACAATATCAAATGATGATTAGTAGAGAAAGAAGATGTAAACCTGATCATGCCGATATGCAGACCTAATTGTGGGGGCCTGGTTTGGTTCTTAACAGGGGGTGCGATGGTAATCAAGCAGTATAAGATGTACCTTGCTCCCATTTCCGACATAACACATCATGCAACAGTAACTCATGTACTTAAGTGGCGAATTAGAGTATCGCCATATCCACACCTGGAGGCAATAGTGGTGTAAGCTGGTGGTTGGCGGAAGATCGAACAGCTGGCAGTCTCTTCAAACAGTCCTCTTTACTTAAACGTCCCCCAAACGCCTGACAGCAAGGATCTATGACGATTTTCTTGAGTGCAGCAGCATTGTCTATGACATACACAGCAAGCTCAAGGTCACTGATTCGACCATAGTGTCCACTCATTTCAAGACGCTTCAGGTGTTTATGGACGTGAGGAGCCGCAACACGTCTTATTTTCCTCCTCCATTTCATTGGTGAGAACCAATGTAGCTGCAAAAACAAAATAATCAGCTTACAGTTTCGAAAACAAAGTTTAAAGGTTCTGCCAGCCGTTTATGTCTTGAAACAAATCGTGTGAACTGAACCTGTATAGTCTAACTTCTGTATATATACATTCTTTTCCAAGTTCTGAATTTTCGAATATATAATCTTGTAAAAAAGATGGGTTTGCGACCATACCTGAGACATCTCGCGCCTGATGCACAATGTGGCATGCATCAAGTTTATGTAGGGAATAATGTGCCTGAGACCAGATGGATCATTTTCATCAGCAAACGGGTCAAAATTGCTACCTTTAGTCTCGGCCTAATTTCAATTTCACAAATTTCAAACACTAATTTTATGAGTTTTAAGATATCTTGGATCACTTTCCTGTAGAAATTGGAGACGAATTGATCTCTTGTCGGCCCGTTGTTAAGTAAACGCATTGCAGATTCAGATCATCAATTCAACAAACCTTAACAGTGAAAAATAAACCTTTTCAGAAGATTAAAAAATAAATGAAGAAAATCGTACCTTTGGCCAATATCATTAGGGTTTGAAACCAAGACTATACAGGTCTGTCGCTGATGTTGTCGTGGTGGTGGCTATGCCGCCGTAGACCGGTCATCGGAACCACCGACCGGATCCATCATATTCTCTCTTTCTCCGTTTGTAGCTCCATCTATCTCTCCAACTCTCTCTCTTTCTCCGATCTGTATAGGTATTCGTTCCACCAAAAACTGTAAGCAGAAGATCAATTGGATTGGCTTTAAATGGGGAAAACCATAACGTTTGGGTTTCTTCAGGAAAGGTTGTAAAAAATATTCCAAGAATAACCCTGCAGGTGTCTTAAAATGCTGTTGAGTTCCCATTGTATGGTTTAAACTCTTTTGTACATCCTGTTTAACAACTTGTACAAGTTGTAAAATTACATCTTTATCCATCACTTCTCCTTTTTATAACAGTATAGATAATGTGTTAAACTATGATTACAAAACAAAATCATAATCAAAATTTTTGAAAAAAATTATGATTTAGGAGGTTGCATGCCACAAAAACAGACTTTAGGGGACGTTCAACCTGTTAGACCAGTTTCCCTTTTAGTTGATGTTTTTGGATTTGACCCGTTTGGGATCAAATAGAACCCTGATCGACCCATTGACAAATAAATGGGTCATACGTACCTTTAGATTATTTGTTCCAAATCGAATCATTTGACGCAACTGCCATTCTGTTTGAATGCCCAACAAAAACGGATCATTGTCACTAAAATCTCACGAAAATATCAGAGTATTCCTGCTTGGTCTAACTTCACCTTTTCTATGATCATCTGGAGTCTGGACCAAAAGAACACCAATACCTATTAAATTAAAACAATAAATATCAACATGTTTGTGATCAAAAGTCAAACTTATTACTCTTTAAAACTCACGAATAATATCATGTAAGTGATTATGTGACATTAAAAATCAGAAAATTAGTTATAACAAAACGAGCCAACAAAACTGGTTTGTCCAAATGTTGACGAGCTGACTTGGGAATCGCTAACGAGAATAACTATTTCTAAAAACTGGTTTGTCAAAATTTTGACGAGCTGACTTAGAGCCAAATGCTTCTCCAAAACGCGGCTGATGAGAGAAACACTCGGGCCCATTTCGCTTGAAACATATATCTTCATAGACTCATTGATCATTAGTGATGAGGGGACCAAGGATCTGATACTATTTTGCATTGTTTCACATCTTAAATTGCTACTCAACGACCACCCATTACCTTGGCTCTACAACACAGACACCAATTGTTAAGCAAGACAATGTCCTGTGCTCCAGCCGCTTTTGTAGCAACTATTGACCCATTAATGTCCACTTCTCCATACTGCAAACCGAATATAAGCCATTTAAGCATAAACACGACTACATGCGATGTAATTAACTAACTGAAATATGCAGAACTAATTCACCTTTTTTTTTTTGGGTAAAGGGTTACCCCGGTAAATTTATTTCAAAACAACCAATAAAACCAAGTGTGCGCCAGAATGACCCACAGTTCTCACGTATGACATGCCATACGGGAGATAACTTCCTCGCATTGCATAGGCATTCCGTACATGTGGTAATTTGGTTTTTCTCTCTCAAATTAAATAATTTATTACCCTATTAATATCCTATATTAACATATCTCATATTATTTCACAATGTGAAGACATGATGAGTTAGACATAAACACAAACACCTGGTGTGTAGAATACAAACCTGAGAAAGTTGATAGAAGAGAAACCCACATGACCATAACGAACAACAGTAAAATAGAAACCTTGAAGGTCTTTATTGGTGACTATAACAGCATCATCTTCCATCTCCTCACAAGCACGATGATTATAAAGGGAGACGAACTAAAAAAAATTGGCGAAAGAAAGGTCTAATATGTCTGTATAGCTTCTTGTGAAGAAGGAGAGAATCAGTCGACAAAATCTTGATTGTAAACAAAAAAAATATATGAAAGAACAGGAAACCCTTTACAATTTCCAATAACATAATCGATACCAGTGAAGAGAAATTGAAGCAACAATGGTTGATTCTAGCATTCAAGATGGTTAATTATGGCATTCAATAGCTTGAATTGATTAGGGTGAAGGGAATCTGAAGCAACTATTGTAAATGGAGGGAACGTCTTAGACTTTTAGGTATCTTAAACCCGTGCTCTGATATAACTGATGATTACTCTCGAATTGATGAGGCCACAATTAGGGCATGTTGTGCCGAAATCTCTAAAATGCCCTTGAAGTGTCTTAAATTTTTGCACAATGCGCAAGTTTACCCCATCTAAAATAGCTTAGCTCTCTTGTACATATTGCTTCAAAATGTGTACACAATATAAAATTACATAAGGGTAGAAAACCTAGTTTGCTTAATAAGGTAGGGAAAATTTAATCAATTATTATTAATGGTGTTGAAAATTTTGGTAGGGAAATTGCAATGTTAGTGATCTTAGAAGCTTGTCATGTGGACAAAATTATTTTGTTTTATAATAATGTATATATGTTTGTTTATGTTTGAATAACATATGCATGTGTGCGGGAAATGAAATAAAAAAGACTACTTTCTGAAAAAAGGATTAGAAAGATTCCTCGTGATTTGTATCTCATCTTCTACTCTATAATTTAACAAAAACAACATAGTTTTCAAAATTTATCTCTTATTTTACAAAATCACTCGCATCTCATTCGCGATGTCTATCTCTATATTCTTTTTTTATTATTTATTTCTCTTTTACATATATGTATGTGTGCATGTGTGTGTGAGAGATGATATATGGTTGAATAGTAGCTTTTCAAATTTGGAAGGAGTGCTTGACGTTTTGTTGAATTTTAAGGGGTCTAGATAATGATTAATGCAAGATCATATCTTTTATTTATTTAAATTTTGAATTTTTATTTTATCTATTTAGTTTTCTATTTGAATTTAGATTCCTAACGATAAAATGGATCAAAGGTTTATTGTTTAACCAGTTTTGTTGATTATTGAATAATAAAGAATTTTCTTTTTGAACTTTTTGGTTCTTTTTATCGGCTTTGATTAACTAATCGTTTTTAGCCATTTGAATGCTTTCGTAAGTGCTTCAGTTGGTACCAGAGCTTTTGGTTCTCAAATGGCTCGATGTGGATGTGAATACTTGCTTGCTCTTAGAGTCGCTGACAGAGGCAACGGCATGAGGGTTTTCTATTTGCGTGCTCATGGAGAAGATCGACTCCCTACTCGTAGGTTCGCCGATCGAGGCAACGATAGAGTCTATCCCGATCCACGGGATCTGAAGATCAAACGACTTCGACAAGGAGTTCGAGATCTTGAAGAGATCAAACGACTCTGAGAACATGAAGAGATTAGACAATTCCTTCAGGAGCTCAAGATCTTGACTTACAACGGGAGGTGCACGTTAAGGAAACCGAATCGGGAAGCACCATCTAGGATGATGTTAACGAGGAAGATGGGCATCCTTTCGACTATCCATACACCTGGTTCTATAAGCTAACTTATCCCGAGGGCGAGTCGCAAAATGAGTCTAAGTTTGATGAAGGACCAAGTTTGATGAAAATGGAAGTGATTTTGATGATGATGATGAATATTTATTTATGACCCGGGTTCTTAACATGTTTCCCGTTCAGGAGGGGGTCGGCGACGACCATGACAATGATTCGATCATTCTTGGTGGAGATGTGATGGTTATTGGTGGAGTTGGGGCAAATGTTGGTGGTGATGAGCCTGTTTTGGACGTTTCAATCATGTTGTCGCAAGTTACATGACCCTCTATCAATTTTAAATTCAAGAAGATGATAATGCTGGGGTTGCCATGCACAAACATTTTGTGATTGCAGCTACTAATTCGTTATTTCCTGCAACTTTTTTTAAAGCATCGGGTCGTTTTCCCACAAGTCGGGGCATGGGAGGTTTTGCGAACCAATACGAAGTGGGTGCCGGTTCCAAACGAGGTTGCGAGCGTTAAACGGACAAAAACCTCAGAGACCGGAAGTTATAGCGTTGGGTGTAACACCCCGAAAATATAAAACCTTAAATTTGAATTAGTAAGGTTTTAATAAACTAGAATTTATTAACTAGGAAATCTAACCTAGTTAGTTAATAGGCTAGAAATAACTCAAAGTAAGGATAAAAACAACTAAATTAAATTATGTATCAAAGTTTAGGGGCTTAAGTTGAAACAATTGAAACTATCTTATTAATTTTGAATAAAAATCAAAACCAAACACCCATTAAGGATGTCTGGTCGTGTAGAACAAGCAGGGGGCGACATCTCAAGCCCCAAACCCTAAAATCCACAAAAACTCTCAAATTGGAGGTGCAATTCTGGTCCAAAACGAAATCCGAGTTTAGATTATCGATCCTCATCACAAGAGGATCATAAGGTATGTAAAATTTGATGAAATCTCTAAACTTGAAAATCTCATGATTTTGGAAAATCTGAAATTAGATGTTGCATGAGTGTTATTTGGTTAGATTAGGGATGATATAGTGTCTAGAAGGAAAACCTAGACAACTACATGTGAAATCATGTTCAAATTCAGGAAATTCCATGAACACCTTGAAGGTGGGTTGTGGGTTTTACAATATGATGATGAACACTAGGAGTTAGAATGCATATTTTAGTGTAATTTGATCTTAGAAAATGATTTCAGAAAATGCATGATGTTTAAATGATATATGAAGGCTATATTGATGATTAAGTTAGCTAACTAGCAAGCTATAAACTTGAATATGAAAGATATAAAATTCTGCCCTTAAAGTGTTTGTTGAAATGCCTCTATGATGGCTTAAAACTGAAATTCTGAGCTTAAACGCATAATCATAATGTTTTGGTGTATTATGCGAATTATGATTTAAAGAGAGTTCTAAAACGCATCATAAATGGACTCTATAGGAACGGACGCAGGAACGTCAAGCGGACAAACGGGTGGCGAACCACGTTTAAAGGGCAAACTTTGAAGGTATGTAACTTGACCCGTTACATTAAGTAAAAATTAGATCATTGTATTTGGTTAGGTCGAATTATAAAATACAAGTTGTTATGAATTAAAGCTATGATATTGCTATATTGAATATTTGGCCGAAAGATGGATTGAACTCGTTGGTAGTTGTCAAAAAGGAAGAAATTCCATAGACAAGCCGAACGGGTCGAATAATTAAGCAAGGCATGACTAATGCTCCAGATTATGTTAGGTTGATTGTTGATTTGGATGTTATATAACATATCAGAATTACAAGATTTTTATTGTTTAGTATCATAGAAGAAAACTGAATTTCGAGGATTGGGGTCTTGATATAAAGACTAAACAAAGTAAAACATGAAATCCCAGGTACTACAGTAAATTACGGTAGTACCGTAATTTACGGTGAATGAGAATTGTTTACGGTGCAAAGTTCCTGATTTACGGTGCACCAAGAAGTCTCAAGACTCACCGTAAATTACGGTGATACCGTAATTTACGGTGGAACAGAAAATTTATTTATTTTTATTTATTTTAAATTGATGTTTTAATCATATGCTAAGTCCTATGTAATGAAGTCAAAACTAATGTTCTTAATGGTTTTGACCCTAGGTGATTAGGTGGATCTTACGGATGGTGGCCAAGCTATGTTGAAGAACCGAACACGAATTTTGAAGCTTCCGCTATGTGTTAAACTTATTAAATATTTGTAATTGGGTTGTATACAAATTCTCAAACAACTTTTGTATGTTCTAACCTAGTCATTAGATGACTAAGGTATATGATACATTTTGAAACTTATGTTAAGATATTATCTTTTGGTATAAATTAGTAATTAATTCAAGTATAAATTTAAGGGTGTTACAAGTTGGTATCAGAGCTCAAGGTTGTCAATAAGTGTTCGGTTCAAGCTTGATCGATCATCCGGTAAGAATTAACTTGTTTTGTTAATAAATTATGTACTATGTATAAAATGAGAAATGAACAAATATGCATGAAAAGAGTGTGAAAGCTCACTCAAAAAAACAAGAAATGCATGAAACAAGAATGATTAAATCAAGTCACGGACTTGATTGAATAGAAACAAGAATTATTAAATCAAGTTACGAACTTGATTGAATTGAAACAAGAATGATTAAATCAAGTTATGAACTTGATTAAATCAAAACAAGTAAAGCATGTGTTATAAATGGAATGTTTAACAATCTATGTAAACATTTCAGAAATCGAGATGGCTGATGGAGGCAATGATAATGCGGTGCCAAGAGTCACCGAACAAGTGAGGGAAGTGATTGCCGAAGAGGTTGGAAAGGCGATCGAAAACAGTTTGTCGGGCTTTATTGATAAAATCCAAAACACGGTTTTATCAATAGTAGAAGATAGAATCAAGAAACTGGAAGATGATTCAAATGTAGCAAAGGAAAAGCGTGGAGGACGAAAGCCTTGTTCATACAAGGAATTCATGGCTTGTAAACCACCAACATATAATGGGGAGGTTGACCCAATAGTGTGCCAACGATGGCTAAGTGACATCGAAGGGGTATTCGAGAGAACCCATTGTGACGAAGAAGACTACGTAGCCTATGGTACGGGTCAACTAAGGAGTCAAGCGAAAGATTGGTGGGATAACAAAAAGAAGGAGATTGGAAGTGAAGCGGCTAAGGCCATGACTTGGGAGGAGTTTAAGACGCCGTTTCTTAAACACCATAGTCCCAAGGCGGTCATAAATAAAATCAAGGAAGAGTTCATGCAACTCAGACACAAAGGTGAATCCATAGACAAGATCACGGGGATGTTTATGGACAAGATGAAGTTCTGTGATGATTTGATAACGAATGAAGAGCAAAAGGTCTATTATTATCATAACATGCTAAGCGCGGAATATAGAGAGTTCATAACCCCTTCAAAGTACGAGACCCTTACCGAGATTGTCAATGCTGCTCGGGAAAGGGAGATCGAATTGAAAAAGAGTATAGAACGGGGTGAACGAAGGGCACAAGATGTGAATCCAAGCCCTACCAAGAAAGCAAGAACGAATGAAACAGCAAAGAGATCAGATGCTAAAGGTAGTACACCAGGTTGCAAAATTTGTGGGAAAAATCATAAGGGTGAATGCCGTTACAAGGATAAGCCTTGTCCTATATGCAAGAAAACGGGACATATGGCTATGTCATGCCCGGAGAAAGTGACGGTTTGTTACAATTGTTATCGAACGGGTCACAAGAAGTCAGAATGCCCGGAGCTGGTTGGAAAGAAGGATGGGCAGGAACCGAAAGGTGAAGCCCCGAAAGCGAAGGCAAGATCTTTTCAACTAACTGCCGCAGAAGCAAAGGTTAAACCTGACGTGGTCTTAGGTATATTTGCTGTAAATTCAATTCCTGCACACGTGTTATTTGATACGGGTGCGAATAAATCCTTTGTTTCATATGGACTTATTCAACATCCTTCATTTATTCTAACAAAATTACCTGTGCCTTTAGAAGTAGAGATAGGTAATAACAAAAGCTTTATTGTTTGTGATGTATGTGAAAATTGTAAACTGAGCATCGATGATGAAGAATATTTGATAAGCCTAATCCCGATGTCGATGGGAGAATTCCAAGTAGTCGTGGGGATGGATTGGCTATCTCAATACCATGCAAAGGTCGTGTGTTTTCGCAAAGAGATAAAACTAACATCTCCGAGCGGAAAACATGTCACCATTTATGGCGAAAAACGAGGCAACCCCATAGTATGTTCGATGTTGAAAGCTCACAAGCTCATGAAGCGAGGATGCAAGGCATTCATAATTTATGCAAATGAGACCGAGAAAGAATCACGAAAGATTGGAGATATACCGGTAGTACGAGATTATGAAGATGTTTTTCCGGAAGATTTACCGGGGATACCGCCTGAACGGGAAGTAGAGTTCGGGATCGAATTGATTCCGGGCGCGAAACCTGTAGCAAAAGCCCCGTACCGACTTGCACCGTCGGAATTACAAGAACTGATGTCCCAAATTCAAGATTTGCTTGACAAGGGATTCATAAGGCCGAGTGTGTCTCCTTGGGGCGCACCGGTGTTGTTTGTGAGAAAGAAGGACGGGAGCATGCGCATGTGCATCGATTATCGGGAGTTAAACAAACTCACGGTAAAGAACCGATACCCGCTCCCGAGGATAGACGACTTATTTGACCAACTACAAGGCGCGAGTTGGTTTTCAAAAATTGACCTTAGGTCGGGGTATCACCAACTAAAGGTCAAAGAAGAAGATGTGCCGAAGACGGCTTTTCGCACAAGATACGGACATTACGAATTTCTCGTGATGTCATTTGGGCTAACAAATGCGCCCGCGGCTTTCATGGACCTCATGAACCGGGTTTGCAAGCCAATGTTGGATAAGTCGGTCATCGTGTTTATCGATGATATCTTGGTGTATTCGAAAAGTGAAGCCGAACACGCACACCACTTACAAGAAGTGTTAGAGACACTTAGACGAGAGAAGCTTTATGCAAAATTTTCCAAATGTGCCTTTTGGTTACGAGAGGTACAATTTCTCGGTCATGTCATAAGTGCCGATGGGGTTTTGGTGGATCCGTCAAAGATAGAGGCGGTGTCAAAATGGAATCCCCCGAAGAACCCTTCTGAAATTAGAAGCTTTTTGGGGCTTGCTGGATATTATAGGAGATTCATTCAAGATTTCTCCAAGATTGCATCGCCACTAACAAAGCTAACCCAAAAGAAAGCAAAGTTTGTTTGGGGAGTTGATCAAGAAAAAGCGTTTCGGACGCTAAAAGAAAGGCTAACTCAAGCTCCGGTACTGACATTGCCGGACGGAGTCGAAGACATGGTGGTTTATTCGGATGCTTCATTATTGGGACTTGGTTGCGTGTTGATGCAACGGGGCAAGGTAATAGCCTATGCCTCGAGACAATTGAAGATACACGAGAAGAAATATCCCACGCACGATCTCGAGCTGGCAGCGGTGGTATTTGCATTAAAAATATGGAGGCATTACCTGTATGGGGTAAAGTGCACCATATTCACCGACCACAAGAGCTTGAAATACTTCTTTGATCAGAAGGAGTTAAATATGCGACAAAGGCGATGGCTGGAAACGGTGAAAGACTACGATTGTGAGATACATTACCACCCCGGAAAGGCTAATGTAGTGGCGGATGCTTTAAGTAGAAAAGCGGACTACGTCCCAATAAGAGTAAGGTCGATGCAACTCGTGGTGACCTCGGGTATACTTGAACGTATTCGAGAGGCGCAGTTAGAAGCAGTAAAAGAAGAGAATTGGAAGAAAGAAAGAATAATTGGTCAGTTGAAAGATTTGTCGGATGGGAATCACGGGTTGAAGACTCGGTCCGGAAGGATATGGGTCCCACATACTTGTGGAGTAAAGGCGCTTCTACTTAATGAAGCTCATAAATCCCGTTATTCCATTCATCCGGGTGCGACCAAGATGTACAATGATTTGAAACAAAACTATTGGTGGCCCGGAATGAAGAGGGATGTGGCGAAGTATGTGGAAAAATGCTTGACATGTTTACAAGTCAAGGCGGAGCATCAGAAACCCTATGGCAAACTCCAACCGTTAGAAATTCCGGTTTGGAAATGGGAACATATTACAATGGACCTGTTAACCAAGTTGCCTAAGACGAATCGTGGTTTTGATGCAATATGGGTAGTGGTGGATAGATTGACGAAAAGTGCTCACTTCATTCCGATTCGTGAGACTTATACGTCAGAAAAGATGTCAGAAGTCTATACCAATGAAATCATAGCACGTCATGGAGTGCCGGTGTCCATCGTGTCTGATAGGGATACCCGGTTTACTTCGAATTTCTGGCGTGATTTCCAAGAACAAATGGGGACCAAATTTTTCATTAGCACTGCGTACCATCCTCAAACGGATGGACAAAGTGAAAGAACGATACAAATATTGGGAGACATGCTACGGGCGTGTATAATCGACTTTGGAGGCAGTTGGGATGTTCACCTACCGTTAGTCGAGTTTTCGTATAACAACAGTTACCAATCTAGTATTAAAATGGCACCATACGAACTGCTTTACGGTAGGAAGTGTCGAACCCCGGTTTGTTGGGGTGAAGTGGGTCCACGTGAACTCGCCCACCAAGACATAGTACGAGCCACGAACGAAAAGATCGATAAAGTTCGGGCACACTTGAAAGCGGCTCAAGACAGGCAAAAGGCGTATGTTGATAAAAGGAAAAGGCCAATTGAATTTCAAGTCGGTGACATGGTCATGCTAAAAGTGTCCCCATGGAAAGGCGTTATTAGATTTAGAAAGAAGGGGAAGTTAAGCCCAAGGTTTATCGGGCCATTTAAAATTATCGGGAGAGTTGGCAAGGTAGCTTACCGTCTTGAACTACCGGAGGAGCTAAGTGGGATCCATGGCACGTTTCACGTATCTCAATTAAGAAAGTGCCTAGCAGACGAAACGACCTATATCCATTACGATGATATCGAAGTGGATAATAGTCTAAATTATGCGGTAAGACCGGTTGAAATTTTAGACAGAAAGGTCAAACGTTTACGAAATAAACAAATTGAACAAGTCAAGGTTAAATGGGAGCATAGAAAGGGTTCGGACACTACGTGGGAGTCCGAAGAGGAGATGCGACGTCTTCACCCTACTTTATTTGGTACGTACTACGGTTTCGGGGACGAAACCCTTTTTAAGGGGGGTGGACTTGTAACACCCCGAAAATATAAAACCTTAAATTTGAATTAGTAAGGTTTTAATAAACTAGAATTTATTAACTAGGAAATCTAACCTAGTTAGTTAATAGGCTAGAAATAACTCAAAGTAAGGATAAAAACAACTAAATTAAATTATGTATCAAAGTTTAGGGGCTTAAGTTGAAACAATTGAAACTATCTTATTAATTTTGAATAAAAATCAAAACCAAACACCCATTAAGGATGTCTGGTCGTGTAGAACAAGCAGGGGGCGACATCTCAAGCCCCAAACCCTAAAATCCACAAAAACTCTCAAATTGGAGGTGCAATTCTGGTCCAAAACGAAATCCGAGTTTAGATTATCGATCCTCATCACAAGAGGATCATAAGGTATGTAAAATTTGATGAAATCTCTAAACTTGAAAATCTCATGATTTTGGAAAATCTGAAATTAGATGTTGCATGAGTGTTATTTGGTTAGATTAGGGATGATATAGTGTCTAGAAGGAAAACCTAGACAACTACATGTGAAATCATGTTCAAATTCAGGAAATTCCATGAACACCTTGAAGGTGGGTTGTGGGTTTTACAATATGATGATGAACACTAGGAGTTAGAATGCATATTTTAGTGTAATTTGATCTTAGAAAATGATTTCAGAAAATGCATGATGTTTAAATGATATATGAAGGCTATATTGATGATTAAGTTAGCTAACTAGCAAGCTATAAACTTGAATATGAAAGATATAAAATTCTGCCCTTAAAGTGTTTGTTGAAATGCCTCTATGAAGGCTTAAAACTGAAATTCTGAGCTTAAACGCATAATCATAATGTTTTGGTGTATTATGCGAATTATGATTTAAAGAGAGTTCTAAAACGCATCATAAATGGACTCTATAGGAACGGACGCAGGAACGTCAAGCGGACAAACGGGTGGCGAACCACGTTTAAAGGGCAAACTTTGAAGGTATGTAACTTGACCCGTTACATTAAGTAAAAATTAGATCATTGTATTTGGTTAGGTCGAATTATAAAATACAAGTTGTTATGAATTAAAGCTATGATATTGCTATATTGAATATTTGGCCGAAAGATGGATTGAACTCGTTGGTAGTTGTCAAAAAGGAAGAAATTCCATAGACAAGCCGAACGGGTCGAATAATTAAGCAAGGCATGACTAATGCTCCAGATTATGTTAGGTTGATTGTTGATTTGGATGTTATATAACATATCAGAATTACAAGATTTTTATTGTTTAGTATCATAGAAGAAAACTGAATTTCGAGGATTGGGGTCTTGATATAAAGACTAAACAAAGTAAAACATGAAATCCCAGGTACTACCGTAAATTACGGTAGTACCGTAATTTACGGTGAATGAGAATTGTTTACGGTGCAAAGTTCCTGATTTACGGTGCACCAAGAAGTCTCAAGACTCACCGTAAATTACGGTGATACCGTAATTTACGGTGGAACAGAAAATTTATTTTTTTTTATTTATTTTAAATTGATGTTTTAATCATATGCTAAGTCCTATGTAATGAAGTCAAAACTAATGTTCTTAATGGTTTTGACCCTAGGTGATTAGGTGGATCTTACGGATGGTGGCCAAGCTATGTTGAAGAACCGAACACGAATTTTGAAGCTTCCGCTATGTGTTAAACTTATTAAATATTTGTAATTGGGTTGTATACAAATTCTCAAACAACTTTTGTATGTTCTAACCTAGTCATTAGATGACTAAGGTATATGATACATTTTGAAACTTATGTTAAGATATTATCTTTTGGTATAAATTAGTAATTAATTCAAGTATAAATTTAAGGGTGTTACATTGGGGGCTCGGACGCATGATGTGAGATAAATATAAACGACGAGCAGGAACTTGACGACGAAGAGCACGTAGTTCTAGAGGAGGCACGTCCGCGTGGTAGGGACAAAGCCAAAAAGGCAGCGGCTGCAAAAAACAAGCCTTATCGGGGAGCGGTTCGAAAATGGATGACTTGATGGCCCAAATCAAAGCATACACCGAGGTCACAACCTAAAAAGCACAAGCGAAGCAACGTGAAATGGACGAACTGTGACACCCGACTATTTTAAGTCTGTATTGTACTAGTATGACACGTGTTATGAATAAATGAAGGCACTAAAATATTAAATATGATGCTAATATAAGGTATTTGAAGTGTTGGTAAATCCAAACTTAGTTGAAAATTTTGTTGGCAATAATAAGATAAACGCTTATCGCGTAACGAACAAAATACGAAACGAACGTCGGTGACCGCCCGGATAATGTTAAAATCATAAAAATATTTTGTTATGATTAAAATCATATTTTAATCATATTCGTGAAGAAAAATTAACTAAAACGCTTAAAATCCTTATTTTGCGGATTTAATTGCATACTGCGCAATACCGCGTGTATACTGCAAAATACAGACAACGCAGCCAGTCTAGGCAAACAAAATCTTGCTCAGCAATATTATGGCGAGTTAATTTTTATAGAACGATAAAACTAATTTTAAACGCCTAAAACGCAATTAAAACGTGAAAATAAAATACCCGGTAGTCAGTTAAATACATGTTTTTGCATGAATATGTGTATGTATAGGTGCAAGAGAGAGAAAACATGTGTGTGAGAGTAAGGTGGCGGCACCATGTGTGTCCACTATGACATCTGTGCTTGTGTAATCATTGTACAAACTCTGAATAGTTCATTTATCAATAAAACAATGTGATTTGATCTCAATATTTGTTTATTAATGTTTGACATTTTGCACGTTTTGATTTTTGCTCGATTTCAAACTCTATATCGCTTTCTAGAAAGTTATACGCAAACTGATGCGTAAACATTATCAGTTTAACGCGAAAAACACTCCGGAACATCAACATATGCTTAACTTACCTTAAATAACCTTTATATAACTTAGAAATAAGTTTTGAAGGGTTTGGTATGGCAAAAACAAGTTTATTCGCTTACAGGGACTATTTGCGACAAACTGTGAAAGTACGCCGATTCTGTTGGTGCACAAATGTCTGTTAACTTCGTCTTTATCGAGTCTTATGTCTAGATAGGATAAACTAGCACACAGCAGATCAGAACTAGGTTTTATGTGTAAGTGGTTAATTTCGCTTGAAATGGCCACTGCCACTTTCAAGCGAAATCACCACATCTATAAATAGGTATGTTGTTGTGTCATTTAAAACGGAATTAGAGTGTTTGATTCAGAGCAGAGGTGCTGCCGGATTGTCATTTGATTTGTAAAAGCTTTAAAAATCAATAAAAGAAGATAATTAGGAAGTATCAAGCTGTGTTTACATCGATATCACTGATTCCGCCTTTGATATTGATTCTGAACTCTTCAGATTGACTCGTTAGGGTCACACGACGATCCAACAAGTGGTATCAGAGCTCAGGACGAGGAGTTCATACCAATTCAGCTTGATTTCATCGGATTCTCTCACTTCTACTCTTTCTTTTCAAAATTAATCAGAATTTAACGGACAAAATGGCTTGATTTTCACATATTATAAGCAAAACACTATTTTAACTAATCCTTGAAAGAATTGGACCAAAATTCGAAGTAAAACAGGATCAATTTGACGAAATCGTGATCGACAGTGCTGACGTCATCTTAATTCCGCTCGAAATTGCACTTGTGATTTCACACGGAATTAGCTTTTGTGACTAATTCCATTTGAAACTGCTGTTGATTTCACACGGAATCACTTATTCCGTTTGAAAGTGTTGTTATTTCACACGAAATAACTAATTCCGTTAGAAACTGCCACTGATTTCACACGAAATCAGATTCCGTTTGAAAGTTTCAAACGAAATTAGCTATTCTGCACCAAACTTGATTCCGTTTGAGTTGTAATTTCGTGTGAAAGGAGTATTTAGCTTGAAAAGGCTTATTTCGCTTGAAAGCTTATTTTGCTTGAAAGCTGATTCCGTTTGAACTGATTCCGTTTGAAACTATTGTTTTTAAAATCCAAAATTTTTCTAAGTGTTTGTTGATTGTTTCAGGTACTTGAAAGATGGATGATTTCATGAATCCATTTAGTGATGTGTTTGCATTTACCAGTGGTTCGGGAGATGGCACATTAAATAATACGAATGAAACTACACCAACACCGAGTGCAAAGAAAATTCTTTCTGATGCTATGAGTGTAGACAGTGCATATGGAACATACAATAAGCCGCCCAAGTTGATGGCAATTGAAGATTACAACAGGTGGGCTACAAGATTTGAAGAATGGCTTCAAGCGTTTGCATATCTCAGTTGGAAAAGCTTGAAAAATGGTTTTGATTTGGGGAGAACGGATTATGAAAATTTGGAAGATAACCAAGTAGAAAGATATGTTGCTGAACAAAAGTGCATTGCTCTGCTTCACCAATCTGTCAGAGATGACATTATTTCACTGATCGAGTACAAAGATTCAAGAGACCTTTGGGAAAAATTAAAAATAAAATGTGTTGGTAGTCCTGAGATAGTTAAAAACAAAAAGAAATTGTTACGAAAGGAATTTGATTTGTTTGGATGTTTGAAAAACGAATCGGTGTCTAAAATGATTGAAAGATTTGGGCATTTGAAGATGGAGCTTGCAAGACACGAAATCATATACACTCGAGAGGATTTGGTTGACAAATTATTTGATTCACTACCAAATGAGCAAGACTGGCAGTATTTTGCATTAATGCTGAAGAATACGGTGAAGCCGACTGAATTGACGGTTGATCTGCTTATCGAAAGACTGGAAAGCCATGAATTGGAGATCAGAAAATCCAATAAAGTCAACAACACTTCATACCAGCAGAATGTGGAGCTGTATTACAGAGGAAGTATGATCCTGAAATCTGCATCACCAAAAACAGCATTTTCTGCAGAAAGTTCAAATACAGTGAATCAAGAAACTCCTAGCAGTGGCTATCATAGTGGAGCTTCATCGACTGCTCAAAGTCAATCTATTCCGAAAAATCTATTTCAATGCAACATTGCTGTGGATTTAAAGAATGGTCAGAATTTTAGTGAAGAATCTGCCAAACAACAGATGGTGTTTTAGCGTCTGTGTTAGAATCGTATGAAAGCCTCGTTGCAGGAAAGATTGGAAACACCAACCTAACAAAAGAAGACTACGATCAGATCGATCCTGAGGAGATGGAATTGATCGATATAAGGTGGTGTATGGCGAGTGCAGTGAGAAGAGCGCAGCGATTCATGGAGATTACTGGAAGACAGTCTATTGGTGGACCTTCTACCAAGTTAGGCTTTGATAAGTCAAAAGTCACGTGCTTTAAATGTAAACAAAAAGGTCATTTTAAACGTGAGTGCCGAAATGCTTACACTGATGATACTGCAAATCCTTTTCGAGAGGATTATTACAAAAGAGCAATTTATCATCAAAATAAAGCAGAACCTCCCAGGATGAAGCAGATAGAGGAGGCACCCAAAGAAAAATCCAGGGCACTTGCTGTTTTTCATGATGATGAAGGTTATGATTGGAGTGATGTTTTGCCAGAGGAAGATGCAGTTGGATATACCTTTACAGCAAAGATTGTTCCTTTTAAAGATACCAGATCTGAAGAAGTGAAGTACATCAACAGGAAGGTATCAGCTCAATTCATGAAAGGCAAAATCTATCGTACATGGATGGAAGCAAAGAAAGCAAATCGATGGGATCCTGATAGAGAATGTTATCTCGATCCTAATGGAAATATAGCTGTTGATCCAGATACTGTAGATGTTGAAACTCTCACCAAACAAATTGCTGAAGAAGAAGAAGCCAGGCAAAGAATGTGGTGGGGAGGAGGAGAAGCTGATGAGAAAGTGAAAGAGACAGAAAAAGAGCCGCATCCAAAGAAAGTTGATCACGGGATTATTGATACGTCACAAGAATTCACTGCTGAAAATTTGAAGAAGATGGCTGATAAAGTTCTTGCTGCAAAAGAACTAGAGGTAGTTTCTGGTTCTGGAACTGAGTCCAAAAACAAGGTCAGTTCAAATGATACACGTGAGTCAGGTAAGAAAGTTAAATCTGAGAACGACTGCAAAAATTGCATGAAAGAGTGCAAAGTTTGTAGTACAATTGCTTACCTCAGTAGTAAGAAGGTTGAAGAACTGACTGGTAGAGTCAGAAGTGTTGAAGGTCAGATCTTAAACCGTGATAAATTGTTAAAAGCTTCAAACGACAAATTAAAAGAATTAACTGAGAAAATCGAAAATGATAAAAATGACGTAGACAGAATTAGGAAAGAAAATGAAAAATTGATTCTTGAAAATCGTCAAATTTCAGAAAATTTTGAAAAACTAAAACGAACGGTAAAAGATTCTGATGAAAGAAATGGTAAAACAGACAAAGAAAATCTTCAGCTGACCGGTGTTCTTAGAGTTAAAGAAGAGCAAATCAACCAACAGTTGGATGAGATTGCTAATTTGAAGCTTCAAGTTCAAGAAGCTAAAATTGAAAATGAGCGCATCAATCTGAAATTAACCAGTTACAGCTCCGCAAGCTTTGTTTTACAACACATTGTTCCCAAACCCATCGGGAAAACAAAGCAGGCGAAGATGTTTATTTGGATGGAACTGGGGTTGGGTATCATCAGGTTCCACCGCCAGCGTTAAACAATTTTTCAAAGAAAAAGTCCGGTTTGGTTAATGATGAAGAAATTGATAAGGTTAAACTTCCAGAGTCAATTGATGTTACATTCAATACATCATCCGATGAGGATAGTGTTCAGTCAGAAATTGTTAAAAGCATGGCTGAAAATGTTTTGAAGTCTGAAAGTGATTCAGTTGAGGATGAAGAATGTTTCTTGAACAATTACATTCCGAAACCAAAATCCAAAAAAAACTTAAATAAAGAACCTACTCTTGTCATGTACAAGATGTCGGGATCGGATAAGTTGTATTCGGATTCTGAGTTTCCACTGGAGAATGTTAATGTTGCTAAATTGACAAATGTGTTCAAATTGGTTGAAATTGATCTGTCTGAAGTAGAAGGTTTAAATCAGACAAAGAGGCAAATGAATTTTGAAAAAGATAAAGCTTACTACAAGAAGCCTGTTGTTCCACCACGTTTTTATAACCAAAACAGATGGTCGGGTGGATATCAGGGTGGTAAGAATTATCAAAGAAGGAATGTTCAAAACAAGAAGTTTGCAGAGAAGAAAGTGTTTGTGAGAAGTTCTAGTTCAAGTTCACTTTCTGATGAAGAATCTAAAATTTTTTCAAAATCAAACAAAGAGTTCTTTGAAAAGAAGGCCTCACAGCATCAGTCTGAAGGCACAAGTCGGGTAGTTGACACCCGAACATGCTTTAAATGCAATCAAGTTGGACATATTGCACGAAAGTGTACTAACTTGAAGCCTAAGACTGAAGTTGTTGAGATTCAGAAAAGGAAAGTTGATGTGAAAGGAAAAGCTCCGATGGTTGTTGAGCAAAAGGTTTTGAAAAATGAAAACATCAAAGTCAAAACTGAATTTGTTAAAAATATGGTAACTAAAAATAACAAGTTTTACAAACGGGTTGCGTCATCTCAACAAACATGGAAGCCAAAAGTTGTTGAAAAGAAAACAATTTCTCCAAAACCAAAGGTTTCTGAGATGGAAAAACAATCATCTTCTACCACACCGGTAAAGATGAATGTTCCTTTGGATTACTATGAGAAACTTGAACCACAAGAGGCTACTACTTCTGAAAAGAAGAATGTACCAAAGAAAGACCAATCATCTGGTCAACCTTCTCAAAATGATTTCTTTTTATACAAAAAGGTTGAGATTGGGTCTGAGGAGAGCTTAAAGATGAATGGCAAGAATTTTCCGCCACTTTACATTGAAAAAACTCACCTTAATGTCAAGTTACCTGAGTCCAAAGAGGCTTGGGTGACATCAAAATCTAACTAAAGTGTTTTTGAAATGTGCAGGAGCTTCCAAGATCCGTTTCACGTTGGATTATGGATAGTGGAGCTTCTCGGCACATGACGGGGAAGAAGACCCTATTGTATGATGTTCGAGGGTTTAATGGAGGTTATGTAGGTTTTGCAGGGAATCAAGGTGGTCGAATAGTTGGTGAAGGAACTTTATCGAATGGTATTGTAACGTTTGAAAGAGTAAATTACATCGCCGAGCTTGAAAACAATCTTCTAAGCATATCTCAAATCTGTGATCGTATGTATACAACGCACTTTACAGACAAATAATGTTTGATCTTGAAACCAGGATTTGTTGTTCCTGAAGAGTGGGTTATCATGAGAGTGCCCAGAGTCAATGATCTATATGTGTTGGACATGAGTGTAGCAACTACTACCACGGGTCAGGCTCGTTGTTTTATGTCAAGAGCAACGAAAAAAGAATCACAGTTATGGCATCGAAAGATGGGTCATATTCAGTTGCAAAAAATGAATCACCTGGTGCATAACGACTTAGTAATTGGTGTTCATGTGAAAGGTTTTCATCTTGAGGGGGAGTGCATTAGCTGTGTCAAAGGCAAGCAAAAGAAGAAATCTCACCCTGGAAAGAAAGTCAACTCAATCTCGAGACCTTTAGAGAGACTCCATATGGATCTGTTTGGTCCAGTGAATGTCAAAAGCATAACTGGGGATCTCTATTGTCTAGTAGTTACTAGTTACAGACGATTACTCAAGATTTTCATGGGTATTATTTTTGAAGTCAAAAGATGAGACGTTTGATCCTTTGATGACGCTTTTCAAGAAGATGGAAAACTTGTACCAAACCCGCATCAGAAGATTACGTAGTGACAATGGTACTGAGTTCAAGAATTTCAAAATGGAAGAATACTGTGATGAAAGAGGTATATTGCATGAATTTAGCACGCCTTACACTCCGCAGCAGAATGGAGTAGCTGAAAGAAAGAACAGGACGCTAATTGAAACGGCCAGGACGATGCTTGCTGATTCCAAGCTACCTGTTAACTTTTGGGCAGAAGCAGTATCAGCCGCATGCTATACGCTCAACCGGGTTCTTACAGTGAAGAAATTCAACAAGACATGTTTCGAGCTGATCAATAACCGCAAACCGAACCTGAAGTATTTAGAACCGTTTGGGTCTCCCTACACTGTTCTAGAGCCTTTTGGTAAATTTGGTGCAAAGAGCATTGAAGGAATTTTTGTAGGTTACTCAAGTCCTTTGAAACGAGTCTTTGTTCCAAGCTTGAATCGGATTATTGAAGCACACAATGTTGAATGCCAAGGTTATACTATGCCACCGCAGAATCCAGGCGACTCATGGCGTTTTAATTACGATACTTTATGGGATTCGTTTGACATTGAAGAAGAAACAGATTTCTTTGACGAGTTGGATATTCTGAGAGAGTATGAAGAATCACAAGAAAGATTCCCAGCTGAGTATTCTAGACGTCAATTTCGAGCTTCTAATGACGATGAAGCCGGTCCAAGTAATGCTGGAGAACATGATGATATTCAGCAAAATCTTGACAATCAGACGGCAGTCAACGATAATCAAGAATCTGATGATAGACCTATATTCGATCGTGGTGATTCAGATTCTAAGGGGGAGCAGATCCAGATTTCAAGTCAAACAATTCCAGTCAGTGAACAAGGTGCAAATCAGAATGTCATAAATTTGGAAGGCGAGGTAGATGTTCCAGGCGAGGTGATGCCGAGAACTCTTTCGTACCATCCAGAAGAGCTGATTATTGGAGAATTACAATCAGGCGCTCGCACTAGACATCAAATTGACCAAGGCCTTACTTGTTTTTATTCTACAGTTGCTTCGTTACAAACTGAGTTTTCACTTAGTTGTTTTATTTCGCAGATTGAACCGCGAACATACAAAGAGGCGCTAACTGAAGATTCTTGGGTCAACGCGATGCAAGAGGAGCTGAGTCAGTTTGAGAAGTTAGGAGTGTGGAAGTTAGTAGACTTACCTGATGGTCACAGGAAGATAAACACCAAGTGGGTGTTCAAGTGCAAGAGAGACGATCGAGGGGTTATTATCTATAACTGTCACACCCCGACCACGTAAAACAACCAAACGTGGCGGAAACATCGGGGAGTGTTGTAACAGAATTATTATTTCACAACCATGGAATAAATAAGTTTGTTTTATTGAATAAATGAACTCATTGTTTTAATACAATCAAATAAGTACAATTATTATCTTTCAAGTTTTAAAGTCGCTAAGGCACGAGTCCATCCTATGTATAGCATGTATCAACAATCATCATATAACTGCACCTGAAACATGTGTAAAAATAGGTACGTCAGCATAAAAATGCCTGTGAGATACATAGGTTTTATTTTAATTAGGATTCATGACTTATGAGTTTGAAAGAAAAAGTTTTAATAAAAGTAGTCATGATCCTTGTAAAAGGTTTTCTTTTATAAATCATTTATAAGAAATCAGATGATATAAAATAATAATACATAGGAAATTAAATAAGTAAGTAGAATAAGTTTGTATAAAAATATATTATTTGAAAAACAATATTTTGATAAAAAGATTCATAGTATATATATAAAATATACTTTGGTTTTAAGAAAGTCGATTAAGTAATATATTAGAATATATTTTGGTTCCAAAACTGTTAACCCAAGTGTACTAAATAACGCCACGGTATGTAATGCGATGAAAACACTTATATATAAGAAGTACCAGTGGCGTATCTACCATGTTTTCATCATATTACACCCGTCCCGTTATCTAAACACTAACCAAAACCCAATCGTTAAACAAATAGTTTATTAAATATACTTTAGTTGATAAGAAAAATAATAATTTTCAGTAGTATATCAAAAGTATACTTTGGATTTATAAATAACATATTAAACTATGTTTTGGATTACAAATAACATATTAAACTATGTTTTGGATTAGAAATAACATATTAAACTATGTTTTGGATTTTTAATAAAATATATGTTGGTTTTGTACGTTATCACATATGAGAGCATATCAAACTATACTTTTGGGAGTATAACTTAATATACAATAATAATATGACTTAAGAATTCATTCAGACCTAGTGCATCAAAATACACCTTTGGGACTATAGGGATACCACAAAGGCAATCCCTATTTGGATGGAGAAACAAATTGGTTTCAGACATTCCATGACAACAGGAATGGGGTGTCAAATCCTATAGCGCTATATCATACTACCAACCGGTCTGGTGAACAAAATAAGTACTATTCCAAACATTTATTTTATAATCTTTGAAAAATTTGAGTTTAAATCATAGATAATCATTCAGTTTGTAAAAAAAAAAGATGAGTACTAATATGTATAATCAATTATACTTTTGAAAACAAGAACATAACAAATAGGTACACATATTTCACCCCAAAACATTGGAAAATAGTAAAAGAGGGGAACTATGTACTCACTTGAGAGTGCTTAGGAGTCTTGAACAACTACCAAGCAAGCTAGATGGAGCACGGAATCAAACGGTACCTAATATTGATAACTACATAAATAAACCGGACCTAAATCGGGAGATCGGATAGTATGAGGTCTCGTGAACCAAATGAGTGTGGGATCTCATATGATATGGTTTAACAAGGCCTACATACTAAAATGAAACCTATCCTAAGTGCTTACGACCCATCACGACCCGTTTAGGTAGCTTACGCTACTTTAATGCGTCGTTCGTGTAAAACACGTTCGAGACGTCTAACTAGTCCTATGACAAGTATTATATGCCAAGACATGTTTAAATATGTTACATAATCAGTTACGTGACGAAAGTTTAGGTTACATATGCTTAATTACCAATTACGCATGAAAAGGGCATTTTGGTAATTTATCTAAGGCATATATAATACCTATCATACAACTACTTAAACTAGGTGACCATAAGGTATAACCTCGGAAGGTTATTCCCTATACAACTATGGTCACTAAACATGTTTGGTCGGATCCTAATGATCGACCAAACGGGTCGTGTTCGCAAGTCTAAGCGGGTGTTTAGTCCGCTTGACTTACGACTCTAGACAAGCACTAAACTAAGAGTGACGAGCTAAGCATGTTAGAACATGCTTAACTAAGTTAGAAAACAGGTTTTGATATCAAAACAAAGTATTTTGATATCCTAAAGTAGTTTGGTTGCAAAATACGCTTAAATACGCATTTTGACCGAAACTACGACTCGTCACTACGCCTAGTCAACGTGGTAATCAGTAGGTATAGTCACTAGGGACTATAACCATCGTGATTACGCTCACGTTGCGAAGTTCAAACGAACTTCTCGTTGACCAACTCGTGGTCAAAGCTGAAAGTCAAACACTGTTTGACTTTCAAGCTAAGAAAGCAATAAAAGAATGAAAGAGGACTTACAAAGGGTCCAAATAGATTTGATTCCAAGTTTTTCTCAGGTAGGAAGTGAAATATCACAACCACTTAGAGAAAATCTCAGATCAAATGTGAGGAAAATGGAATGAATGGCATGGCTTTATATAGTTTTTGCAAAACCATTAAGATCATTTCTTGGTAAGGAGGGAAAGATCTTAGCCATACAATTGTTAGGAGCTGATTAGATGCCTTGGGGAGGTGTTAACTTGGTCCCCAAAACATGAAAATTGCGTACAAGGGCCTCAAGAATGAGCTGGGAAGCTGCTGTGAAGTTTCTGCAAATTATGATGTCTGTGACCTGCTTACAGACCGTAAGATGGAGACCCATACGGTCCGTAAGGACCCTGCAGGTCAGCAAGAATTGAATTTTGGCAGAACAGGCCCCTGAAGCCCCAAACTTGGTTTTCGATGCATTTTTGACACGTTTAAGCCCCGTTAACCCCATTTCAAAGCTCTAAAATGAAGTTAAAGTATAGGGAACTTAAAATGTGCTCAAAAATATCTCGGATGTCGGATCGTTTGGCCGTACGGTTGCGTTGTTCGGTTAATTACGACGGAAGTCGTAACGAACGCAAAAACGATCCAAATTAAGCGACGAATGAAATTTTATTATGCCAAACACTAAAATAAAATATTTTAATGCTTACATAAATTTTGGATGTCCGGATATATTCAGAACGTAAGATATGCGCGAAAATGCAAACCTGTGCACTTTTTGACGCTTTTAGTCCCTATTGATCAATAAAGTTTATTTTAGCATACCGAAGCCCTCAAAGCCTATTTCTAAGCTATGTAAAGGTTATTTGGGGTATGTTTAACTTATGATCAAGTTCCGGAATGTTTGTTACTATACAAATCGGTATAGTTTCACAGTTTGACACAAATAGTCCCTGCAATCGAACAAACTTGATTTCAACACACCAAACCATCCAAAACTTATTTCTAAGTTATGTGAAGGTTATTTAAGGTATGTTAAGCCTATTTCACTATTCCGGAGTGTTCATTGCATTAAACTGGTTATATTTACGCATCAGAGCGCGTATAACCTTCCAGAAAGTGATTTAAGGCTTGAAATCGAACAAGAGTTGATATGTGTAAATGATACACATATTTTTACAAATCCCAAGTATGAAATACAATATTTCATTGGTTTGGCATTTGTTTGATGGTCGAAGTGACACAGGTGTCACAGTAACAAAGCTCGACTCGTAGTCCCGGGTTTCAGTCAGCAGGAGGGGATAGATTTCACTGAAGTATATGCTCCGGTTGCTAGACTTGAAGCGATCAGAATCTTCCTAGCATTTGCATCTTGGAAAAGTTTTAAAGTTTATCAGCTAGATGTTAAATCGGCGTTTCTCTATGGAAAGGTAAAAGAGGAGGTATATGTCGGACAGCCACCGGGCTTCACCGATCCAATCCACAAAGACAAGGTTTATTTGCTGGATAAAGCGCTGTATGGTTTACATCAGGCCCCGAGAGCCTGGTACGAGACTTTTTCTCAACACCTGCTAGCCAACAGCTTCATCCGTGGAAAAGTGGATGCCACTCTCTTCACCAAAGAGGTCGACGGTCATCTTCTGATAGTTCAGATATACGTGGACGACATTATATTTGGGTCAACAAATGAAAATTTGTGCAAAGATTTTGAAAGAGTTATGAAGAAGAAATTTGAAATGTCATCGATGGGTGAGATGAAATTCTTCTTGGGACTTCAGGTTGATCAACTGCCTAAGGGAATTTTCATACATCAAACGAAGTATGTTCATGATATCTTAGAGAAATTTGGGATGTCAGGTTCTACTCCAGCTTCCACCCCGTTAACGACGAACCATGGGATAAATCCTGATCTCACCGGAGAGAAGGTAGATGAAACGTTGTATCTTTCCATGATCGGATCGCTGATGTACTTGACAGCTTCAAGACCCGATATTATGTATCCAACCTGCCTCGCAGCAAGATTTCAATCTAACCCGAGAGCTTCGCATATGGTAATTGTGAAAAGGATATTACGCTACCTGAAAGGAACTCCATCACTGGGGTTGTGGTATCCAAAAGAAGGCGATTTCACGCTCGAAGGGTATTCCGATTCCGATTTCGGATGCTGCAAAGT
Organism: Helianthus tuberosus; assembly: GCA_030545235.1. Classification (NCBI taxonomy): domain Eukaryota; kingdom Viridiplantae; phylum Streptophyta; class Magnoliopsida; order Asterales; family Asteraceae; genus Helianthus; species Helianthus tuberosus. The sequence continues at coordinate 179,308,635 of CM060368.1, forward strand.
TAACGCTAAATCAACAACAGCGGGGTGCCAGTTTTTCGGACCACGATTGGTTACCTGGCAATGCAAGAAGCAGACCTCTGTAGCTTTGTCCACATGTGAAGCTGAGTATGTATCTGCTAGCAGTTGCTGCTCTCAGATCTTGTGGATCCAGCAAAAGATGCGCGACTACGGTTTGCAATTTCTTAACACCCCTATCTTTGTTGATAATGAGGCAGCGATAAACATTACAAAAAATCCTGTTCATCACGCTAAAACGAAACACATTGAAATTCGTCATCACTTCATCCGAGATTGTTTCGAGAAGAAGTTAATACGAATTGAGAAAATCCACACTGACGAACAAAAAGCTGATTTACATACCAAAGCGTTTGATAAAAATCGTTTTCAATATTTGTTAAAATTGAACGGTATGAAGCTTTTATCGGTGTCGGAGGAGATTCTTGGCGTAGATGAAGGTACCACTGTAGATGATGTTAAGAAGCAATCTGCAATGGTTTGTCGATTTTTTACTTGTTTTGGTATTTAGGGGGAGTATAGGGTAATATTTTTAGAAAATACAAAAACAGTAAAAAAAATTCAAAAATACAAAAAATTGAGATATTTCAAAATCCAAAAACAATAGAAAACCAGAAAAGAGCTTGTGTAAAAAGGGAAAATGATAGTACATTGGCTTGACGGTTACAGTATGCTAAAGATATGTAAAGTTTAAAAGTGATTAAACAGTCTCGCTGTTGATGTGCCGATAGGTTTTTACACATTTAGTAAGTTTGTTCGGGATATAAACCTAAATCTTTACTTACTTATTTCGTGGGGAACACTACTTGGATATATAGGTAACCCCTGAAATCTCGTTTGAAAGATCCCTCTTTCTGAGATACTAGGTCTTTATACTCAGTGATACCTGGGGTATTATCCCGGGACTTCTGATTTTGCGAAAGCAATGGCCTAGTCCCCGTATAATATTTTCTGCTTGCTTGAAATATAGCACTGTCCTCAGCATAAAAAATGATGAAACATTGAAAAATGCTAATCATGTGCTGTTGAAGAAAAGATCCTCTAAAGGGGACACACCTAAAGTCGAAGCCGTCATCTCTCTGATTTTGCGGAAGCAATAGCCTGAGCTTTCACGGCCCTCGTATTTAACCCCTTACAGATATCATCTGTGGTATACTCACCTGTAAGACTGAATATTGGGATCTGGATACAGGAGTATATTCAAGAGGTGGGACACATGAATGAGTTTAAGTTCCTAATTCACCTAATCCGTATCCTGGACAGATTGAAAATTGTGTGAGAATTTAAGTGGATCAGTATATCGACAATCTAAGTGAATTGTTTAATTCTGAGTATGTAATTAAAGCTTAACGGTACTTGTGACTTGTTGAATAGCTGATATGATTCCCTAACACGCTCATCAAAAATATGTTTGTAAATAGTTTACATTTACTGCATTTTTTTTATTTCATTTCTAGTTTAGAAACTTTATTAAAAAATTCAAAAAGATTTTACATTTCTGCTTTATTTTCCGACAAACCAAAGTGGAAAGCTAATCTTCATATTCTCAAATTTGAAGCAGATGCAGGAAGGTTCTGAGCTGGAAGATGAGTTGTGAGTTAATCATGATAAACTTGTGATTTTGAAAAGTCAAAACAAGTTCATTAAGTTGAAACTTGTAAATTTCAGAAAATTGTTTGAACTAGTTTGTACAAAATGTCAGTGTGATTTATCTCAGATTAACCAAGGTCATTAAATTGGACTTGGTAAACAAATTGAGTACTCAGGGTCATTAACTTGGACCTGGATACTTAAGTGGATTTCTAAATTCTGACATATCCAACAAATGAAGTTAAATGGTAAGTTTGGATTGATATTGTCATAATCATAAATCTTATATTTAGGAAGAGATTGTGCAGGTAACAAGTTTGGTATTAAGAAAACAGCAAAGCAAAATCCCTGCTAACTGATAGTGGGAGTCTGAATACTTAAAAGTCAGATACAGTTCCTGAATCTACATTTAAGGGGGAGTTTGAAGGTTCTTAAAGATTCAGATTCTGTGATTCACACTAGCTGTTGATAGAAGAAGAGAAGATTTGAAGGAAGCTTTTATTGTTAGACAAATTGGAAAGAGATCAAGACTAAAGACTCGACGCTGAAGACTTCGTCAACATCCAAGGGGGAGTCTGTTGGTGCACAAATTTCTGTTAACTTCGTCTTTATCGAGTCTTATGTCTAGATAGGATAAACTAGCACACAACAGATCAGAACTAGGTTTTATGTGTAAGTGGGTAATTTCGCTTGAAATGGCCTTGCCACTTTCAAGCGAAATCACCACATCTATAAATAGGTATGTTGCTGTGTCATTTAAAACGGAATTAGAGTGTTTGATTCAGAGCCGAGGTGCTGCCGGATTGTCATTTGATTTGTAAAAGCTTTGAAAATCAATAAAAGAAGATAATTAGGAAGTATTAAGCTGTGTTTACATCGATATCACTGATTCCGCCTTTGATATTGATTCTGAACTCTTCAGATTGACTCGTTAGGGTCACACGACGATCCAACAGATTCGTATAGTAACGTACATTCCGGAACATGATCATAAGTTAAACATACCATAAATATCCTTTACATAGCTTAGAAATAGGCTTTGAGGGGTTCGGTATGCGAAAATAAACTTATTTGATCAACAGGGACTAAAAGCGTCAAAAAGTGCATAAGTTTGCATTTACGCGCATATCTTACGTTCTGAACATATCCGGAGATCCAAAAAATTTTGAAATCATTAAAATATTTTATTTTAGTTATTGGAATGCTAAAATACCATTCGTCGCGTAATTTGGATCGTTTTTCGCGTTCGTTCGTGTTTCGTCGTAATGAACCGAATAACATGACCGTACGACCAAACGAACCGACATCCGAGATATTTCAAAACACATTTCATCTCCCCAATACTTAAACTTCATTATTGAGCCTTGAAAATGGGTTAACGGGGCTTAAACGCGTCGAAAATGGCTTAAACATGTTGCAGGGACCATTCTTGCCAATTTTTGAAAGTTTCTGGCTCAGGTAGATGCTAGCGTCGCGCCACAGCAAAGGGGGTGTGCCGTCGCGGCACGCGACGCCTCAATTTCGACAAAATATTCATTTTTGCTGCTGCACGTGTAAATTTAAGCTAGTTTTTCATTCTTATGGGTAAATTCAATGGTATTCAAGGCTTCAAATCATGTTTAAACACTTGTATGGCTGAGATAATTACTTGGGGAACACCTAATCCACTTGTCATGATCTTGTTAATCCAAGACTTCTATAAATAGCAAGCTCTTTTATTCAATCCATTGCTCTTTCCATCTTCTTGGACTCTAAGTGAAGGATACCATCTTTGGATACCTTCTACCTGAGTTCTAGTTCATTTCTTTCAGCCATTAGAGCTTTGTAAGACCTCTTTCATGGCTAATTCTTTATTTTCAGCCATTAAAAGCTGAAAGTCAAACAGTTTGACTACCGTTTGACTTTCGGTTTTGACCGCGAATTGGTCAAATAAAAGTTCAATTGAACTTTGCAACGTGAGCGTAATCACGATGGTTATAGTCCCTTGTGACTATACCTACTGATTACCACGTTGACTAGGCGTAGTGACGAGTCAAAGTTTCGGTTAAAATACGTATTTATGCGTATTTTGCAACGAAGCTATTTTCGGGTATCAAAACACTTTGTTTTGATATCAAACTTGTTTTCTAACTTAGTTAAACATGTTTTAACATGTTTAACTCGTCACTTTTAGTCTAGTGCTTGTATAGGGTCGTAAGTTAAGCGGTCTAAACAACCACTTAGACTTTCGAATCCGACCCGTTTGGTCGATCTTTAGGATCCGACCAAACATATTTTGTGACCATAGTTGTATAGGGAATAACCTTCCGAGGTTATACCTTATGGTCACTTAGTTTACTTAGTTGTATGATAGGTAGTTTATATGCCTTAGGTAAATGACCAAAATGTCCTTTTTGCGCATAATTTCATTTTAAGCATATGTAACTTAAATTTTGTCACATAAACTGATTATTTAACATGTTAGGGCATATAATACTTTTCATAGGACTAGTTAGGCTACTCGTTTGCGCTTTTGCGCAAATGACGCGTTAAAGTAGCGTAAGCTACCTAAACGGGTCATAACGGGTCATAAGCACTCAAGTTAGGTTCTGATTCAGAATATAGACTTTATTAAACCATATCACATGAGTTCCAATACTCATTTGGTTTACGAGACCTCATTCTATCCAATTTTCCGATTTAGGTTCGGTTTATTAACATAGTTACCTATATTAGGTGCCGTTTGATTTCGTGATCTTTCAAGCATTATTTGGTTGTTATATCAAGACTTCTAAGCAATATCAAGTGAGTACATAGTCCCCTCTTTTACTGTTTTCAAATACTTTGGGGTGATACACATGTGCCTACTTGTTACTTTAGTGTTTTCAAGTTTTCATGACATATACTTGCTATGTTCATTAGTACGCATATAGTACATGATTTCATTTATGCTTTTCTATGTATGTTGATTGAGCATGCTAGCACATTGATTTCATAAACATATTTGTTTCATACGTTTATAGCATATGTACACATTGATTTACATTACATTTTTTTGCTATGTATGTTCATTTAGCATACTTAGTACATTGTTTTCACATAACATGCTTACATTTGTATGACATTTGGTTTGTTTAACGGGTCAAAAATACATTCATTAACACTGATCACGCTGCTCGGTAGTATGTAGTGGTACCATAGGAATTGACAACTCCCATTCCTGGAATCCTAGGTTTTTTGGACATTAGGAATGACAGAATCCGATATACATAATTGATAAACCTTTAACTTGTTAAGTGTTTGTCCGTCAGTTACAAGGCTTGAATGTATGCAATAAACATTACTGCATAGATGTTTGTGTCAATAAAGCATTTAATTGTTTTTGTAAAACATAACATTTTGATTTAAACTTAGATTTATTCAAAAGCTTTGTTTTGTACATTTTACATGCGTGGTTGAGTAAATTCTTTTATTCACCGTACATGACATTTGATTTTACATAACATTTGATTACACATTGACATTATACATATGGTTTGAGTAGATTCTTTTACTTGCCATACATAACATTGATTATACAAGACATGATTTACATTTAACATTGGACATTGGCTTAAACAAGACATTTTTGGTGGTTTATTTATAAGTGATTTAAATAATGAAACGTGGGTAATATGATAAACGCATGGTGGATATGCCGCTGGTACTTCCTATATATAAATGCTTTTATGATATTACATATCGTTGCGTTATCTAAACCACTTAGACAAAGACATGATACATTTTATACAAATGACACATTTACACAAGACATTGATTTATAAACGACATATTTTATACAAACTCATTGTACTTGGTTATTCATTTAACCGTACGCCTTTATTTTATAACATTGATTTCCTTATCGAATTTCGTATGATTTATAAAAGAAAACACTTTCAATAAGATTCATGACTAACTTTTTGTTAAACATTTCTTTCAACTACAAGTCATGAATCCTTCATTAATAAAACCTATGTATCTCAAAGGCATTTTTATGCTGACGTACCTATTTTCACATGTGTTTTCAGGAGCTGATGCATAGGATTGATCAGGATGCACTTAGGCGGACACGGGCCTTAGTGACATAAAATGAAGCAAGAATAGTTTACTTATGTTATGTTTCCCTTGTTTTAAGACAATGTAATCACTTTAAATTTTAAATAAAACCAAACTTTTAATGCCATTGTTGTGAAACAATAATTCTGTCGCTCCACTCCCCGACGTTTCCGTCGCGGTTTGTTGTTTTACGCGGTCGGGGTTTGACAGAAGAGTTGGTATCAGAGCTCATGGTTATAGGGAATTATGTTATTAGTAATACTTTGACCTAGACTATAACCTTTCTAGGACCCCAACACAAGTCGTCTTGTGTTTAGAGCTTAAAACAATACCGTCGCCTATCTTTAGGTGACAACCACAACAAGAACACGAATTACAAATCCGTTTTGAAAATCAATCATCTATTCATAGATGATTTGTTATAAGGTTTTGAACCCTCTAAGTTTTCAAAATCTCATCAAAGTTTGGGTCTAAATAATGTGAACACGTGCAATCTGGAAGGGGGGATGCCTGTATCTCGAGTTTTCTGTCTAGGCTAGAGTGTTCGTACAAATCCACATAATCGGACCAGTCACTCTTACCTGGGAACTCTTGGGGTGAGTGTCCACTTATAGGCTAAAGCATGTCTTCGCGATACATTATTTTGACCCATTTACTTTGATTAGTCACTGTGTGTCGTTTGTTTGCTTTGTGGTAACGAACGAATGACCACCATCCTTACTTTTTGTCAATATTTGCAACATCTCATTTTTCATCATATCATCTCACTCGTTTTCTCTCATGTTTTCCTCTTTTAGAATGCCTCCTCGACGTGATGCACAACCACAACCTAACGCCGAACTGGCGGCTATCATTGCGTAGCAAATGGCTGCTGCACTCCCAAATCTGTAACACCCGTCTAATTTTACTTGAATTTAATAATAATTCATACTGTTTTAGACAAAAGATGCCTAATTAACATAGATTTCATAAGTCAAGTTCATAAGTAGCAAAAACCTTAGTCAACTAACGACTAAGTTAAAACATTCAAAAGTTGTTTAACAATTTGTTTACATTCCATAAACATAGTCTATTAAGGGTTAAAATATTGCGGAAGCTTGTAAATCGTGTTTGGTTCTTCAAAAGCTAGCTCGATCATCTTCCAGTTAGTTTCCAACATCACCTAAGATCAAAACCACAACAAATGTTAGTTTTGATAAAGTTAGAATGGATATAAACAAGTTCCAAGAGTCAAATAGTCAAAATTTAATTTTTTTCCGGATCAGGGGGGGCGCCGCCAGACGCCAAGGGCCTAGGCGTCACGCCTAGCCCTTGTTTTCACAGAATGTTGTTTTTGCTGATGCTGTACTTACCCAGCTCAATGTTTATTCAAGTCCCAACTTAGAATTGTCATAACTTGTGATTCGTAAGTCCGTTTTTAGTGATTCTTTTCCTATACGTCTGTAAATTCATTACCAACGTGCCTATTACGATAGTCATACTAAGAGTTTAACTTACGGACATAAAGACTATATGTCGTTATGCATTTATTCAACCCATTTCTACTTGACACAATTTACTACCATTTACCTAGTAAACTTATGGTACTTTATACCCAACATCCCGGGCTTATCTTCACTCGCATTTCTTTACCAATCTCATGGCTTAATGCTCTTGTGATTGCCATCTCCATTTTGACTCTCTAAAACATTAAAACAACAATTTACACAATTAATCGACCCGTTTGGCTCATCTTATGGAATTCCCCAATATGATGACTACCAAACGATTCTTTGTCACTCTTAGACTAGTAATTCAAGTAACGATCATGGTCGCTACAATCGACACCATATTTATCCTAAAATGAGACTTTGCAAAATTTAACAACAATTCACTTGGTTAATCACCTTGTTCCTCAAACTCTTCTCTTTATGATCTAAAATCGCAATTGGTTTTTCTGCATAGTTGAGGCTGTTATCCACCTCGATATCATCGTAGTGGATACGAGCAGTTTCGTCTGCTAAACATTTTCGGAGATGTGACACGTGGAATGTGCTATGAATCTCACTCAACTCCTCGGGTAATTCGAGACGATATGCCACCTTACCAACCCGTTCGGTGATTCTGAATGGCCCAATAAATCTTGGACTCAACTTTCCTCTTTTTCTGAACCGTATCACTCCTTTCCACGGCGATACTTTCACATTTGAAATTCAATCGGCCTCTTTCGTTTATCCGCGTACGACTTTTGTCAATCCTGAGCCGCTTTTAGGTGAGTTCGGACCATGTCGATTTTCTCATTCGTAGTTCGGATTATATCAGTAGGTGCTAGCCCTCGTGGACCCACTTCTCCCCAACATACCGGGGTTCGACACTTTCTTCCATATAACATTTCATACGGGGCCATTTTAATGCTCGCGTGATAGCTATTGTTATATGAAAATTCGACCAAGGGTAGATAGACATCCCAACTACCCCTGAAGTCAATAATGCATGCCCGCAGCATATCTCCCAATGTTTGTATTGTTCTTTCACTCTGCCCATCCGTTTGTGGATGGTAAGCAGTGCTAATGAACAGTTTAGTTCCCATTTGTTCTTGAAATTCACGCCAAAATTTCGAAGTGAACCGAGTATCTCTGTCTGACACAATGGATATCGGTACCCCATGACGTGCGATGATTTCATTGGTGTACACCTCCGACATCTTCTTGGATGTATAAGTCTCTCGAATCGGAATGAAGTGAGCACTTTTCGTCAATCTATCCACGACTACCCATATAGCATCAAACCCACGGCTAGTTTTGGGCAATTTGGTCAACAAATCCATGGTGATTTGTTCCCATTTCCAGACTGGGATGTCCAGTGGTTGCAACTTACCATATGGTTTCTGGTGGCTCCGCTTTGACTTGCAAGCAGGTCAAACACTTCTCCATATATTTCACAATATCTTTTTTCATCCCGGGCCACCAATAGTTTTGTTTTAAATCATTATACATCTTGGTCGCTCCCGGATGGATGGAATAACAGGACTTGTGAGCTTCATCTAGTAGAAGCTTTTTAACTCCACATGTGTTAGGAACCCAAATTCTATTGAAACGCTTTTTCAAACCGTGGTTTCCTACTTCAAGATCCTTAACTTGGCCAACAATCCTTTCCTTTCTCCAGTTTTCCGTCTTTACTTCTTCATCTTGTGCCTCTCGGATTCGTTCAAGTAAGCCCGAGGTCACAATGAGTTGCAATGATCGTACTCGTATCGGAACATAATCTGTCTTTCTGCTTAGGGCATCCGCCACCACGTTTGCCCTTCCAGGGTGATAGTGTATTTCACTGTCGAAATCTTTCACCGTTTCTAACCATCGCCTTTGTCGCATATTTAACTCCTTCTGATCGAAGAAGTATTTCAAGCTCTTGTGATCGGTGAATATAGTGCACTTTACCCCATATAAGTAGTGCCTCCATATTTTTAATGCAAATACCACCGCAGCCAACTCGAGATCGTGCGTGGGATATTTCTTCTCGTGTATCTTCAATTGCCTCGAGGCATAGGCTATAACTTTGCCCCGTTGCATCAAAACGCATCCGAGCCCCAATAGTGAAGCATCCGAATAAACCACCAAATCTTCGACCCCGTCCGGAAATGTCAGTACCGGAGCTTGAGTTAACTTCTCTTTTAGCGTTTGAAACGCTCTTTCTTGGTCGACACCCCAAATGAACTTTTCTTCTTTCCGGGTTAGCTTTGTTAGCGGTGACACAATCTTGGAGAAATCTTGAATGAATCTCCTATAGTATCCCCGCAAGCCCCAAAAAGCTTCTAATTTCCGAAGGGTTCTTCGGGGGATTCCATTTTGACACGGCCTCGATCTTTGATGGATCCACCAAAACTCCATCGGCACTTATGATGTGGCCAAGAAATTGTACCTCTCGTAACCAAAAGGCACACTTAGAGAATTTCGCATACAACCTTTCTCGTCTAAGTGTCTCTAACACTTCTTGTAAGTTGTGTGCGTGTTCAGCTTCGCTTTTCGAATACACCAAAAAATCATCAATAAACACGATGACTGACTTATCCAACATTGGCTTGCAAACCCGGTTCATGAGGTCCATGAAAGCCGCGGGTGCATTTGTTAGCCCAAATGACATCACGAGGAATTCGTAATGTCCATATCGCGTACGGAAAGCCGTATTCGGCACATCTTCCTCCTTGACCTTTGATTGGTGATACCCCGATCTAAGGTCAATTTTTGAAAACCAGTTCGCTCCTTGTAATTGGTCGAATAAATCATCTATCCTCGGAAGCGGGTATCGGTTCTTTATCATGAGTTTGTTTAACTCCTGGTAATCGATACACATGCGCATGCTTCCGTCCTTTTTTTCACGAACAATACCGGTGCGTCCCAAGGAGACACACTCGGCCTTATGAATCCTTTGTCAAGCAGGTCTTGAATTTGGGACATCAACTCTTGTAATTCTGACGGTGCGAGTCGGTATGGTGTTTTAGCTACAGGTTTTGCGCCCGGAATCAATTCGATCCCGAACTCTACTTCCCGTTCAGGAGGTATCCCCGGTAAATCCTCCGGAAACACATCTTCATTGTCTCGTACAACCGGTACATCTTCAATCTTCCTTGATTCTTTCTCGGGCTCATTTGCTTATATCATGAATGCCTTGCATCCTCGCTTCATAAGCTTGTGAGCTTTCAACATTGAGCATACTATGGGGTTGCCTCCTTTTTCGCCATAGATAGTGACGTGTTTCCCGCTCGAAGATATTAGCTTTATCTCCTTACGAAAACACACGACCTTCGCGTGGTGCTGAGATAGCCAATCCATCCCAATGACTACTTGAAATTCCCCCATTGACATCGGGATTAGATCTATCAAGTATTCCTCATCGTCTATGCTTAATTTGCAACTTCGACAAACGTCACAAACTATAAAACTTTTGTTGTCCCCTATTTCTACTTCTAAGGGCACAGATAACTTTGTCAATACAAAAGAAGGATGTCGAATAAATCCATGCGAAATGAAGGATTTATTCGCACCCGTATCAAACAGTACACGTGCTGGAATTGAGTTAATTGTGAATATACCTGAGACCACATCGGGTTCTGTTTTTGCTTCAGCGCGGTAAGTTGGAAGGACCTAGCCTTCACTTTGGGAGCTTCTGCTGGAGACTCTTTTGTGTCTCTCTTTCCAACCAACTCGGGACATTCAGACTTTTTGTGGCCGGGTTGATAACATTTGTAACAAACGGAAACTTTTCCGGGACATAGCGATGCAGTGTGCCCCGTCTTCCCACATACCGGACACGGCTTGTCTTTGAAGCGACACTCACTTTTGTGCCCCTTTCCACATACTTTGCAACTTGGCGACCCGCCTTTAGCCTCCACTTTCTTTCCCGATTCAGCAGTTCTAGCTTTCTTTGTAGGGCTTGGATTCACATCTTGTGCCCTCCGCTCACCCCTTTCAACTTGTTTCTTTAACTCGATTTCCCGCTCCCGGGCGGTGTTGATGATTTCTGTGAGAGTTTCATATTTTGAGGGAGTCATAAACCCCCGGTATTCAGCACTCAGCATGTTGTAATAGTAGTATATCTTCTGCTCTTCAGTGGTGACTAACTCGTCACAAAATCTCAGCTTATCCATGAAGATGCCCGTGATCTTATCAATTGATTCTCCCTTTTGTCTTAACTGGATAAATTCCTCTTTGATCCTGTTGATAACTGCTTTGGGACTATGGTGTTTAAGGAACGGCACCTTAAAATCATCCCAAGTCATGACCCTTGCCGCTTCGGCTCCCATTTCCTTCTTTTTATTGTCCCACCAATCCTTGGCTTGATTTCTCAATTGACCCGTTCCGTAAGCAACAAAGTCACCTACGTCACAGTGGGTTCGTTCAAACACTCCTTCGACGTCACTTATCCATCTTTGGCAGATTATCGGGTCAACTTCCCCGTTATAGATTCGCGGTTTGCACGCCATAAATTCTTTATATGAGCACCCTTTACGTTCTCCCGTTTTATCTTTCATAAGGTTGACACTATCCTCCAACCTTTTAACTCGCTCTTCGACAAGCGACAACACCGTGCTTTGAATTTTGTCGATAAACCCAGATAGGCTACCTTTAATTGCCTTCCCTACTTCTTCGGCAATTATCTCTTTCATTTGTTCGGTGCTTGTTTGCACCGGATTATCATCGTTTCCATCAGACATCTTGAAACTGAAATGTTTACCTTTAAACGTTAAACATTTCATTTATAACATTGCTTCTTTTGTTTCGGTTTAGCCAAGTTCCCAACTTGCTTTAACCGTTCACATTTGGTGCACTTTCCGGGTTTGAGTGTGTTAACACGCTCTTCCCATGCACATCAATTCATTTCTCATTTCTTACATAAGACATAATTTGTTAACATAATAAGTTAATTCTTACCGGACGATTGATCAAGCTTGAACCGAACACTTTGTTGACAACCTTAAGCTCTGATTACCAACTTGTAACACCCGTCTAATTTTACTTGAATTTAATAATAATTCATACCATTTTAGACAAAAGATGCCTAATTAACATAGATTTCATAAGTCAAGTTCATAAGTAGCAAAAACCTTAGTCAACTAACGACTAAGTTAAAACATTCAAAAGTTGTTTAACAATTTGTTTACATTCCATAAACATAGTCTATTAAGGGTTAAAATATTGCGGAAGCTTGTAAATTGTGTTCGGTTCTTCAAAAGCTAGCTCGATCATCTTCCGGTTAGTTTCCAACATCACCTAAGATCAAAACCACAACAAATGTTAGTTTTGATAAAGTTAGAATGGATATAAACAAGTTCCAAGAGTCAAATAGTCAAAATTTAATTTTTTTCCGGATCAGGGGGGGCGCCGCGTGACGCCAAGGGCCTAGGCGTCACGCCTAGCCCTTGTTTTCACAGAATGTTGTTTTTGCTGATGCTGTACTTACCCAGCTCAATGTTTATTCAAGTCCCAACTTAGAATTGTCATAACTTGTGATTCGTAAGTCCGTTTTTAGTGATTCTTTTTCCTACACGTCTGTAAATTCATTACCAACGTGCCTATTACGATAGTCATACTAAGAGTTTAACTTACGGACATAAAGACTATATGTCGTTATGCATTTATTCAACCCATTTCTACTTGACACAATTTACTACCATTTACCTAGTAAACTTATGGTACTTTATACCCAACATCCCGGGCTTATCTTCACTCGCATTTCTTTACCAATCTCATGGCTTAATGCTCTTGTGATTGCCATCTCCATTTTGACTCTCTAAAACACTAAAACAACAATTTACACAATTAATCGACCCGTTTGGCTCATCTTATGGAATTCCCCAATATGATGACTAACAAACGATTCTTTGTCACTCTTAGACTAGTAATTCAAGTAACAATCATGGTCGCTACAATCGACACCATATTTATCCTAAAATGAGACTTTGCAAAATTTAACAACAATTCATTTAATGTAACGGGTCAAGTTACATACCTTCAAAGTAGGCCTTTCAAACGTGGTTCGCCACCCGCTTGTCCGCTTGACGCTCCTGCGTCCTTTCCTATAGAGTTCATTTATTACATGTTTAGAACTCTCTTTAAACCATATATCGCATAATACACCGAAACATCATAATTATGCGTTTAAACTTTGAATTTCAGTTTTAAGCCTTCTTTGAGGCATTTTAACAAACACTTTAAGGGCAGATTTTTACATGATTAAATATCAAGTCTCTAGCTTATCACTTAGCCCTAATTTCACATCAATCAACCATTTTACATAATTGTTAGCTTCTAGAATTCAAAAGTCACTTCGAAATTGTCAAATTACACTAGAACCACACCCAAATTTCCTAGTGTTTATCAAATTCTACATAACCCACTTATCACCTACAATGGTGTTCATAGATTTCACTAAATTTTCACATGATTTCAACTTGTATTTGTCTAGGGTTTGTCCCTAGACACTATATGGTTCCTAATTCATCATAAAACAAACATGCAACCATAAACTTCAGATTTTCCCAATTTCATGAGAATTTCAAGTTGAGAGTTTTCATCAAATTTTACATACCTTGTAATCCTCTTGTGATGAGGATCAATAATCTATGTTCAAATTTCGATTTCAGCTTGGATTGAGCCTTCAATTTGAGAGTTTAGTGATGTTTAGGGTTTTGAGAGTGGGGGATCGCCCCTTCCTGCTTCTTGTACGACCAGACATCCCAAAATGGGGTGTTTGGTTTTATTTTTATTAAAATTAATAATATAGTTTCAATTTCAGCACATTTGGTCCCTTGCCTTTTGCTTTTATTTTATTTTAACCTTTAACTACTCTTATGTCTTAAACTAACTAGGCTAGTGTTATTCCTAGTTAGTTTATCTTACTAATTTATATGCAAACTAATTGAAATTTAAGAAATTTGCATTTTCGGGATGTTACAAAATCTCATCGCTCAAATTAACCAAGCCAACAACAACAATAATGCACCTGCTCCGTGCAACTTTAAAAGTTTTAATTCGGCTAAACCGCTCAAGTTCAGTGGTTCTGAAGGAGCAACTGGGCTCCTACAGTGGTTTGAGAGTATCGAGAGTACTTTCTGTCATGTTCGGTGTCCTGATAATCGTAAGGTTGAGTTTGCTTCTAGTGTATTCCAAAAGAGGGCTCTTACTTGGTGGAATGGAGTAATGAGAGATCGTGGTGCTGATGTTGCTTTAGCTCAGACCTGGGCAGAGCTAAGGGCTTTAATGATGAGGGAATTCTGTCCTCGTCATGAACTCAGGGCATTAGAAAGAGAGCTTGATGATTTGAAACAAGACAGTGGTAAACATCGTTCTTATACCGACAAATATGAGGAATTGAGTTTACTTTGTCCCACAATGGTTACCCCGCTTGATAAAGCTATCGAAAGGTATGTAGATGGTCTACCTGACCCTGTGCAAGATATCGTTACTGGTAGCAACCCTACCACTGTTCGACAAGCCATCGAGTTGGCTGCAACCTTGACCGAGTCGCAAATCAGGAAAGGTAAACTCCATAGGAAGGGTGACAAAAATCAGAAATAGTCCGACAAAAGTGAGAAACAAAAGGGTAAGAAAACTGAGTCTTCAAGGAGGTCTAGGAAGCGCAAGTCTTCCAAGAATTTCACTGTTACAGCACAAGCAAACCAGGCAGCTCCCAAGCAACCTGCACAGCCTCCTGCCAAGAAACAGTATGCTGGGAATGCACCGTTGTGCAACAGGTGTAACAGTCACCATCAACCGCAGGTTCAGTGTCGTTTTTGTGCCAACTGCGGAAAATCTGGTCATCTCGCCAATGTTTATCGTTTTGCTCCTAATCAAGCCGTACAAAAGCCAGCTCAGCAACCTGCTCAACAGCCTGCTCAACCACCAACACAAGCTGCACGACCTCACTACCCGCCTGGTTCATGTTACAATTGTGGGGATCTGACCCACTATCGAAATCAGTGTCCAAGATTGGCAAACGCGAATCTGGCTCAGGCTCGTGGACAAGTCTTTAACATGAATGCAAACGAGGCACGTGCAGACAACGAGGTGGTAAATGGTACGTTCTTTGTTAACAATTGACCTGCTTCTGTTCTTTTTTATTCGGGTGCCGATAAGAGTTTTGTGTCATTATCTTTTGAATCTTTGCTTCGCATGACTAGAACAAAACTAGGAAAGCCTTTGACTGTAGAAGTTGCTAGTGGTGAACCCATTGTACTCGATTCTGTTCTTTGAAATTGTCAGTTGAACCTTAATAACCATCTTTTTCCTATCGACCTCACACCGATGCAACTTGGAAGTTTCGACATTATAGTGGGAATGGATTGGTTAGCCAAGTACCACGCTGAGGTAGTTTGTTTTGAAAAGATTGTATGTATACCGCTTTCGACTGGTGAGATCTTAGAGGTGCGTGGTGAGAAACCTGCTAGTAGTCTTAAACTCATGACGTGTACTCAAGCTCGAAAGTACTTACGAAAGAACTATGTGGCCTTCTTGGCACATGTCGTAGAGGAGAAAGGCAAAGGTAAGTCTATTCAAGACATCCCTGTTGTTCGGGATTATCCTGAAGAATTACCTGGTTTACCCCCAACACGCCAAGTTGATTTCCGTATTGATCTTGTACCTGGTGCTAATCCTATTGCTAAATCTCCGTATCGTCTTGCACCGTCTGAGATGCAAGAGTTATCTAAACAGCTTCAGGAGCTTTCTGACAAAGGTTTTATTCGCCCGAGCTTTTCACCATGGGGTGCTCCCGTTCTTTTTGTTAAGAAAAAAGATGGCTCTTTCAGGATGTGTATCGATTATCGTGAGCTCAACAAGCTTACCATCAAGAATCGATATCCCCTACCTTGCATTGATGATCTCTTTGATCAGTTACAGGGTGCTACTTGTTTTTCAAAGATTGATCTACGTTCTGGGTATCATCAGCTATGAGTACTCGAAGAAGATATTCCCAGGACAACTTTTCGTACAAGATATGGGCACTATGAGTTTACTGTTATGCCCTTCGGTTTGACTAATGCTCCTGCTGTTTTCAAGGACTTGATGAATAGGGTTTGTAAGCCTTATTTGTACAAGTTCATCATCGTTTTCATTGATGACATTCTGATTTATTCTAAGACTCGAGCTGATCATGAACAACATCTCCGTCTTACTATGGAACTCCTGAAGAAAGAACTACTTTTCGCCAAATTATCCAAGTGCGAATTTTGGCTTAAGGAAGTTCAATTTTTGGGACATATTGTCAATGAACAAGGTATTCATGTAGATCCCGCCAAAATCAGTGCAATTAAGGATTGGGATACGCCTACTACTCCTACCGAAGTTCGTTCATTTCTTGGTCTTGCGGGTTATTACCGCCGCTTTATTGAAAACTACTCCAAGATTGCGGTTCCTCTCACTGCTCTAACTCAGAAGAATAAATCTTTTGAGTGGGGATCCAAACAGGAAGAAGCTTTTCAGACCTTGAAACAGAAACTCTGTGATGCACCAATTCTATCTTTACTTGAGGGAAACGATGACTTTGTCGTATATTGTGATGCATCTAACTTAGGCCTTGGCTGGGTTCTCATGCAAAGGAACAAAGTCATAGCCTACGCATCAAGGCAGTTGAAGATTCACGAGAAGAACTACACGACTCATGATCTTGAGTTAGGTGCAGTAGTTTTTGCTCTCAGAATCTGGAGACACTATCTGTATGGTACTAAATGTGTGGTTTTCACTGACCACAAAAGTCTTCAGTATATTTTCAATCAGAAAGAACTTAATATGAGGCAACGACATTGGGTTGGACTTCTAAACGACTACGATTGTGAAATTCGCTACCATCCTGGTAAGGCGAATGTTGTGGCTGACGCATTAAGTCGTAAAGAACGAGTCAAGCTTCACTGTGTTCAGGTTCAATCTGATATTCAAACCCGCATTTCTCAGGCTCAACATACTTGTGTTTCACAAGATTTGATGGATAAGGAATTACCATATCATATTAAGCCTGATCTTGAACTGAAAGACAATGGATTGTATTATTTCATGGACCGTCTGTGGGTCCCAAGTCAAGACATTCTTCGCACCTTATTGATGGATGAAGCTCACAAGTCTCGTTATTCTATTCATCCTGGTGCAGACAAAATGTATAAGGATCTTCAAACCCAGTACTGGTGGCCGGGTATGAAGAAAGACATTGCCTTGTATGTATCCAAATGCCTTACTTGTCTCAAGGTTAAGGCTGAACATCAAAATCCCTCTGGATTATTGGAGCAACCATAGATTCCAATTTGGAAATGGGAAAACATTGCTATGGATCTCATTACCAAGTTGCCACGCACTAAGAAAGGTCATGATGCCATTTGGGTAGTTGTTGATCGTCTTACAAAGTCAGCATATTTCTTGCCAATCCGTGAGGATCTATCTGCTGACAAGCTTGCTAAAATCTATGTGGATGAGATTGTATCCCGACATGGTGTTCCTTTGAACATTATTTCTGACAGAGATGCTCGATTCTCGTCTCGCTTTTGGAGAACCATGCAATCTTCTTTGGGAACCCAACTTAATTTGAGCACAGCTTATCATCCACAAACGGATGGTCAATCTGAAAGAACAATCCAGACACTGGAGGATATGCTTAGAGCTTGTTTGATCGAATTTGGTGGTAGTTGGGATTCGTATCTACCGTTGATTGAATTCTACTACAACAATAGTTATCACTCCAGCATCAACATGGTTCCTTTCGAAGCTTTATATGGTCGAAAATGTCGTTCACCAGTCTGCTGGAATGAGATCGGTGAAGCTCAGCTTACTGGACCTAAGCTCATTCTAGAGACTACAGATAAATTCAAGAAAATTCGTGATAACCTTCAGACAGCTAGAAGACGTCAAAAGAGTTACGCGGATAGACGACGCAAGCCCTTGGAATTTTAATTCGATGATCGCGTCCTATTCAAGGTATCGCCTTGGAAAGGTGTAATCAGATTTGGAAAGAAAAGAAAACTTGCACGTTTTGATTTTTGCTCTATTTCAATGTGATTTGATCCCAATATTTGTTTATTTATGTTTGACATTTTGCACGTTTTGATTTTTGCTCTATTTCAAACTCTATATCGCTTTTTGGAAAGTTATACGCAAACTGATGCGTAAAAATAATCAGTTTAACGCTAAAAACACTCCAGAACATCAACATATGCTTAACTTACCTTAAATAACCTTTATATAACTTAGAAATAAGTTTTGAAGGGTTTGATATGGCAAAAACAAGTTTATTCGCTTACAGGAACTATTTGCGACAAACTGCGAAAGTATGCCGATTCGTATAGTAACGTACATTCCAGAACATGATCATAAGTTAAACATACCATAAATATCCTTTACGTAGCTTAGAAATAGGCTTTGAGGGGTTCAGTATGCGAAAATAAACTTATTTGATCAACAGGGACTAAAAGCATCAAAAAGTGCATAAGTTTGCATTTACGCGCATATCTTACGTTCTGAACATATCCGGACATCCAAAAAAAATTTTAATCATTAAAATATTTTATTTTAGTGATTGAAATGCTAAAATACCATTTGTCGCGTAATTTGGATCGTTTTTCGCGTCCGTTCGCGTTTCGTCGTAATTAACCGAATAACGTGACCGTACGACCAAACGAACCGACATCTGAGATATTTCCAAACATATTTCATGTCCCCTATACTTAAACTTCATTATTGAGCCTTTAAAATGGGTTAACGGGGATTAAACGCGTCGAAAATGGCTTAAACATGTTGCAGGGACCATTCTTGCCAATTTTTGAAAGTTTCTGGCTCAGGTAGGTGCTAGCGTCGTGCCACAGCAAAGGGAGTGTGCCGTCGCGACACGCGACGCCTCAATTTTGACAAAATATTCATTTTTGCTGCTGCACATGTAAATTTAAGCTAGTTTTTCATTCTTGTGGGTAAATTCAATGGTATTCAAGGCTTCAAATCATGTTTAAACACTTGTATGGCTGAGATAATTACTTGGGGAACACCTATCCACTTGTCATGATCTTGTTAATCCAAGACTTCTATAAATAGCAAGCTCTTTCATTCAATCCATTGCTCATTCCATCTTCTTGGACTTTAAGTGAAGGATATCATCTTTGGATACCTTCTACCTGAGTTCTAGTTCATTTCTTTCAGCCATTAGAGCTTGTAAGACCTCTTTCATGGCTAATTCTTTATTTTCAGCCATTACAAGCTGAAAGTCAAACAGTTTGACTACCGTTTGACTTTCGGTTTTGACCACGAATTGGTCAAGTCAAAGTTCGATTGAACTTTGCAACGTGAGCGTAATCACGATGGTTATAGTCCCTTGTGACTATACCTACTGATTACCACATTGACTAGGCGTAGTGACGAGTCAAAGTTTTGGTCAAAATACGTATTTATGCGTAATTTGCAACGAAGCTATTTTCGGGTATCAAAACACTTTGTTTTGATATCAAACTTGTTTTCTAACTTAGTTAAACATGTTTTAACATGTTTAACTCGTCACTTTTAGTCTAGTGCTTGTATAGGGTCGTAAGTTAAGCGGTCTAAACAACCGCTTAGACTTTCGAACCCGACCCGTTTGGTCGATCTTTAGGATCCGACCAAACATATTTTGTGACCATAGTTGTATAGGGAATAACCTTCCGAGGTTATACCTTATGGTCACTTAGTTTACTTAGTTGTATGATAGGTAGTTTATATGCCTTAGGTAAATGACCAAAATGCCCTTTTTGCGCATAATTTCATTTTAAGCATATGTAACTTAAATTTTGTCACATAAACTGATTATTTAACATGTTAGGGCATATAATACTTGTCATAGGACTAGTTAGGCTACTCGTTTGCGCTTTTGCGCAAATGACGCGTTAAAGTAGCGTAAGCTACCTAAACGAGTCATAACGGGTCATAAGCACTTAGGTTAGGTTCCTATCAGAATATAGGCTTTATTAAACCATATCACATGAGTTCCAATACTCATTTGGTTTACGAGACCTCATTCTATCCTATTTTCCGATTTAGGTTCGGTTTATTAACATAGTTACCTATATTAGGTGCCGTTTGATTCCGTGATCTTTCAAGCGTTATTTGGTTGTTATATCAAGACTTCTAAGCAATATCAAGTGAGTACATAGTCCCCTCTTTTACTGTTTTCAAATACTTTGGGGTGATACACATGTGCCTACTTGTTACTTTCGTGCTTTTCAAGTTTTCATGACATATACTTGCTATGTTCATTAGTACGCATATAGTACATGATTTCATTTATGCTTTGCTATGTATGTTGATTGAGCATGTTAGCACATTGGTTTCATAAACACATTTGTTTCATATGTTTATAGCATATGTACACATTGATTTACATTACATTTTTTTTTGCTATGTATGTTCATTTAGCATACTTAGTACATTGTTTTCACATAACATGCTTACATTTGGTATGACATTTGGTTTGTTTAACGGGTCAAAAATACATTCATTAACACTGATCATGCCGCTCGGTAGTATGTAGTGGTACCATAGGAATTGACAACTCCCATTCTTGGAATCCTAGGTTTGTTTGGTCGTAAGGAACGACAGAATCCGATATACATAATTGATAAACCTTTAACTTGTTAAGGGTTTGTCCGTCAGTCGCAAGGCATGAATGTATGCGATAAACATTACTGCATAGATGTTTGTATCAATAAAGCATTTAATTGTTTTTGCAAAACATAACATTTTGATTAAACTTAGATTTATTCAAAAGCTTTGTTTTTGTACATTTTACATACGGGGTTGAGTAAATTCTTTTATTCACCATACATAACATTTGATTACACATTGACATTATACATATGGTTTGAGTAGATTCTTTTACTTGCCATACATAACATTGGTTATACAAGACATGATTTACATTTAACATTGGACATTGGCTTAAACAAGACATTTTTGGTGGTTTATTTATAAGTGATTTAAATAATGAAATGTGTGTAATATGATAAACGCATGGTGGATATGCCGCTGGTACTTCCTATATATAAATGCTTTTATGATATTACATATCGTTGCGTTATCTAAACCACTTAGACAAAGAGATGATACATTTTATACAAATGACACATTTACACAAGACATTGATTTATAAACGACATATTTTATACAAAATCATTTTACTTGGTTATTCATTTAACGTTACACCTTTATTTTATAACATTGATTTCCTTATCGAATTTCGTATGATTTATAAAAGAAAACACTTTCAATAAGATTCATGACTAACTTTTTGTTAAACATTTCTTTCAACTACAAGTCATGAATCCTTCATTAATAAAACCTATGTATCTCACAAGCATTTTTATGCTGACGTACCTATTTTCACATGCCTTTTCAGGAGCTGATGCATAGGGTTGATCAGGATACACTTAGGCGGACACGGGCCTTAGTGACATAAAATGAAGCAAGAATAGTTTACTTATGTTATGTTTCCCTTGTTTTAAGACAATGTAATCACTTTAAATTTTAAATAAAACCAAACTTTTAATGCCGTGGTTGTGAAACAATAATTCTGTGGCTCCACTCCCCGACGTTTCCGCCGTGGTTTGTTGTTTTACGCGGTCGGGGTGTGACATCCACCAATTCCATTTGTTGCCATGTGTTGATTTTATAAGAAACCAATGATTACATAACTCTTACACTCAACGTAAAACTAATTTAGAATATCAAACTTTTCATTTCCTTCCCTTCCCTTTCAAACTCTTAGCCGAACACACACCCACACACCTATCTCTTCAAATTTCAAACACTTTCTTTGAAGATTAAAGCCATTTCAAGCTAGTTTCAAGATATTTTGAAGATCTAAGAGTGATATCAAGGTGATTCCAAGAAGGTGCAAGCTCCATATCATCAAACTTTGTCAAAAACCCACCAAAATTTTGAAGGTATAAATTTATTTTTCAAATCATGTTCTTGATCTTTAGTGATGATGATGATAGTGGAAGGTTTCTCTTGATCTTGGAATTATTCACAAACTTGAAACTAATAACAAATGGGTTTTTAAACAAAACAAAATGGAAGCATATGTGTGTACACATAGCCATAGGTGTGTGTATATATATGTTAGAGTTGAGTTTTGATTTATGAATGATTTTTTATTAATGTGGATTTAAAAAAGGTGAATGCATGCATGATAAAAAAGGTGTCATATGAAAGTCTTGTGATTTGAAGTGATTATATGAAAAGTTGAATCTTGGAAGTTCATGTGTGTGTGTGTGCCGTGTAT
This sequence comes from Helianthus tuberosus, assembly GCA_030545235.1. Classification (NCBI taxonomy): domain Eukaryota; kingdom Viridiplantae; phylum Streptophyta; class Magnoliopsida; order Asterales; family Asteraceae; genus Helianthus; species Helianthus tuberosus. Next base: position 179,331,075 of record CM060368.1, read on the forward strand.
ATATAGATATGTGTGTGTATATGTACATGTGGGTTCTTTTTTTGTTAGTTAGTTCATAAATAAAAGAAAGTTGTTTGCATTTAAGTCAAGATGATTAGACGATAAATTGATGATGAAGTCTTGGATTAAATGGATTAAATGAATGTTGGGCGTATTTAAAGTTCATGTATAATTTAATGATCATAAGATGGTGAATTGGTCATGATAGAGTATGTAAACATGTTTAAATGATGTTATATGATGTGTTATGATGACACAAAATTTTGTTACAAGTTAGATAGCTTGGCATGTTGTACATGTAGCTTAAAAAGTAGTAAAATTGGTGAAATTGCATGATTTATGTGACTTACATAAAATCTGCACTAACATGAGTATAAGTACCATTTTATTCAGTAAATAACATGTGTTATGTTAAAATATCAAGTCGTTACGATTTGGGACGGTTATAGTAAAATTCGGTTGAAGACTATGCGTTAAAAACGGTAAAAATCGGTTTTTAAAGTGATTTTTACAAAAATGTTTTAGATCAGAATATAAACTGATATTTGATATAAATATAAGTAATTTAACTTATGTTAACTATCCTTGGTGTTTGGCTAGTCATACGTGTCTTCCGACGCCCAAAAACGTTACTGAAACATCCAAATACGCATATTTCAATATACACGAAAATGGGTTGTTCAAGGGTGAACTTTGTGTGATATGATATGATATGTGAATATGAGTATGTGAAATGTGGTATGTTATGTGAGGACATGATAGTAGGGATTACGACTATGCATGTACACTTGTACAGTTAAAACAGTAATTTCGTTAAAAATCACGTTAAATATATATATATATATATATATATATATATATAACTTATTTATCGGGCATGAAAATAATACATAGGTTAACTTGATGAGTTATTTCGTGTGTAAATGCTTTAAAATGATAATATATATATATATATATATATAAGTTGATGTAATACGTGTATAACGATATATGATAATATGTTCACGTTTATGCAAATATATTACGAAGTGCAAATCATAGATATATTGCATATAAACAGGTGTATAACGGAGATAACATAATAAGGGTCACCAATAAAATCCTTCAAATCACGAAAATCTTAATATGTATATATATGAACACACACACACATACACACATATACATATATATATGCCAACATAATCAAAACAAATTGTCGCAACCCCCGACCCCTTGCCCCGAGAGGCGGGCGGTCGCGAGCTTTGCACATTCAGTGGTATCGGTGTTTATTTAATTTGGCTGCGGAATTTACATCAGGACCGTAGTTAGGAAATATTTTATCAGAGTAAAACAACTTATTTTATAAATAATAAACACACGGGTAAAACCCAAGTTTCCATTCATAATATGTTTATAGGGATAAACCCTATTTTATTTAAATAAAACTTCTTCTTTATTTAGGTAACTTTTATAGCCACTTTTCCAAGCCTTCAGTGCTCTCCAGCTGGCTTCTAATTGGCTTTCACATTTTGTTACCTGAAAGGCGTTCTAAAAACATTTGTCAGTGGGAAATACTGGTGAGTGAATCCCAGTTTAATCAAAACAAGTTTTATCATTTTACAGCATTGAGGGCAATCCAGCAATTACATTTGTTTATATCTATTCAATTACCACCCACGGCACTGTCAATCCTGACTTGTGGAAATGTTACTACTCACAGTGTAGTAACTCATTTTGTATACAAAACCCCAACATACCGATGATAATTGTAGAATTACAAATACTTAATCACTGTTAATTGTAATGTAAAACAATTGAGGTTTTGTAAAAACATGTTACAAAAAGAATTTACAAAAAGAGGATAAACTCACAAAAAGGTTTACATAAAAAGAAGGATTATTCACATTGCTAGTTTAGGTATTTCCTTGTGACTTCCTGGTTATAATCTATTAATTTTAACAATGCACACGCGTTAGTATAATAACCTAATTTACATTAGCTATACCCCCCTCCCGAGACAGAACTCTATTGACGAAGTCAGGCAGAGCCTCGACATGCGTTACGGAGCACTAGATCAATCAGGCAGAGTATCTAATACGTAACCGGGGGTTATAATACTTACAAAGAGGCAGAGCTTCGATAATTAGTGGGTATAATACCCGAGTATTACTTCTAATATTTCATAATTTGAGAGAGAAAGTTTAATTTTGAACGATTTCAAATGAGAGCCGATCGATCCTATTTATAGTGCTGATCCAACACTTTCTCGGGCCCTGTGAGAACTGAAGGCAAGGCCTTCGCGGCCTGCGAGCAAGTCTAGGGTAGGCCCTAGCTTGGCTGATTCAACCACTAGGCTTGACACGATGCTGACACGTGGCGGCTCAGGGTGCGCCTGATGTCCACCTGGTCGCGGCCCGCGACAAATATAGACATGGGGGTCGCGCCTCGCGAGCGCCCCTGAATCTTGTTTTTATTTAATTTTTGTAAAATTAAAGGTATTTTGGGCCTTTTTTCGTATACTGGGTGTATTTTAGGACATTTGGGACATGTTTTATAAATGTAGGGGTGTCGAAAATATTTTAGGAGAGTTGTTATATCCTCCCCACCTTGTTTTAGAACTCGTCCTCGAGGTCTACTGGAACAGGTGTGGATATTTCCTCTGCATCTCGGATTCAAGCTCCCAAGTGTACTCTGGTCCTCTCTTGGAATCCCATTTCACTTTGACTAGAACTAATCTCTTGTGTTTGAGATTCTTGATCTTTCTGTCTTCAATCTGTAGTGGTTTCTCTACAAACTTAAGTTTCTCATTTACCTCCATGTCCTTAAGAGGTACTACTAATGATTCATCTGCTAAACACTTTTTGAGATTACATATGTGAAATACATCATGTATTCCTGCCATTTCCTCTGGCAGTTGTAGCTGGTAAGCTACAGATCCTACTCTTCTAATAATCTCAAAAGGTCCAACATACCTGGGGCTTAGCTTTCCCCTTTTGATGAATCTGACTACTCCTTTCCATGGAGAAACTTTTAACAATACTTTATCTCCTACTTAAAATTCCAACGGTTTTCGCCTGTTATCAGCATAACTCTTTTGTCGATCGCGTGCTGCTTTTAGTCTTTCCTTGACTTGAATAATCTTATCTGTTGTCTCCTGTACTATCTCCGGTCCAGATAATTGCTTTTCTCCAATTTCTGCCCAACAGACTGGAGTTCGGCACTTTCGTCCATAAAGTGCTTCGAATGGTGCAGCATTGATACTGGTATGATAACTGTTGTTATAGGAAAATTCTATTAATGTTAAATGATCGTCCCAATTTCCCCTGAAATCAATTACACAAGCTCTAAGCATATCTTCCATTGTCTGAATTGTCCTTTCGCTTTGTCCATTCGTTTGAGGATGATAAGCAGTGCTTAGATTTAACTTGGTTCCCATTGCTTTTTAGAAACTAGTCCAAAAATGAGAAGTAAAACGGCTATCTCTATCAGACACAATAGATAATGGAATTCCATGTAATGAAACTATTTCATTTACATATAACTTAGCTAACTGTTCCATACTAAGAGTTTCCTTTATCGGTAAGAAATGAGCAGACTTGGTTAATCTGTCTACAATCACCCAGATTGTATCATTTCCTTTTCTTGTTTTGGGTAATTTGGTAACAAAATCCATTGTTATCAATTCCTATTTCTATATAGGCATTTATAATTGCTGCAATAAACCTGAGGGTTTCTGATGTTCGACTTTAACTTGTGAACAGGTTAAACACTTAGCAACATAAGCTGTTATATTCTTTTTCATTCCTATCCACCAAAAATTCTTTCTTAAGTCTTGATACATCTTATCACTACCGGGATGTATCGTATACTTAGACTTATGGGTTTCTTCTAATATTCGGTGGCGTAGGTTTCCTTGTTTAGGTATCCAAATTCTTTGCTTATGGAATCTCCAAATTCCATCTGTTCTTGTTCTAATTCCTTAATCATTCCCTTTAATTTCTCAGTATCGTCCTTGATTACTGATTCTTGTACTTCTCTAATTTGCTCATTTAAATCTATCTGCAGATTTAATTTGAGAGAACGTACTTTTCTTGGCTTATCATGATACTTTCGACTTAAAGTATCAGCTACTACATTAGCCTTTCCTGCATGATACTGGATACTACAATCATAATCACTAAGTATTTCCATCTAGCGTCTCTGTCTCATATTTAATTGTTTTTGCCCAAAAATATACCTTAAACTCTTATAATATGTGAAGACTACAAATTTATTTCCATATAAATAGTGTCTCCAAATTTTAAGAGCAAAAATTATAGCTCCTAACTCTGAATCATGGTTTGTATAATTCTCTTCATGATTCTTAAGTTGTCTAGAGGCATAGGCTATAACCTTTTGACGTTGCATCAACACACATCCATAACCTAACTTAGAAGCGTCACAATAGACTACAAAGTCTTCAGTTCCTTCTGGTAACGCTAGTATGGGTGCGTTGGTTAATTTTTGCTTAAGGATTCTAAAAGCTTCCTCTTGTTTTGGTCCCCATTCAAACTTAATTGATTTACAGGTCAGTTTTGTTAAAGGAATGGCTATTCTAGAAAAATCTCGGATAAACCGTCTATAATAACCTGCCAGTCCAAGAAAACTTCTCACCTCAGTTGGTGATTCAGTAACTTTCCATTTAGTAATCGCCTCGATTTTTGTGGGATCCACATGAATTCCTTCATGATTAACTAAATGTCCAAGGAATTGTACTTCTTGTAACCAAAATTCACATTTTGAAAATTTAGCGTAAAGCTTTTCTTTTCTCAGTAAATTCAGAAGTATATGCAGATGCGCTGTATGTTCTTCTTTACTCTTAGAGTAAATGAGAATATCATCTATAAAGACAATTATGAATTTATCCAGATATGGTTTACATATTCTGTTCATCATGTCCATAAATGCGGCTGGGGCATTGGTTAGACCAAATGGCATGAGAGTAAAATCATAATGACCATACCTTGTTCTGAAGGCAGTTTTAGGAATGTCCTCTTCCTGTACTTTAAGTTGATGATATCCTGAGCGTAAATCGATCTTAGAAAAGAATCGAGCTCCTTGCAGTTGATCAAACAGATCATCGATTCTCGGTAATGGATACCGATTTTTAATCGTGACTTTGTTCAATTCTCGGTAATCAATGCACATACGCATTGATCCGTCCTTCTTCTTGACAAACAAGATTGGTGCTCCCCAAGGTGATGAACTTGGCTGTATGAAACCTTTCTCCAAAAGTTCGTCCAACTGTTTCTTCAGTTCTTGCATCTATGCTGGTGCCAAACGGTAAGGTGCTTTGGCAATCGGTGCTGTTCCTGGCAATAGGTGAATTCTGAATTCAACCTCTCTATCTGGCAGTAGTCTGGGTAGCTCTTTAGGAAAAACATATGAGAATTGAGATACTACGGGAATATCTTTCAATTCTTTTCCTTTAGTGTTAATAATTATGGAAATCATATACACTAATGATCCTTTTCTTGCATAACTTGTTGTTTTCATCACAGAGATGAATTTCGCAGATCTAGTTGGCTTATCTCCTTTAATTGTGATCATTTCACCTTTTGGTGAATTTACTTGTATTGACTTTTGATCACATAAAATACTGGCTTTATTGGTTACTAACCAATCCATTCCTAATACAATATCAAATCCGGCTAAGTTCATTGGGTAAATGTTAGCAATAAAATTATGGTTTAGAATCTCTATTCTTGCTCCCTTCAATATTTCAGTAATCTTAACGGATTCTCCATTTTCCGTTTCCACTAGACATTCTTGTTGGAGTTTAGTTAATGGTTGATTAAAAATTTTGCAAAATTAAGTATTAATAAAACTTTGGTTCGCACCAGAGTCAAATAATACTTTAGCAAAAACATCATTAACTAAAAACGTACCGACAATCACATCCGGAATCATCTTAACTTCTTCTGCTGTCAAAACAAAAGCTCTAGCATTCTTAGTAGTTTTGTTGTTCATGGCTGGAACTAGTTTCGGACAGTTTGTCTTAATATGTCCCTTTTCTCCACAATTGAAGCATACTCCATTGCTGGGTTTCTTCCTGCAGTCTTCTTCCTTGTGTCCAGGTATCTTGCAAAAGTTGCAGTAGGTCGAACATTTTCCTGAATGTTTCTTCTTGCAAGACCTACAGTAAGGTGTAGAAGTAGAACCTATACTTTTCCCACGATAGTTATTTCCATAACTAAATTCTTGGGTAAGTTTCTGGACTAGGTTCTTCCTCTGGTTCTCTTCTTGCGCACGTATCAATTCACCAGTCAAGGTATTTGCTAGTTCTACAGCTTCTTCTATGGTTTGTGGTCTAGCTGCCTTGACTATATGTCTAATCTCACTGATTAATCCCCAGATGTAACGGGAGATTAATACTGGTTCTGGTGAGGCTAGGGTTGGCACTATTCTAACATATTCGAAGAATATGGTATTGTAACCCTTACAGTCTATTCCAGTCATTCTAAGGTTTAAGAACTTATTAGCAATTTGTTCTTTTTCATTGGGAGGACAAAATTTCCTTTCAACCATGTTCTTAAACTCAGTCCATTCCATATTATAGACTCTGTCACTTCCTCTAGACTGGAGAATAGTATTCCACCATTCTAAGGATGCATTCTTAAAAACATTGGAAGCAAACATGATTTTGTCTTCCTCTGCGCACTTGCTTATTTTTAAGACAGCCTCTGTCTTTTCTAACCAGCGTAGAGCTGCAATGGCTCCTTCATTGCCTGAGAATTCTATTGGTTTGCAGGACTAGAATTCTTTGTAAGAACAACCATAAGACATGGTTCTTCTTCTTTTTGGAATAGGCAATTGAAGTAACGGTCCATTGTTTACGTTGTGACTGGGTTCAATAGGTGGTCGTTTACTTCCATTATTACTTTTATTTTCTGCCTCTTTAACAGTTTGGATGATATATTGTAACACCTCGCAAAATCATGTCCAATATAATGGTGACACATGTCATAAACACTATTTGTATAAAAAAGTTAACTTTGAGGGACTAAAGTTGACAAGCAGTGTAAAGATGTATGTGGAAGGACTAAAAGCATCAACATGCCAAACTTGTGCCTCTGATTGACCTCACACGATGTTCGTATTCTTTAATGAGTAAATTATCGGATGCAAGAAGTCGTATGTGATTAAAAATCAGAAGTTTACAAAGCACAGGGGTTAAACGTGTCAACTTGTTAATTCTTACCTCTGAGTGACCTTTTAACGATTCCGAGGCTTTGTAATATTTTATTATACTCTCGCGAGTATCGGATAATGATTTCATGAAGTTTCGATACAATGATGTGATTTATTTGGTAATTTCCAAGAAATAGGGATTAAATGTGTCAACAAGAGAAACTAGCACCTTTCGGGTGATTTCGTGACTAACCAAGAGCTTAACGATGTTTAATTTGTGACCCAAGACACTTAAAAGTTAACTATGGGGGTTAATAGTGCAATAAATAAAAGATAAATCAGCTTAAAAAGGACCAGGGACTGAAAATGCAAAGTTTGCAAACTCTTTACCGGAGTTAGGGGTTGTCACGGGCCGTGTAGGCCATCCTCTGAAGTCTTTGCGGGCCGCGAAGAAGGTGCCAACGACCAAAAACAGGACAGCTACATGTTGCAGCCTGTCCACCGCCATTGCATGGCTTCTGAGCGATACCAGGGGCAGGTTAATGGTTTTTACTGCCATGGGGACACCCGTGATCATCTAGTTAACTCCCTAAACAGCTGGAATGATCTTAGCAACCCCCAAATTCCTATAAATAGCTCCTTGTTTGATCATTTGAGACTTGCACTATCATTTTTCACTCTCAAACTTCTTATCTGGAGCATCCTGACTTTGAAGGAAGCTCTCTCAAGTTTAATTTTCGTGCTAAGGACCTTTGTAAGTGTTCTTAGCTTCTATAGTTAAGTTTTTATTAGTATAATGACCGAAAGTCAAAGATATCGTAATTATACTTTGACTTTGTGATTAACCACAAACGGTCCAGACATTATTCGAATTGAAAGTGGCTATGTGTTGGTAATTAAGTAGGTGATAATCCCTCAAAAGGGCACCTCCTAATTATCACGTTTACTTAGTTAATTGTCGGGTCAAAGTAATTAAAATAAAAGTCAAACGGGTCAGTTTTTAAATAAAATTCATAACTGATAATGTAGAAGCTATAAAATAAGTTTTGTCACTTTAATAACTTGGTAAATAATATAAGAACATGTTTAGACATGTTCAACCCGACAATTCTGAGTTTAGGCTCGGTTCGCAACCGAAAGTCGCAAAAGTTGACTTTTGCTTTAACTTTCAGTTCTGACACGATTTAGCTTAGTTTCTTTGTGCCTTAGGGTTCCTTTGTGACCATATTATATGTTAGCATAACCCTCTGATGTTATACTTCATGGTCCCTTAGAAATCATAGTTCATTGCATGTTTCCGTTATTTGCTTAAAAATTGACTATTATGCCCTTATGTTATAAAAATGAGATTTTGAAATTGTGAGAGGACAAAAAGCTTTATTACTGATATATGAGTATGTCAAATAAATTGACATCAGTTTCTGGTCTCAAACTAAAGTTATGCAAGATATCGTAAAATGAAACTTTTTGTTAATTAAATTACATTTTTAGCATGAATCATGTTTAAACCCAAATTTTGGCACCAAACTCGTTACCTACTGTTTTGATACCATTTTTAGGGATTTTTGGAATTTTTGGCCAGATTATAAACAGACCATATCATTGAATTCTTGTATAATTCGATAAATGACGATAATACCCTTTTTATTTATAAAATGAGATTAACACATGATTAACATGCCAAACCTTTTCCTACTGATGTTATATGTTAAATAAAATATATTAAACATTAAAGGCTGATCAAAATCTCAGATTTTCATAAACATCTCAAATATCGTCAATTATCGACTTTTACGCAAATTAGGCGCATAGTATGGTTTAAAACTATATTTAACACCTAAGACTTGTTACCTACTGATTTTATAAATAAATTTTAATAGTTTAACAGTAAGTATAAGTCTTGAACTCAGATTTCTAATTTTGTCCTTAAAACATATGTGAAATGACCAAAATGCCCTTACGGTGCATAGTTTGGCATAAATGGTAAACCTCACATATGTATGATATCTTACTGATGTAACTTGATAAAATAAATATTTTTACTGAATGTTTTAGACCAGAACCTCAGTTTACTATTAAACCTCTTTTATAAACTTTAAAATGACCAAAATACCCTTACGGGACTTAAATTGGTTTTAAATTCTTTTTGGGCATAAATGTTGATATCCTACTGATATCATATCATATTTAAAGCATAATAACTCCTAGAACTTGTACATGACTCATCCGGTTACCCGTTATGCTTATACGCGTTCGGTACGGTTTATGTAACTAGTTTGCATAAATTAGCCGAAACGGGCCAAACCTTATCATTTTTACTTCAAAATCCAGAATGTATTTAGTTTACCCATTTTATACAAGTCTTCATACTTGTTGGATCTAAATCACATTCCAATCCGGTCATTGCTTAATCTAGCATTTCGTGCCGTAAACCTTTCTTTAAAACTAACCGGTCTAAGTTACAATTTAAATAAGACCCGTTAGGAATCTAATAGGTTAATAAAACCTTCGTTCCATATTAAGAGCCTCGGTAGAAGTTATTTGCACTTGTTTGAGTAGAATATATGGCTGAGAATACTAAACTTTCATTATAAGCTCAGGTAAATACTCTTAACTTATTTTCCCTTATACGGGCTTGGGATACGGTAAAATATTACCACTTGGTCGGGTGTAGAAACATTTTTAATCGAATATGGTTAAATGGAAAAAATCCCGTTTTAATCAGTGTTGCTTGATAACAAATAACATTGGGGGTTAACGACCGTGTCCTCGATATCCTTGGCTCATTTAAGAATTGTAAATGGCCACGACTTAAGCACGGGGTGTAGGCATACACCTGTCAGTTACGTATGTAAAAGATATACTCATTTGCTTGGATGAGCCACCGTGAGTTTATATTTGTGGTGTGTTGTTAAATCTTGTTCGGTTTATTTATACCGGCCCTAAATGTTGGACAAACATGTAAATCTGATACAAGATTGTTATTAATATAATAGTCCCAAGTTATAAAAACATTTGTGCCTTGTGCATCTAAATCAATTTTATAAACACTTTTCAAAAGAGTCAGTTAATTGTATTTACCAGTGTAAACTGACGTATTTTCAAAAGATTAAGTGGCAGGTACTTATCATAATTGACTGGGAGCTCTAGGCATTAGTTAGAGAATCTTGCAAGTTCTAAACGCTTAAAGTCTGTTGAACAATATTTTGTATTTCCGTTTTAGATCCGCATGTGGATCCTCTTACAACCGTTTGTGTAATATTTATTTATACTTTGGATTTCGGTTTGTATTCATATTTTCTACCAAGACTTCCGCTGTGCGATAACTGTGAACAATTGACTATGATGATATCAACTACGTCACGATACTCCTCGCCGGGCCCACCGGTAATACGTGGAAATATAGGGGTGTGACATATATGACATAGCATCTATAATCCATTGTGCCGCTATATGTTGGACGACACTGTTATCTAATTGGTTCCCATTATTATCGTTATTCTGGTTTTCCTGATTCACTTCGTTGTCCACCTGGATTATAAACCTTTACCAGGTATTACTATCACAAGATAACATTTAATGCTAACAATTATACAAACAAACATATTGGTCAAAACCGTCGATCATTGCGACATTTACTCTATTTTATATATATGCATCTATTACAACCATAACTGGAACATACTACTAGTTATGCATAAGTAGGTATTAGATTATCTATTTTAGTTTTTTTTTTCAAACTACTCGCATTTATATATATATATAGAAGGATCCGTTAGGAACCACCCTTTATTGTGAGAACCGCGAGAACCAGTGTGAACACAAACAGTAATTCCTAAAAAAATCTAAAAAACACCCAAATTTTTTTTTTACTATTTTTTTTGGAAAAATAGCTATATTTTGTTAATAAAAAAAAATTCAAATTTTTTTTTTCGAGTAACAGTTATCCATGCACATGTGCATATGTATGATTTCTTTGTCAAATTCCGTAATTCATTACAAATATTAGTCAATTGCACTTTCATTTACACTACCACGTGTAATACACTACTTTTTACGTTAACAATATTAGAAATGCACATGTGCATCTATATGTATCAACATGAAATAAGGTGTTTTGGTACACTACTTTGAATACACTTTCTATTTCATCTATCATTCCATCCATACTACACAAACATGCACATGTGCATATGTATCATTTCTTTGACAAATTTCGTAACTCATTACAAATATTAGACAACTGCACTTTCATTTACACTACCATATGTAATACACTACTTTCTACATTACCAATATTAGAAATGCACATGTGCATCTATGTGTATCAACATGAAATAAGGTGTTTTGGTACACTACTTTGAATACACTTTCCCTTTCATATATCATACCATCCATAATACACTACCATTACCTCCTACCATCCATAATACAATATCATTACCTCCTACCATCCATAATACAATACCATTACCAATATTTTGACTTTATTACATGTATATCAACACCATTTATACCATCCAATCATCATATTACATCATAAAGTAACAACTATAGCCAAACCATCAACCACTAGATATAACTAACCAAAAAACATGTATATGGGCCTACTTCTCCATTCAAAATCACAAACTTTTTGTACCAAAACATGTTATATCATGGTTATACCTAATGATGCACATGTGCATTTTGAATATTGGTAATGTAAAAAGTTGTGTATTACAGTTGGTATTGTAAATTAAAGTGCAATTGTCTATTACTGATAACGTATTACAGAATTTGTTGAAGTATTGATACATATGCACATGTGCATGGATAACTGTTACTTGAAAAAAAAAGTTCTCTTTTTTTTGGGTAACTAAATATAGCGATTTTTGTTAAAAAAATATAAAAAAAAAATTTTCTTGAGTGCTTTTTTGATTTTTTTAGATTTTATTTTGTGTTCACATTGGTTCTCGCGGTTCTCGCAATAAGGGTGGTTCTCAAATGAACCTTACCCTATATATATAATTTCTACGGGTTAAACTGCATTTCCCGCTCGTCGTACTTCCAAACGAGCTTTTCTCCTATCTCTTTTATCCTCTCTCCTTCATCTATCAACTCCTCACCGTACAGGCGGAGTTCCTGAACGTTCTCATCACTCATGGGTGGTCGTGGTGCGGGTACTGGGTCAGGATACATAGGTAAAGGTTCTCCATATGGGTATGGGTTTTCTAGGATTTCCCAAACATACTGGTCAGCATCCCAATATGGATCTAGAGGGTCAAGGTTAGGATATGGTGCTAATGGGTTTGGCATGGGCTCATCTTGTGGGTAGAGTTCTCGATAATCCCTATGGTCGTCATTCCATGGATCATATGCTAAGGGATTGGGTGCTGGAACTCTAGGTATCTCATTTGGGTTAAAAGCTGGTATGGGAACTGGTTCTTCTTGGTTGGGTTCTATTTCCATTGGCTGAGTTGGGAATAGTGGTAGTGGTAGTGGCTATGGTACAATGATTTGTTCTAGGTTTGGGTCTGCAGCTGTGGTAGCTAATATGTGAAAGTTGGCCAATCTCCTATTAATTATGTCTTGGGTCTGGGTGTTCATCTCCCTATTTGCTGCTGCTAAAGCCCTTTGCTGACGTAACTTTTTCATTCTCTTCCTACACTCATGTGCTCCCGGACTGAACCATCCTCTCTTTTTGGTAGGGAATGCTTCTTCGGATTGCGCCTAAAATACAAAGATCCCCTCTTCTGTGTCAGCTGAGTACCCCGAAGGAGTAGGCTGGGAAGAAGTTCCTTCATCTTTAGGAGAATTAGACAGTTGACGATAAGCGTCTGACGGACCTTGATCACTCATACTGTAAACTAACAGATTATCAAATAACACAAAACAATAATATACATGTATGCACATAGTCACATAGATTATTTCCTAACAAAATTGACAATTTCAATGTCAGCAGAACACTTCTGTGGCTCAAATCAGTGGCTGTAGCTCTGATACCACCTCCTGTCGCAACCCCGACCCCTTGCCCCGGGAGGCGGGCGGTCGCGAGCTTCGCACATTCGGTGGTATCGGTGTTTATTTAATTTGGTAGCGGAATTTACATCAGGACCGTAGCTAGGAAATATTATATCAGAGTAAAACACCTCATTTTATAACTAATAAACACATGGGTAAAACCCAAGTTTCCATTCATAATATGTTTATAGGGATAAACCCTATTTTATTCAAATAAAATTCTTCTTTATTTAGATAACTTTTATAGCCACTTTTCCACGCCTTCAGTGCTCTCCAGCTGGTTTCTAATTGGTTTTCACATTTTGTTACCTGAAACGCGTTTTAAAAACATTTGTCAGTGGAAAATACTGGTGAGTGAATCCCAGTTTAATTAAAACTTGAGGGCAATCCAGCAATTACATTTGTTTACATCTATTCAATTACCACCCACGGCACTGTCAATCCTGACTTGTGGAAATGTTACTACTCACAGTGTAGTAACTCATTTTGTATACAAAACCCCAACATACCGACGATAATTGTAGAATTACAAATACTCAATCACTGTTAATTGTAATGTAAAACAATTGAGGTTTTGTAAAACATGTTACAAAAAGAATTTACAAAAAGAGGATAAACTTACAAAAAGGTTTACATAAAAAGAAGGATTACTCAAATTGCTAGTTTAGGTATTTCCTTGTGACTTCCTGGTTATAATCTATTAATTTAAACAATGCACAAGCGTTAGTATAATAACCCAATTTACGTTAGCTATACCCCCCTCCCGAGACAGAACTCCAACGACGAAGTCAGGCAGAGCCTCGACATGCGTTACGAAGCACTAGATCAATTGGGCAGAGTATCTAATACGTAGCCGGGGGTTATAATACTTACAACGAGGCAGAGCTTCGCTGATTAGGGGGTATAATACACGATTATTACTTCTAATATTTCAGAATTTGAGAGAGAAAGTTTAATTTTGAACGATTTCAAATGAGAGCCGATCGATCCTATTTATAGTGCTGATCCAACACTTTCTCGCACCCCACGAGAACTGAAGGCAATGCCTTCGCGGCCCGCGAGCAAGTCTAGGGTAGGCCCTAGCTTGGCTGATTCAACCACTAGGCTTGACACGATGCTGACATGTGGCGGCTCAGGGTGCGCCTGATGTCCACCTGGTCGCGGCCCACGACAAATATAGACAAGGGGGTCGCGCCCCGCGAGCGCCCCCTGAATCTTGTTTTTATTTAATTTTTGTAAAATTAAAGGTATTTTGGGCCGTTTTTCGTATAAGGGGTGTATTTTAGGACATTTGGGACATGTTTTATAAATGTAGGGGTGTCGGAAATATTTTAGGAGAGTTGTTATACAAATATTTTTTGAGAAAATTCTCGAAGTTATGTGAAAATTCCGAGTATTTGAGAAACGTAATTGTTTGTAGAATAATTGGTTATTAAATCATTCCTATTTAAATTAGGACAAGTAGATTCAATATGAGGGATTGCGATAAAATAAACGCACCCAAAGGTGATTGTCACTAATCTCTCTTTTACTGTTTTATATACTGTTTTGGGGGAAGAACATGTCTTAAAAGGGTAATTATGCGTTTTGTACAATTTATGCCTTGAATTATCTAAAAGTATATTTTCATGGAAAATATGATTTTTGAATGATATGGTATGTTTTATGGAAAAACATGGATTTGGAAATATGTCTGATTTAAAACTATTTTCGAGGAAAACGGGATTTGATTAATATAAATATGTTTCGAGGAGAAACGAGAAAAGATTATGGTGTTCTTGGTAAAACGATCATAAGAAATTAAAGATATTTTGAATCTCAGTTGGGTCAAAAATACCCGGTCACCAGGATGTAAGTAGCAAGTCTAGCTTATATTGCATGGGGTCGTCGGAAATTTGTGCAACGCCAGATATTAAATTGTTATCTAGTAGGTTATATATATTGATGCAATTGAGGAGGGCACACAGATGCATCCTTGTCGTTTTTTATCGTTAAGTATTGAACACGTGGAATTGTTGATAGATCTATCGGGTTGACACCCCGTCGTGACCGGTAGCTCCGTCCACATAGCGGCGAATTCATTCTGTAATTGTCTAGTATTGATTAGAGCCTCAATCATAGTATATAGCTCGTAACGTTATGCAAACTTACGAAACTGAATAAATGACAAAAATTTGATATCAAAACCATGGGTAGAAATTCTCCTCGGAGATTTGTTAAATAAACAATTCCGGATGTGAACTCACCCTCTATTGTGTTGACACTTGATTTTTACGTGTTCTTAAGGTACATGAGTTCGGCTTAGGGGATTTTGGCTTGTGTTGTCATGTGGTTGTGTGATACGATTGTAATTAAATGATGTTTGGACACTTTTAAACTACTTTTGGGACGGTGTGTAATAAGACCCATAAGGGTCAAACAACTATGATGTGGTTGTGATGTACGTGGAAACTTAAAACTTATGTTTAAAATAAACCAAATGTCCAACATAAATATTTCATCGACCGCTAAGACATTTATGGGTACCAACCTCCGTCACCGCCACGTTTGTATTTCCGCTGCGACGTTTTTGGGGTGTGACAAAAGTTGGTATCAGAGCCAATGGTTGTTAGTGAACTAGGTGTTTTCTTAGAAAACTCTAGACTTCAACCAGAGAGTTTTGAGATTTAAAATCCCAAAATTCGCGAAGCCAAAGATTTAAAATAAAAATGAATCTTAACCATGTATGAGAACTATAAAGAACTTATGTGTATATGTGTTAACTTGTTTGTCTATGCCTTGTATGTTATATATATTTTCATCCTAAACACGCACTTACTTAGTACAGTTATATTGTGTCACAGATGTCGCGCTTGCACGAGACTATCAAGATTCATGACTCCGAGAGTGAGCCTGAATTCGAGACCTCTCCGACCTCAGTATTTCTAGAGCTACCACACACTACCTCTCAGTCTGCTGATATGACCAGTTTTACCTCGTCATATTACACCGATTCCACAATTTTGCCAGTCAGATAGACACATGTTACGCTCACACTAGTAACGGGTGGATTGATGACGATGATTCCACTGTTCCTTCCTCAGTCTCCGAGATTGGACAATCATCTAGCACGGCGCCGGTAGTCGATGAGTTGGGCATGGGTACATCGATGACTGGAGGATCATATGGAGTAGCGCCAATAGTGACACCACTATTATCTCAACCATTAGAGCCACTAGTAGTTCCACTCACTGATACTGTTGAGCCTACGACCGAGATCCCTCCAACATTTATACCAGAGTCAATCGTTCCTCAGTTTGGATCCTTAGCCTCCATTGTACCTTTACCAGTTCTTGCACGCCAAGGGAAGAGACTCCGAATTGTAGAAGACATAGCATCGACCTCTAGGGCTATTACAGAGTCTGCATCGAAGAAACAAAAGGGAGTTTGGGTAGATCGATGCTCAAATTGTGAACGTCAGATTTCTACTCCGCGAGGGGACTTAGAGACGATTAAAGGAAAGATGCAGGATCTTGGGTGTCAAATGGATACATATGAGGATATCTAGGAGTTGGATGAGATCATGAGAGATCAGATGTGTCAGAGGATAGCGGAGCTTGAGGAGATTGTTGGAAAGTTGTTGGAGTTTTTAGGTTTTAAGCGATTGTTGTTGATGTTTCGAACATTCTATTCCTTTTGTATTATATTTCTTGAAATTGTGTTATATTTTGTGATTTATTGTCTCTTTATACCTTTAAAAAATATACTTTTAAGTGACTGATAGAAAAAAGAATATACTTTTGAGTAATTAACATGTTCCCTAGTTAACGTAACATATTATTTCTAATATATCACTTGAGTAATTTGAAGTTAAATAAATTTGAAATACATGTTCATAAATAATAATAATAATAATAATAATTGTTTTGGTCAAAAATTACCGAAGCAATTTAGTGATCAAATTAGTTAAGTGAGGTAGTGTGCTAGAAATATGTGTGAAAAATATGTTAACCAAGTTAATTGCAAAAAAAGTTTCAGGATACGGCTCAGGATATAGAGCTGTATCTATGATCAAACAATGAGCAAAAAAGTAAAGGTTGACACGTGATGTACGAGGAAAGCCCTTGATCAATCTAGATCGCCGGCACAAAACCTCGGCAGCTGACAATCGCAGCTACCTTGTTCTTCTATTACTTCAAATATTAGGATACAGTGCAGGATGTGATGCGGATCAACTAGGTGTTACAATGTAATTTGAGTACAAGTGTCTGTGTATAGTGTTTGCTGCGAGCTAGAGAGCAAAAGTGTGCGAAAGAGTGTGTGTGTAAAGTTTCGTGCCTTAATCTGATCCGCCCCCATCTATTTATAGTAAAAGAGATGCAACAAACTATCCTAATAAACCGGGATCCGGCGAATATTCCCCACTTGAACGTTGTAGACCTGGTCTTTCGGGTTCAACGTCTCTCATATAACAGATATGCCCGAGTCTTAAGGAGAAGAAGTCCATCTGACCGTTAGTAACCCACAGCTACTTACCTGCACGTGGTCAATTTAGTTAACATCAGGATATCGCCCAGGATGTTACCAATATCCCGATCCAGTATCCTGATCACAAGCAAATAAATAAAAGCAAGATATTAGTCAGGATATGTACGCTCAGAAAATGGCCCATAACAATTATCCCCAAATATATCTGTTGGTATACCAATCCAACGGATATATTTTAAAAATTCTATCTCGTAAATCAAGGCAATTAAATCGAGACGTCGGTCAAGATCACATCATAACTTCCAACGCGCTTTTAACTCGATGGAGATCTACAACGCTCCTATATCTTCTCTCTTCTTGTTTGAAAAGCAGATATCTCCAACGGAGTCTTCAGGTAATTCCCTACTTCTTATTCATTTTCTGTCAACCTCTTTTCCTTTACCTGCAATGGCCGCCAGAACTTATTCTCAAACCGGCGAATCATCCGAGACCTTCATTCAGCAGAATCTTCTCAAAATCCCGAGAAGGAGGTCTGTGCTTTTGATAACGCAGACATTACGGCTTTGAGATCTTCCGGTGCTTTCCCTGATGGCACGGTCTTTAGACCATTTGATCGGTCAATTTGATCGGACGTCGCTTCTGTTGATTGGGTCTGCTTCCCGGCATACCCTTTCTCGCTAGGTCTTCGATACCCTTTTCCCGAATTTATGATGCAATTCTTCCGGACTACCGGTATTTCCTTCGCCCAAACCATGCCCATGGTCTAGAGGGTATTAATCGTACTCAATCAAATTAAAAACCTTCACTGTCCTGACCTTTGTATCGAATATATGCCAATCGCTTACCCTCCGATCCCACGGTTCTAGCCGGTTTTTGCTTTTTCCGACTTCCAACAAACCCCTTATTCTTAAAGCCACCAAAAATGAAGACGGATGGCAACGCAAGTTCTTCTTCGTCAAACGAGACTCCATTGATGAGGGTGCTAGCCTTCCGGTGGAGTGGTTAACCACCGGTAGGATCATGAATGTCCCCACGTATCTTTAGACTTTTATCCTTTGCTAATATCTTCTCATTTGGTCCTTTTGCAGTGAATTTTAAGGAAGTAGCCCCCTACTGCGGAATCAGAAAAAAGAATCAAAACAGTTTACCAATTACCTGTAAGTGACAGGAGTTTTACCACACATATCCCGAGTTCCAGTCAATACTCATCATCTGAAATGTCTGGTAAGGATTACTTTTAAAATAATTAATTAGCACAATATAAAATAATGAAGGGTAATAAAGATGTAACACTTTTCCCTTTACGCAGCACCAGCCAAGATCCCTGAAGTCTTTGACCTCGACGAGCTGGACAGTTATTCCGATCAGGTCCAGATCAAGAAGGAACCTAGTCCCAAGGCCACGGCCTCATCCAAGCCCAGCAGCTCCAAGGCCATCATCATTCCCAAACCTTCGCCAGCTACTAAGCCCCGAAGTTCAAGTTCTCGTAAAAGAAAAGAGCCTGATTCTCCTGTTATTTCTGATACATTTCCCTATGAGAATCACGGGTTCATTGAGGCAAGCGGGTTCATGACTTCTTTTCTCAACCTGGTTAATATCCTCGAGTCATATCCTTCATCTTATACTGCTTATAAGTATTTAATAAAACCAGTACATGTCCTTTTAATTTGCAGGGTCTCGAACGTCTGGTTCACTTATATCAGGAATCCCGTGGGCTCAACAAGACGCTTGAATCCAAGTTGAAGAAAGCTGAGGTCACCATCTCTGATCAGGGTATGATTGCAGCCGCCAAATCTCGGCATTACGAGGACAAGTTCAAGGCTATGATCCAAGAGCACCAGGCTCCTCTCAGCAAAGCTGCTCTTCAAGCTCAGAACGATCTTGATGCTGCCCATGCTCAACATGAACAAGATATGATCAGCTATCAGGAAAGTCTTAAAAGTTTTGTCATCACTTCCCTTCTCCAGGCCAGGCTAAAGATGGCCCACGAAGCCAAAGCACTGGGCTTCGAATGCCCTTCCTGGGACATCAATGCCTGGGAAACAAAGCTGAAGAGTCTCAGCGGCACTTCTACTAAACCTGCAGCCGAAGGATCTTCAAAGGCAATCGAAAAACCAACTGATGCTGAGAGGGAAGTTCAGGTTGATCCCGAGATGGATGCTGCTGAGAATGTCATGAACGAAGAAGGCGCTGCCTCCTAAAACTCATTTTCTTTAAACTTGAAAGTTATGCTTATGTTTAAACAATTTTACTTCTTGTCCTATGAACAGTTTCTATTTCTGTATTAAGACAACCTGATAGCCGAAGGTGGATGGGTCCTAGGTTTTAGGATGAAGCCTTCGGTCATCAACTGGTATTGCTTATATCAAATAATTTCGTCTTTCAATTGGCTTGCTATTGTTTTCTGTCATGCATTTCTTAGTGTAGATTTTAGCTTTGCAAAATTTTGTACAACTATCTTTTGAATATATCCTGATCAATATACTCAGTGATATATTATGAAAACTTTTATTAAATAGAATTTCTAAAAATTCAATCAACTTTAGAGAAAACTTCTAAAGAATAAAAGATAGTCCATTTTCTAAAACCTGTTTTGACAATACTTGTTTGATCAGAGTTTTAATTTCAATCAAGTATCACTTCCAAATATTTCAATCAAATATCCCGAAACGCATCCAAAAACACATTTTGAAGATATATCCTAAAGATATATCCTTTTCAGGATACTTAAACCTTAACCTGAGTTATAAAATTTATGTAAGGTTTATAAAGGAAAGATCATACCAGGAATTGAGTGTAGCCCCAGTATTAAATTCCAACTCCTTTTGTGACTTCTCCTACTAAGATGTCCCTAGTTCGAAACACTTAGCTCAACTTTGATCCTTTGTGCTTCATACAATTACTTTAGATGGAATGTCCCCTGTGCATGAAGTCCTCAAACACTTAGAAAATTTTTGAACACCAGTTCCAATTGTATAGAAATTGTTTTGTGTTACAGGGGTAAAACCCAAAATATACTGGAGATAAATCCTTTGTATCCTGGGGAAAATCCCAAATTTTCGTGCGCTACAGGCGGGAGTGTATAAACTCCAAGACTTAGAAAGGTGAAAACCTTTAAACCTTAGAGAGTATGAAAATACCCTTTCGTGAGAGAGGGTGATCAATCCTCATATACCTTTAGGATTCAGGATATAGCCAACAGTAACGAAATTGTCAGCCACTTTTACATGGACTGGTCCCGCCACCTTGAACTATTCCCGAATAACTTGCGCTCCAGGCGGGGTGTTTAAACCCAATTCGGAAGAAAGGTGAATACCTTTAAACCTGTGAAGGGAACAGGATCCCTTATACGTGAGAGAGGGGGCCAATCCTCTAATCTTCCGAAGTATCCTGAGTGTGTATCTTGGTGCTATATCCCGAAGTATATTCTGCAAAACCACTATAAGCTAAGGTGGGTGTTAGCCTGGCTAACACCCCTCCGATGCTTAAGTCAGTAATAGGTTCAAAATAGTAAATAATATCAAAATTTAATAAGAGAGACAGAATTCATACCATCCTGAGTTGGAATTTAAATTCCATACTCACTTGAAATAGAGTTTTAAATGTACAGCATTCCAAGATCTCGGTAGCATATCCCCCTCTATATTCTTGAGTCGGTATGCTCCTTTTCCTGATTCTGATTCAACCTCGTAGGGTCCTTCCCATTTCGGAGCCAACTTTCCATCAGCAGGATTAGTAGTATTCTGAAAAGCTTTTCTTAATACCCAATCTCCAACCTGAAATCTTCTAGTCCTTATATTCTTGTTATATGCTTTAGATATCGTCTGTTGATATGCTGCTATCCTTAGCCTTGCAGCGTCTCTTGTCTCATCAATAGTATCCAGTTCCTGGCATAGGACTTCAGGATTCTTCTCAGGATCCCTGAGGTTGGATCTCGCTGTAGGTATCACCATTTCTGTCGGGATCACCGCTTCTGCTCCAAACACCAAGGAAAACGGGGTTTGGCCAGTTGCATTCTTCACCGTTGTCCTATCAGCCCACAAAATAAAGGGTAATTCTTCTGCCCATCTTCCTTTCTTAGCCCCTAGTCTCTTTTTTAAGTTGTTGACAATTATCTTGTTTGAGGATTCTGCTTGTCCATTTTCTTGAGGATGCACCGGAGTAGACGTGATCATTTTAATTCCCCAACTCTTGCAAAAGTCAGTAGCCCTTTTACTTATAAATTGAGATCCATTGTCACAAATTATCTCAGCTGGTACTCCAAACCTAGTCAGGATATTCCTTTTTATGAAGGATACCACTTCTTGATCTCTAACTTGAACAAATGTTTCTGCTTCAACCCAGTTGGAGAAATAATCCGTCATTGCCAACATGAAAACCTTTCCTCCTGGAGCCTTCGGAAGCTTTCCCACTATATCCATACCCCATTTCATGAAAGGCCAAGGGGAAACAATAGGATATAGCGGTTCAGCAGGCTGATGTAATATGTTACTATGTCTTTGACATGCGTCACATCTTCGAGCATATTCTGTGGCATCTTTCCTCATCGTCGGCCAATAATATCCTGTCCTTAATACTTTTGAGAATAAGGACCTGCCCCCAGTATGGTTACCACAATCCCTTTCATGTATATCCTGAAGTACTTCTTTGGTTTCGGGATCCTCCAAGCACCTCAGATATGGTCCTGCAAGAGATTTCTTATACAAAACATCATTTATAATAGTGAATCGTGATACCTTCATTCTAAAGGCTTTAGGATTCTCATTCTTTGGGATGTGTCCTTCCTTGAGATATCTCATGATTGGAGCCGTCCAGGACTTAGGATCCTCCTCGGGATACTCATCATCAGGATCTTGAATACTTATTACTTCCTTATCCTGAGGATTCATCGCAGGATATAGGATATGTAATATTGGTATTCGGGTTCCTTCCGGTATCCTGATCGATGATCCTAGATTTGCCAAGGCATCAGATTCAGCATTATCCTCTCTTGGTACCTGTTCAAGTGTAAAAATATCGAAATATCCTGCTAATTTTTTGAGAATTTCGAGATACTCGATTAACTTCTCTCCCTTAACTGCATAGGTTCCATTAAAGTGATTAGATATTAACAAAGAATCAACATATACTTGCAAATTCTTGATACTCATATTCTTAGCCAACTCTAATCCTGCAATTAAAGCCTCATATTCTGCCTCATTATTAGTAGCAGGAAATTCACACCTAATAGCCTGGGGTAATATGTCCCCCTGTGGCGATTTTAGTAGTATACCTAAACCTACACCTCTTACGTTAGATGCACCATCAGTATACAATGTCCAGCATTCTAAGTTTTCTCCTAGCTGCTGTACTTCTAAATCTACTTCATTTTGAATGTCACTACTGAAATCAGCCACAAAGTCAGCTAAAGCCTAAGACTTTATGGCATTTCTAGGCTCATATACTAAGTCATAAGCACTCAGTTTTACTGACCACTTAGCCATCCTACCCGACATCTCGGGTTTCCTAAGCACATTTTTAACAGGATAATTGGTTTTAACATGAATCCTATGTGTCTCAAAATAATGTCTAAGTTTTGTTGATGCCATAACTAGGGCTAATATCAATTTCTCTAGATGAGAATATCTAGTTTCAGTATCTAGTAAGCTTTTACTAACATAATAGACAGGATATTGCTGACCTTCATGGTCCTTTATAAGAACGGCACTTACAGCATTCCCTGATACAGCGAGGTATAGAGATAGTGGTTCACCATTTTCAGGCTTCATCAATAGAGGTGCAGTTGAGAGATATCGCTTCAAATCCTGCAAGGCTGCTTCATGCTTTGCTCCCCATTCGAACTTCTTATTCTTCTTGAGGATATCATAAAATTCCTTGCATTTTTCCGAGGATCTTGAAATAAATCTGTTCAATGCTGCTACTCGGCCTGTTAACCGTTGAACATCCTTCATATTCGAAGGTGATTTTATATCCAGGATAGCTCTAATCTGCTCCGGGCTCGCCTCTATGCCTCTTTTGGTCACCATATATCCTAAAAACTTTCCTGCCCCCACTCCGAAATGGCACTTAGCAGGATTCAGTTTCATGTTATACTGATCCAGGATATCAAATGCTCCCTTAATATCCTGGAGGTGATCCTCAGCCTTTTTAGATTTCACCACCATATCGTCAATATATACCTCCATGGTGTCCCCCAGCTTGTCTTTAAACATCATGTTTACCAACCTCTGGTATGTTGCACCTGCATTTTTCAAACCAAAGGGCATAACATTATAACAATAAATACCTGTGGGAGTCATGAAAGTAGTATCCTCCTGATCAGAGGGTTCCATTTGGATTTGCTGAAATCCTGAAGAGGCATCCATGAAGGTTAACATCTCATGGCCGGCGGTAGCATCTACCATTGAATCAATATGAGGTAGAGGAAACGGGTCTTTGGGACATGCTTTGTTTAAGTCTGTGTAATCTACACAAACTCTCTATTTCCCATTTTTCTTTTGCACCACGACTACATTCGCAAGCCATCTAGGAAACTTCACTTCTCTAATCATCTTGCTCCTCAACAGTCTTTCAACTTCCTCTTGGATGATCACATTTCGCTCTGGAGCAAATTTTCTTCTCTTTTGTTGGACCGGCTTGAATGACCTGTCAATACCAAGCTTATGTGTTATAATATCCTTGGATATACCTGTCATATCCTCGTGCTTCCATGCGAATGTTGACATCCTGCATTTCAAAAAATTAATCAATTGATTTTCAATATCCTGAGGGATATTGGTTCCTACGAGCACCGAGATATCCGGATTATCCTGATCCAGGATAACTTTCTTTACATCCTGCTCCGAAGCCTCCATGATATCCTAGGCCCGCATCTTTAATTGCTATGCCGCATTGGGCTTGGTTGAGGATTTCATTGAGGATGAGTAACATTCCTTCGCCTCCTGCTGATCACTATCAACCTTGACAACTCCCCAAGGGGTAGGGATCTTGATGCACTGATGATAAGTTGATGGCACAGCCTTCATGTCATGGATCCATGGTCTGCCTAGTATGATGTTATAGCAGGATAGGGAGTCCATCACACAGAAACGTTGTATCGAGTTGACCCCTTCAACATATACTGGTAACTTTATCTCCCCTACGGTATTCCTAGCTTCTCCACTGAAACCAACGAGCACAGTGGACTTCGAAGTAATGTCCATCTGTTGGTGCACTAAATGTCTGATGACTACGTTTTAATCAAGTCTTAGGTCTAGATAGTTTGAATTAGGGTTTACATGTAAAAGTATGTTTCTTTGTTAGCTTGAACATGTTAGCTTGAACAGACATGTTACTTTCAAGCTGACAGACTACAACTATAAATAGGGGTTGTGGTGTTTCATTTGAAGCTAACAGTGGTCATAGCTTGTGAGACGAGGTGCTGCCGAAATCTTGTTAGAAACGATTGTAAAGTCTCGGAAATCATTAATAGAGAAGAGATTAAAAGGATATATGCTGTTGTGACTCGGTTTACTTTGATTCCGCCTCTGTAAAATGAGATGAACTACTTTTACTAACGTTTAGGGTCACGCAAACGGTCCAACAAGTGGTATCAGAGCTCAGGACGAGGAGTTCATACCATAGCAGCTTGATTTTACCGGATTTTCTCATTTCTACTTACTTCTTCTCATTCTTTTTCTGATTCGGACATAATTCACGGTTGAAATGGCCTGAAATTAACACATATCAAGCGAAATACATAGTTAACTAATCCTTGAAAGTTTCAAACTAAAATACGGATTAAAACTGATTAAAATACGTTTGACAGCTTGAAATTGTTCGTGAAATGATGACGTCATAGGTCTGGTCGCTTGAAATATGCTGTCAGCTTGAACCTGTTCGCTTGAAATACACTGTCAGCTTGAACATGTTAGCTTGAAAGTGTGTTAGCTTGAAAGTGTGTTCGCTTGAAAGTGAGTTAGCTTGAGTTGTGAGTTCGCTTGAACAACACTATTCGCTTGAACTTGCATTATCCAAGTTCGCTTGAACTTACATTATCAGTTTCGCTTGAAAGTTGCTGATTCTACTTGAAGCTATTTCGCTTCAAGTGATCTCATTTGAACTTGTTGATTTTCAAAAATTTCAAGAAATTTCTAAAGTGTTTGCTGATTTTTTTCAGGTACGTACAAGATGGATGATTTCAATCCGTTTTATGATGTCTTTGCGTTTGTTGGAGATGGTGGAAATGATACTTCTTCGAACAATACTAATGAGAACACGCCAAATTCAAAGAAAAAGTTATCGGATGTATTGGAAGTTGAAAGTGCTTTCGGAACCTACAATAAACCCCCGAAGTTGATGGCTATAGAAGAATACAGTCGGTGGGCAAAGAAATTTGAAGATTGGTTGAGAGCTTTTGCTTTTCCCAGCTGGAAGAGTCTAAAAAATGGTTATGATAATGGAGGCAAAAGTGGCGAAACCTTAACAACAACTGAAGAAATAGAATCGTTTTTTGCTGAGCAAAAATGTATTGCGTTGCTATTTCAATCCGTCAGAGAAGATATAATATCTTTGATCGAATACTCTAGTGCTACAGATCTCTGGGATAAGTTGAAAAACAAATGTTTAGGAAGCAAAGAAATTGTGAAAAACAAAAAGAAACTACTTAGAAAAGAGTTTGATTTGTTTGGGTGTTTAAAGAATGGATTAGTTTGTAAAATGATTGAGAGGTTTGGGCATCTGAAGCTGGAATTGGCAAGACATGAAATTTCCTATTCTCAAGAAGAGCTAGTCGATAAGCTGTTTGACTCACTACCGGATGAAATGGATTGTCAATACTATGCGTTGATGCTGAAGAATACGATCAAGCCTGCAGAGCTTACGGTGGATCTGCTGATTGAGAGATTAGAGAGTCACGAGTTGGAATTAAAGAAGACACACAAAGTCAATCATTCGTCTTATCAGCAGAACTTGGACTTGTATTATCCAAAGAGCATGATGCCAAAGAATACATCTCCCAAGACTGCGTTTTCTGCTGAGAATGTATCCACAACAAGCAAAGAAAGTCAAAGCAGTGAATATCACAGTGGATATCACAGTGGGTCTTCATCAAATTCAAACCAGTCTGATGCAAAGAACTTATTTCAATGCAACATCGCTGTAGACTTAAAGAATGCTCAGAACTTCAGCGAGGAGTCGGCAAAGCAACAGATGGTTTTCTTAGCATCTGTGCTAGAATCCTATGAAAGTCTTGTAGCAGGGAAGATAGGCAACGCCAACCTGACGAAAGAAGACTATGATCAGATTGATCCTGAGGAGATGGAACTGATTGACATAAGGTGGTGTATGGCCAGTGCAGTTCGTCGAGCACAGCGTTTCATGGAGATAAGAGGGAGGAAGTCAATTGGTGGACCATCTACCAAGTTGGGCTTTGATAAGTCTAAGGTGACGTGCTTCAAATGCAAACAGAAAGGTCACTTTAAGCGTGAATGCCAAAATTCGTATGCTGATGAATCTGAGAACCCGTTCAGAGAAGATTACTACAAGAAAGCGATTTATCATCAGAACAAATCGGAGCCACCAAGAATGAAGCAGATTGAAGATAACAAAGAAAAATCTAGAGCTCTTGCGGTGATTCACGACGATGAAGGTTTCGACTGGAGCGAGTTGTTACCTGAGGAGGATGCGGTTGGATATGCATTCATGGAAAATTCTGAACCTAAACCTTGGAAAGACAACAGAACTGAAGAACAGAAGTATAAACACAGAAAGATGTTGGCCACAAACAAATTGATCAGAATATCTGGTATTTTTTCTGAAGCAAAAAGAGCAAAAAGATGGGATCCAGACAGAAAATGTTATCTTGACCCCTATGGAAATATTGCTATTGATCATAACACTCTTGATATAGAAACCATAATCAAAGAGTATAAAGTTGAAGATGATTATTGGCAGAAGAAATGGTGGGGAAGCGGTGAAGATGAAGAGAAAGAAAAGAAGGAGAAAGAAGAGAAAGAGAAGTCAAAGAAGATTGACACTGGGATCATTGACACGACACAGGAGTTGAATGCTGAAAATATGGGAAAGATGGCTGACAAAGTGTTGGCTGCTAATGCACTTGAGGTAGATTCTAAATCCGTTTCTGAGTCTAAAAGCCAAGTCAGTTCAAACGAGTCAACGACTGAGTCAGGTAAGAAGGTCAGTGGTGATGTTGATTGCAAAAATTGCATCAAAGAATGCAAGGTTTGTAGTACAAACACTTATCTCAAAGGTAAGAAGATTGAGGATCTGACTGCTAAAGTCAGAAGTGTTGAGGATCAAATCCTTGATCGTGATAAAATGGTGAAAGCTTCAACTGAACGGTTAAAAGAATTAACTAACAAAATTGAAAATGATAAAATTGATCATGAAAAGGTTAGGAAAGAAAATGAGAGGTTAGTTCTTGAAAATCGTCAGATTACTGAAAAATTTGAAAAACTTAAAAGCACGGTTAAAGATAATGATGATAGAAATGGTAAAACATACAAAGAAAATTGTCAATTGCAATGTGTTTTGAGAATCAAAGAAGAATTAATCAACCAACAACTAGATGAAATCGCTAAATTGAAACTTAAAGTTCAAGAAGCTGAAATTGAAAATGAGCGAATCCTGTTGAAGCTTAAGAGTTACAACTCTGCAAGCTTTATTTTGCAACACATTATTCCCAAACCCATCGGGAAAGACAAAGCAGGCGAAGATGTGTACTCTGATGGAACCGGAGTGGGTTTTCATCAAGTTCTACCACCAGTTCTTGATAATTACTCGAAAAAACAATCTGGGTTGGTTGAAATTAAAGAAGAGAATGAAGTGAAGCTTCCTGATTCAATTGATGTTACATTTTCTTCATCATCATCTGATGATAGTGTTCAAACTGAGATTGTTAAAGGCATGGCTGAAAGTGTTTTGGATAGTGATTCAGCTGAGGATGAAAAATGTTTTTTGGACAAGTACATTCAGAAACCAAAATCCAAAAACAACTTAGGTGATGAACCGGGTCTTGTGATGTACAAGATGGCTGGATCTGATAAGTTGTATTCGGATTCTGAGTTTCCCATCGAGAATGTTAATGTAAACAAGTTAACAAATGTTTTCAAATTGGTTGAAGTTGAGATGTCAGAAGTGAACAGTTTGAGTCAAACAAAGAGACAAATGAATTTTGAGAAAGATAAAGCTTACTACAAAAAGCCTGTTGTTCCACCACGTTTTTATAACAACAATCGAAACAAATGGTTGGGTGGTTATCAGGGTGGTAAGAGTTATCAGAAAAGGAGTTTTCAAAACAAAAGGTTTGCTGAAAAGAAGGTGTTTGTGAATGGTTCAAGTTCACTTTCTGATGAGGAAAATGAAATCTTTTTGAAATCAAATGAAGAATTTTTTTCGAAGAGGGCATCACAACCTCAGTCTGAAGGCACAAGTCGGGTAGTTGATACTCGTACATGTTTTAGATGCAACAAAGTTGGTCACATTGCAAGAAATTGCACCAACTCCAAGCCTAAGACTGAAGTTGTTGAGAATCGACAGAAGAAGGTTGATTCAAAAGGCAAAGCTCCAATGGTTGTTGAGAAAGTTTTGAAAAATGAGAAAACAAAAGTCAAAATTGAACCTGTTAAGAACTTGGTAACCAAAAATGACAAATTTTATAAACGGGTTGCATCATCTCAACAAACATGGAAGCCAAAAGTTGTTGATAAACCAAAGGTTTCAGAGTCAGAAAAACAATCGTCTTCTACCACACCGGTAAAGATGAATGTTCCTTTGGATTATTATGAAAAGTTGGAAAAACAATCTTCTACTCCACCAGAGAAGAAGAATGTTCAAAAGAAAAATCAAACAACCGGTCAACTTAAGATAGATGAGTTTTTCTTATACAAAAAGGTTGAGGTTGGATCAAATGAAAGTTTGAAAATGAATGATAAAAATTTTCCGCCACTTTACACTGCTAAAACTCACATTAAAGTCAAGTTACCCGAGTCAAAAGAGGCTTGGGTGGCATCAAAATCTCACTAAAGATTTTGGACTTGCCGGAGCTTCCTAGTTGGTAATTGTGAAGCATGAATCGACATCTTTATTGAATTGTTTGTGATATGTGCAGGATCTTCCAAGAGCTATTTCAAGATGGATTATGGATAGTGGAGCGTCTCGACATATGACAGGAAAGACTGCATTGTTGTATGATGTTAGAAATATTAATGGTGGTTATGTGGGATTTGCTGGTCATGAAGGTGGTAGAATTGTTGGTGAAGGAACGTTATCCAATGAGATTGTTACGTTTGAGAGAGTTAACTACATTACTGAGCTGGAGAATAATCTGCTAAGTATCTCGCAGATTTGTGACAATATGTATACCACTCACTTTACTGACAAAAAATGTTTGATATTGATGCCAGGATTTGTTATCCGTGAAGAATGGATTATCATGAGGGCACCTAGAGTCAATGATTTGTATGTATTGGACATGAGTGTGGCAACTACAACAACGGGTCAGGCTCATTGTTTTGTGTCTAGAGCAACGGAGAAAGAATCGAAGTTGTGGCATCGAAAGATGGGGCATATACATCTTAGAAAAATGAATCACTTGGTGCACAATGATTTGGTTCTTGGAGTTAATATCAAAGGTTTTCATCTGGAAGGGGAGTGTATTAGTTGTGTCAAAGGCAAGCAGAAGAAAAATTCACACCCTAAAAAGCAAGTCAATTCAGTTTCCAGACCGTTAGAGAGACTACATATGGATTTGTTTGGTCCAGTAAACGTCAAAAGTATTACAGGGGATCTCTACTGTCTTGTGGTTACTGATGATTATTCCAGATTTTCGTGGGTATCATTCTTGAAGTCGAAAGATGAAACGTTTGACAGTTTGATGGCGTTGTTCAGAAAGATTGAAAACTTGTACCAAAGGCGCATCAAAAGAATCAGAATTGATAATGGTACTGAGTTCAAGAACAACAAGATGGAAGAATATTGTGATGAAAGAGGTATATTGCATGAGTTTAGTGCTCCGTACACTCCGCAGCAGAATGGAGTCGCAGAACGCAAAAACAGGACGCTAATTGAAACGGCTAGAACAATGCTTGCTGATTCAAAGTTACCGATAAATTTTTGGGCAGAAGCAGTTTCCGCCGCATGCTATACACTCAACCGGGTTCTCACTGTAAAGAAATTCAACAAGACATGCTTTGAGTTGATCAATAACCGTAAACCGAACCTGAAGTTTTTAGAACCGTTTGGGTCTCCTTGTACAGTTCTAGAACCTTTTGGTAAGTTTGGTCCAAAGAGTATCGAAGGAATATTTGTTGGTTATTCAAGTCCACAAAGACGAGTCTTTATTCCAAGTATGAAGCAGATCATCGAAGCACAACATGTTGAGTGTCAGGGGTATACTATGCCGCCTCAAAACCCCGGTGACTCATGGCGTTTTAATTACGATAAATTGTGGGATTCGTTTGACATGGAAGAAGAAAAGGAAGAAGAAGAAGAGGATTTCTTTGATGAGTTGGATATTCTAAGAGAGTATGAAGAATCACAGGAAAGGTTTCCAGCTGAGTATTCAAGAAGACCTCGACAAACTTCAAATGATGATGAAGCAGGTCCAAGCAATGCTGGTGAACATGATGATGTCCAACAAAATGAAGTTGCTCAAGATAATCAGTCGGCACAGAATGATAATCAAGAATCTAAGAACATACCAGTATTTGATCGTGGTGATTCAGATTCTGAGGGGGAGCAAATTCAGATCTCAAGTCAAACAAACCCAGTCAGTGAACAAGATGCAAATCAGAATGTTACTAATCTGGAGGGCAATGTAGATATTCCAGGCGAAGTAATGCCACGAACTCTTTCATATCATCTAGAGGAATTGATCATTGGAGAACTGTAGACTGGCGTTCGTACTCGAAGACAGATTGATAAAGGGCTTACATGTTTTTATACAAAAGTTGCTCCTTTGCAAACTGAATTCTCATTAAGTTGTTTTATCTCGCAGGTTGAACCAAGGACTTACAAAGAGGTGCTTACTGAAGATTCTTGGGTCAATGCAATGCAGGAGGAACTGAGCCAATTCGAAAAGTTGGGAGTGTGGAAGTTAGTGGATTTGCTAGATGGTCAGAGGAAGATAAACACCAAGTGGGTGTTCAAGTGTAAGAGAGACGATATAGGAGTTGTGGTTCGTAACAAAGCTCGACTCGTAGTCCAGGGTTTCAGTCAACAGGAGGGAAAAGATTTTACCGAAGTGTATGCTCCTGTAGCTAGACTAGAAGCTATCAGAATCTTTCTAGCATTTGCATCATGGAAAAACTTCAAAGTATATCAGTTAGATGTAAAATCGGCTTTTCTCTATGGGAAGGTTAAAGAGGAGGTTTATGTCGGTCAGCCACCGGGTTTCACCGATCCACTTCACAAAGACAAGGTCTACTTGTTAGACAAAGCGCTGTA
Source organism: Helianthus tuberosus (assembly GCA_030545235.1). Lineage (NCBI taxonomy): Eukaryota > Viridiplantae > Streptophyta > Magnoliopsida > Asterales > Asteraceae > Helianthus > Helianthus tuberosus. The sequence continues at coordinate 179,363,145 of CM060368.1, forward strand.
TGGTTTACACCAGGCCCCGAGAGCTTGGTACGAGACAATGTCTCAACACCTACTAGCCAACAGTTTCATTCGTGGAAAAGTGGATGCCACTCTCTTCACCAAAGAGGTCGAAGGACATCTTCTGATAGTTCAAATTTATGTGGATGACATCATATTTGGGTCAACAAATGAGGATCTATGCAAAGATTTTGAACGAGTTATGAAGCAGAAATTCGAAATGTCATCGATGGGTGAGATGAATTTTTTTTTGGGATTGCAGGTTGATCAACTACCCAAAGGAATTTTCATACATCAAACGAAGTACGTTCATGATATCTTGGAGAAATTCGGGATGTCAGGTTCTACTCCAGCTTCCACCCCATTAGCAACGAATCATGGGATAAACCCTGATCTCACCGGAGAGAAGGTAGATGAAATGATGTATCGTTCCATGATCGGTTCGCTGATGTATTTGACAGCTTCAAGACCCGATATTATGTACCCAACCTGCCTCGCAGCAAGATTTCAATCTAACCCGAGAGCTTCGCATATGGTGATTGTGAAAAGGATATTATGCTACCTGAAAGGAAACGTCAGTAAAAGTAGTTCATCTCAGTTTACAGAGGCGGAATCAAAGTAAACCGAGTCACAACAGCATATATCCTTTTAATCTCTTCTCTATTATTGATTTCCGAGACTTTACAATCGTTTCTAACAAGATTTCGGCAGCACCTCGTCTCACAAGCTATGACCACTGTTAGCTTCAAATGAAACACCACAACCCCTATTTATAGTTGTAGTCTGTCAGCTTGAAAGTAACATGTCTGTTCAAGCTAACATGTTCAAGCTGACAAGCAAGAACCAGTTTCAAGCTGACAAGCAAGAACCAGTTTCAAGCTAACAAACATACTTTTACATGTAAACCCTAATTCAAACTATCTAGACCTAAGACTTGATTAAGACGTAGTCATCAGACATTTAGTGCACCAACACCATCGGAGATACATTCATCCTCTTCAATGTTTCCAGCTGAATTATGTTGACGGAGCTACCATTGTCCACTAATATCCTACGTACAAAATGGTTAGCAATATATAATGTTATTACGAGAGCATCATGGTGAGGATCCTGGACAGTATCCCTGTCATCACTATCGAAAGTGATCACTTTATCAGTTGTAAGGGTAGTCATCCTGGCTGGTTTGTCTCCCCTTTCAGTCTTAGCCTCCTTTGCATGTCTCTTGGCCGCAGAATACGAAGTCCCACAAATGTCGGATCCTCCTAAAATAAAGTTAATTATTTTGGCATCTGCTGGGGGTGATGCTGCTCGTTCAGGATCCTTCTCAGGATCCTGCCCTTTATTCTTCTTTCTTCCCAGCAAATCCTTCAGATACCCTTTGCTCAATAGGTAGCTTATTTCTTTCCTTAGAGCAATGCAATCCTCGGTCACATGTCTGAAATCCTCATGGAAGGCACACCATTTGGATTTGTCCTTCCAATCAGCTTTTTGTTGATTCTTCCGAGGCCACCTAGCTTTGTCTCCTAAACCCTGCATAGCATACATTAACTCACGTATGTTAACAGAAAAGCAGTATTCAGATAATTCAGGATATTCTTCAGGATCCTCGTCTTCAACAGCATTCACTTTCTTGTTGTCATTTCTACCATATGGCTTAGAGCGATATGGTTTATACGAGGATTCTGATTTCCTGTTTATTTAAATAGGGATAGACCCTATTTTATTTAAATAAAAACATCTCTTTATTTATGTAACTTTTATAGCCACTTTTCCAAGCCTTTAGTGCTGTACAGCTGGCTTCTATTTGGCTTTCACATTTTGTTACCTGAAACGCGTTTAAAAACATTTTGTCAATGGGAAATACTAGTGAGTGAATCCCAGTTTAATCAAGATAGGTAAAACCGTTTACATCATTGAGGGCGGTCGCGCAATTACATTTGTTTATTTTTTACTTTAATTACCACCCACGGTACTATCAACCCGACTTGTGGTCATGTTACTACTCACAGTGTAGTAACAAATTTTGTATACAAAACCCCAACATACTGACGATAATTGTAGAATACAAATACTCAATCACTGTTTAATATAATGTAAATCATTTGAGGTTTTGTAAAAATAGTTTGCAAAAAGGAGGATTACTCACATTGCTAATTTAGGGTTTTTCTTTGTGGTTTCCTAGTGATTATCTATTAATTATACAATGCACGAGCGTTAGTATAATGACCCAATATTGACATTAGTTATACCTTCCCCGAGACAGAATTCCAACGACTACGTCGGGCAGAACCTCGACAGCCGTTACGGAACCCTAGATGAATCGGGCATCGTATCTAATACGTAACCCGGGGTTATGATACTTACAACGAGGCAGGGCTTCGCTATTTTAGTGGGTATAACGCCCGATATTATATTTGCTATGCAGAATATTAGAGAGAGATCGAGAGATTGAACATATGTAAACTGAAGGCCGATTGCATCTATTTATAGTGTCTGTTCGACACTTTATCGCACCCCGCGTAAGAGAAGGAGAGGGCCTACGCGGCCCACGAGGCCAGCTAGGGTAGGCCCTAGCTTGTCCGACTCAAACCCTAGACCCAACACGTTGCTGCCACGTGGCAGCTCAGGGTGTCGCCCTGACTTTGAGCTGTCGCGGCCCGCGAGCGATAGCAGGATTTTGATTGTTATTTTATTTTAATTATATAAAGGTATTCGGGACTGATTTTCGTATACGGGGTATATTTTAAGACATATAAGGACATTTTTAAATATTTTATAGGTGTCGGAAAAATTTTGGAGGGTTGTTATATCCTCCCCACCTTGTTTTAGAACTCGTCCTCGAGGTCTACTGAAATAAGTGCGGGTATTTCTTTTGTATCTCTGATTCAAGCTCCCAAGTGTATTCCGGTCCTCTCTTAGAATCCAATTTCACTTTGACCAGAACTAATCTCTTGTGTTTGAGATTTTTGACTTTTCTGTCTTCAATCTGTAGAGGCTTTTCTACAAACTTAAGCTTCTCATTTACCTCTATATCCTTAAGAGGCACTACTAGTGATTCATCGGCTAAGCACTTCTTGAGATTAGATACATGAAATACATCATGTATTCTTGCTATTTCCTCTGGCAGTTGTAGCTGATAGGCTACATGTCCGATTCTTCTAATAATTTCAAAAGGTCCAACATACCTGGGGCTTAGCTTTCCCCTTTTGATGAATCTTACTACTCCTTTCCATGGAGAAACTTTCAATAACACCTTGTCTCCTACCTGAAATTCCAACGGCTTTCGCCTGTTATCAGCATAACTCTTTTGTCGATCGCGTGCTGCTTTCAGTCTTTCCTTGACTTGGAAAATTTTGTCGGTTGTTTCTTGTACTATCTCTGGTCCGGATAATTGTTTTTCTCCAATTTCTGCCCAACAGACTGGAGTTCGTCACTTTCGCCCATAAAGTGCTTCGAATGGTGCAGCATTGATACTGGTATGATAGCTGTTATTGTAAGAAAATTCTATTAATGGTAAGTGATCGTCCCAATTACCTCCAAAATCAATTACACAAGCTCTAAGCATGTCTTCCATTGTTTGAATTGTCCTTTCGCTTTGTCCGTCCGTTTGGGGATGATAAGCAGTGCTTAGATTCAACTTGGTTCCCATTGCTTTTTGGAAACTTGTCCAAAAATGAGAGGTAAAACGGCTATCTCTATCAGAAACAATTGATAAAGGAATTCCATGTAATGAAACTATTTCATTTACATAGAATTTAGCTAATTGTTCCATACTGAAAGTTTCCTTCATTGGTAGGAAATGAGCTGACTTAGTTAGCCTGTCTACAATCACCCAGATTGTATCATTACCTTTTCTTGTCTTGGATAATTTGGTAACAAAATCCATTGTTATCAATTCCCATTTCCAAACTGACATTTCTAATTGTTGCATCAAACCGGAGGGTTTCTGATGTTCAGCTTTAACTTGTGAACATGTCAAATACTTGGCAACATAAGTTGCTATATCCTTCTTCATTCCTATCCACCAAAAATTCTTTCTTAAATCTTGATACATCTTATCACTTCCAGGATGCATCGTATATTTAGACTTATGGGCTTCTTCTAATATACGGTGGCGTAGGTTTCCTAGTTTGGGTATCCACATCCTTTCCTTATGGAATCTCCATATTCCATCTGTTCCTTGTTCTAGTTCTTTAATCATTCCTTTCAATTTTTCAGTATCATCCTTGATTACTGATTCTTGTGCTTCTCTAATCTGTTTATTTAAATCCACTTGTAGATTAATTTAAGAGAACGTACTCTTTTTGGCTTTTCATGGTACTTTCGACTTAAAGCATCGGCTACTACATTTGCCTTTCTTGCGTGTTACTGGATATTACAATCATAATCACTAAGTATCTTCATCCAGCGTCTCTGTCTCATGTTTAACTCCTTTTGCCCGAAAACATATCTTAAACTCTTATGATAAGTGAAAATGGTAAACTTACTACCGTAAAGGTAATGTCTCCAAATCTTAAGGGCAAAAATTATGGATCCTAATTCCAAATCATGGGTTGAATAATTCTCTTCATGATTCTTAAGTTGTCTAGATGCATAGGCTATAACCTTTTGACGTTGCATCAACACACATCCATAACCTAACTTAGAAGCATCACAATAAACTACAAAGTCTTCAGTTCCTTCTGGTAACGCTAATATGGGTGCATTGGTTAATCTTTGCTTAAGAATTCTAAAGGCTTCTTCTTGGTTTGGTCCCCATTCAAACTTAACGGATTTACAGGTTAGCTTAGTTAAGGGAATGGCTATTCTAGAAAAATCTCGGATAAATCTTCTGTAATAACCGGCCAATCCTAAGAAACTCCTAACCTCGGTTGGTGACTCGGGGGTTTTCGATTTAGTAATTGCCTCAATCTTTGTAGGATCCACATGAATTCCTTCATGATTAACTAAATGTCCAAGAAATTGTACTTCTTCTAACCAAAACTCGCATTTCGAAAACTTAGCATAAAGCTTTTCTTTTCTTAATAAAGTTAGAAGTGCGTGCAAATGCTTCGCATGTTCCTCTTTGCTTTTGGATTATATGAGAATATCATCAATAAAGATAATTATGAATTTATCCAAATATGGCTTACATATTCGGTTCATCATGTCCATAAATGCGGCTGGGGCATTGGTTAAACCGAATGACATGACAGTAAATTCATAATGGCCATACCTTGTTCTAAAAGCGGTCTTAGGAATGTCCTCTTCCTGTACCTTTAATTGATGATATCCTGATTGTAGATCGATCTTAGAGAAAAATCAAGCTCCTTGCAATTGATTAAGCAAATCATCAATTCTCGGTAATGGGTATCGGTTTTCAATTATGACTTTTTTCAACTCACGGTAATCAATGCACATTCGCATTGACCCGTCTTTCTTTTTAACGGATAAGATTGGTGCTCCCCATGGCGATGAGCTTGGCTGTATGAATCCTTTCTCCAACAATTTATCTAACTGTATCTTTAACTCTTGCATTTCTGTAGGTGCCAAACGGTAGGGTGCTTTGACAATCGGTGCTGTTCCTGGTAGCAGATGGATTCGAAATTCGCCTTCCCTATCTGGCGGTAGTCCTGGTAATTCTTCTGGAAACACATCTGAAAACTGAGATACTACTGGAATATCTTTCAGTTCTTTTCCTTTAGTGTTAGTGATTATGGAAATCAAATACACTAATGATCCTTTCCTTATATAACTAGCTGTTTTCATCACATAGATGAATTTTGTGGATCTAGATGGCTTATCTCCTTTAATTGTGATCATTTCACCATTTGGTGAATTTACTTGGATTGACTTTTGATCACATAGAATACTGGCTTTATTGGCTATTAACCAATCCATTCCTAATACAACATCAAATCCTGCCAAATTCATTGGGAAAAGGTTTGCAATAAAATTTTGGTTTAAAAATCCTATTCTTGCTCCCTGCAAGATTTTGGTAATCTTAATGGTCTCTCCATTTGCTGTTTCTACTAAACATTCTTGTGGGAGTTTAGTTAATGGTTGATTGAGAAGTTTGCAAAATAAAGTATTAATAAAACTTTGGTTTGCACTAGAGTCAAATAATACTTTAGCGAAAACATCATTAACTAAAAACGTACCGGCGATCACGTACCGGGATCACATTGGCTCCTTCTGCAGTCAGAACAAATGCTCTAGCATTTTTAGTATTCTTGTTGTTCATGGCTGGAGCTAGTTTTGGACAGTGTGGCTTGATGTGCCCTTTTTCTCCATAGTTGAAGCACACTCCATTACTAGGTTTCTTCCTACAATCTTCTTCCTTGTGTCCTAGTATCTTGCAGAGATTGCAGTAAGTGGAGCATCTTCCTGAATGCTTCTTCTTGCAGGCCTTACAATAAGGTGTCGAGGTAGAACCTACATTTTTCCCACGGTTGGAATTACCGTAGCGAAATTCCTGGGTAAGCCTTTGAGCTAGGTTCCCCCTCTGGTCCTCTTCTCGTGTACGTACTAATTTACCAGTCAAGGTGTTTGCTAGTTCTACAGCTTCCTCGATGGTTTGGGGTCTAGCTGCCTTGACTACATGTCTAATTTCACTGATTAATCCCCAGATGTAACGGGAGATTAATACTGGTTCTGGTGATGCAAGGGTTGGCACTATTCTAGCATATTCGAAGAATGTAGTAGTGTAACCCTTACTATCTACTCCAGTCATTCTAAGGTTTAAGAACTTATTTTCTATATGTTCTTTTTCATTGGGAGGGCAGAATTTCCTTTCCACCATGTTCTTAAATTCCTCCCATTCCATATTGTAAACCCTGTCACTTCCCCTAGATTGGAGGATAGTGTTCCACCATTCTAAAACTGAGTTCTTAAACAAATTGGAGGCAAACATAATCTTATCCTCTTCTGTGCACTTGCTTATTTTTAAGACTACCTCAGTCTTTTCTATCCAGCGTAGAGCTGCAATGGGTCCTTCATTGCCCGAGAATTCTATTGGTTTACAGGACCAATATTCCTTGTAAGAACAACCATAAGACATGGTTCTTCTTCTTTTGGGAATGGGTACTTGAAGTATGGGTCCATTGTTTACGCTGTGTTCTAGTTCAGTAGGTCGTTTACTGCCATTGTTACTTTTATTATCCGTTTCCTTAACCGTTTTGATAATATATGGCATTTCGTCTATAATCCCTTGTGCCACTATGTGTTGAATGGCACTGTTATCTACTTGGTTTCCATTATTATTCTGGTTATCATTATTCTGGTTTTCCTGGTTCACTTCGTTGTTCATCTGAATTTTAAACATTTATCACATATTAATATCACAAAACAATATTTAATGCAACCAATCACACAATAAGCATATTGGTCAAAATCGTCGAACATTGCGACTTTTACTCTATTTTATATTATCCATCTATATCTATTACAAATACAACTGGAATTGAAAATACAATACTAGCATCCATCCGTAACTGTTATCTAGATATTACAGATATTTTTTTCAAACATACCCACATTATATATATATATATATATATATATATATATATATATTATTACTATTAATGGTACGGGTGTATCCAAAATTCCATATTACGCTCATATTTCCAGACGAGTCGTTCTCTTATCTGCCTCATCCTTTCACTTCCTTCTAAAATCTCCTCACCAAAGGTTCGGAGTTCTTGCACATTCTCAGTGCTCATGGGTGGTGCAGGTGCTGGTATTGGGTTTGGGAACTGGGGCATGGGTTCCCCGTGTGGGTAAGGGTTTTCTAGGATTTCCCTGATGAGTTGGTCATTATCATAATATGGGTCCAGGGGGTCCAAGTTTGGGTAGGCTGCTAGGTTTGGCATGGGTTCGTTTGGTATTGGGTAACGTTGTTCATAATCTCTATGGTCATCAAACCATGGGTCATAGTCTGGGGGATGGGGTGCTGGTACTCTAGGTATTTCTGCTGGGTCAAAATCAGGCATTGGAATTTGGTCTACAGGGTTTAGTTCCAAATCCATAGGTTGTGTTGTAAATAGTGGTAATGGTTGGGGTGCTATGAGTTGTTCCAGATTAGGGTCTGCAGCTGTAGTTGCTAAGATATGAAAATTTTCGAGACTCCTATTGAGCATATCCTGAGTGTGAGCATTTGTTTCTCTATTCGCGGCTGCTAAAGCACACTGCTGCTGAAGTTTTCTCAATCTTTTTCTACGTTCATGGGCTCCTCTGCTGAACCGTCCTCTCTTCTTAGGAGGGAATGGCTCTTCAGATTGGGCTTTGAACACGAAAATCCCATCTTCAGTGTCAGCCGAATACCCTGAGAGGGTAGGCTGTGAAGAGGTTCCTTCGTCCCTAGGTGAGCTGGACAACTGACGGTAAGCGTCTGAAGGTCCTCTGTCGCTCATACTGTAAACTAATAAATAGTCAAATAACACAAAACAATAAAATATGCACGTAGTTTCGTAAATAATTTCCTAACATATTGAATAATATCTTGGTGTCAGCGGAACACTTCTGTGGCTGAATCAGTGGCTTAGCTCTGATACCACCTTCTGTCGCAACCCCCGTCCCCTATTTACCCGGGAACGGGCGGTCGCGGCCAGTTTCAGTGGTATCGATGTTTATCAGTTTGGCAGCGGAAATTTCATCACGACCGTAGTTAGGCAATATTTTATCAGAGTAAAATACCACACATTTATAATATTAAACACGTGGAAAATTCCCAAGTTTCCAGTACACACATTTTCATAGGGATAGACCCTATTTTATTTAAATAAAAACATCTCTTTATTTAGGTAACTTTTATAGCCACTTTTCCAAGCCTTCAGTGCTGTCTAGCTGGCTTCTATTTGGCTTTCAAATTTTGTTACCTGAAACGCGTTTAAAAACATTTTGTCAGTGGGAAATACTGGTGAGTGAATCCCAATTTAATCAAGATAGGTAAAACCGTTTACAGCATTGAGGGAGGTCACGCAATTACATTTGTTTATTTTCTACTTTAATTACCACCCACGGTACTGTCAACCCGACTTGTGGTCATGTTACTACTCACAGTGTAGTAACAAATTTTGTATAAAAAACCCCAACATACCGAAGATAATTGTAGAATACAAATACTCAATCACTGTTTAATATAATGTAAATCATTTGAGGTTTTGTAAAAACAGTTTGCAAAAAGGAGGATTACTCACATTGCTAATTTAGGGTTTTCCTTTGTGGTTTCCTGGTGATTATCTATTAATTACACAATGCACACGCGTTAGTATAATAACCCAATATTTACATTAGTTATACCTTCCCCGAGACAGAATTTCAACCACTACGTCGGGCAGAACCTCGACAGCCGTTACGAAACCCTAGATCAATTGGGCAGCGTATCTAATACGTAACCAGGGGTTATGATACTTACAACTAGGCAGGGCTTCGCTATTTTAGTGGGTATAACGCCCGATATTATATTTGCTATGCAGAATATTAGAGAGAGATCGAGAGATTGAACGGATGTAAACTGAAGGCCGATTGCATCTATTTTGTAGTGTCTATTCGACACTTTGTCGCGCCCCGCGTAAGAGAAGGAGAGGGCCTACGCGGCCCGCGAGGCCAGCTAGGGTAGGCCCTAGCTTGTCCGACTCAAACCCTAGACCCAACACGTTGCTGCCACGTGGCAGCTCAGGGTGTCGCCCTGACTTTGAGTTGTCGCGGCTCGCGTAAGACAACACTATGGTCTTCGCCGCGAGCGATACCAGGATTTTGATTTTGATTTATTTTAATTTAATTATATAAAGGTATTCGGGACCGATTTTCGTATACGGGATATATTTTAAGACATATAAGGACATTTTTAAATATTTTATAGGTGTCGGAAAAATTTTGGAGGGTTGTTATACATTCTGATTCAAACTCTTTAGGTGTGAGAATATCCGTCCACACAACACCACAAATACGTTCTTTAAAATTGGTGGAATTGCATAGCCTAACACCAACCTATATATAACACGAAAACTCCATGCATAAATAAAAAAAAACAAAAGACAAAACTTAATTAAAAAAACAGTAACAAGGTACAAAACGCCATGTATTTTAAAACGCAGTGTATCCTAAAACGCCAAAGATAAAAAAAGCATAATAACCTTCAGAGAAAGTTTATGCATCACATGCCACATGCATAAGCGATGCCTCGTGTCAACAAATACAACAGAAATAGCCTTCTTCATTGCTGGATCTTGGTCAGTGAAAGCAACTTTTGGTTGAGAACCAACAGCTTTTACAAAAACTCTTAACAACCAAATATACGTATCAGCAGTTTTCAACGCCAACAATGCTGCACCAAATGTAACATTGCAGTGATGATTGTCTATACTAGTGAACAGTACAAACACCATAGAGTATCTGCAAATGAAAACGCCAAGAGAATTGGAACAATAATAAAACGCCATTGAATGTAAACTAATAAAACGCCATTGCATGTAAACTAATAAAACGCCATTGCATGTAAAATAATAAAACGCCATTGCATGTAAATTAATAAAACGCCAAAAACAGAAGAAGTTGAATTATAAAATATTACTTGTTGGAACGATACGTGGCGTCAAACGAAATCACATCACCAAACAGGTGGTAATTACGTTTGGCTTGATCGTCACACCAAAAAAGACCCTTCAAACGATTCTCTTCGTCTGTGATGTAATCATACGAGAAATTAGGCTGGGAATATTTTTTTTCATTCAAATGTTTCACAACCATATCGGCGTCATATTCCCCTATGAACAAGTTAATTTGCCTCTTATAGTTCTTAAATTCAACTTTGCTTGCACCCACGTCGTCAAAACTGCCAAAACAAGTCTTCATAACATTAAACGCCTTGACAGGACCCAAATTCAACTTAGACATGCTGTATATAACATGCTTCTGGAGCTGAGTGAGGTGTTGTTCAGTTGGAAGAAAATGCTTATCAGGACGTTCAACAAGTTCATGATTGTGCTCCTCGACAAACTTATACACCTTCCATGATCCAGCCTCAAAAAGTACACATAACAGTGCACCACAATCAGTCCTCTTTGAAAAGTTAGATCGCACTACTCGCTCCTTTTGATTGGGGTCCAATGTATCAACCTTCTTCTCCGTGTATAACCCAGATCTCGTACACAAGTAATACTTAATATGTAAGACACCTTTAGAGTTTGTCTTTGTAGTCCCTTTCCTGACTGAAAACCCACACTCCTTGGCATATTTAACATACATTGATTAACAATCATCAAGGCTTGAGAATACCATGTCCTTTGTGGTCTTTAATTCTTCACTGACGTCAGGAATGATAAATGGTAATCCAGTTTTGGGGCAAAGCCTTTGACTCGAGGAAGAGACTTCGTCTGAGAAAACACAGTGAGGAACAGAAAAATCAGAAAAACATAGTGATGTCTCGTAATAACATTATACATTAAAACACCATTAAATGAATAATAAACAAGACATAATAAACACATAATTTTAAAACAAGATGACAAAAAAGCCATGAGATGAATAATTAAAAACACTTAACAACATAAATAATTAACAAAATATAACATCATAATGAAAACGCCAAAATTAACAAAACTAATGTTTACACAAATTAACAAAATAGTAATAACTGATATTCACAAATACTATTAAATAAAATTCAAAACTAATCAAATAGATGAAAAACGCCAATGATCGTAAAAACATAAGAAATACACTAGAACGTAAATGACAATTAAAATTAATATTGAAAACTCCAATTGCAGTTCTTAATAATAGTTTAAATATCAATTAAAACGCGACTAAATTGCATAATTGAAATAACGCTATTGAAAATCATACAACACATTATAAAAATAATAATACAAAAAAAAAGCCATAGAACAATGATAAAAGAACAAAACGCCATATCTGTTGCATGATTTGCTGGAACGAAAAATAGAAAACGCCAACGAATTTTCTTTGTCGAACAGAATTCACGTTAAACGCCATAGATCTGAGAAAGCTTGCAAAGGAGGTAACCGCTAACAATAAATCTTTGGAGTTTTAATTTGAAAGAGATTTATAACGCGAATAAGGAGGGAACGTATAAAAGGACAATCGTACCCCCGCATAACAATTAGGGCCCCCTGCCACGTGTTGGGCCAGGATCCGTTCTCACACTTTTCACCGTTCTCTCCTGAACCCGTTTCTATATATATATATATATATATATATAGGGGATGGATCATGGGAAAACTAGTTTAAATAAGAAAACGAAAAACTAACTAAAAAAGCGTAAAAAACACACAATTTTTTTTCCTTAGAAGTCGTTATTTTTAATTTATAAAAAAATAAATTAAAAAAATTACTGCACATGTGCATCAATACGAAAAACCTAAATCCCATAACCCACCCCGAATATGAAAAAGTTTGAACCCGTAAGCAAATACAGATCAAACTTCTAAGAATAAAAGGTATAGATAAAAAGATGAGCCCATAGATGAGTATGGATTAAAAGAATGCAAAGTATGAGTGAAAGGTTGACATCTGTAGATAAACACATATCAAACTTATAAGAAATGAAACATAATAAAGAAGGGTAACATCTGTAGGCAAATACGGATCGAATATATATGAGTAATATGTAAGAATGAAAAGACGGGAATCCTTAAGTGATTATGAACAAAACATGTGAGAATAAAGGATCAGATTCATCAATGACTAAGAGTCGAGTAAGAACAAAGGAGGAAATGCATCCCTCTCCCCAACTAAGGTAAGTATAAACATAGTGGGTAAGCGGTAAAAATAGCATCGCTGGGTTAACCATATCGCTTGACTAACGAAATGTATATGTATGTGTAAGTGCCTGAACGAACACGTAAAGGATAAGTTATAGGTGATTGATAAAACAGAAATAAGAATGCATTAATAATTTGTCTTTCTAAAAATCCAAACGAAGTTGAGATTGTTAACTAGAAAGCAAGTAATGGTAAAATAACATGAAAGGTTTGGTTTATTAATCAAGCAAAACCATCAAAAGTTGTAGTAGTAAGAGAACATTAGTTGGGAAGAGTATTGAATAAAGTTACGGGATAGACACATTGTAACTTGACTCTTGAGAATTGAGGCGAATGACGGGTAAGACCCGAGCGAATGGCTTAAGTATTGATGAGAGGGGAAAGTTTTTGCAATAAATGCTAAAATTATGAAATGACGTTATGTAAGTATGTTCGAACTAAAAGTAAGTACAATGTGTACTCCAATATGTATAATCAATAAGTAGTAAGTGGCACTTTACTTTAAAAGGTCAAACTGCAAAAGTTCACAACATAATTAACTAAATGAAAGATTTATATGTAAGAATGGAATGTGTAATATGGTATAGTATGCATGTAGGGAAATTGTGAAAGGGTTATAGGTGAATAACCATCGAAAGGGATGAATATTTAAGTGAAATAAATTTCAATAAAATGAGCACAATGATCGTCGAGTGGTACTGTACCTGAATGATTATAACTATGAAAATTTTGATAGAATATACAAGATGGAAAGTACCGTTAGAAATACTAACCTTGATGTTGGGCTTGTTGGCCATGTTCATCTGAACAAGACGTTGTTGAAAGGATACACTTAGGTGGAAGCTTAACAAATGAATGGATACGATCAATCCAGGTATTGCATGACTCACAATGAATCGGGCTGATTCGGGTCGTAGGCCGTTGGATTAGACAATGAAATCAAGGTTAGTAAAATGTTTAGCTCGTGATGAAGAGTAAGAACTGGTCATTGGATGTTTATATTATGAGTATGATAATTTAATGACCCTTCAAATGAATACGAAAATATTTAGAAGGAATGTTAGTAATGTAATGTTGGGATTTGTTAATGGTGATCAAAATGAAATATCATAGATGATATATGAATAAAATGAAATAAATCGATTTATTTTGAGTAAGTAAAAACATGAATGTAATATGTTTAATTAGAAAGATAGAAAAAAGCCGTAAACTTAGGTCTATACGACTAATAGAGTGATGAATGAACCGCTAGTGATGAAGTGTGTTAGAAACTAGCGCTATGGAGTGAAAGCGACACTAATAAGAGTTCTGGATAGATTCCGAATTTTTTTATGTGATTATGAAAGGAATTAGAAGGTATGTTAAGGATAACATATCAGGAATGATTTATGGGTAAAAGTAGAAGTAATCGATTCACCATGATCGATAAATACATGAAAGTATTCTGCTTAAATTGTGAAGGTAGGGACAAAACGTACAATTATGTTTGTATGTGAATAAAACCTTTTATACAAACCACGAGTGCATTCTTGCTATTCGCCATTAACAACTATGGTATAAGCCATTCGAATATAGTAAAGTTACAATCTTGTCCATCAAATTTGATAGCGCACACCATTCCTTCCAGGCACTTTTAGATCGGACGACAGTCTTCGTCGGGACCCTTGTTAGTATGTCAAAAATGATCACTTTGACAGGTAAGTCAGGCATCGTGGGTAGGCTGCCTGTAAGTGAGCCTGCAAACGCAATTGATCCGTAGCGTTAAACAAATTTTGGGATACAGATACATGATACGCAAGGTGGCAAAACAGGTGTAAAATACAAGAGGTGGATGAAACCTGATAGGAAAATGGAAGTCAAATGACCTAAGTAACCTTAAATGTATTAGACGCCAAACAATTTTAACAATAGTCATAACCCGTTTGACCCACCAGGTATGTGCCTAAATGTTATGCCGACCCTATCAAGCCTAACTAACCTTAAACATCTTAGATGGTGAACAAATTTAAGACAAGTCACTAATTCTAACTACCAATCTAATGGATTGAAATTTAATGAAGTTAGGTTATACTATGTTAAACACATTTCATTAGTGCAAAATTGTCATTTCCAAATGATTTTATGACGTGTAAGACGCCAATAAGTTTAGGACGCATTTAAAAAAAAGATAAAAAATGAATATTTATATATAGTTGGTAAACTGAAGTTGGGAATACAGTACTGTTGTATAAACAAAATTTGAATAACTTATTAGACGTCAAATGATATAAAACATAGTCATAACCCATTTGACCTACCAGGTATGTGCCTAATGTTTTGCCGACCCTATTAGACGGTGAACAAATTTAAAACAAGTCACTAATTCTAACTACCAATCTAATGGATTGAAATTTAATGAAGTTAGGCAATACTATCTTAAACACGTTTCATTAGAGCAAAATTGTCATCTTAAACACATTTCATTAGAGCAAAATTGTCATTTCCAAATGATTTTAAGACGTGTAAGATGCCGATAAGTTTAAGATGCATTCTAAAAAATAAATAAGATAAAAAATTAATAGGATATTTATATAGTCACTGGATGCATTTGAACACTAGTTTGTATCTGAACCAAAAAGTACGGTTCAAACAGGTCACTTTCGAATTATGGGGTAATTCACATATTCATCCCACGTGTTTTCATTAAAACTTGGTTGGGAACCGAATAACCTCATTTGAACACTGGTTTGTATCCAAACCAAAGAGTATGGTTCAAACGGGTCACTTTCGAACTGTTAACTAAAAAATATGAGCGTGTAAATACAGTATCTGTTTAAATACAACATTTAGAGTTTCTACATATTAAAACATTCAAACAAATACCGAAATAGGACATAATTCGCACAAGATTGTTTTGAACAGCTTTCATATAAGTATAGTTTCATCTACAAATGAAAACAGAAACAGTACCTTCGGTCCAGCAATGCAACCCAGCTGCGCAATGGCACACGCCAGTGACAACATGCCAGAGTCGATGGCTACAGTTATGATATGTCCACTTACAGTCCAAACAGTCCCTAAAATCCAAAAAAAAGAAATAAGAAACCCCCTGCAACTGTGACATTTAACTTTGACTAAAAAAGTCAACATAGAGGATAAAAATATACCGGTTCTTTTAAAACGACTGTTGTCATCAAAGCACTTCGACAAAGCAAATCCCCCGGCAAGCACGAACGCTTTTTCGTGCTTCCCGGCAGCGTTCACCACATCATAAAGTAAGTAACAAGAGTTCTTTTTTTAAAAGAATATGGATATAACTATTAGAAAAATGAAAAATAGAAACATACCAGGGTCTACAATTAGAAACAATCCCATTGACGCTTTCGGGTGGTTTATACTTCTGAATTGCAGGCACTTTTCTCTTCAGTAGCCTGTTGTAACGCCCTGCGTTCCGAAACTTTTATCTTTTGGCAAGTCTCATCCCTGTAATACTTAATGATACTTATTTGAGTCTTAATCATGATAGACTATGTGAAACTTTTATCCTAAGTGAGATTTTTACTCTATGATGCTTTTGTGATACTTTGAAACTCGACTCTTGAAACTTGACACTTGTTAAACTTTGATATTTATTGAACGAGAAACTTGATGCTTATTAAACGAGAAACTTGATACTTAGTGGAACGAGAAGCTTGATACTTATTGAACAAGAAACTTTGATTCTTTATTGAACGAGAGACTTCGATACTTTGATACTAGATACTTATTAGACGTGAAACTTGTCACACCCCTTTCTTAGGCGGAAGCACGAGGTGTGATTATGAAAGGTTCTCTTGCATACGAATGATAAACATACTACATGCTCGTAAAAAATAACTTCAAAAACCAATAACATTACGTAACTGAAAACATAGGTTGAGTGTTTACATCACAAGACAGCATAAGACTTTGTTTGAAAAGTTTACAACATTATTCAAAGATAAACATAAACAACATCCAGAGCAAGAGTATGACCGCGCACATACATGTGAGTTTTTGGAAAATAGTCAACATAATGTTGGTGTGAATTCATGCAGTTTTTGTATTGAACGTTTGTATACTTTGTATGAAAAACATGGTATGTAATTTGTATAAATCAAGTATTTCTGTATGTATCGAGATTGTTAATGGGTTGCAAGGCCATTAACATGTGACACGACATAGGAAGCATCCAAACCATAGGCATTTTTCTAGTTGTCGATTCACGCCTGAGACACAAAAGCACTACTTGGTACTAGTTTTCACCAAGAATGTGGCTGCCCGAAAACCCATTAGATCTAACCTTTTGTTCTGCGGTCTAGGTATATTGTTGATTAATGGTGCTTCTGGTACCCTATTCGTGACACGATTTAAAGTATCATTCCTTAGTCTTTGTATCCAGCATACCATAACACATGTATTTTCCCCAAGTTTAAAAAGTATGTAAAAGATTAAAAGTGGGGACATGAACTCACTTTTTTTGTAAACATTTAGTAACATGTACTTCACCCCCGAAGTTATAAAACTGAAAACAGTTAAAAGAAAAGGGGGAGCATGAACTCACTACTTTGCGTTTCTTGCGCCGTAAACTTCACCGGGTTTGCTTATATAGCGTCGTGACCTATATGTGTTTTATTAATGTTAGTCACTAGACTTGTATCGCACAAGTACAAGTCACCATCTTTCATGTATGTATTCTTAGTTGTTAAAAATAACTTATATTTTTAACTATGTATCTTACTTATATTATTTTCTCAAAAATAAATATAAGTATCTTGTATTTTTCACCTGAATTATGTATTTTGTCCAAAACTTCATTTCATG
This sequence comes from Helianthus tuberosus, assembly GCA_030545235.1. Lineage (NCBI taxonomy): Eukaryota > Viridiplantae > Streptophyta > Magnoliopsida > Asterales > Asteraceae > Helianthus > Helianthus tuberosus. Next base: position 179,380,730 of record CM060368.1, read on the forward strand.
TTCATAACTTGTCCAAGTTATATAATCTATCAAGTAATATATTTTCATAAATATATTCTCTTGTATTTGTCTATGCATGTTGTATGTGTATTTTGTATTTTTCACTCCTCAGGAGTATTTAGTGTATTTTTAAGTCCTAATACACTATTACACACATTACATATTACATACACTTAGCACAAAATTTGGTGAGCAATAAATACATATATTTTCCCTCAAAAATATACATACTTAATATCAATTTTTATCTCGAAGAAATCATCATTTCTTATCTTGAAGTTTACATAAAAATTAGGGAAACCTTGTTAAATATTTTTAGGTAAACTTTGGGGAATAAGTTTCATCAAAACTTATATTTTTCTAAGTGTCAAAATTCTATAGAGATTTTGACATAGTTTCCCCTAAAAATGGAGGTTTCCCATGTTTTCAAAACATGTGTTTATTTTCTTTTAAAATCATCACAAACAATCATCAACTCATTCAACACTTGCCGAGTGTCAAAATCAAGTAAATTATACTACATCATGAACTTGAAGTTTTTGTAAAAACTTGTAGTAACTTACCATGTTATTTAGTAGGTTTAGTTACACTTAAAAACATGGTTATTTGTTTGTAAATCACTTTATTCAAAGGTTTAGTCATTTACAACTTGTAAGATGATTTTTCTAAAAATATTTCTTTTGTATTTTTCTTGTTACAATCATGTTCCTAGTCTTGTCTAAACATTAGAAATATGATTAGTTTACTTAGAAACCATGACTTGTAAATCTTATAAATAAACTTGGTTTCTTGAGAAAATTATTTTTGTAATCATCTATTTACAAGATTTGTATTTTGTTTAAATCATTTTTACATATGAAAATCAATTTCATCATTCAAGTTCATGAAGACATAAAGCATGATGATCTTGGTCTTTCACAAGATTACCACTTTAACTTACTAGATCATGTGTTTAATCACAATCTAGTAGGTTTCTTATAATGTCTAACATCACTAACACAAATCATCACTCATCAAGAAGCAAATCATCATCATTTACATGTATTCTTATGTATTTAAGCTTATGTTAAAGTATCATGATCATGTTCTTTTGTGTTCATCAAGTTTATCATTGTTCATCATCTTTTAACCAACTAAATATGAAATAACAAAGGGTTATGAGAGTCTTACAACTAGCACAAGGCTAGGGAAGAACACTTAATGTTGAAGATGATAAATAGGTTGGATAAAAGCAATGGAAGAAGGTCCTTCAAGATTCACAAGCTCTAAACCTCCTTAAACACCTTCTAGTACCTTGTGAAGAACTTGAGATTGCATGAAAGTGGAATGAAGGTGGTGGTGATGTGGGTGGTGGCTCGTGGCCGTGGGTAAGTGAGAGAGGAAGAAGAAGAGTGGTGTGGTGATGTGTGTGTGAGAATGAGAGTTTAGGCTATCTTATAGTACATTCAAGATCTTCCATATATCTTTTGAGATCTTACAATATCTAAATCAAATCCAAATGAATCTAAGCAAGATCAAGAGATATCTTGTAGGATTTTGGAAAATCTTGGTGGTGGGGCCTCTCATAACCGTCCACAATATAGGGGGGGTAAAGTGTAAGTTTCAATCACCAATTATAAAATCAAGTTAGGTTTCAAGTGTCTTGATTAGGGACATGATGTATTATTATGTTATAAGGGGTGTTATGGTGTTTGGGGATCATAACTAGCCCAGAAACATTAAAACAATGCTTCTAGTAATATTTTGATGTTTCAGGTAATGTCCGGTTATTCGGTTAGATACTGGTTCGTTAAAGTGCTAAATTGCACCGTTTAGTGTCCTTTAAGTACCCTTTTGTGACGCTTTTAATTCCCGACACTTAGGAAAGCATTCTGGAAAATAAAACATGAATTCTGCATGATATTTATGTGTTAAAAAGCTAATTGTAGCTGATTTGTGCAGAATTCTGCATTTAAAGTGTGTTTCAGGTGCTTTTTAGTGCATATTCTAGCTTCCAGAAAGTCTATATGTTAACCCTTGTATCCATAATTGGGTTTTAATGTATTTTAGACTTTTGGACCTACACCTAGGCCCCAATTCTATTGTCTGACTGCTTTCTGCAGAATTGTTGACACAATGTGTCTTACCGGTGAGTTTACTAGTATTTCTGACGCAACGCTATCATTAATGCATAAAGCAATATTTGTAGTATAAAACGTGCATGAATTCACAAGTATAGAATGTAATCAAACAATGTTGACATTTATGCACATAACTGCAGTTATCAAGTATTAATTAAATTGTACGGAAATTACCGGTTTTGTGCCAGTTGTCACAGTCTCCCCCCGTTAAAAGAATTTCGTCCCGAAATTCAGGCTGATCTATCTCCCGCAGGAGTTTTCTTGAACAGGTGGGGGTACTTTTCTTTAAACTGTTCTTCACGTTCCCACGTGTACTCGGGTCCGTGCTTAGAGTTCCAACGTACATTGACAAGTTTGACACTGCTCCTTCGGGTTTTATTGACTTTCCAGTCTGTAACCTCAACGGGTTGTTCTGTAAATCAGAGGGTGTCGTCAATATGCACTTCATCCGCAGGGATGATCACTGTTTCTTGGGTTGGACTCTTCTTGAGGTTGGATACATGAAGCGTATCATGTACTCCATTAAGTTCTTCCGGTAATTCCAACTTGTATGCCACGGTACCAATTCTTTCTAAGATCTTGAATGGTCCGATGTATCGTGGATTCAGCTTTCCACGTTTTCCGAATCTTACTACGCCCTTCCAAGGTGAGACCTTTAACAAAACTTTGTTTCCCACCTCGAATTCTAATGGTTTTCGTCTTTGATCAACGTAGTTCTTTTGTCGATCTCGAGCCACCTTATAGGTCAAAATTAACAAAACTCTCGGATCTGCATGATTTTTTCGGTTGTCTCTTGCACAAGTTCAGGACCAACCATACGTTTGTCTCCAGCGTCTGCCCTACATAATGGCGAGCGGCATTTGCGGCCATACAAAGCTTCGAACGGTGCGGCTTTTATGCTCGTATGATAACTGTTATTGAAGGAAAACTCAACTAGAGGTAGATGAGTATCCCAGCTGCCGCCTAGGTCCATAACACATGCGCGAAGCATATCTTCTAGCGCTTGTATGGTCCGTTCGCTCTGGCCGTCTGTTTGTGGATGGAAGGCTGTGCTTAGATCTAGTTGAGATCCAAAGGCTTCCTGAAAGGATTTCCAGATCCTTGAGACAAAACGTCCATCCCTGTCTGAAATAATTGAGATAGACACTCCATGACGTGCCATGATTTCTTTTAAGTACAGCTCAGCAAGCTTTCCAGTGCTATCCTTCTCTCGGATCGGTAGGAAATGCGCAGATTTTATTAATCGGTCAACTATCACCCATATCATATCATGCCCTCTCGGGGTCCTGGGTAATTTCGTTATGAAGTCCATCGAGATTTGCTCCCACTTCCACATGGGTATCTCTGGTTGTTGCAGTAGGCCAGACGGTTTCTGATATTCAGCCTTAACCTTGGCACAGGTTAGGCACTTTCCAACATATATAGCAACATCACTTTTAAGCCTCGGCCACCAATAGTAGTCCTTCAAGTCTTGATACATTTTGTCCGATCCTGGATGGATCGAGTATCTCGACTTGTGAGCTTCATTAAGGATGACTTCTCGAATATCTCCATAGAGCGGAACCCAAATACGCCCCTTAAAGTACAAGGTTCCCTCTTTGTTTGGTACCAAATTCTTCAGCATACCTCAGAGGTATTCAGCTCTACGATTCTCCATCTTAAGGGCTTCTTGTTGTGCGTCACGAATGCGTGCAGTGAGGTTTGTTCGAATCGTCATTTCCAATGCTCGAACCCTTAGGGTCTTAACTCTTTCTTTTCGGCTTAATGCGTCTGCTACGACGTTTGCCTTTCCAGGATGGTACTTAATCTCACAGTCATAATCATTCAGCAATTCAACCCATCGTCGTTGACGCATGTTTAATTCCTTCTGATCAAATATGTGTTGTAGGCTTTTGTGATCTGTGAAGATTGTACATCGAGTACCATATAAATAATGTCGCCAGATCTTCAAGGCGAATACCACTGCACCTAGCTATAGGTCGTGAGTGGTATAGTTCCTTTCATTCACCTTCAACTGTCTTGAAGCGTAAGCGATGACTTTTTGGCGTTGCATAAGCACGCAACCCAACCCTTGACGCGAAGCGTCGCAGTATACCACGAAGTCTTTAGTTCCTTCGGGTAAGGATAGTATTGGTGCATCGCATAGCTTATTTTTGAGCAGTTGGAAGGCTTCTTCCTGCTTATCCCCCCAGTCGTACTTCTTGTCTTTCTGCGTAAGGGTTGTCAGCGGTTGAGCTATTTTGGAGAAATTCTCAATAAACCGTCGGTAATAGCCCGCTAAGCCCAAAAATTGTCAAACTTTAGTTGGGGTATTGGGAGCTTCCCAATTCTTTATTGCTTCAATCTTGGATGTGTCCACATGAATGCCCTTCTCATTCACAACGTGACCAAGAAACTGTACTTTGTGAATCCAAAATTCGCACTTGGAGAATTTTGCATAAAGTTTCTCTTTCTTCAGTAGTTCAAAAATGGTTCTGAGATGTTGCTCGTGCTCTTCTCTTGTTTGTGAGTAAATCAGGATATCATCGATAAATACAATCATGAATTTATCGAGATATGGTTTACACACGCGGTTCATCAGATCCATAAATACTGCTGGCGTGTTCGTCAGTCCGAATGGCATCACAAGGAACTCGTAATGCCCATAGCGTGTTCTAAATGCAGTCTTTGGTACGCTTTCCTCTTGGATTCTTAACTGATGGTATCCAGATCGAAGGTCGATGTTGGAATAGTAGCTCGATCCTTGCAATTGATCAAATAAGTCATCAATCCTCGGTAGTGGGTACCGATTCTTGATAGTGAGCTTATTCAGTTCTCTGTAATCGATACACATCTGCAGTGTTCCATCCTTCTTCTTCACGAACAATACTGGAGCTCCCCAAGGTGAGAAGCTTGGCCTTATGAATCCTTTATCCAACAACTCCTGGAGTTGTGTAGATAATTCTTGCATCTCGGATGGTGCAAGCTGATAGGGCGCCTTGGCTACAGGAGCGGCTCCTGGAACCAAGTCTATATGAAATTCGAATTGTCGTTGCGGAGGTAGTCCTGGCAGATCTTCGTGAAAAACATCAGGGAATTCCTTTACCACAGGAATGTCTTCGAGTTTCGGCTCCTCAGCCTTCTTGTCACAACGTGCGCTAGGAAAGCAACATATCCTTTCCTTAAGCACTTCTGTGCCTTCATACAACTGATGATTCACAGAGGCGCGTCTCGTTTTTCTCCATGCATGATGAGAGTTTCATCATTCGTCAGAGGGATGCGAATGATTTTCTCGTGACAAATAACTTCAGCCTTGTTCTTGGAAAACCAGTCCATTCCGACCACTACATCGAAGCTACCTAATTGAATAGGTAAAAGGTCGATGCTAAATCTTTGCCCACCAAGTTCTAATGTGTAACCCCTAACAACTTCACCCGATTCAACATTTTTACCATTGGCTAGTTCTATGGAATAAGGAATACTTAATCTACTAGATTCTATTCCAAGCATACGTTTAACTCCCTGTCAAGAAAGGTAATGAACTATGATTCAAACCTTAATACCTCGATCCTATAAGATCTTGGCCTATAAATTGAAAATGTCCATGTGACTTGGCCTTTTGTGCCATTATTATATTTGTTTATAACTAAGGGTTATTAATGAAAAATCCTGAATGAAATACTTAATAAAATTAGCCAATATGGTTCTTGAATACCATGGTTAATAGATTAATAAAATGACAAATCTATTATAAACTTCTAAGAAGTCATTGTCATCATTTTATGTAGTAATCAGACTACATGGCAGAGTCTGAAGAAGTTAACAGTCATCCAAGGGAGAATCGTGATACTACTAGGATCAACGTAACTGGTGCGGAACTTCAAGCATTGATTGATAATGCTGTTACCAAGGCCATAGATAGGCAGTTTAATGAGTCAAGTGCTACTCGAAGCAAGACCTCATATGTACCCCATTCTAAACCTAAGACTCACTCTAAGGCTCCTAGTAAGCCGCCTTCTAAACATAAAAGATCAAGGAGAGATGGCGATCATCACTCCTCAAATCAGCATAGTGTTCCGTCGAAGAAGATTGAGCTCAAATGAGAACCACGTGGTAAGTTCTGTAAATATAAGTATTTCGTCTCCTGCAAGCCTAGAGACTTCACAGGGGAGAAAGGAGCCGTCGATTGTATGACTTGGCTCGATGAAATGGACACGGTGGTTGATATCAGTGGTTGCGCTGATAGGGACGTTGTGAAGTTTGTATCTCAGTCATTTAAGGGAGAAGCGCTAGCTTGGTGGAGGTCTCTGATCCAAGCTACTGGAAAAGTCCATTTGTATGGCATGTCTTGGGAGCAGTTCGTTACTCTCATCAAAGAAAATTACTGCCCTCAACATGAAGTTGAGAAGATCGAGACCGAATTCCTGACATTGGTGATGAAGAATTTAGACTGTCAGGCATACCTTACGAGTTTTAATACCATGTCTCAATTGGTTCCATATTTGGTGACACCGGAACCAAAACGGATTGCCCGTTTCATTGGGGGTTTAGCCCCGGAGATCAAAGCCAGTGTGAAGGCATCTCGACCGACTACCTTTAGATCTGTAGCCGATCTGGCACTATCGCTTACCCTAGATGTGGTCAGGCAGAGATCGCTTAGGCATTCTGACGTTGAGAAGAGAAAACGTGAGAATGATAACTCACACCGTTCAGGCAAGAAGCACAAAGGGAACTTTAATCACAAGAAGAATTCCGGGTTTAGAAAGGATGATCAGCAGTCGGGCGAGAAGCCCAAATGCAAAACCTGTAAGAAGCACCATTTGGGGAGGTGCAGATACGAGTCAAAATCCTAATCACAGCCAAGGGTTTGTGGGATTTGTAAGTCAAGTGAGCACAAGACGATAGAGTGCAAGAAGATAAAGGATGCAACATGCTATAACTGTAACGAGAAGGGGCACATCAAGTCCAACTGCCCTAAGTTTGCCAAAAAGCCTGAAGAAGCCAAAAAGACCAATGCTAGGGTCTTTCGAATGGATGCACGAGAAGCCGTTCAGGATGATAATGTGATCACAGGTACCTTTCTCATCAATGATGTTTATGCAAGAGTGTTATTTGATTCGGGTGCGGATAAGTCATTTGTAGATGATAAGTTTTGTAAGTTGTTGAATTTACCTGTTAAAACCCTAAGCGTGAAATATGAAGTAGAGTTGGCCGATGGTACCTTAGAAACTGCCTCAACTGTGCTAGATGGATGTTTTATATCCATTAGGAACCACTCCTTCCCGTTATCCTTACTTCCTTTGAAATTAGCTGGTTTCGACATAGTAATAGGCATGGATTGGTTATCCCATAACCAAGCCCAGATTGTTTGTGACAAGAAACAAGTGGTGATCAAGACTCCGTATGGTGAGCCACTTACCATACAAGGAGATACTCAGTATGGGTTGCCTAAGCAAGTGTCTGTGCTTAAGGCGTCAAGGTGTATGAAGAAGGGTTGTGTCATTTATATGGAACAGGTGACTATTGATGAGCCAAAGCCTATGATTGAAGACATCCCTATCATTTCTGAATACCCTAATGTATTTCCTGAAGAACTACCTGGTTTACCCCCAGATAGGAAAGTGGAGTTTAGAATTGACATTATACCTGGAGCAGCACCTGTTGCAAGAGCACCTTATCGGTTAGCCCCAACTGAGATGAAAGAGTTAAGAACTCAGTTGGATGACTTGTTGGCAAAAGGATTTATTAGACCTAGCTCATCTCCTTGGGGAGCACCTATTCTGTTTGTTAAGAAGAAAGATGGATCAATGCGGTTGTGCATTAATTATCGTGAGCTAAACAAGGTTACAATCAAGAACAGATATCCATTGCCCAAGATCGACGATCTGTTCGATCAACTGCAAGGAGCAAGTTACTTCTCCAAGATTGACTTAAGGTCAGGCTATCATCAGCTGAAGGTTAGAGATGAAGATGTGCACAAAACTGCATTTAGAACTCGCTATGGTCACTACGAGTTCTTAGTAATGCCGTTCGGGCTCACTAATACACCAGCAGCGTTCATGGACCTCATGAATCACGTTTGCAAACCCTACTTGGACAAGTTTGTCATCGTCTTCATTGATGACATCCTCATTTATTCAAAGAATCAAGCTGATCATGAGAAGCATCTTCGGTGTATTCTTAAACTTCTTCAGCAAGAGAAGCTTTATGCTAAGTTCTCTAAATGCGAGTTTTGGCTTCGTGAAGTCCAATTCCTTGGACATATGGTTAGTGAGCATGGTATCCAGGTGGATCCCGCTAAGATTGAAGCTATCATGAATTGGCAAGAGCCGAAGATGCCCACAGAGATTCGCAGCTTCTTAGGTCTGGCAGGATATTACAGACGTTTTATTGAGAATTTCTCAAGGATTGCAGCACCCCTAACTTCGTTGACTAGAAAGAATATTAAGTTTGATTGGGGTCCTAAGCAACAAGAATCCTTCAATATTCTTAAACAGAAGTTAAGCAATGCTCCTGTGTTGACATTGCCTGAAGGAATGGAAGAATTTGTGGTTTACTGCGACGCATCGCACACTGGCATGGGATGTGTGCTAATGCAGAAGGGTAAAGTTATTGCATATGCTTCCCGACAACTAAAAGTGCACGAGAAGAATTACACCACCCACGATTTGGAGTTGGGTGCCGTTGTGTTTGCACTAAAACTTTGGAGGCATTACTTATATGGTACTAAGTGTGTGATCTATTCTGATCACAAGAGCCTTCAACATCTGTTTAATCAGAAGGATCTGAACATGAGGCAGCAACGATGGATGGATACTTTGAATGACTATGATTGTGAAATCCGATACCATCCAGGCAAGGCGAATGTGGTCGCCGATGCCTTAAGTAGGAAGGAATGGGTTAAGCCCATTAGAATCAATGCCAAGAGCATTGAATTAAAGAACAGTTTGAATGAAAGGTTGTTGGCCACTCAGAAGGAAGCCGTATTAGAAGCTAACTATCCAAATGAAAAGTTGGGAGTAACTGCTGAACAGTTATCATATGGCAAGGATGGAATCCTAAGATTGAATGGACGAATATGGGTTCCGATCTATGGAGGACTTCTGGATGTTATCCTCCAAGAAGCCCACAGTTCTAAGTATCCCGTTCATCCTGGAAGTGACAAGATGTACCAGGATTTGAAGGCAAATTATTGGTGGATAGGCTTGAAGAAGTCTATAGCTACTTATGTAGCCAAATGTTTGACGTGCGCACAAGTTAAAGCTGAACACCAGAAGCCGTCAAGTCTGCTACAACAGCCTGAACTTCCCACCTGGAAGTGGGAGATGGTGACTATGGATTTTATCACCAAGTTACCAAAGACGAAGAGAGGAAATGATACTATTTGGGTTATAGTGGATTGACTGACTAAGTCAGCCCACTTCTTACCTATTAAGGAAACACACAGCTCAGATAAGTTAGCTCAGCTGTACGTGGATGAGATTGTATCTCTCCACGGAGTGCCAGTGTCTATCATCTCTGATAGGGATACGAGGTATACATCGCATTTCTGGAAAAGCTTTCAACAATCCCTAGGCACTCGATTAAATTTCAGCACTGCATATCATCCTCAGACAGATTGTCAAAGGGAACGTACTATTCAGACACTTGAAGATATGCTACGAGCTTGTGTTATTGATCTGGGTGGAAGTTGGGATGATCATCTTCCATTGATCGAATTTTCATATAACAATAGCTATCATTCCAGTATTCAAGCTGCACCTTTTGAAGCTCTGTATGGAAGAAAGTGCAGAACGCCCGTTTGTTGGGCAGAAGTTGGAGATGTCCAACTGACAGGACCTGATATAGTCCTGGAGATGACAGATAAGATTGTACAGATACGGGATCGTCTCAAAGCTGCCAGGGATAGGCAGAAAAGCTACGCAGATAAAAGCCGTAAACCTCTAAAGTTCGAGGTTGGTGACAAAGTGTTACTGAAAGTATCACCCTGGAAAGGGGTAATGCGATTTGGAAATAAAGGAAAGTTAAGCCCAAGGTATATAGGACCATTCGAGATCATCGAATGTGTCGGAACAGTGGCTTATAAGTTAAATTTGCTTGAAGAGCTCAGTGGTATTCATAATGTATTCCACATCTGCAATCTGAAGAAATGTCTAGCTGATGAAACACTAGTCATACCCCATACGGATGTGCACATAGATGAGAGCTTGAAATTTGTGGAAAAACCTTTGTCGATCGAGGATCGACAGGTTAAGAAACTTCGGAAGAAGCATGTACCGATTGTAAAGGTTAAATGGGATGCCCGTAGAGGTCCCGAGTATACGTGGGAGGTAGAGTCCACAATGAAAGAGAAGTACCCTCATTTATTTCAGTAAATCTCAAGGTCGAGATTTCTTTTAAGGGGGTGAGGATGTAACACCTCGTAAAATCATGTCCAATATAGTATCGACACGTGTCATGGACTTTAAACGTGTAACAGATTGATTATGAGGGACTAAAGTTGACAAATGAAGAAAGTATATGTATATAAGAATAAAAAGTGTCAACATTTGATAATTTTTCCTTTCAACAACCTTACACGATGTTTATACCCTTAAACGAATGAATCATGAAGCGTGTGAAACCGTTTGTGGAAGAAAGTGAAAGTTTACAAGACACCAGGGTTAAATGTGTCAACATGTTTAAGTTATACCTCTGAGTGACCTTTTATCGAACCTAGAGCCTTGTAACGATTAATTATACTCCCAAGAATAAGTGGTAAAAATTTCACAAGGTTTAGATATTGTATGAGAAAGATACGCTAACTTTCGTAATTAAGGGGTTAAAAGCGTCAACGAGGCAAAACTTGTGTTTTCGGTTATCGTTTAACAAAACCGGACCTAACGATGTTTGGTTATATCTCATGGATCATAGAAATATAAATTTCATGGGTTAAAAGTGCTTAAAATGGAAGAAATTACGCTTTAGAAGGTCCAGGGGGTGAAAATGTCATTTGTTGAAACTTGTTTGCTGGTCCCCTACCCCCTGGCGCTGCGCCACAACCTGAGGCACTTCTCCGTCGCACGACGCGATGGACTGCCAGCTCAGAAAAAAAGTCTTTTTAACGTGGCAGCTTGCATGTTTGCTAAATTCCGCGAGTTTGTGTAACACCACGTAAAAACGTGTCCAATTATGTATAGACACGTGTCCTAAACTCTAAACATGTGAAAGATTGAGTTTGAAGGACCAAAGTTATCGAACAGTGAAACTATGAAACCACAAGGACTAAAAGTGTCAACATGACAAACTTGTGCCTCTGAATGACCATCCATGGTGAATATATTCTTAAACGAGTGAATGAATTGATATGAGAAGCCGGTTATGAAAATAATCGAAAGATTATTAATTATAAGAGTTAAACGTGTCAACATGTCGATTCTGACCTCTGAGTGACCTTTTAATGAAACCGAGGCTTCAAAACATTCAAATATACTCTTAAGAATAAGTGGTATGAATTTCACGAGGTTTCGATATCGTTAAGCATGTTTTCAAGACTTTGGGCCAAAAGTGTCAACTTGATGAAACTTACTTTCATAGTGATGTTTAACGAACCCGAGCCTAACAAGGTTTGCTTATACATCCTTGGGCATCAAGAAATAAACTACAAGGGTCCCTATTGTCAAAAATGAAGATAAAAAGGGGTTTAAACGAGCAGGGACTGAATCTGCCAGCTTTTAAACTTGTTTTCCCGGTTTAACATGTCCACGCGGCCCGTGTAAGACACCCTTAAGTCTTACGCGGCCCGCCTCAGAACGCCCAGATCAGACAAATACCTGCAGGTGCGGGTTTGGCCTGTTACACCGCCTTAGTCTAGGTTATATCGACCTAGGGAGCTGTAAGTCGGTTTAATTCAGTAGCTTGGACACCTGGGTCGATCTCAGAGCCTCCTATTACACCTGGAAATGATCAAGCATCATGGAATTTGGCTATATAAGAAAACTAGTTCTTGTGTTTTGAAACACATTTGCAACATTCACTTGTGGGACTTGTTCTGGAGCTTCCATTAGTAAGAAGAGGATAATCAAGTGTAGAAAAGTTTGCTAGGACCTTAAGTAAGCTTCTAATTACCTGTTTAGTTGTTTAATTTAGTTTAATTACTCTAAAGTCAAACTTATCGTAAAATTAGTTTGACTTTTGTTTTAATTACATGTGGCTTAACCACTGATCAAATTGAAAGTGGTTATAAGACCACATTAGTGTAGGTGATTAACCCTTAAAAGAGCACCTCCTAATTATCTCGTTTGACTGGTCAATTGTCGGGTCAAAGTAGTTTGACAAAAAGTCAAACTGGACAGAATGTTTGCAAATGATTAAAATTAATAAACCAGAGGTTCTAAATTATATTTTAACATTCTAATGACTTGGTAATTAATATTAAAACATGTTTTATCATTCCTAACCCGATAATTAATAGTCTAAGGTCAGTTTATAACCGAAAGTCGCAAAAGCTTAACTTTTGCTTTGACTTTCAGTTCTGACCCGTTCAAGCTTAATTCTTCCATGTTTTAAGCTTCCATTAGGACCACATTACTTAGTAGTATAACCTCCTGGAGTTATATTGCATGGTACTTAGTGGGTTGAATTATATGCACTTGATCGTAATTATGCTTAATAATGCCATAAACGCCCTTTTTACATACAACTGAGATTTTTAACAATATGATTGGACTTATACATTTGCTACTGATATTTAGACATGTCCTAAAGATTTGACATCAATGTGTGGTCTAGAATTAAAGTTATGCTCAATAGCGTAATTAAGGAACTTTTTAGTAATTAAATGGCGTAATTAGTATGAAGCCTATCTAAACCCGATTTTTGATACTAAACTTTCTACCTACTGATGTAAAATAATATTTTGGGAATTTTGAAGATTTTTTAATTATTTTTAGGCTGGGCATAACATAGGTTTAAAGCTTGATTTCGGTAAATGTCGGTTTTACCCTTTTCATGTATAAAATGAGTTTTACATAACTTTTTAGTGTCAAACCTTTTGCTACTGATTTCATTTGATAAATAAAGTATTTTGAACTTTATAAACTGATCAAGAACTCAGATTTACTATTTTAAACCGAATACCCCTTTAAACCGACTTTTAAGCGTTTTTAGTACATAGTATGGGTCAAAACTATATTTCACATATAAAAATTATTACCCACTGATGTTTTAAGTTAATTTATATAATTATACAGTAAACTAAAGTTTATAAACTCAGAAGTTTATTTTGACCTTTAAGGCCTATGAAAAATTACCAAAATGCCCTACGGGACATAGTTTGGCCATAAAAGATAATTTTCACATATATAAAGTATCCTACTGTTATAACTTATGAAAATACATATTTTTACTAATATTATCAGATCTGAAACTCAGTTGCATAATTAAATTCTTTTATGGGCATTAAAATTACCAAAATGCCCTTATGGGACTTATTTTGGTTTAAATTACTTTTTGGGCATATATGTTAACATCTTACTGATGTATTAACATAATTTGAGCATAATAATGATTAAGACCTGTATATAATTTATTTGGTTACCCGTTACGCGTTTACGCGTTCGGATCGGCTTATGTGACTAGTTTACATAAAATAGTCGAAACGGGTCAAACCTTTTTCATTCAATCCTCAAAATCCAGAATGTATTTAGTTTACCCACATTATACAAGTATCCAAGCTTGTCGGGTCTAAATCACATTCTATTCCGGTCTCCGTTTAATCGAGCGCTTAGAACCGTAAGGTTTCTTTCTAGCTAGCCGGTCTAAGTCCTTGACTAAATTAAAGACCCGATAGCATCCTAATAGGTTAATAAACCTTCTATACAGATTAAATAGCTTCCGGTAGAAGGTGCCTTCGAAAAGCTTTAAGATTTTTACTGCTAGCATCAGGTAAATACTTTTAACTTATTTTCCCTTATACGGGCTTGGGATATGGTATTATAATAATACCACTTGGTCGGGTATGAAATCATTTAATCGGATTGTGATTAATAAATTTGCATAACCCGTTTTAATATGTCTTGTTTGATAACATAAACATTGGGGGTTAATCTGACCGTGTCCTGGATATCCTCGGCTCATTTAATGTAAAATGGCCACGACCTATGCACGGGGTGTAGGCATACACCTGACAGATGCAAATGCTAAAATAATATATATAAACCCACATGTTGGGGATAACTCCTTTGTGGGTTCTATAAGTGGTGAGTCGGTTAATCACGACCGGCTTCCAACCGGCCCCAATTGTAAGACAAACATGTAAATCTGTATACAAGATTATATTAAATAATTGTCCCAAGTTATTAAAAGATTTATGCCATGTGCACCTAAATCAATTTTCTTAAATATTTTCAAAAGAGTCAGTTAATTGTATTTACCAGTGTAAACTGACGTATTTTCTTAAAGACTGATTGACAGGTACCTCTCGAAATAGGCTGGAGCTATAGGGTATCAATAGAGGATCTTGCAAATCCATAAGATGTCTGCAGTCTGTCATTTTTGTTTCTTTGTACATTTATGATCCGCCTGTGGATCTTATTACATTCCAGTCTGTATATTCATAAACTCGAACACTCAGACAATATGGTTTGTAATAGTTTATTCCCCAAGACTTCCGCTGTGCTATTATATTGTGTGTATTGACTATGATGATATCAACTACGTCACGATACTCCCCGCCGGGCCCACCGGTCATATGTGGAAATATCGGTGTGTGACAGGTTGGTATCAGAGCCAACATTGAGTGAATTAAACACTAACCTTTTGTGTTTAATCTCAATGACACAATAAGCACATTCCTTAGACTCTCGAGTCTGGGCAAATGACCTAGGATTTTACTCTTAACCTTCCTTTTATTGTTTTATTATATTTACTTGTTTTGACAGGAAAATGCCACCAAGACTAAGAGGACGAGGCAAGGGACCCATGCGTGGAGGACCCTCTAGTAGCTCCGGACCCTCTCACAGGCGTACACCATCTGACTCGCTTTCCGGCTCCGACTCCAAGGATTTGAGTCATAGCTTTCAACCAGCAAGACATTCTGTCTCGCTGGGGTCCTCACCATCAGACCCTCCTTATTTTGGGATGCCCATTCCGATCGAACCCCATCATTCTCCTCTTTCGTTGGGAACTCATCAATCCAACCAATCATACCATTCTTACCAATCTCATCCTTTTCACCAATCAGATTCCACTTACTCACCTTCACAATTCAATCCCAACGCTTATGTTAATGACTTTATGGGCTACAACCCTTTGGGACCTGAGGATCACTTTTCTCAGGAAATGGAGATGGATGACGACCCAGACCCGGATTTGCAAACAGGAACACCAGGGCACCCGATAAGTATCTCTAGCGGTTCCCCATTTCTGGGATCACCGTACAATGAGCCCGACTCATTCCAGGAGAGGATGGGCCAGTATGACTGGTTTTTCACACCTTCATACCATAGCTCACCTGTCCAACCTCCCTTGGATGAACCACAGCTTCGAGCGGTTACCCCACCACCCTTGCCAGTTGAGGATCCACCTCAACAGCCTCCAAGGCGAAAAAGCAATGCTAGAATGTCCGTACGTGGGGGACCACAGTTGGCATCTCCTCGTGGCTCGAGTTCGTATCCTCCTATCCCAGAAGACCCTCAGTTGGGTGAGTCATCATGCACGGTGACGGAAGGTAACCTTCCACCGGTTTCACACGCACCATTTCAGCCACCGTTGGGTTTCGACAACCCTATCCCGACATACCCAGGATCATCTGGGTATAATCCGTCTGGATACCCATCCGACTATGGGACTCAGGATCCGTATCTTACAGCTGCCCAATACCATCATCATTACCCTTCTTCTTACCCTCCACTCTATCCCACTGGATACCCGACGCAGAATTCTCAATACCCGCCATACCAACAACCTCCTCCATATCAGCAGTAACAAACTCAAGAGATTCTAGAGAGGTTAGAGAGGGTTGAACATAAGGCTCATGAAAATAAGAAAAAGCATAATGGTTTTGTTAAAGGCCTTATGAACCTTCTCAAGGGCAAGAAGAAATAGGGTGATGTTGGGTTGTTTTGTTTGTTGTGTAATAAAGTCCTTGCAAGGACATTTATTTGTTTTCATGTATCAAGTCCCTGCGCGGACTTATTTCTGTTTCGGTATGCCCCTGCGTGGGCAGTGTTTTTCAGTAGCCCCTGTGTGGGTAATTTGTGATGTTTTTCTCAAGTCCCTTTTCGGGCAACGTTGTAATCGTATCGTGATTTTAATGCAGTTATTTTGATTTTAAATATGTAATTTATTATTTCATGCTACTTCATTTCAAATTTTATTTAATCCGCCTAAGAAACTCTTAGAGGTATAACCTAGCCAGAATACTAAATGGCTATGATGGTATAACCTTTTTAAGATATGACTTCCTGTTAACATCTGAAAACATGTTAACAATCCTGCATTGTGCGGTACGAGAAATCACACAACCTTCCTAAAATATTTGGATTTTTCCAAGCCACTACTTTTAGCCTACATGATCATCATGAATCATGGCTAATAAACATCAATATGATGTATACACCACACATCCATTAGAGATGTATGCATATAAGCAGAGGTGTAATAAAGACAATGAAAGTTCAATTTATGGACTTCTTGTCAAAAAGGTGATGAACTTGGTTCAACCCTTAAATGATCACCGATCCAGAGGATCATTGGTTATATTTTAACCGTCCAAGTGACGAGCTTGTATAATTTGATTATATCTTTTATCATTTTTATATGGTCTATATGGTTTAATAATACCATGACCGTCTATTCAACAATACGATGATCTAATATGTAAATTAAATATATCATCTATGTTTGATATAGTATTAAGAAATGGCTGGCTCGGATGAAGCAAGCAGTCATCCTACAGAAGGCAACAACACCAAGATTAATATAACTGGTGCCGAATTGCAGGCAATGATCACCGCAGCAGTTTCGCAAGCGGTAGATGCTAAGTTTAAAGAGCCTAGTATTGTTAGGACTCAAACTCATTCGAAATCCCAATCTCAACCCCACACTAATAAGAAAAGTGAGTCTCGACACTCATCTAACCAGGGTAGTGAACCCAAGAGACAGCTAGTCCTCAAACTGACTCCTAGGTACGCCAAAGGTTGTACCTACAAGTACTTTGTCTCCTGTAAGCCTAGGGATTTTACTGGAGAAAAGGGAGCGATTGATTGTATGAAATGGTTAGATGAAATGGAAACTGTAATAGACATTAGCAGATGTGCTAAGGAGGATGTGGTTATGTTTGTATCACAATCCTTCAAGGGTGATGCCCTCACATAGTGGAAAGCCCTAGTGCAGTCTACTGGGAAGGTTCACTTGTATAATCTTTCTTGGGAGAAGTTTGTAGATCTTGTAAAGGACACTTACTGCCCTCAACACGAGGTTGAGAGGATTCAATCCGATTTCCTCACTTTAGTGATGAAGGATCTAGATTGTAGATCCTATGTGACTAGTTTCAATTCAATGTCAAGGTTGGTACCGTATTTAGTCACTCTAGAACCCAAGCGCATTGCGCGTTTCATTGGTGGTTTGGCCCCCGAAGTAAAAGGAAATGTTAAGGCTTCAAAGCCAGCCACTTATAGGTCCACTGTGGATCTATCTTTGTCCCTCACTCTTGATGTTGTGAGGAGTAGGGCAAAGAAAACCACTGATGAGGGGAAGACAAAGAGAGAGGAAGATAAGTCTCCCCAGTCGAACAAAAAGGGCAAAGGGAACTCTGGTTCCAAAAAGGGGCAGTCGACTGACAAGCCCAGATGTAAGACTTGCAATAAAAGGCATTTTGGGAAATGCAACCAAGACCCACAGGCCAAACCATGCGGGATCTGTAAAAAGAAGGGGCACAAGTCTGTTGAGTCCCGAAATATAAAGGATACAACCTGCTACGGTTGCAATGAAAAGGGGCACATTAAAACAAATTGTCCCAAGAATGCAAAGAAGCCCGAGGAGGTAAAGAAGAACAATGCGAGGGTTTTTCAGATGCAAGCAAAGGAAGCAGTGAATGACGAGAACGTTATAACAGGTACCTTCCTCGTCAATAATAATTATGCTAGAGTCTTATTCGATTCCGGTGCTGATAAGTCTTTTGTAGACCATAAGTTCTGTAAGTTATTGAATCTGCCTATTAAGACTCTAGACATAAAATATGAGGTAGAACTTGCTGATGGTACCTTAGAAACAGCTTCCACTCTGCTTGATGGATGTTCTATATCTCCATTAAGAATCACTCTATCCCGCTATCTCTCTTGCCAATGAAATTGGCTGGGTTTGATATAGTTTTAGGCATGGATTGGTTGTCGCATAACCAAGTCCAAATTGCCTGTGATAAAAAGCTAGTCATTATCAAAACCCCTTATGGCGAATCAGTCACTATTCAAGGAGATACGCAATATGGGTTGCCTAGCAATGTGTCTATTTTCAAGTTAGCGCAATGTATGAAAAGTGGATGTGTCATCTACATGGCACAAGTGACTGTGAATGATCCTAAGCCTAAAATTGAAGATATTCCGATTATTTCTGAGTATCCAGATGTCTTTCCTGATGAATTACCTGGTTTACCTCCTGAGAGGCAAGTAGAGTTTAGGATAGACATTCTCCCAGGATCAGCACCTATAGCACGAGCTCCTTATCGTCTAGCGCCTACAGAAATGAAAGAGCTTAGGACCCAATTGGATGAACTATTGGAGAAAGGTTTCATACGACCTAGTTCTTCACCTTGGGGAGCTCCAATATTATTTGTGAAAAAGAAGGACGGATCAATGCGCCTATGCATTGATTATCGTGAGTTAAACAAAGTAACGATTAAAAATCATTATCCCTTACCCAGGATCGACGACTTATTTGATCAGCTCCAAGGAGCGAGCTTCTTTTCGAAGATTGATTTGAGATCTGGGTATCATCAACTTAAGGTTAGAACTGAAGATGTGCCTAAGACAGCATTCAGGACGAGGTATGGACACTTCGAATTCTTAGTGATGCCATTTGGACTCACTAATGCTCCAGCAGCATTCATGGACCTCATGAATAGAGTCTGCAAACCATACTTAGACAAGTTTGTCATCGTCTTCATAGATGATATACTTATCTATTCTCGTAATCAGGATGATCATGAGAAGCACCTTTGGTGCATTTTAGGATTGCTTCGACAGGAGAAATTGTATGCAAAATTCTCCAAGTGCGAGTTTTGGCTTCGCGAAGTCCAATTCCTTGGACATGTTGTCAGTGAGCGAGGTATCCAAGTAGATCCCGCTAAAGTAGAAGCCGTAATGAATTGGGAAGCACCCAAGACTCCAACCGAAATACGTAGCTTTTTGGGTTTAGTTGGGTATTATAGAAGGTTCATTGAGAACTTCTCAAGAATAGCTGCACCATTAACTTCTTTGACCCGTAAGAATGTTAAGTTTGATTGGGGTCCGAAACAACAGGAATCCTTCGAGATTCTTAAGCAAAGGTTGAGCAATGCTCCTGTATTAACCTTACCTGATGGAATAGAAGAATTTGTCGTGTACTGTGATGCATCACACACCGGAATGGGTTGTGTACTCATGCAAAAAGGCAAAGTGATTGCCTATGCATCACGACAACTAAAGGTGCATGAAAAGAATTACACCACCCACGATTTAGAATTGGGTGCTGTGGTATTCGCACTAAAGTTATGGAGACATTATTTATAAGGAACTAAATGTGTGATTTTTTCTGATCACAAGAGTCTCCAACATTTGTTCAATAAAAAAGAACTCAATATGAGACAGCGCCGTTGGATGGAAACCTTAAATGACTATGATTGCGAAATTCGCTACCATCCTGGTAAGGCGAATGTGGTCGCAGACGCTCTAAGCCGAAAGGAAAGGATTAAACCAATTAGGATCAATGCCAAGAGCATTGAGTTGAGGAATAGTCTGAACGAAAGAATATTAACTGCACAGAAGGATGCTGTATTGGAAGATAACTTTCCAAATGAAAAGTTAGGAATAACTGCTGAACAGCTAGCACCTGGGAAGGATGGAATTCTCAGAATGAACGGAAGGATTTGGGTTCCTATTCAAGGAGGACTTCGAGATATAATCCTCCAGGAAGCCCACAACTCCAAGTACTCAGTTCACCCGGGAGGTGACAAAATGTATCATGATTTGAAAGCTAACTATTGGTGGATAGGTATGAAGAAATCTATTGCCACCTATGTAGCTAAGTGTTTGACCTGTGCTCAGATTAAAGCTGAATATCAAAAACCATCGGGTCTGCTTCAACAACCAGAACTCCCCACATGGAAGTGGGAGATGGTGACCATGGATTTCATAACCAAGTTACCTAAAACCAGGCACGGAAATGACACTATATGGGTTATTGTTGATAGACTGACTAAGTCAGCACACTTCTTACCCATCAAGGAGACTCATAGCTCCGATAAGTTAGCCCAGTTGTATGTAGATAAGATTGTGGCTCTACATGGCGTACCGGTGGCTATTATCTCGGATAGAGATACTAGATACACCTCACATTTTTGGAAAAGTTTCCAACAATCTTTGGGCACGCGTTTGAATTTTAGTACTGCTTACCATCCACAGACGGATGGACAGAGTGAGCGTACAATTCAAACATTGGAAGACATGCTGCGAGCATGTGTCATTGATTTAGGAGGTAGTTGGGATGATCATCTACCCTTAATCGAGTTCTCCTATAATAATAGCTACCATACAAGCATTCAGACTACGCCTTTTGAGGCATTATATGGTAGGAAATGCAGAACGCCTGTCTGTTGGGCAGAAGTAGGAGAAGCTCAGTTGTCAGGACCTGAGATAGTCCTTGAAACAACGGACAAGATTGTCCAGATTCGTGATCGCTTGAAAGCTTCCAGGGATAGGCAGAAAAGCTATGCTAATGGGAAGCGAAGGTCTCTAAAGTTTGAAATAGGTGATAAAGTTCTATTAAAAGTGTCACCCTAGAAAGGTGTGATGCGTTTTGGAAAAAAGGGCAAGTTAAGCCCTAGGTATATTGGACCGTTCGAAATTATCGAATGTGTCGACAGTGTAGCTTATAAACTAAACCTGCCTGAGGAGCTAAGTGGAATTCATAATGTTTTTCACATTTGTAATCTCAAGAAATGCCTAGCCGATGAATCTCTAACAATGTCTCATAAGGACGTGCAAATTGATGAAAGTTTGAGGTTTGTTGAATGACCTATATCGATCGAGGATCGACAGGTTAAAAAGCTCCGAAGAAAGCATGTACCTATAGTAAAGTTCAAATGGGAAGCCCGTAGAGGTCCCGAGTATACGTGGGAAGTCGAATCCACTATGCGACAAAAGTACCCTCACTTATTCCAGTAAATCTCGGGGTCAAGATTTCTTTTAAGGGGGTGAGGATGTAACACCACGTAAAAACGTGTCCAATTATGTATAGACACGTGTCCTAAACTCTAAACATGTGAAAGATTGAGTTTGAAGGACCAAAGTTATCGAACAGTGAAACTATGAAACCACAAGGACTAAAAGTGTCAACATGCCAAACTTGTGCCTCTGAATGACCATCCATTGTGAATATATTCTTAAACGAGTGAATGAATTGATATGAGAAGCCGGTTATGAAAATAATCGAAAGATTATTAATTATAAGAGTTAAACGTGTCAACATGTTGATTCTGACCTCTGAGTGACCTTTTAATGAAACCGAGGCTTCAAAACATTCAAATATACTCTTAAGAATAAGTGGTATGAATTTCACGAGGTTTCGATATCGTTAAGCATGTTTTCAAGACTTTGGGCCAAAAGTGTCAACTTGATGAAACTTACTTTCATAGTGATGTTTAACGAACCCGAGCCTAACAAGGTTTGCTTATACATCCTTGGGCATCAAGAAATAAACTACAAGGGTCCCTATTGTCAAAAATGAAGATAAAAAGGGGTTTAAACGAGCAGGGACTGAATCTGCCAGCTTTTAAACTTGTTTTCCCGGTTTAACATGTCCACGCGACCCGCGTAAGACACCCTTAAGTCTTATGCGGCCCACCTCAGAACGCCTAGATCAGACAAATACCTGCAGGTGCGGGTTTGGCCTGTTACACCGCCTTAGTCTAGGTTATATCGACCTAGGGAGCTGTAAGTCGATTTAATTCAGTAGTTTGGACACCTTGGTCGATCTTAGAGCCTCCTATTACACCTGGAAATGATCAAGCATCATGGAATTTGGCTATATAAGAAAACTAGTTCTTGTGTTTTGAAACACATTTGCAACATTCACTTGTGGGACTTGTTCTGGAGCTTCCATCAGTAAGAAGAGGATAATCAAGTGTAGAAAAGTTTGCTAGGACCTTAAGTAAGCTTCTAATTACTTGTTTAGTTGTTTAATTTAGTTTAATTACTCTAAAGTCAAACTTATCGTAAAATTAGTTTGACTTTCGTTTTAATTACATGTGGCTTAACCACTGATCAAATTGAAAGTGGTTATAAGACCACATTAGTGTAGGTGATTAACCCTTAAAAGGGCACCTCCTAATTATCTCGTTTGACTGGTCAATTGTCGGGTCAAAATAGTTTGACAAAAAGTCAAACTGGACAGAATGTTTGCAAATGATTAAAATTAATAAACCAAAGGTTCTAAATTATATTTTAACATTCTAATGACTTGGTAATTAATATTAAAACATGTTTTATCATTCCTAACCCGACAATTAATAGTCTAAGGTCAGTTTATAACCGAAAGTCGCAAAAGCTTGACTTTTGCTTTGACTTTCAGTTCTGACCCGTTCAAGCTTAATTCTTCCATGTTTTAAGCTTCCATTAGGACCATATTACTTAGTAGTATAACCTCCTGGAGTTATATTGCATGGTACTTAGTGGGTTGAATTATATGCACTTGATCGTAATTATGCTTAATAATGCCATAAACGCCCTTTATACATACAACTAAGATTTTTAACAATATGATTGGACTTACACCTTTGCTACTGATATTTAGACATGTCCTAAAGATTTGACATCAATGTGTGGTCTAGAATTAAAGTTATGCTCAATAGCGTAATTAAGGAACTTTTTAGTAATTAAATGGCGTAATTAGTATGAAGCCTATCTAAACCCGATTTTTGACACTAAACTTTCTACCTACTGATGTAAAATAATATTTTGGGAATTTTGAAGATTTTTTAATTATTTTTAGGCTGAGCATAACATAGGTTCAAAGCTTGATTTCGGTAAATGTCGGTTTTACCCTTTTCATGTATAAAATGAGTTTTACATAACTTTTTAGTGTCAAACCTTTTG
The DNA here is from genome assembly GCA_030545235.1 of Helianthus tuberosus. Lineage (NCBI taxonomy): Eukaryota > Viridiplantae > Streptophyta > Magnoliopsida > Asterales > Asteraceae > Helianthus > Helianthus tuberosus. The sequence continues at coordinate 179,404,158 of CM060368.1, forward strand.
CTACTGATTTCATTTGATAAATAAAGTATTTTGAACTTTATAAACTGATCAAGAACTCAGATTTACTATTTTAAACCGAATACCCCTTTAAACCGACTTTTAAGCGTTTTTAGTACATAGTATGGGTCAAAACTATATTTGACATATAAAAATTATTACCGACTGATGTTTTAAGTTAATTTATATAATTATACAGTAAACTAAAGTTTATAAACTCAGAAGTCTATTTTGACCTTTAAGGCCTATGAAAAATTACCAAAATGCCCTACGGGACATAGTTTGGCCATAAAAGATAATTTTCACATATATAAAGTATCCTACTGTTATAACTTATAAAAATACATATTTTTACTGATATTATCAGATCTGAAACTCAGTTGCATAATTAAATTCTTTTATGGGCAATAAAATTACCAAAATGCCCTTATGGGACTTATTTTGGTTTAAATTACTTTTTGGGCATATATGTTAACATCTTACTGATGTGTTAACATAATTTGAGCATAATAATGATTAAGACCTGTATATAATTTATTTGGTTACCCGTTACGCGTTTACGCGTTCGGATCGGCTTATGTGACTAGTTTACATAAAATAGTCGAAACGGGTCAAACCTTTTTCATTCAATCCTCAAAATCCAGAATGTATTTAGTTTACCCACATTATACAAGTATCCAAGCTTGTCGGGTCTAAATCACATTCTATTCTATTCCGGTCTCCGTTTAATCGAGCGCTTATAACCGTAAGGTTTCTTTCTAACTAGCCGGTCTAAGTCCTTGACTAAATTAAAGACCCGATAGCATCCTAATAGGTTAATAAACCTTCTATACAGATTAAATAGCTTCCGGTAGAAGGTGCCTTCGAAAAGCTTTAAGATTTTTACTGCTAGCATCAGGTAAATACTTTTAACTTATTTTCCCTTATACGGGCTTGGGATATGGTATTATAATAATACCACTTGGTCGGGTATGAAATCATTTAATCGGATTGTGATTAATAAATTTGCATAACCCGTTTTAATATGTCTTGTTTGATAACATAAACATTGGGGGTTAATCTGACCGTGTCCTGGATATCCTTGGCTCATTTAATGTAAAATGGCCACGACCTATGCACGGGGTGTAGGCATACACCTGACAGATGCAAATGCTAAAATAATATATATAAACCCACATGTTGGGGATAACTCCTTTGTGGGTTCTATAAGTGGTGAGTCGGTTAATCACGACCGGCTTCCAACCGGCCCCAATTGTAAGACAAACATGTAAATCTGTATACAAGATTATATTAAATAATTGTCCCAAGTTATTAAAAGATTTATGCCATGTGCACCTAAATCAATTTTCTTAAATATTTTCAAAAGAGTCAGTTAATTGTATTTACCAGTGTAAACTGACGTATTTTCTTAAAGACTGATTGACAGGTACCTCTCGAAATAGGCTGGAGCTATAGGGTATCAATAGAGGATCTTGCAAATCCATAAGATGCCTGCAGTCTGTCATTTTTGTTTCTTTGTACATTTATGATCCGCATGTGGATCTTATTACATTCCAGTCTGTATATTCATAAACTCGAACACTCAGACAATATGGTTTGTAATAGTTTATTCCCCAAGACTTCCGCTGTGCTATTATATTGTGTGTATTGACTATGATGATATCAACTACGTCACGATACTCCCCGCCGGGCCCACCGGTCATATGTGGAAATATCGGGGTGTGACAGTTTGCCATCCTCTAGCTGCTTGAAACACGTCCCTAGACACTTGTTTTCATCTCTAGAGTTGCCATAACACCTGTAGCAATCTCCATGATCCTCCATGGCTATATATAGAGCCCTTTGGTGCAACTTTGTGAACTCACACTTTCACATTTGCTTGTTCTAACTCTCTGGAGCATTCTTGGCAATTAAGAAGCCTTTCCTCTGTTCCAATCTCGTGCTTAGGACCATTGTAAGTCATCTTAGCTTCTGTAATTCAGTTTTAATTAGTTTAATGGCCCAAAGTCAAATCGTCGTAATTAAGGTTTGACTTAGTGATTAATCACTAATGGTCCAGTCAATTCTTGAATTGGAAGTAGCTTTGAGTTGGTAATTATGTGGGTAATAAACCCTTAAAAGGGCACCCTCTGATTCCCACTCTAACTAGGTCAATTATCGGGTCAAACTTGATTTTAAAAAGTCAACAAAAAGCTAATTTTCGCATAAACACATAATTAACAATATAGAAGCTATGAAACCTGTTTTATCACTTGTATAACTTGGTAATTAATGTTAGAACATGTCTAAGCATGTTCAACCCGACAATTTTCAGTTTAAGCTCGGTTCGGAACTGAAAGTCGCATAAGTGGACTTTTGCTTTGACTTTCAGTTCTAACCCATTATAGCATATTTTAGAAATGCCTTAGAGCTTTATTAGGACCAAGTTACATGTTAGTATAACCCTCTGTGATTATACAACTTGGTTCATTAGTTATCCGATTCATATGCATGTTTCCGTTATATGCCTAAATGTTGACTATTATGCCCTTTTGACCTTAAAACGAGAATTTTGAAAATGTGAGAGGACAATAATCTTATTTACTGATTTATAAACATGTCCCTAAATTTTCACATCATTTTGAGGTCTAGATTAAGAGTTATGCTCAATAGCGTAATTAGAAAACTTTTTATTAATTAAACGGCGTAATTAGCATAAAGCCTATCTAAACCCAATTTTTGATACCAAACTTTTTACCTACTGATGTAACATAATATTTTGGGATTTTTGAAGATTTTTATTTATTTTTAGCCTGAGCATAACATAGGGTTATAGCTTTGATTCGGTAATTGTCGGTTTTGCCCTTTTGGCCTATAAAATGAGTTTTACATAATATTTTGATACCAAACCTTTTGCTACTGATTTTATATAATAGATAAAATATTTTGAGTCTTCTGGAATGATAAAAATATCAACTTTTCTTTAAAAACCCGGAAATCGCTTAAAACCGTCTTTTTACGCGTTTAAAACGCATAGTATGTATTAAAACCATTTTTCTCATATAAGACTTAATACCTACTGATGTTTTTAGTAAATTTTTATATTTTAACAGTAAGATAAAGTTTTGAACTCAGAATTCTAATTTTGACCTTTAAAGCTTATGTGAAATTACCAAAATGCCCCTACGGTGCATGGTTTGGTTATATAAAATAAATTTCACATATATGCAATACCCTAATGTTATGAATTATAAAAATAAATGTTTTTACTGATTATATCAGACCTGAAACTCAGATTAGTATTTAAACTCTTTTATAACCTTTAAAATGACCAAAATACCCCTACGGGGCATAATTTGTGTTTAAATCCATTTTGGGCATAATGGAAGGTATCGTACTGATATCACAACATATTTAAGGCATATTAACTTAGGAAACCTGTTCATGACTCATTAGGTTACCTGTTACGCATTATTCGCGTTCGGTGCGGTTAATGTAACTAGTTTGCATAAATTAGCCAAAACGGGTCAAACCTTATCATTTTTATCTCAAAATCCAGAATGTGTTTAGTTTACCCATATTATACAAGTATACAAACTTATCGGGTCTAAACCACATTCTAATCCGGTCTTCGCTTAATCATGCGTTTTGAACCGTATATCTTCCTTTAAAACTAACCGGTCTAAGTTTAGACTTAATTAAGACCCGTTAGAAATCTAATAGGTTATTAAAACCTTCGTTCCAAATTAGGAGCCCAGTAAAAGCTACTTGCACTCACTGATTTGATATATACTTGCTCAGGTAAATACTTTTAACTTATTTTCCCTTATACGGGCTTGGGGTACGGTATATAAAATACCGCTTGGTCGGGCATTGAATTTTTAATCATATAAAGGTTAATTTATTGAGATGACCCGTTTAAATTGTTATGTTTGCTTAAATCCTTTAGGGGGTTAATGACCATGTCCCGGATATCCTTGGCATCATTCATTGAAATGGCCACGACCTAAGCACGGGGTGTAGGCATACACCTGCCAGTGCATATAAACTCGCCGCGGGATTATATCATGTGGTGTGTCTATTAATCTTTAACTCGGTATTCAACCCGGGCTACTGAACGTATAATGAACATGTAATTCTTTTACAAGTTTATATATAAATAATTATCCCAAGTTATAAAAGATTATTTTGTGCCATGTGCATTCAAATCAATTTTCTTAAATATTTTCAAAATGAGTCGGTTAATTGTATTTACCAGTGTAAACTGATGTATTTTCCAAAAAGGCTAAGTGCAGGTACTACACGGAATAGGCTGGCTACTCCTAGCTTCAATAAAGAGTCTTGCAAGCTTAGAAGTTAAATCTGTTGAACAATAAACTTTTGAACTTTGATCCGCCTGTGGATCCTTACAACCGTTTTGTAATACATTTGATATTACTTTTTATTCGGTTTGTAATGATTTTATCTTTCGACTTCCGCTGTGTATATAAACTGTGATAAATTGTTTATGATGATATCAACTACGTCACGATACTCCCCACCGGGCCCACCGGTAATACGTGGAAATATCGGGGTGTGACATCACAAGACAGCATTAGACATTGTCTGAAAAGTTTACAACATTATTCAAAGATAAACATAAACAACATCCAGAGCAAGAGTATGACCGCGCGCACATCCACTTTAGTTACCTGAAATACATGTGAGTTTTTGGAAAATCATCAACATAATGTTGGTGTGAATTCATGCAGTTTTTGTATTGAACGTTTGTATACTTTGTATGAAAAATATGGTATGTAATTTGTATAAATCAAGTATTTCTGTATGTATCGAGATTGTTAATGGGTTGCAAGGCCATTAACATGTGACACGACATAGGAAGCATCCAAACCATAGGCATTTTTCTAGTTGTCGATTCATGACTGAGACACAAAAGCACTACTTGGTACTAGTTTTCACCAAGAGTGTGGCTGCCGGAAAACCCATTAGATCTAACCTTTTGTTCTGCGGTCTAGGTATATTGTTGATTAATGGTGCTTCTGGTACCCTATTCGTGACATGATTTAAAGTATCATTCCTTAGTCTTTGTATCTAGCATGCCATAACACATGTATTTTCCCCAAGTTTAAAAAGTATGCAAAAGATTAAAAGTGGGGACATGAACTCACTTTTCTGTAAACATTTAGTAACATGTACTTCACCCCCGAAGTTATAAAACTAAAAACAGTTAAAAGAAAAGGGGGAGCATGAACTCACTACTTTGCGTTTCTTGTGCCGTACACTTCACCGGGTTTGCTTATATAGCGTCGTGACCTATACGTGTTTTATTAACGTTAGTCAGTAGACTTGTATCGCACAAGTACAAGTCACCATCTTTCATGTATGTATTCTTAGTTGTTAAAAATAACTATAGTTTTAACTATGTATCTTACTTATATTATTTTCTCAAAAATAAATATAAGTATCTTGTATTTTTCACCCGAATTATGTATTTTGTCCAAAACTTCATTTCATGTTCATAACTTATCTAAGTTATATAATCTATCAAGTAATATATTTTCATAAATATATTCTCTTGTATTTGTCTATGCATGTTGTATGTGTATTTTGTATTTTCACTCCTCAGGAGTATTTAGTGTATTTTCAAGTCCTAATACACTATTACACACATTACATATTACATACACTTAGCACAAAATTTGGCGACCAATAAATACATATATTTTCCCTCAAAAATATACATACTTAATATCAATTTTTATTTTGAAGAAATCATCATTTCTTATCTTGAAGTTTATATAAAAATTAGGGAAACCTTGGTAAATATTTTTAGGTAAACTTTGGGGAATAAGTTTCATCAAAACTTATATTTTTCTAAGTGTCAAAATTCTATAGAAATTTTGACATAGTTTTCCATAAAAATGGAGGTTTCCCATGTTTTCAAAACATGTGTTTATTTTCTTTTAAAATCATCACAAACAATCATCAACTCATTCAACACTTGCCGAGTGTCAAAATCAAGTAAATTATACTACATCATGAACTTGAAGTTTTTGTAAAAACTTGTAGTAACTTACCATGTTATTTAGTAGGTTTAGTTACCCTTAAAAACATGGTTATTTGTTTGTAAATCACTTTATTCAAAGGTTTAGTCATTTACAACTTGTAAGATGATTTTTCTAAAAATATTTCTTTTGTATTTTTCTTGTTACAATCATGTTCCTAGTCTTGTCTAAACACTAGAAATATGATTAGTTTACTTAGAAACCATGACTTGTAAATCCTATAAATAAACTTGGTTTCTTGAGAAAATTATTTTACAAGATTTGTATTTTGTTTAAATCATTTTTACATATGAAAATCAATTTCATCATTCAAGTTCATGAAGACATAAAGCATGACAATCTTGGTCTTTCACAAGATTACCACTTTAACTTACTAGATCATGTGTTTAATCACAATCTAGTAGGTTTCTTATGATGTCTAACATCACTAACACAAATCATCACTCATCAAGAAGCAAATCATCATCATTTACATGTATTCTTATGTATTTAAGCTTATGTTAAAGTATCATGATCATGTTCTTTTGTGTTCATCAAGTTTATCATTGTTCATCATCTTTTAACCAACTAAATATGAAATAACAAAGGGTTGTGAGAGTCTTACAACTAGCACAAGGCTAGGGAAGAACACTTGATGTTGAAGATGATAAATGGGTTGGATAAAAGCAAAGGAAGAAGGTCCTTCAAGATTCACAAGCTCTAAACCTCCTTAAACACCTTCTAGTACCTTGTGAAGAACTTGAGATTGCATGAAAGTGGAATGAAGGTGGTGGTGATGTGGGTGGTGGCTCATGGCCGTGGGTAAGGGAGAGAGGAAGAAGAAGAGTGGTGTGGTGATGTGTGTGTGAGAATGAGAGTTTAGGCTATCTTATAGTACATTCAAGATCTACCATATATCTTTTGAGATCTTACAATATCTAAATCAAATCCAAATGAATCTAAGCAAGATCAAGAGATATCTTGTAGGATTGTGGAAAATCTTGGTGGTGGGGCCTCTCATAACCATCCACAATATAGGGGGGGGGGGTAAAATGTAAGTTTCAATCACCAATTATAAAATCAAGTTAGGTTTCAAGTGTCTTGATTAGGGACATGATGTGTTATTATGTTATAAGGGGTGTTATGGTGTTCGGGGATCATAACTAGCTCAGAAACATTAAAAGAATGCTTCTAGTAATATTTTGATGTTTCGGGTAATGTCCGGTTATTCGGTTAGATACCAATTCTATTGTCTGACTGCTTTCTGCAGAATTGTTGACACAATGTGTCTTACCGGTGAGTTTACTAGTATTTCTGACGCAACGCTATCATTAATGCATAAAGCAATATTTGTAGTATAAAACATGCATGAATTCACAAGTATAGCATGTAATCAAACAATGTTGACATTTAAGCACATAACTGCAGTTATCAAGTATTAATTAAATTGTACGGAAATTACCGGTTTTGTGCCAGTTGTCACAAAACTAGCTTGAACGCAACTTGAAACACGGAAACTTTTATGTTATTTATACACTACTATCATATAATAGTTACTTACAATAACACGCAACGCAACGCTTAATCTAGCTCGCAAAACGAACCAAAGTCGGAAAACTAACAAACGGGTCTCGGCTGTCCGAATGGACATCCGATCGGATGACCATCCAACCGGATGACCATCCGACCGGATAACCATCCGACCGAATAGCCATCCGATCCATTGCGCGCTTACACCGCCTTAGCTGTCAACATCAACTATAAATAGGCCCCTTGTGCTCTCATTCTCACCTTTCACTCTCTGTCATCCGACCACACGCACTCTCAGTCATTTTAAGCAAGATGCAAGGCAAATCATAAGTATTCTTCCCTGATTCTTGTACAGCTTTCATCATTCATCACTTCTACACAATATTCTCCATCAAAATCACACAAACACTTCCACTTTTTCATGAAAACCAACTGATTTGGGTCTTTTGAAGATAGTTTCCACTTAGTTGTTGGTACAAACCATGGGGGAACATCATTCAATCAAGACCGGCCCTAGATCTAAAGGATTTTCGCAACTTTCATAAAAAAACTAAGGAAATCTCACACTTTTACCTCAGATCTAATGGAATGTCACTTTTTTCCGGCTCAGATCTGATGAACATCACATTTCACAATGAATTTTCGGACTTTCTTTGATTTTTATACAGAACATGGGTAAAAACATACTCAAACCGACTTCCGGCTCGTTCCTTAGCCGAAAGCCGACTTGAAAACTGATTTCCACCGGAAAACGGGCCGATTGACGGGTCCAAACATGAAACCTCACCATAAACAATTCGTCGGTTCGAGAAGGGGTGGTTCCCAATCGACTGAACGAGCTGGGTTTGGAATGTTTCTGTTGTTTGGCGCGTCGTTACACCGTCTCCGTTAACTCAAAACTTAGAAAATTTCACAAAACTACACTCACTGACCATCTGTCCGAATGGTCATCCGATCGGATTACCATTCGTCCAGATGATCTGATTATCGTGACACTTGTTTGTTTTACAGGACACCATGATCACAACGTTTGAAACTTTAACAGTTCGTAAACTTTACCCACTGTTCGAATGGCCATCCATTCGAATGGTCTTCCGTCCGGATGACCATCCGTTCAGGTATTCTATCAGACACTTTTACTCGATTTACGCACTATTCGACACTCTGTTCCCAACCGGGTCAGCTCTTAGAGGACTTATGCTCTGTTCCCCGCACGCATGCTGATCCAGCGCTCCCTTCGATCCAATCTTAGTAGCGTTTGGCATAAGCATCCACTGTGAGTATACTCGTTTCCTTTCTATTTTAAACACTTTTAGGATGCAACATGTATTCTATTATCAAGACACTTGACACTTGAAACTTATTTGAAACATATTCTATCCATTTAAACATGAAACTTCATACTTGTGAAACTTGAGACTTTTATGCTATGTGAATGTTTAATCCTTGTGTGTAGTTTCGCCTTAACAATGGTAGCGTTATAGGGGTAATGCACCTCCCTGTTAGTCTTTGGAGTATTGTTAGGATGAGACATTTAACCTCCCGTTAGTCTTTGGGAAAGGCACTTAACGCATTGGAAACTTGGGCTATCACTTGGACTGCATAAACTAGCATGGTGAAACTTATTTTTATATGCTTTCATGTTGGATATGAGTTTTTAAACTATAATGTTACGTATTCAAACTTGTATGCTCGCCAACATTTTTGTTGATAGTATTTTAATACATGTTGCAGGTTGATAGTAGCTGGGATTCAAGAAACAAGCTAGGATGATGCTTAGAAACTCATCTAGATAAATTAGATGGTTTTGGAAACAATATTTGAATCATGATGTATTTTGATGATATATGTGGTTGTGGGTCGTTTGAATTTTAGACAATTTCGTGAAACTTAATTAATTTATATTGAAACTATTAGTGTTGCGGATTCTCTTGAGCAATCTGATTCGCTTAGAGCCGTGCCCCGATGTTTCCGCCATCGGTTGGGGTGTGACACCTGTGATACAAAAGAGCAGTCTATTTTATTTGTTTAGCCGGAATCTGCTTGGTCATGCCAGACGACAAAAACTCGGTCTCTTTCGGTCCATGACCCAATTAAGGAAAAAAGAAACTAAATGCGAGGAAGCTTTGATAAAATGTAGCTTTGGCGGAGCAACCACCTTGATCTTCATGCTGCTCAGAACGAGGGCGGTGACATCACACTTCATGATGGAGTTGTAAGTGGTCTCATGAATACCAGCAGCAAATCAAAGATAGCCAAAAAAGAACCTCCGGGCAATGGAATCTCTCTGATAACTTGTCCATCAGGCAACTCAAAGTTCTTTCAACAGAAGAACTGCTTTTTGCGGTTTCAAGCTCTTTCTGATAGTCACGTACAACATATGCAAGCTTTTCTTTCATGTGACAGACAATTTCCTGTTCGGCAGTGGTAGTGAACATGTAACCTCTTTTAGTTAAGATCTTCATCAGCGAGTTAGTAAGGTCACGACAAGCAAGATCAAGATAAAAGGATGGCATGAGGAAGTGCATAACCTTTGTAAATTGGAGCTGTATGTGACACACCATCTCCAGAATCCAACACAATACCTATGTGTCCAATAACATGATTAAGTGTCAAATGTTGACAAAGGTCACAAAACAAGGTATATTAAAAGAAGCATTAAAATAAACTAACATGTTAGACGACCACTGGTGTAAAGGGAAAGCACAGCCTGGAAGGCAACATACATGGCGGGAACGTTGAAGGTTTCAAACATGATCTGGGTCAACATCTCCATGTTGGCATTTTCATTCAATCGTGCCTAGGTGAGAAGAACGGGATGCTCTTTAGGAGCAACACAAAGCTCATTGTAGAAAGCGTGATGCCAAATCTTTACCATGTCATCCCAGTTGCTGACAATACCATACTCCATAGGATGCTTCAAAGTAATAATACCTCTTTTTAATTGCGCTTTGTCACCTACATTAGCATCTTTTTGGCCCATACCTACCGTAACAGCAGTGCTTCATGGTCTACCAACAATACTTGGAAAGATTACCCTTTGAGCATCATCACCGGCAAATCCAAACTGTAAATTTAATTAATAAACCAAAAGATTCATATTAAACATCAGCAAACCATAATAATAATTCAACAAAACCAAATACAATAATAACACCAACCTTCACCATCTCAGTTCCATGGGCTGGTTATCCTCGACATCAACCATTTTATAGACTGCAACATAAATACTAATATAAAATTTAGTACACCATACACATCATGCACGTTCATACAACAATGTTTATTTATGCACAGTCGTGTGTACTGCCCACCCCTTGCTAGATGGAATGCGGACCGACAACCGTTGTTGCCGGGTGATTACTAACATTCTTAAAGTTCATGTTTCTATATCAACTTACCCTAATTTCATTGTTCAACACAAAGACGATATCAAATCAATGAACCATATCATATCAAAACCCTAATTAAACTTCACATAATCAGAATCACAAAAGTTCTAATATTTGGTTACTACTGAAACACAATAAAAACATAATAAAGCTCAATTATCTTCGGTTTCACTTGATTTCAAACGTGAAATCAATTATAGAGATAGAAATTAAACATGAAATTGACAGATCAAATACGGGATGACTCAAATTTAGACTAAATTACTGACTTAAATAGAAAATTAACAGTAAAACGATGGAAAAACGGAACAAAATTACCTGAATTAACAAGAAGTGAGGATCAGCGTGCCAAATTGGAAGTGGTCACAAGCGATCGATTGATCGAACATCATCGGTTTATGTCTTCAATATGCTACCAGCATCGGTTTCCATTAATTGCTACATGTTTATATTGATCATTAACCAGCAACGATTCATTGCCATAACCGATAAACCTCTGAGTTCATGATTCAATCTGCCACATAAGAAACGTAAGAAATCATTATAACCTAATTGAATGGGGGCATATTTGGAAGCGTGGGATGAAACTCAGGGAAAATAGCTATGACTTTCAATGGGCGTCTTAAAAATTTGGGAGGAAATTACATCTTAATCCTAAGGAAATGTTTTATATAGATGTAAAGATTTTAAGTATCAACTCTTATCATGTCGTTTGAAACTAATAAGGAGACGCACGTCCCCACAATAATTATTTGTATTTAAGAAAGTGTTACATGCATTTCAGTATCAAATATCTATTAGTTGAATGTTAAGCGTACGTCCCCACAATAATTATTTTTATTTAAGAAAGTGTTACATGCATTTCAGTATCAAACATCTATTAGTTGAATGTTAAGCGTTTTACAATTCGGGGCTAGTCTATTTAGTCTATTAGCTGAATATTAAGCGTTTTACAATGCGGGGCTAGTCTATTTAGTGCACATGATTTTCTAGAGGAGACGTTCCACATTCAACTTTGGGTAAGGGGAGCAATTTAGGATTATCGAAATAAAATAGAGTAGTAAAGGTAACATTTGTCATTCAGAAAATAAAAGAATATTAAGCGTTTAAAAAGGTTAGAATTACCGATTACACACACGAGACGAGTGTCTGCGCGATGCATTGGGAAACACAAACACTCGCAACCATGTAACATGTTAATTTTTTTAATTAAAAAACAATGGCAATACTATATTCAAAATCTAATACTAATAAAAGAATGAAGTTAATGTCAAATGGCATTCTCTCATTTCATTTACTTTTATCTAATGTCATGTGTCATTCTCTTATTTAATTTATTTACATACTAGGTTAGCTACCCGTGTGAAACACGGGTTGAATACAAAACACGATATGAAATAAAAAAAAGTGTGTACAACCCGACATTAGGTCAAATATAAGAGCCAAAAAACTGCTTACATTTTTTTTTAAATTAAACCGATAACAATAGTAATAATAACAAAAGAGTACATCCCACCTCTAATTAATTACAAGAATAGCTTATTGAACCAAGATTTGACATAACATTGAGGTGACAACATAGACCGTAAATTCAAGTTAAAATGGAGATATACTATAGTCGAGTTTGTAGTTGTTGAGGTATAATATGTGGGGTTGTAACCAATGCAAGCAGTGGATCAGAAACCATGACTCTTGCAGCCTCAAGTCAAGACTCACATTGAAGCTTCTTAACATGGTTGTAATGTGTGAGTATCCAAGCAATGCAATTTCAATGTAGTCTAGTATTTTTGTCAATTCTACGTCACTGTATATCAGCAAATATTATAATTTAAGATGAGTTTTAAATATTAAAATACATGTTATATGTTCACTTACAGAAGTGACGAAAAAGTAACACCGGCTGTAAATAGTGTCAAATCATAATCTGAGGTGATTTTTTATTGGCTATTTTGGATCTTTATTAACATATGCCTTTTCTTTTAAACACCCTTTACCCTCTTCTCCCCTAAGTTCATTATCCACCTAACTCCACCTTGAAAACTAACAATATCTAACCACGAATGCCTAAAACTGTTAATCAACTAATCCTTATGATCTAAACAAAATATGTTCAAAACACAAGCTGAAGACATGTGAAACTCATTTAAACTACTTCTTGAACCAACAATTTAACTTTAAAAAACTTGTTACCCTTGAAAAGAACCAATGTGAAACTTAATAGTATATAGTACATATTAATGCACATGGTTGAAACTTAATTTTTTTAAAAAGTTCAGAGGCCTAAAAGATAGTGTACATGTTACATTTTGCACATTCTCCTAGTTTCGTTAATTAACAAATCTCATATTTCATAGTTTTGTTCATCTAAAATATAACTATGTAATCCACATTATCGCAGGGCTAATAAACAGAAAGTCTTACAATACTCTCTTTTTTGTTCGTGTTTCTAATATAATCACCGATGCCAATACACCTGAAGTCATTTTCATCTTTTTTCAGTTAGGGTCCTATAGTTGAATAAAATCCCTACAAAAGTAGTGGCATTATTGGTATTTGTAAAGGTATTTATTAAGACTTACCCAATGTGGTATTTGTAACTAAGAATGTATAAACTGAATACCAGAGCTTACCATCTTAGGTTATCACCCAACCTCAAGGATGACCCGACAACTTCAACACATTCATCATCTAAGTAAACAACCTACAAGAATTGGATTAAATGATAAAACTGAGTTTTATCACTACATATATTTGCTGATATGAGAACTTACTTCATCATCTCGATTAAGGGCACCGTGACCGTCTTCACTTTCTTCATTGTCGATTAAGGGTACCGTGATTGCCACAATACTGTTTTTCATTAATCAACCAGTCCTAAGAACCAAGGGGCTCCCTATGATTATACTATAAAAATGTTTTATTAGAGAGTGAAAAAAACAGAAGTACATAACACTTTTTTATTCAAGCAAGACTAAATTTTTCATAGAATGGCTTGTTTAACCATCTTATCATGTATCAACAGAGATAAACCATTTACTCTAGAAGTACATAATCAAAAGGATACATAATAATATAATATTACGATGCATAGCACCATGAACATGAGCCCTATACTTTTGAGGAGATAAAGGTAAAGAAATGGCCTTGGGAAAAATGGTTTGCCTCCTATTCATATTAAAATTAATTTTAGAACCTTGATCCTTTAATACAATTAGACATTTCATTCTTTTAATCAAAGTAATTACTTTAAAGGATTAGGATCAAATACAAAGGATCCTAATTGTAAGAAGTGTAAGAAGGAATTATAGAGTGACAAGTGTCAAATAACCTAAAAAAACTCACTACACAAAAAAACCCACTACAAAAAAAAAAAAAAAAAAAAAAAAAAAAAACCTTAAACATCCACCACCACCAAAAACCTAACCCCCCCCCCCCCCCCACATCACCCACCCAAAAAAAAAAAAAAAAAATTCCCGAGGGGGTGGGGGTTTAGGTTTTTGGGTGGTGGTGGGGGTGGGTGTTTAGTTTTTTTTAGATTTTTTTTAGGTTTTTGGGGGGTGGGGGGGGGGGGGGGGTTAGTTTTTTTGGTAAGGTATAGTTTTTTTTTTGTTTTTTATTGCCCAGGGGGGTGGGGGGTTAGGTTTTTTTTAGGTTTTTGGGGGTGGGGGTTAGGTTTTTTGGGGGTTTTTTTTGGTGAGGTATAGTTTTTTTTTTTTTTTGGGGGGGGGGGGGGGGGTTAGGTTTTTGGGTGGTGGGGGGTTTAGGTTTTTGGGTGGTGGTGTGGTGGGGTGGGGTGGGGTGGGGGTGGGTGTTTAGGTTTTTGGTGGTGATGTAGTGGGTTTAGTTTTAGGTTATTGGACACTTGTCACTCTATAAATCCTTCTTACACTTCTTACAATTAGAAGCCTTTGTAGAATAACTTGACCCTTACTTTAAATATAAACATCCAAACACCAGAACATAAGTAAACCAATCTTTATTTTAAAACATCACAACAACTATCAATATTTGTAAACCCTAATGGTAAACTAAATGAAAAAAAAGCTAAACCACCTGTAAATCAAGTTCCAGAAAATGAACATCCCGTGAAACTAAAGGCGGATGAAGAAGTATCAAAGAGAACAGAAGCTTACGAAATCAAAAACTATTGGTGTTTAATTAAATAGATACACAACAACAAACTGATCAGGAGACGTAAAATCTGAGACGAAGTATCGGACCGAACAAACCACAATAAACAGAAAAACGATAAGGAAAATCATACCTAAATAGAATCACGAAACCAAATTTCTGAAATCGAAGCATGGATGTGTGAATCTGAGAGGAAGATAGGCATGGCATAGATACATTGATGAAGGTAATTAGGGTTTGAAGAAATAAAAGTGTGTGAAAAAGAAGGTGGAAGTCACCGGTAAAGACATAAAAAGTGGGCCAGTTTTTGAAGGCGCGTGTTTAAAATCCTATTGCTAATAGAAAGCGACGTGTCACAATTTTGGCTGAAAACATAATGTAAATGGACTGAACACGAGCCACGTGTACATCATTTTTATTTATATGTATAAAGATTAAACTAATACTATTATTGTATTAAATTAATCTCTAAAATTATTAATACATAATATAATATATAAGTACAAATGATTATTATATATTATCTCAATTTATCTTTGCGTCAATTTCTTAAACTTTATTTTTTAATAATTATATGGATTTTTTCTTTGTTTTCTTTTTAAATTAAAATATTTAAATTATAAACATATAAATAATTAAATGAGTATTTAAATTAAATTTATACTATATCAATATATTGGATTAATCTCTAATACTATTAGTTATTGATATATTAATAATATATAAATATAAATAATTGTTATACATTATCCCAATTTATCTTTGCGTCAATTTTTTAACTTTATTTTTTAAAGATTATATAGATTTTGTCTCTGTTTTCTTTTTTTCATTAAAATATTTAAATTATAAAAAGATAAATAATTAAATGAGTATGTAAATTAAATTAATAAATAATTAAATAAGTATTTAAATTAAATTTTATATAATTCTTAACTTATAATTTAATTTATGATCAATAATAATTAAGTTATTTTTAATTATTGTAGAATATGTTTATATAGCATCTTGAGTTTACATCCGATTAGTGGAATAAACTAACGGAACGGATTTAATTTGCTTTAGTTATTAACAATAACAAATATATAATGTGAAGTAATAATTACTGAAATCCCCTGTGCGATTCGGCGGGAATTCAATTTTGATCGATATCAGTTTAGTTCATTATGCTAATGACACTCTGTATAACAACCGAAATAAAAAAAAAAAACCAAAGAAATAAAGTCGTTAAACTTCATAGTATAAAATTTTGTGGTCATTTTAAAAGATGTATAAACTTTAATGTTCTTGTCACAAAAACATAAAAGAAAAGAAAATATTATATTAAAGTGAAAACTGTTAATTAAGTTTATGCTCAAGCTAATGTTTAACATTTGTAAGTACTAGCATATTATTCATGTTAACATTTCATTTCAAGTTATTTATAATTAAAGTTGTCTAAATCGTAAGTTTTAACTTATGTATTTAATAATAATTAGCAATAATTATCTGTTATATATTGGCCTTTTAATATGTGTAAATTTATTTCAAAATTATTATATTTTTTCTCTAAATTTCAAAGAAAAAACTTTGACATTTTCTTGATTACGAGTGGTTTTAAGCAATTTTTATATGATATTTTATCATCTTTAACTTATTAAGATATTTTATTTATTCAACCCATGTAATACATGAGTCTATAACCTAGTAAAGAGAATAAAATGCTCATTCTTATAAAATAATTTGTTTTTTTTTTTTTTAAGTATTAACGTATACAAAAGTAACGACCATTTAAAAATAGTGACGGTTGGATTGTTTAAAAATTAAAAATCAACAATAACATAATTTTACATAATTTAAGAGTTTAAGTAATATTACGTTTACGGCTATAGCATTTTCATATATTAATACATATATTAAATTAGGGTAGGGATCCTGTACATTAATCCAGAAGTGTGAGAAGTGTATTATAACACTATATATAACACCATATAAACACCGTATAACACTATGTAACACTATATAACATCATGTAACACTATGTAACACTATATAACACTATATAACAATATATAACACTATACATCTATCATAGACATGCTATCAGACAAAATATAGTGTTATATTTGTTATATAGTGTTATATAGTGTTACATATTGTTATATGGTGTTATACGGTGTTTATATGGTGTTATATAGTGTTATATATAGTGTTATAATACACTTCTCACACTTTTGGATGAATGTACATGATCCTCTACCTATTAAATTAAACTATAAAAATAAGCATTTTATTCTCTTTAGTTTGAGCACGACATTGCTATATATATTTTTTTTAATTTAAAAAATAACATGTGATTCGATTACATGTGTCTATGTTTTCTATCGCATCAAGGGGACACCATTCTAGTATATATACATGTGTTTAGTACATAATCAATTTTAAATAGAGAATCGTTATTTTTTATAAATAAATCGTCCAAGGTATTATATATACTTCTAATTTGCAACACTAAAAGGCATAATAGGGTTGTACTTTGTGCAACACTGATGTTCAGAGCATTTGCTATTTGTACTTTGGGTTTTTGTTTGTAAACTGTTTAGGGCTCACGACTATTAGGTTTCCCCCCTTTTACCCCCTTCACCAGCAACGACAAAGAGAGAAGAGACAACGGACGAAGGCGGTGGTGATTCATGACGGGGATGCTTTGCTCGTAACAGCGGTGGATTACAGAAAGAAAGAGAAAGCGGACGGAGCACTGGTTAGGGTTCCGACAATCTGTTCACAAGTGTCGTCCTTTGATAGCACCCTAGCAATGGTGGGTTATTAGGTAACAACAGAGAGGGTTATGTATCTCAGAACATAACAGAAGACGGTGTTGAGTCAGATATCGGGAGTTCCAACGAGGTCCGGCAAATCCTCCGGTAAGCATCCTCTCTATCGCATGATACATCTATAGCGCCTTGCTTAAGACTGACATAGGAATTAGGTTAGTGAAATGTTGATTGTTAATCATTGATATGTGTAGTGTTGTGATTGTTGGTTTTGGTTTTGTTTTAATTTGTTGTTGTGAAGGGATTGAACGGTAAAGAGATGATGATGATGATGATGATGATGCTTATTAATAGTCTTAAAATCAAGTGGCCAATTATTTCTGAACAGTAAGCATTTGTTGATGTGTTTTTTGGATAAAGTTGTGATTATGATGTTTATGTGGGGGATTTTTTCTTGTTGTTAAGGGAGATTTGGTATTTGTTGGACAGAGATGGACGAAAGCAAAGAAGAGGATGGAGGCGGAGTAAGGTTTTAACCTGCTTTATTCGCTCTTTTTTGTCCTCTTTTTATGATGATTTCTATTTTTTCTTTCTAATTGAGTTCAGTTTCTAGGATATTCACTCAAACCTAATATGGATTTGATCTTAACTTTTTTGGTCAAAGGATTCATTATTAAAGTGCAGCTAGATTTAGTGTTTCGGATTCAGTTATGTAAGTATCATCTTAAATCTTACATAAGTTTTGTTGAAATTGAATATAAGATACTGAGATGTTTCTTCTTCATTTCGCATTTTGACATATGCAAAGAGAGAGAGAGAGAGAGAGAGAGAGAGAGGGGATGGTGTTGGTGCACTGATGTCTGTTATCTTCGTCTTTATAGAGTCTTGTATTGTATTGTGTAGATCAGGGCACGGAAAACGAGAAAACAAGTTTTATAGGTAATTCCGCATGAATTATAATTCCGCTTGGAATTATAATTCCGCTCGAAATGTTAATCTCGCTTGAATTGTATTTCCGCGTGAGTTAATTCCGCACGGAATTAAGTCTCGCATGAATCATTCAAGCGGAATTAGTTCGCCTATAAATACTGTTCAACCCTGTTCATTTCATACGGAATTACATGTGTGTGTTTGAGAGCCGAGGTGCTGCCAAATTGTAATCAGATCTGTAAAAGCTCAGGAAATCAGTAATAGATAAAGATTAGAAAGTATCAAGCTGTGTTGACATCATTTACATTGATTCCGCCTTTGTTTTTGATGATGAACTACTCAGATTGACTCGTTAGGGTCACACGACGGTCCAACAAGTGGTATCAGAGCACAGGACGAGGAGTTCATACCAATTCAGCTTGATTTCAGCCGATTCTCTCACTTCTACTCATTCTTTTCTAATTTAAACAAAATTTAACAGACAAAATGGCTTGATTTTCACATATCATAAGCGAAATACACTTTTAACAAACCCTTGAAAGTTTCAGATCAAAATTCGAAGTAAAAGTGACAAAAAAGGGCCTAAGAGTTAATTCCGCTTGAACGAACAAATAATTTCGCTTGAAGATTCTGGTGTAATTCCGCACGGAATTACACTTTGTGACTAATTCCGCTTGACAGAAACTTAATCTCGTGTGAACTTGATCTAATTTCGCACGGAATTAGATCTCACTTGGTAATTTCGTTTGAAAAGTGAACAAGTTAATTTCGTTCGAAAGTTATTCTGTTTGAAAGCTGTAATTTAGTTTGAAGTTCACAATTTCGTGTGAACTAATTCCGTTTGAAACTACTGTTGTTCAAAAATCCAAAAATTTTTCTAAGTGTTTGTTGATCGTTTCAGGTACTTGAAAGATGGATGATTTGTTCATGAATCCGTTCTGTGATGTGTTTGCTTATACCAGTGGTTCGGGAGATGGCACAACAAATAACACAATTGAAACTACACCATCACCGAGTGCAAAGAAGATTCTTTCCGATACGATGAGTATAGATAGTGCGTACGGGACATACAACAAACCTCCCAAACTGATGGCGATTGAAGATTATAACCGGTGGGCTACAAGGTTTGACGAGTGGCTTCAAGCGTTTGCATATCAGAGCTGGAAGAGTTTAAAGAATGGTTACGTTAGAGAAGGACGTTTTGGTGAAAGTCTAACAGATAATGATGAGATTGAAAGATATGTTGCTGAACAAAAGTGCATCGCGTTGATTCATCAGTCTGTGAGAGATGATATAATTTCGTTGATTGAATATGAAAATTCTAAAGATCTTTGGGAAAAACTGAGGGTAAAATGTGTAGGTAGTGCTGAGATAGTCAAAAACAAAAAGAAACTGTTAAGAAAAGAGTTTGATTTATTTGGTTGTTTAAAGAACGAGTCTATTTCCAAGATGATTGAGAGATTCGGACATCTGAAATTGGAGCTGGCAAGACACAAAATTGTATATACTCAAGAAGAGTTGGTTGACAAAATGTTCGACTCGCTGCCGAATGAACAAGATTGGCAGTACTTTGCATTAATGCTGAAGAATACAATCAAGTCTGAAGAGTTGACAGTGGATCTGCTTATCGAAAGACTGGAGAGTCACGAGTTGGAGATCAAGAAATCTAGCAAAGTCAACAACTCATCTTATCAGCAGAATGTGGAGTTGTACTACAGAGGAAATCTACCAAAGACTGGTTCTCCAAGAACAGCATTTTCTGCAGAGAGTTCAAATAATGTGAATCAAGAAACTCCTCACAGTGGTTTTCATAGTGGATCTTCTTCAACAACTTCAAGCCAATCTGCATCAAAGAATCTGTTCCAATGTAACATTGCTGTGGATCTGAAGAACGCTCAAAATTTCAGTGAAGAGTCAGCAAAACAACAGATGGTGTTCTTAGCGTCAGTGTTAGAATCGTACGAGAGTCTCGTGGCGGGAAAGATTGGAAACACCAACCTGACAAAGGAGGACTATGATCAAATAGATCCTGAAGAGATGGAACTGATCGATATCAGGTGGTGTATGGCTAGTGCGGTCAGACGAGCCCAAAGGTTCATGGAGATTACGGGCAGACATTCAATTGGAGGACTATCCACAAAACTTGGCTTTGACAAATCAAAAGTCACGTGCTTCTGGTGTAAACAAAAAGGACATTTCAAACGTGAATGTCGTAACGCTCCTGCTGATGATACTGCAAATCCATTCCGCGAGGATTACTACAAAAGAGCGATCTATCATCAGAATAAATTAGAACCGCCCAGAATGAAGCAGCTTGAGGATGCCCCCAAAGAAAAATCAAGAGCTCTTGCTGTTATTCATGATGACGAAGGTTTTGATTGGAGTGAACTGCTACCAGAGGAAGATGCAGTAGGATACGCTTTCGTAGCAGAAAAGATTATTCCTTACAAAGACACCAGAAATGAAGAAGAAAAATACCTCAGTAGAAAGAGTAGAGCAGAATACAAGATGATCAGATTATCTAAGGTGTTCAGTGAAGCCAAGAGAGCAAAGAGATGGGATGCTGATAGAGAATGTTACCTTGATCCTCAAGGAAATATTGCTATTGATACGAAAACTCTTAGTCTAGAAGCTTTCATTGAGGAATTTGCTGAAGAAGAAGAAGCCTTACAGAGAGAATGGTGGGGAGATGGAGAAGAGAAAGAAAAAGAAAAAGAAAAAGAGAATGAGTCACAATCTAAGAAGATTGATGATGGGATTATTGATACTTCACAAGAATTCACCGCTGAAAACTTGGGAAAGATGGCTGACAAAGTGCTTGCTGCAAAGGAACTTGAGGTAGACTCTAAGTCTGAAACTGAGTCTAAAAGCAAGGTCAGTCCAAACATTTCAACAAGAGAGTCAGGTAAGAAAGTCAAAGGTGATAGTGACTGCAAAAGTTGCATGAAAAACTGCAAGTTTTGTAGTACACTCACTTACCTTAGTGATACAAAGGTTGAAGAACTGACAACAAGAGTCAGAAAGGTTGAAGATCAGATTCTAGACCGTGATAAAATGCTAAAAGCTTCAAATGATCGAGCTAAAAATTTAACTGAGAAAATTGAAAATGATAAAATTGAAGTAGAAAGAATTAGGAAAGAGAATGAAAATCTAATTCACGAAAATCGTCAACTCTCAGAAAATTTTGACAAATTAAAACGAACGGTAAAAGATTCTGATGAAAGAAACGGTAAAACCAATAAAGAAAATGAGCATTTAACTGTAGTTCTTAGATACAAAGAAGAGCAAATCAACCAACAACTGGATGAGATTGCTAAATTGAAGCTTCAGTTTGAAGAAGCTAAGATTGAGAATGAGCGTATCAATCTGAAATTAACCAGTTACAACTCCGCAAGCTTTGTTTTACAACACATTGTTCCTAAACCCATCGGGAAAAACAAAGCAGGCGAAGATGTTTACTCGGATGGAACTGGGGTTGGGTATCATCAGGTTCCACCGCCAGTGTTAAACAATTTTTCAAAGAAAACATCCGGGTTGGTTAATGATGAAAATGAAATAAAACTTCCAGAGTCAGTTGATGTTACATTTTCTTCATCTGATGATAGTGTTCAAACTAAGATTGTGAAAGGCATGGCTGAAAGTGTTTTGAAGTTTGATAGTGATTCAGTTGAGGATGAAGAGTGTTTTCTGAACAATTACATTCCGAAACCAAATCCAAAAAAAACTTAAATGAAGAACCTACTCTTGTCATGTACAAGATGTCGGGATCGGATAAGTTGTATTCGGATTCTGAGTTTCCACTGGAGAATGTTAATGTTGCTAAATTGACAAAAGTGTTCAAATTGATTGAAATTGATCTGTCTGAAGTAGAAGGTTTAAATCAGACAAAGAGGCAAATGAATTTTGAAAAAGATAAAGCTTACTACAAGAAGCCCTTTGTACCACCACGTTTTTATAATAACAATCGAAACAGATGGTCGGGTGGTTATTAGGGTGGTAAGAATTATCAGAAAAAGAATGTTCAAAACAAGAAGTTTGCTGAGAAAAAGGTGTTTGTGAACAGTTCAAGTTCACTTTCTGATGAAGAATCTGAGATTTTTTCAAAATCAAACAAAGAGTTCTTTGAAAAGAAGGCCTCACAGCCTCAGTCTGAAGGTACAAGTCGGGTAGTTGACACCCGAACATTCTTCAAATGCAATCAAGTTGGACATATTGCACGAAAGTGTACCAACTTGAAGCCTAAGACTGAAGTTGTGATGAATTCAAGAAAGAAAGATGATGTGAAGGGAAAAGCTCCAATGGTTGTTGAGAAAAAGGTTTTGAAAAATGAGAAAATCAAGATCAAAACTGAACCCGTAAAGAATGTGGTAACTAAAACTGACAAGTTTTACAAACGGGTTGCTTCGTCTCAACAAACATGGAAGCCAAAAGTTGTTGACAAGAAAACAAGTTCTCCAAAACCAAAGGTTTCAGAGTCAGAAAAACAATCGTCTTCTACCACTCCGGTAAAGATGAATGTTCCTGTGGATTACTATGAGAAACTTGAACCACAAGATGCTACTATTTCTGAAAAGAAGTATGTACCAAAGAAAGACCAATCATCTGATCAACCTTCTCAAAATGATTTCTTTTTATACAAAAAGGTTGAGATTGGATCTGAGGAGAGCTTAAAGATGAATGAAAAGAATTTTCCGCCACTTTACACTGTTAAATCTCACATTAAAGTCAACCTACCTGAGTCAAAAGAGGCTTGGGTAGCATCAAAATCTCACTAAGTGTTTGAAATGTGCAGGAGCTTCCAAGATCCGTTTCACGTTGGATTATGGATAGTGGAGCTTCTCGGCACATGACGGGGAAAACAACCCTGCTGTACGATGTTAGAAATTTCAATGGAGGTTATGTAGGTTTTGCGGGAAATCAAGGTGGTAGAATAGTTGGTGAAGGAACGTTATCCAATGGGATTGTTACGTTTGAAAGCGTTAACTACATCGCTGAGCTTGAAAACAATCTTCTGAGCATTTCTCAGATTTGTGATCGCATGTATACAACGCACTTTACAGACAAAGAGTGTTTGATCTTGAAACCAGGATTTGTTGTTCCCGAAGAATGGGTCATTATGAGAGCACCCAGAGTGAATGATCTGTATGTGTTGGACATGAGTGTAGCTACTACAACCACGGGTCAAGCACATTGTTTTATGTCAAGAGCAACAGAAAAAGAATCAAAGTTATGGCATCGAAAGATGGGCCATATTCACTTGAGGAAAATGAATCACCTGGTGCATAACGACTTAGTTACTGGTGTTCATGTGAAAGGTTTTCATCTGGAAGGGGAGTGCATTAGCTGCATCAAAGGCAAGCAAAAGAAGAAATCACATCCTCAAAAGAAAGTCAATTCAGTTTCAAGACCGTTAGAGAGACTTCATATGGATCTTTTTGGTCCAGTCAATGTCAAAAGCATAACTGGAGATCTCTACTGTCTCGTAGTAACTGATGATTATTCCAGATTTTCGTGGGTATCATTCTTGAAGTCAAAAGATGAGACGTTTGAAAGTTTGATGGCGTTGTTCAGAAAAATTGAAAACTTGTACCAAACTCGAATCAGAAGAATCAGGAGTGATAATGGTACAGAGTTCAAGAATAACAAGATGGAAGAGTATTGTGATGAGAGAGGTATACTGCAAGAATTTAGTGCTCCTTATACTCCGCAGCAAAATGGAGTAGCTGAAAGAAAGAACATGACGCTAATTGAAACGGCCAGGATGATGCTTGCTGATTCAAAACTACCAGTAAATTTTTGGGCAGAAGCAGTGTCAGCCGCTTGCTATACGCTCAACCGGGTTCTCACAGTGAAGAAATTCAACAAGACGTGTTTCGAGCTGATCAATAACCGCAAACCGAATCTGAAGTATTTAGAACCGTTTGGGCCTCCCTGTACTGTTCTAGAGCCTTTTGGAAAATTTGGTGCAAAGAGCATTGAAGGAATTTTCGTGGGTTACTCAAGTCCATTGAAACGAGTCTTTGTTCCAAGCTTGAAGCGGATCATCGAAGCACAACATGTTGAGTGTCAGGGGTATACTATGCCGCCTCAGAATCCTGGTGACTCATGGCGTTTTAATTACGATACTTTATGGGATTCGTTTGACATTGAAGAAGAACCAGATTTCTTTGACGAGTTGGATATTTTGAGAGAATATGAAGAATCGCAGGAAAGATTCCCAGCAGAAACTTTCAGTCGTCAACGACAAGCTTCGAATGATGATGAAGCAGGTCCAAGCAATGCTGGTGAACATGATGATATTCAGGAATCTCTTGAAAATCAGACGGCAGTCAATGATAATCAAGAATCTGATGATAGACCAGTCTTTGATCATGGTGATTCAGATTCTGAGGGGGAGCAT
This sequence comes from Helianthus tuberosus, assembly GCA_030545235.1. Classification (NCBI taxonomy): domain Eukaryota; kingdom Viridiplantae; phylum Streptophyta; class Magnoliopsida; order Asterales; family Asteraceae; genus Helianthus; species Helianthus tuberosus. The sequence continues at coordinate 179,429,311 of CM060368.1, forward strand.
ATCCAGATTTCGAGTCAAACAATTCCAGTCAGTGAATAAGGTGCAAATCAAAATGTTACAAATTTGGAAGGCGAGGTAGATGTTCCAGGCGAGGTGATGCCGAGAACTCTTTCATACCATCCAGAAGAGCTGATTATTGGAGAATTACAATCAGGCGTTCACACTAGACGAAAAATTAACCAAGGGCTTACTTGTTTTTATTCTACAGTTGCTCCTTTACAAACTAAGTTTTCACTAAGTTGTTTTATTTCGCAGATCGAACCGCGAACATACAAAGAGGCGCTAACTGAAGATTATTGGGTCAATGCTATGCAAGAAGAGTTGAGTCAGTTTGAGAAGTTAGGTGTGTGGAAGTTAGTAGATTTGCCTGATGGTCAGAGGAAGATAAACACCAAGTGGGTGTTCAAGTGCAAGAGAGATGATCGAGGAGATATTATTCGTAACAAAGCTCGACTCGTAGTCCAGGGCTTTAGTCAGCAGGAGGGTATAGATTTCACCGAAGTGTATGCTCCGGTTGCTAGACTAGAAGCAATCAGAATCTTCCTAGCATTTGCATCTTGGAAAAATTTCAAAGTTTATCAGCTAGATGTTAAATCGGCATTTCTCTATGGGAAGGTAAAAGAGGAGGTATATGTCGGACAGCCACCGGGCTTCACCGATCCAATCCACAAAGACAAGGTCTACTTGCTAGACAAAGTGCTGTATGGTTTACACCAGGCCCCGAGAGCTTGGTACGAGACATTGTCTCAACACCTGCTAGCCAACAGCTTCATTCGTGGAAAAGTGGATGCCACTCTCTTCACCAAAGAGGTCGACGGACATCTTCTGATCGTTCAGATGTACGTGGACGACATCATATTTGGGTCTACAAATGAGAATCTGTGCAAAGATTTTGAACAAGTTATGAAGCAGAAATTCGAAATGTCATCAATGGGTGAGATGAAATTCTTTTTGGGTCTTCAGGTTGATCAACTGCCTAAGGGAATTTTCATACATCAAACGAAGTACGTTAATGATATCTTGGAGAAATTTGGGATGTCAGGTTCTACTCCAGCTTCCACCCCATTAGCGACGAACCATGGGATAAATCCTGATCTCACCGGAGAGAAGGTAGATGAAACGTTGTATCGTTCCATGATCGGATCGCTGATGTATTTGACAGCTTCAAGACCCGATATTATGTATCCAACCTGCCTCGCAGCAAGATTTCAATCTAACCCGAGAGCTTCGCATTTGGTGATTGTGAAAAGGATATTACGCTACCTGAAAGGAACTCCATCACTGGGGTTGTGGTATCCAAGAGAAGGCGATTTCACGCTCGAAGGGTATTCCGATTCTGATTTTGGATGCTGCAAAGTTAACGCTAAATCAACAACAGCGGGGTGCCAGTTCTTTGGACCAAGATTGGTTACCTGGAAATGCAAGAAGCAGACCTCTATAGCTTTATCCACATGTGAAGCAGAGTATGTATTTGCTAGCAGTTGCTGCTCTCAGATCTTGTGGATCCAGCAACAGATGCGCGACTACGGTTTGCAATTTCTTAACACCCCTATCTTTGTTGATAATGAGGCAGCGATAAACATTACTAAAAATCCTATTCATCACGCTAAAACGAAACACATTGAAATTCGTCATCACTTCATCCGAGATTGTTTCGAGAAGAAGTTAATACGAATTGAGAAAATCCACACTGACGAACAAAAAGCTGATTTACATACCAAAGCATTTGACAAAACTCGTTTTCAATACTTGTTAAAATTGAACGGTATGAAGTTTTTATCGGTGTTGGATGAGATTCTTGGCGTTGATGAAGGTACCACTGTAGATGATGATGTTGAGAAGCAATCTGCAATGGTTTGTCGATTTTTTATTTGTTTTGGTATTTAGGGGGAGAGTATAGGGTAGTATTTTCAGAAAATACAAAAACAGTAAAAAATTTTCAAAAATCCAAAAACAATAAAAAAACCAGAAAGGAGCTTGTGTAAAAAGGGAAAATGATAGTACATTGGCTTGACAGTTACGAGATGCTAAAGATATGTAAAGTTTAAAAAGTTTTAAACAGTCTCGCTGATGATATGCCGATAGGTTTTTACACATTTAGTAGGTTTGTTCGGGATATAAACCTAAAATCCTTACTTGCTTATTTCGTGGGGAACACTACTTGGATATATAGGTAACCCCTGAAATCTGGTTTGGAGGATCCCTCTTTCTGAGATACTAGGTCTTTATACTCAGTGATATCTGGGGTATTATTCCGGGACTTCTGATAATGCGGAAGCAATGGCCTAGTCCCCGAATAATACTTTCTGCATTGCTTGAAATATAGCGCCGCCCTCAGCATAAAAAATGATGAAACATTGAAAAATGCTAATCATGTACTGTTGTAAAAAAGATCCTCTAAAGGGGACCCACTAAAAGTCGAAGCCGTCATCTCTCTGCTGAACGGAAGTTCTGACCTGAGCTCTCACGGTTCTTCGCAATTTAACCCCTTACAGATATCATCTGTGGTATACTCACCTGTAAGACTGAATATTGGGATCTGGATATGGGAGTATATTCAAGAGGTGGGACACATGAATGAGTTTAAGTTCCTAAAACACTAAATCCGTATCCTGGACAGATTGAAATTTGTGTGAGAATTTAAGTGGATCAGTATATCGACAATCTAAGTGAATTGTTTAATTCTGTGTATGAAATTAAAGCTTAACGGCACTTGTGACTTGTCGAATAGCTGATATGATTTCCTAACACGCTCACCAAAAATATGTTTGCAAATAGTTTACATTTACTGCATTTTATTTCTGTATTTCAGTTCTAGTTTAGAAACTTTATTAAAAATCCAAAAAGATTTTACATTTCTGCTTTATTTTTGACAAACTAAAGTGGAAAGCTGATCTTCAGATTCGAATTGAAGCAGATGCAGGAAGTTTCTGGACTGGAGGATGAGGAGAGCTTATCTTGATAAAATCTGTTTGTTGAAAAGTCAAAAACAAGTTCATTAATTTGAAACTTGTTATTTTCAGAAAAAGTTTGAATATGTTTTAACAAAAGTCAGTTTGGTTTATCTCAGAACAACCAAGGTCATTTAGTTGGACTTGGTAGTATAATTGAGTTATCAGGGTCATTAACTTGGACCTGAATACTTAAGTGGATTTCTAAAACTGATAGATAATGAGATTTATTGTTGGAAGACTATAGATTGTAATGTTATATATTTGAGAAATGGGTAATAGGTTGTGAAAGATCCCCATGGCAAAGAAAATGTCAAAGTTTGAACCAGAATTCAAGTCCCAGCTGATCGAGAGGGGGAGTCATCGAAAGGGGGAGTCTAGATTCTGGATCAACATTCAAAGGGGAGATTGAAGTTTAAATTTTGAAGATAAAGATTGAAGGAGGCTTTTACAATGTCAAAACAATTTGGAGCAAGAGAACGATCAATCAAGACTAAAGACTGGATGCTAAAGACTTCATCAACATCCAAGGGGGAGTCTGTTGGTGCACTGATGTCTGTTATCTTCGTCTTTATAGAGTCTTGTATTGTATTGTGTAGATCAGGGCACGGAAAATGAGAAAACAAGTTTTATAGGTAATTCCGCATGAATTATAATTCCGCTTGGAATTATAATTCCGCTCGAAATGTTAATCTCGCTTGAATTGTATTTCCGCGTGAGTTAATTCTGCACAGAATTAAGTCTCGCATGAATCATTCAAACGGAATTAGTTCGCCTATAAATACTGTTCAGCCCTGTTCATTTCATACGGAATTACATGTGTGTGTTTGAGAGCCGAGGTGCTGCCAAATTATAATCAGATCTGTAAAAGCTCAGGAAATCAGTAATAGATAAAGATTAGAAAGTATCAAGCTGTGTTGACATCATTTACATTGATTCCGCCTTTGTTTTTGATGATGAACTACTCAGATTGACTCGTTAGGGTCACACGACGGTCCAACAGATGGCCGGTCGGATACACTACTTGGCGGACCCCTGTTTTCGACAACAATGACGAAAACCGTTGCGAATTTGACTGTTAATTTGATGTGGTTGATCTTAGTGATCATCTACCTGTGGGGCCAAGTGGTATTGCTACCTTAGACCCTAGAAATTGTCTTTGCTTTCGAATAGTGGTCCTGCTTGATGTCGTTGTGATAGGCGTTCGAATCCAAGAACATCGAGGTACAAATTCCTAGAGGATAAAGTGTTATTGTTGGGTCTGGAGTGTTAATTTTTATTGATTTGGTGTTTTTAGAAATCCTCTTTACTTCTGACCTCTTTTTTACATATTATTGATCAAGCAAAACACAGAGCTTTGCTACGTACTTCTGGATGAGCATGTAAGTCAAACTTACCTAACACACACGTATACATGACAAAACAGGTTACCTAGATAAAACATATAAGTAGGCTGCTTCATGTTTGGCTTAAGCAAAGCATTTAAAATACTTATTTATTTTAATGCATTTATTGGATATAGAGTATATGAAATAAACACGGAACCAAACCTTAGCAGAAACACATCGTTGTAGTAGGAAACAAACTATGGCATTCTTTCGATTATATATATTTTTTTGTGTTAGATGGAACTAGATGACATCATAGATGCGACATTTGAAGGTTCTGGGCTCAGTTGGGCATCCAATTCGCCCAACATTTAATCATTGATTATTACATTTGATTTCTTAACGATTTTTGTTAACATCTTACACCAGACATGCTGATTCCTCACAAAACTGAAGCAAAAAATTGAAGAATATGTAAGGTCACCACAAAGGATGCAGCATGGTGAAGAGATGAGTATGCAAAGCTGCTTTAAATCTTCAATTCATTCAGCAGATGGTATTGGACCTTTGATTAGAAACTACTTTTAGACTGTTATTTTATCTACAACAAGTTTTTAGTACTAAAACATGAATTGCTATCATAAGTTAAAACACGCTTGAGTCGGTGTACAATTTGACAAATATTTTGATCAAAGTTTGGATAAAGTTAAGCATTCGAAAAACAATCTTGATACGGTGTATACCTTATTTATTTATAAAGGTTGTAGTGTTTGGCAAATTCAGATTATTTGACAATTTTCTTTAGTGTTTGTATTGTAGAGAGTGGTGGTGGAAGAGTGGCAGTTACATCTAGGTGTGATACGATTCATGTTGGGTGCTTTGTACCGTCGAAAGTTAGCAACCATAATAGTGTGAACAAAATACTTGGTGAATTTGTCGAGTAGTCCTCAACATATACGTAAGAAACAGTCCGAACTTCAAGGTTAATAAAACATGCTTTAGGAGATGTTTCTAACGAGCCCCGCCCGCAACGCGGCAGGACACATATCTAGTTTACTCTATCTTAAAACAAAAGTCGGTGGCTTTTGCCACCGACAAAACCACCCCCCAACCTTTCAACATTGGACCAAATACACTCCCAAACTTTCAACATAGGACCAAAACACCCTCAAACTTTCAAAATAGAACCAAAACACCCCCAAACTCTCACACTAAACCTCATCATCTTTAATTCCAAACTTTTCTACTTAATAACTTCACACTAATTTTGTTTAAACTATTTTTACGACTTTACACCGCAACGTGCGACACATTATTATAATTTTTTATATATTTCTAACCACGTTAATGCCTATATTATTTTTACGACTTTACATTGCCGTCTAAATTACTTTTACAACTTTACACCGCAACGACCGAGACATACTCTTTTTATATCTAACTCTAATAACGTTAATGTCACGGACGTAACGTGTGTAACAAAGTAAAAAACGCGGAATGTCGCGTGCGGCACCACACGTTAATGTCATCATCGTACACTGTAACCGCAATGCTTATATAGGTTACACTAAGTTATATCGGATACATCAAAACAAACAAACGTTTTTATATGGTTAATTCATCTCTAGTTACTAGTTATAGATCGACTTATAGCTTTTATAATTTTATATTAATTAAAAGAATCAAACTTACGTAAACTACATGAATTACAAACTAAGAGACAAAATGAATCCACCAATTTCTAAATTTTGATGATCTATTTGTCTATATTAATGTAATCACACTTGTCTTTTATTACCAACCCTGGACTTTTAAATTTTCCATGTGTATAAAGGCACTCTTCCAGAATCTCCATCTTCATCTTCTTCATCACACACAAACAAACACACAGTTAAGAATAACTGTTGAAACTGATTCATCAATGGCGATTGCTTCCATGTTGTCCTTCATGGCGGATTGGTCCACACCCACTATTCTTTTTTGTGTTCTTAACATCATGATCGCCACCATCTTTATAGCTTCAAACTACAAGTCTCCAAACAATAATCATCATCATGATAATACACCGAGTCAACTCACTCGATCACCTTCGTTGCTGGAACGAGTCAAGTCTGTGAATTTTTCATCATTCTACACCACCCCAGAATCACATGACCAATATCAAGTTCATTCAGAATCAACCGAGTATGACTCGGCGAGTCAGCTCAGTCGTCGCCCGTCTCTTTTGGAACGAGTTAAGTCCTTTGATTTCTCTTTCTCCTCTTTCCATAACTCATTACCTGCTGAGTCAGAGCAGCTCAGTGACTCGCGGAGGGAAGGAACTCAGACTCATTCGTTGATGGACCGAGTCAAGTCGTTTAAACTCAGCTCGCCTTTCAACTCGGATCAACACTCCAGCGACACGCCATCTAGCAAAGATGAACATTCGGATAACTACCCACATCATGACTCAGCTGAAGACAATAATGTCACAAATGGTAAGTCACACCACATCAAATTAGTTAATTGTAAGCATTTTTCTATTTATAATTACTAGTTTACATTACACAATTGAGTAAAGAAAATATTAAATAGTTAATAACATAGATTTAGAATTACAAATGATGTCTAAAATACGAAGAGATGAAATATTAAGGGAAGCAAGAAAAAGAAATCATGGGTTCACAAAATTGTGACACGTATAATAAGTTAATAATCAATAGTTTATTTATTAGGTATAGATTATTAAAGTTGGTTGGTCACTGCTAGGAAATCATCTATTATATTCACAAATTCCGTCACAAATGGTATTTTGTAACTGATTTGTGACGGAAACAGCAGTGGCAAAAACCTCTCTATTTTCTGACAAGGCTATTTTGCCATCAAATTTATCTACCGTTTAGGAGGTCACGAGATTTGTGACCGTGTTATGACTAAATATTGGACGGTCACTAGTTTCGCGACGTATGTTTTCAGTCACTCGTTTTATGACCAATTTTTCTCTATCAAATTTTAGTCACACTTGCAAAGTTTTTTAGCAGCGAATATTTAGTTATTTCATGTTCTCATATGTTTATAATTGAAGTATTGGAAAAGTCTGGGGTGGCTTCGGCGAATAGGTCACCGAGCAAGTTAAGGAAATCAGGTAGTGAGAAGAAGGAGGCGGCAGCACACGACAAGGAAGAGGTTGATGTCGGGCAGCCACAGCCAGCAACAACGAAAAAGGCAGTTCGGGAGCATGATGAAAGTGTAGATGCAAAAGCCGATGACTTCATCAAGAGGTTTAAGCAGCAATTAAAATTACAAAGACTTGATTCTCTTCAAAAATTGAGAGAAATGTTGAATAGAGGAACATGAACATCTTCTACTTGAAATAAACAGTTTCTTGACACAAATGCTCATGAGTATTGAGTTATGCATCTTGTTTTATCAGTTAGGTAATTTGGTCATTTAATTATATTGTTGGTATTATATTTGGCCGGTAGAAAATGTTGGATTAGATTATTTCAGATGTTTTTTGTTCAATATTTAAAAATCAAATTTTATTTGGCCCTTTCACTAATGTTGACATGTTGTGTATGTATACATTGGCACCAACTAAGTACCTAATATTCCATGAATAACCATTAAACATTAAATTATTATTATTTTCTACGAAGGAAAATATATTTTATATCTAATAAGTCACATGTTAAGGCTAGGCGGGGTGGATAAAGAATAACGCGTGGAACATTGATCATAACGCGTGGAACATTAAAAATCCCACCCCCACTAAAAAGTATAACGCGTTATAGTATAACGAAAACATGATTTCGTTATTTTTTCCACGCCGTGATGGTTTTATTTGTGAGGGTAATTGTTGGTTGGGGGAAATTGTTGGGTATGGTGGTGAGTGATGACCACCCCCACTAAAAAAGGTTGTGAGTGATGGAAAAATGGTTGCTTACATGGCGGAACATGATTGGATATTGTGAGTGATGGAAAAATGGTCACTAGTGACCACCCCCCTCCCCTAAACCTAAAGCAATAAAAGGCACATCATACATGTCATGTTGTTTTAGCTCATAGTTTATTACACAATCCGTTAAGATCAAAAACACTATTCGATTCGAAGTTAGATGGATTAGCGTTAATTGAGTTAAAAGGGTTCAGGTCGTAAACAGGTTGGCAAAAATAATAGTGTCTCTGATTTTATAACACGATTAAAAATGTGTTGTGTCGAACATGGAACATAACACAAAACATTTTGTCAGTTCTATTTGGTTAAGGATAACATGGAAGGTAACTTTGATGAATAGGACCATGATGGTAAGTTACAACTATTTTAAATCCATATCATACTTTATAACATAACTTTTTTTAACAAGAGATCGACGCTAGCAAATGCTCACTCCAACCTCGTACTCTCGCTTTTGAAAAGAACGCATCAGAGTGGACCAACGCCAGAGTCCGGGTCACAACCTCTAACAATCAAGTCACTGCGCATCTTAAAATGGGATCAAAATATCACTCCTAATAAAGCCTGCATCCAGTTCAACATATCTTATGTTATGTTAATTATATATAGGATGAGACAAGGGAGCATAAAAGTGGATTGTGACCAATATAGTAACCTTCATGGACAAACCATTGACACATGATAAATTTAAGATGTTTCCTTTTGTGAAGGTGAAAGGCAAATATTACATAAGAACGCACTCATGACTCAACAACATATTGTTCTTATCATAAAGAGTGGAGTTTGTTTTAACTTTTTCAACTTTATACTTTTAGGTACGTAGTCTTTATTCTTTTAAGTAAAGTAAGTTTGTTCAAAGTGATATAATAACACTATATATTTCAAGCATGTGATCATTAATAGCGTGAAAAAATAAAGTAATGTTTAAAACAAGGGTCCCGTGCGTTGCAACGGGGCATTCGGTTGATATCGGTTTGGTTAGTATAGCAACCAGAAGATATATGAGCAAGAAAATATCGACACGTGTTTTGTAATGTTCGAAAACCAGAGGAAAGAATACCGGTATCGGTTCACATAATATTGATACTGGTACGAATGTCATTCAATCAGATTTGGTTCCATTCGTTGGTTCCATTCGTTATAACCTCAGATGGTATCGGCTCGGTTCGTCAACGTAAAGAAAAAAATCAACATTTATCGAAGCATAGTATTCGAAGTTTAACAAAGCTTTATATTAAGTTATTAAAATAACAAAAAAGGGTTAATGAAATGTACGTTTTTTGCTTCGATCACTTGTACATTACTATTCACAACTTGATTTTGAGTAAATTCATATCGAGACGTAAATAAAAATAAGCACATCATGACGACACACTCCAAGTTATATTAAATACCGTATTTTAAAAGTTATACGAGAAACAAAATAAACTAAAACGTAATTATAATATAAAATAATAAAAAAATACATATAATGTTAAAGAAATAATTAACTATATCATAAAGAATAAAAAATAGTTTAATTACTTTATATAGTTTTGGCTTTTGTAAGTTTGTGTATGTAAAATTATAAGAATTAACTAAATATAGAAATATGGCCTTCTTTTGCCCAAAAAAAATTAAGTTTCAAAAATGGTAAATATGAACAAAATCCAATGCATGCAATTGATCACCAATAAAAACCTGTAAAGTATATTCATTTTGAAAATGTAAAGATATAGAATAAAATAACCCATCTCTTATTAAGTGATTTATATTATTATACTCGGTCATAGACCCGCGTATTACACGGGCTGTGTATATATGTATATATTATAAATATCTAAATGCATCATAGAACTGAAATTATATTTCATATATGATAGTGGAAACGGTCAATTAGAGTTGTTTTTATCGAAAATATTCAATTGAGTAACATGTTTCATTTAAAAAAATTGAAATGACCAAATGTGTCAAAAGTTGAATGCTATCGTTTTATTAAAAAGAAATCCTATGTCATACTTTTGATAATATGCTTTTGTTAGTCATTAACAATATATCAAACATTACAAAATGTCTATTTATAAAATAATAGAATGCACAAAAGTTGTTGAAACGTTGGCCTAACATGACTCATATCCTTTCAACCCATAGAAAATCACTCTTTTTGACATAAATCCGTTACAACATGAAAAGAATGATAGATAAGATTCAAACACTTCCATTAAAAGAGAAACAAAAATCCTATTACAAATATGTGATTGAATTGAGTAGTTTATAGTATTCACCTTAAGCATAAATTATTGTAAAACACAAGAATAAATCGAAAACCACAACTAATATGTGGAATATGAAAATTATAGATCGTATGAAAAAACTTAAGCATAATTATTCATTTTAAAAGTATTAAAATCATAGGTTTTAAAATTATAGATAACCGCGTTAAAAGAAAAGTTGAAGTATTCTTTTAATAAAAACTTTAAGTATTTTTGTAATTATCAATCTTGAATTTTAATTAATATAAATATCAATAGCATAATATTATTAATAATAATCATTAATTAGAATTAGATATTTATTACATAATATTATTAATGATTTGTATAAGAAAATGCCATATGGCATTAGTTGAAACTTTAAATAAGAAGATGACATGTGGCATTAATTGGAGTTTTTTATTAGATTTAGATTTATATATTAGTATTAAGTCTCTGCGTTGTAACTGTTATTTTAAAACTGTGTCAAATAGTACAAATGCTATAACATTGTTAGCGACCACCAATACCAGAAAAGCTCGTAAAAACAAAATAAATAAAAACGGAAAAATAACGTCGCGCGAAAAGCATACGTAAAATCTCTGAATCACGCAAGCTCGTTGCAGAGAAATTAAATCGAAACATAAAACATAGAAAAAAATAACTATGTTAATCCAGGACTCGCGCGTTGCGACGAACTTGTCAAACAGAGAAAAATAAATGTGTTGCGACGGGCCAGTCAAATGGGAAAAATATACGAGAAAATGTTGAACCCCACACGCATGTTGCGGTGCGTTAACTCACAAAATTTTGAACAAAACGAAAAACTTGGGAATGATGAAATGTATGGTGGACCAAAATTGAAAATAAAAAAGAGTTAAGCTTAAATTGCAAAAGATGAAAAGCTTTAGTTTAAAAGTAAAAAAAAAAAAAAACAAAGGGTCTAAATTGCAAAAGAATAATAGTTTTGAGTTAGAAATGAAAAAAAAAGGAAAAAAAAAAAAAACCCTATACATGAGGTACAACACCATAAATTACAAAAAAAGTTAAAAATTTTATTTTTGTAAAACTTGAATAAACTATTATATATTATATATTAATAGAGTAAACTCTAGTTAATGGTTAAATACTTATTTATTATCTGCATAACACACGATATGGTTTCAATTTATTTTTTATTCTTTGATTACTTTAATATTTGTGAATTATTTTTTTTTTTCATATTAGTGCAAGAGATATTAATAATTTATTAGATATTAGATTGAGATATTAATAATATTATTAAAAGATTGAAAGAGAAAATGCCATGTGGCATTAATTAAAGGTATTTATTAATCTCAGATAAAGATAAAGACAAGTGACATAGTGAAAATTTTAAATGAGAATAAATTTTTTGTAAGAACAAAACAGAAGAAATTTCAACCAATAAGAATGTTTTATTTTACTTTATTTAATATAAGTATTTAAAGTTACTATAAGGGTACATTGGTAAATCTACATAGGTCATTAATTTGTATTCTTCCTCTTTAATAGCTAACTACATTAAATAATTTGTAACTTATCTTCAAAATATATTTTTTTTTCAAAAAAATAAAATAAAATAATTTAAAGTGTAGGATAAATTACGAGTTGTGTAGGATAAATTACGAGTTGTGTAAGATAAATTTCAATGTGTAGGATGAATTTCGAAATATGTAGGATAATTTTTTATGTGTGTAAGCAAAAAAAAATTAGTATAGAGGATAATAGTCTTTATGACTAATTAATTAGTCAAAAATGATAATAAATGAGATAAGTGAAAAAACTATTTAATGTTTTACAAAAATTACACTTTCTTCTTTTTCTTCTCAATTAAATTTTCTTCTCAAATGAACCTTACCCAAGTTTTATTTATATATATATATATATATATATATATATATGTATATATATATAATACCACTTATCGTACATTGCATACGATATAACCCCAACCGTCGATTTTGCGTCATTATCACATGATCAGAAGCAGTGGCAAGATCGTAATATTCAATGGATAAGGTTAAAATTGAAAATTATTATTCTCAAATTCCCGGTTACTTCAGTCGTTCCAATAAAAAACAAAAATACATCCCAAAAATCTTGCAGAAGTTTCATACTCGTCTCCATAAAAAATTGATCCGATTCTTCGTCGATTTCAAGAGAAAGAACGCAAATGACGATTACAGAATTGGGAGCTAATCCGTTCGATTTAATAATCCTGTTCTTCGTCTTTTTGATCCTGTTATGATTGTATTTTTAACAATAGTGAACCATTGATTCACTTATGGACTATTTCAGCTACAAGGGAGGGGCGGAGCAAAAAAAAAAACAAGCGGGTTCAATCGAAGCACAACAATCCAAGTTCTTTCTATAGCCCCATTCTTAGGGTTTGAGTTTTGAACTGGCATAAGAACTGTGACAAGGTGCGGCTATGTATATTAGGCCTTTTGGCCAACGAGCCGTTTATGATTTGTTAACTTGCGATTCATATGTTTTTATAACTTGCGGTTATTTTTTTGGTAGTTTTTGGTTCATGTTATTAATAACTTGCTGTTAGTTTTATGTATAACATGCGGATCTGGTATTAATGTTTGAGGTTAGAACTGGCATATGCTTTTGTGCATATCTATAATTACTTAATCTGGGATTCATGTATGTTTTAAAACTTGTTGTTAGTGTTTTGTATAACATGCGTTTGTGTTTTGAAAGTATGCAATTCGTGTATGTAGGGGTTCCTGATGATGATAATGATTTTGAACCACCTATTAAACGGTTGAAAACAAATAAACATGAAAACACGAAAATGCCAAATATCAGAAATGTTGAAGATGATGATAATTTTGAACAACCAATTCCACACTTGAAAACGAAAAACGGCTGAAAACACAAAAAAATAGGGCCAATAACAGAAATGTTGAAGATAATGATGATTTTGATAAGCCCGTTAAGAAGTTGAACGTGCAGAAACATGATAAGCATAAGGATCCTGTAAAAAAAACCATTAAAAAACTCGAACCAATTAGGACGGAACCTAGGCTTTTCTATGATTATCACCAAACTGAAAACCGTCAATCTAACCAAATAAACCGAAACGATTAACTGAAAACTAATTGGTTAGAAAAATAGACTAACCGATGACTTTGGTTTTGGCTTCGGTTGAGGATAATAACCGAACCATGCACAACACAATGAAATAGATTACACGATTACTTCGCTTTTGATGTATATCTATCACAATAGTGCTACATTAAATATAATATGAATAAGAAAACTACCAAAAACGAGTATCGCAATACGACGTGTCACTCCTGCCGCATCACGCGGGCATCCTGCTAGTAGTTTTAGAACGAAATTGTGACAACCTCATAATTACAGGTATCCGTACGATTAATTAATATTAAATTGTGCTTAATGATTATGCAGAAAATTGACTAAATGGTCCTGAATGTTTTCCTAAGTGTTGGGAATTAATAGTGTCACAAAAGGTTACATAAAAGACACTATACGAAATAACTTAGCACTTTAACGAAACGGTATCTAACCGAACAACCGGACATTACCCGGAACACCAAAATTTTGCCAGAAACATTGTCTTATTATTTTTGAGCTAGTTATGGTCTCCGAATACCCCAACACACTATAAAATAGGACATACACATAATACACTAGATATTACACTTAACCTCCTAAATATTTACCTACTATCATCAAAAATTTACAATTAACCCCCCCCCCCATATCATAATTTACGGCCCATGTAAAGGACCCCACCATTAGATTTCATTTCAATATTTTAATGGGATCTTGCTTGATCATTTGAACAAAATATAAGATGAGATCTTCATATGTATGGCTCCTTAGATCACAAAATCTTTCCATATCATTTCATATCCCACAAGTTCACCCCAACTCCCTCAACATCTCTCTCTCCCTCTCGGCTCACTCTAGTGTCGCCACCACCACCACCTTGTCACCACCATACAACTATTTCCAAGCTTAATTCAAGTGTTAGAAGGTGATTCTTGGAGCTTGAAGCTTGTGGATCATCAAGGAGCTCTCTTACTTGCATTCATTCACCATCTTTCATCATCTTTTTCTAGTGATCTTCCCTAGCCTTTGAGCTAGTTGTAAGCCTCTTGCTACTAAATTGTACTTCTTATTTTGCTTGTTAAAAAGATATATATTGTTATGAATCACAAGAACACTAAAAGACTTGCACTTAAATCTTGAAACAAAAAGATGATATATGATGAAATCTTGTTAAAATAATGTTGTTAAATACATGCATGGCACTTGATTGTTAATGTCTTGATAATATGAGGTTGATCATCATATGGAACTTGTTAGAAGGTGTTGTGATCATATGTGCGTGTTTTAGTAACGTTTAAGCGATTAACAGCATGCTGAGTAACATTTACAGCCAACTTCAGTTGGCTGTAAACGGACCGTTATAAATCAAAAAATTGATTTTCTGAAGTCTAAATTATGTGTTTTCGAAAAACGAATCAAATGGCACTAGAATCATATTTTTTTGAGGTCGTTTGCTATTTTTAAAGGTCCATTTTGTACAGCAGCAAAAGCTGCGTTTTTTCTGCAGAAAATGCGTGTTATGTTTTTCGTCCTAACTTGAAACCTGGATAGAGTTAGGTCACGAAATTGATACTGTAGATGACCACTGATGTTGTTGTAATTCTCCCACTAGAATTTCGTAAATCGGACTTATGATGAAATTTAAATGAATTTTTCCGTAGACTGCAGTCAGAAAGTGACGAATCTGATTGCAGCCCGGTAAATGATTTTTTCTAAAATATTGGTAATGAATTGGATCCCAATATTTTTACAAAATAATATTCGGATTGTTTAAAAATTCTGTAAAAAATTGGGAATTTTAGGAGTAAGTTAACTATTTTATTAAAATTCCCGAAAACGGTCCAGTTTTGAATGTTAAAGCTGAAACGACATAAGTAGTAATTTGCGTGTCTAAATGTCGGGTAGGTTATCTGAGAATGATCTAACGTGTTATATGTCAATGAAAGTGTTATGTGCAATATCGTATGTTTGCTTTTGAATGGGTATAGATGGGATGTTTATATGGGCGTGAAATGTTAACGTGAGTGCGTGCTATGTGATAGATGCGTGTAGGAACTTTGTGTTTTATTTAAAACTATTAACAAACTAAATGGTAATCATATTAGGACATGATTGACCAACCCTGACCGTTAGCTATTTTAAGAGTTCAACCGAGCAACCAAATGTGAGTTCACACTCTTTCTAAGGCATGGGATTCCCGGTGGTTGGGAATGGGTTAAAGAACTAAAACGGAACCTGCATATCCTCCTTGGGTAGGATATGTACCGCCATCCTCCATGGGTAGGATGCCAATATTAATCCTGCGTATTCTCCTTGGGTAGAATACGTACGTTCGTCCTCCTTGGGTAGGACAACAACCTTAATTTACTAGACAAAACTCTATCATTAAGTCCCTCATTTTATATCGACTTAATCACCGAGGCCAATGGCGAGCGGGTCATTAGTTAATAGCGCTATTAGGTTTGACAAACCTCACACCGTGCCGGTCAGACGGACGTGTACTAATGGATCATGGAAAACAGTCAATGATGATAGACATTGACTTAGGGCACAACTTACTTTCGTCAGTAGTCGATATGGTAACGGTCTAGTGGTTCACATGGGGAAACCCCCACTGATTATGGATATGGTTTGGGGAAAAACAAAGATACTGGTTAACTCGTGGTTTATGAAACAACTTATGGTTTCTAAAACAACCTTTTAAAACTAAACAACCAACTGTGAACTCGCTCAACTTTGTTGTTGACTCCTTGTTACATGCCTTGCAGGTCGTTAGATGCTTATGGAGCTTGCACGAGGAGGAGAGGTCGTTGTGGGATATGGACCGTTATGTCCCGTGCTTAACATTTGAACTTTATGAACTTATTGAACTTATGTTTTGGTTTTACGTACTATGCTTCCGCTGATTACTTAAACATGTTTGGTTTCTTTTGAACACCAATTATATTGGGTTTGGTTTTATTTACTTAATTGCATTGTTCAATATGTTTGGTGGCTTGATCCTGGTCATGTCACGCCTCCAAGCGGTGATACTCCGCTTGTGGATTTTGGGGGTGTGACAGATTGGTATCAGAGCCATTGGTTATAGTGAACTTGGTTTTAAAAAGGGAAAAGCTTTTTGACAAAACCAGACTATAACCTGTACAGTGCTCAATGATCCACAACGACGCTTCGCTCCACTTGCAAGACTCGACACAATAGGTGGTATGATTTATGTTTATATTGTCTGTTTGATAGTTCACATAGTGCATTAGTTAACGTGATAACTGCTATTTGAACCATGTGTGCTTACTCTCTTCTGTCATCCCACGCTTACGCACCTTCGCGACACTTTTCTCACTTACGTTTGCTTCGTTGTCAAGATCATGAGTGGACGTTTGAACTTTACTCAAGCCCAGCTGACGGCTCTAATCAACGAACGAGTGGCTGAGGCACTCGCAGCTGTCCCTGCAGGAGGTATAACCTGCCATATCAACCCATCTTAGGATGTTTAGATCCTACCCTCGCGAACCAACTCTTGTACTTAACCTTGTCTTTTATTCTCGCGCCACAGGCCAACATGCTCAGCCTCTCGTATGTATGTTCAAAACATTCATGGATTGCCGACCTAGTACTTTCAGCGGCACAAAAGGAGCTGTAGGTCTTCTTCACTGGTTCGAGAAGATTGAGTCCGTTTTTGAGATGTGTGAATGCCCTGAAGCTCGTAGGGTGAAATTTGCTACTGGAACACTCGAAGGTGCTGCGTTAACCTGGTGGAAAGCACAGGTTCAACTGCTAGGGCTGGCGGTTGCTAATGCCACCCCATGGAACGACTTCAAAAATTTGATCAAAGAAGAGTACTGTAGTCGTGACGACGTCCACAAGCTAGAGGTGGAATTTTTCAATTTGAAGATGACGGGGTCTGAAATCGAGGCATACACAAAGAGATCGAACGAATTAGTTATCTTGTGTCCTACTATGGTGGATCCTCCTATCAAGCGTATCGAGCTGTACCTTAAGGGTTTAGTTCCAGAAATTCAGAGCCACGTGACCTCAGCTAATCTTGGCACCATTCAGCAAATCATCCAGTTGGCTCATCGTCTCACTGATCAGGCAGTTGAGCAGAACAAGCTGCCCAAGCGTATTAGCGCTACTGCTACTTCTGATGTTCCAGTGATAACAAGCGCAAGTGGGATGGAAATTCGGGCAAGGGTTCTACTTCAGTTCAGTCTCAGTCCCCGCAGTGAAAGATAGATGAGTACAGGAGCCCCAGTCAGCAGTCTTCTGGGAATCAAGGTCAGGGTGGATACAGGGGAAATCACCCTAAGTGCAATCGATGTGATTTGCACCATAGCGGGCCGTGCAACAAGGGTCGTTGTCAGAGATGTAACAAGCTGGGTCATGAAGCCAAGGATGGCAGGAGCTCATGTCCTGCAAATCAGAATCGTCAACAGCAGCCACAAGCTCCACAGAATTAGCAGCAGCCACAGCAGGGTAACAGGGGATGCTATCAGTGTGGTGCTGAAGGTCACTTCAAGAGAAACTGCCCCCAGTTGAACCAGAAACAGAACAACAACAATCAGGGGAACGAAAAGAATAATGGGGGAAATAATGATGGCAATGGTGCCAGGGGACGTGTGTTCATGATTGGGCAGGGTGATGCAAGGAACGATCCCAATGTTGTGATCGGTAAGTTTCTTCTGGATGACTTCTTTGTTACTGTTTTATTCGATTCAGGTGCCGATACTAGTTATGTGTCCTTAAAAGTTGGTTAAATGCTTAAGCGCACCCCAACACTTTTGAACACCAAACACATGGTAGAGCTAGCAAACGGTAAAAGTTTAGAGGCCACACACATAGTTAAGGGTTGTAATCTTGTTCTTGCTGATCAGACCTTTTCTATCGACCTCATTCCTATCGTTCTGGGTAGTTTCGACGTTGTTATTGGGATGGATTGGTTATCTCATCAGCAAGCGGAAATTCTTTTCAACGAGAAGACTGTCCGCATCCCTCGTTCTGGTGAAGAACCCCTCGTGATTCGTGGCGACAAGAGTGGTGCAGTCGTAGGCATTATCTCTTTCCTTAAGGCCTAGAAGTGTTTGTGAATGGGCCACACTGCCATTCTAGCTCTCGTTACTGACGCATCAATGGAAGAAAAGAAGATAGAAGACATTCCTATTGTGCGCGACTTTCCTGAGGTATTTCCTGAGGAATTACCTGGTCTTCCGCCTCATCGACAAGTCGAGTTTCAAATCGAGCTAGCTCCTGGAGCAGCACCAATAGCTCATGCATCTTATCGTCTAGCTCCATCAGAACTTGAAGAACTGTCCTCGCAACTACAAGAGCTCTTGGACAAGAGTTTTATTCGCCCTAGCTCTTCGCCTTGGGGAGCTCCAGTGTTATTTGTGAAGAAGAAAGACGGTACATTCAGAATGTGTATAGACTACCGCGAACTCAACAAGGTGACCGTGAAGAATCGTTATCCTCTTCCACGCATTGATGACTTATTCGACCAGTTGCAAGGGTCGAGTTTCTATTCCAAGATTGACCTGAGGTCAGGTTACCAGCAACTGAGAGTCCGAAATGAGGATATCTCTAAAACAACATTCAGGACTCATTATGGGCATTACGAGTTTCTGGTTATGCCTTTCGGATTGACGAATGCACCTGCGGTCTTCATGGATCTCATGAACCGAGTGTGCAAACCTTACCTGGATAAGTTCGTTATAGTTTTCATCGACGACATCCTGATCTATTCGAAGAGTCGGGAAGAACACGAGCAACACCTGAGGCTTATTTTGGAACTTCTTCAAACAGAGCATTTGTATGCCAAATTTTCGAAATGTGACTTCTGGCTTCGTGAAGTCCACTTTCTAGGCCACGTGGTAAACAATGATGGGATTCATGTTGATCCATCCAAGGTAGACTCGATCAAGAACTGGCCTGCACCCCGTACACCAACAGAAATCCGCCAATTCTTGGGTTTGGCGGGCTACTACAGAAGATTCATCAAGGATTTCTCTAAGATTGCGCAACCTCTCACCTCGCTAACTCAGAAGGGTGTCACCTATCGTTGGGGTGATGCACAGGAATCTGCTTTTCAGTACTTAAAAGATAGACTTTGTAGCGCGCCTATCCTCTCATTGCCTGAAGGCACAGATGATTTTGTGGTTTATTGCGACGCTTCCATCCAAGGAATTGGTTGCGTGTTGATGCAACGTGACAAGGTCATTGCCTACGCATCGTGCCAACTTAAGGTTCACGAAAGGAAGTACACTACACACGATCTGGAGCTAGGAGCCGTTGTTTTCGCACTAAAGATATGGAGGCATTACCTGTATGGTACCAAGTGCACTATTTACACCGATCACAGGAGTCTCCAGCATATCCTCGAACAGAAGGAGTTGAATATGCGACAACGTCGACGGGTCGAGATCTTGAATGATTACGAATGCGCGATCAAGTACCATACGGGCAAAGCCAATGTTGTGGCCGACGGTCTCAGTCGAAAGGATACTACACCTAAGCGCGTGCGAGCGCTACAACTTACCATCCAATCTAGTCTTCCCGCTCAGATACGAGATGCTCAGGTTGAAGCATTGAAAGCAGAAAACATCAGGGCTGAGTCCCTGCGAGGGTCAAGGAAACGGTTAGAACAAAAGGAAAACGGAGCCTACTATGTAACGGGGCGCATCTGGGTCCCACTATACGGAAACTTACGCGAGCTTGTGATGGATGAAGCGCACAAGTCTCGTTACTCAGTACATCCTGGTTCGGATAAGATGTACCACGACTTAAAGACTACATACTGGTGGCCTAGCATGAAAGCCAACATAGCAACCTACGTTAGTAAATGTTTGACTTGTGCAAGAGTCAAGATTGAATATCAGAAACCATCACGCCTACTCCAACAACCAGAGATCCCGACATGGAAATGAGAGCAAATTTACATGGATTTTGTTACTGGCCTGCCTAGATCTCAACGCGGAAATGACACTATTTGGGTGATAGTGGATCGATTGACTAAGTCTGCACACTTCTTGGCTATCAAGGAAACCGAAAAGTTCTCTACTCTAACAGACATCTACCTAAAGGAAGTAGTATCAAGGCATGGAGTGCCAACCTCCATCATTTCTGACCGTGACTCACGTTTTACATCTGAATTATGGCAAGCTATGCACAAGTCCTTTGGTTCTCGATTAGACATGAGCACGGCATATCATCCACAGACGGATGGGCAATCTGAACGCACCATCCAAACCCTTGAAGAGATGCTTAGGGCATGTGTAATCGACTTTGGTAATGGCTGGGAAAAACACCTCCCGTTAGTGGAGTTTTCGTATAACAACAGTTACCACACCAGTATCCAGGCCGCTCTGTTCGAGGCATTGTACGGACGGAAGTGCCGATCACCTCTTTGTTGGGCAGAGGTTGGCGACAGTCAAATCACTGGCCCAGAACTTGTAGTAGATATAACCGAGAAGATTGCTCAGATACGACAACGAATGGCGGCAGCTCGTGACCGTCAGAAAAGCTACGCTGATAAGCGCAGGAAACCACTCGAGTTCCAGGTTGGGGATCGAGTGCTACTCAAATTCTCACCTTATAAAGGTGTAGTTCATTTTGGCAAACGAGGCAAACTCAATCCGCGTTATCTCGGACCGTTCGAAATCATTGAGAAAATTGGCAAAGTCGCTTACAGGTTGAATCTACCTGAAGAACTCAGCGGAGTTCACAACGTATTCCATGTGTCGAATCTGAAGAAGTGTCTGTCAGATGAGACCCTCATAGTTCCTCTCAAGGAGCTCACTATCGACGATCAGCTGCGATTCGTCAAGGAACCAGTAGAGATTACTGATCGAGATGTTAAGGTTCTCAGGCGTACCAGAATACCTCTTGTTCGAGTTCGTTGGAACTCCCGTCGTGGCCCAGAGTATACCTGGGAACGAGAAGACCAAATGAAACTCAAGTATCCCCAGTTGTTTGAGAAAAGTGCAACCACTACTGAGGTTGAAGCTACTGCGGAATTTCGGGACGAAATTCCAAACCAACGGGGGGATGATGTGACACCCCAGGAAACCACGCAACTTAACTAGCTTCCTCAGTAACCACGTGCTAAATTTCGGGACGAAATTTTCTTAACAGGGGGAGAATGTGACAACCTCAT
Source organism: Helianthus tuberosus (assembly GCA_030545235.1). Classification (NCBI taxonomy): domain Eukaryota; kingdom Viridiplantae; phylum Streptophyta; class Magnoliopsida; order Asterales; family Asteraceae; genus Helianthus; species Helianthus tuberosus. The sequence goes on from CM060368.1 coordinate 179,451,015, forward strand.
AATTACAGGTATCCGTACGATTAATTAATATTAAATTGTGCTTAATGATTGTGCAGAAAATTGACTAAATGGTCCTGAATGTTTTCCTAAGTGTTGGGAATTAATAGTGTCACAAAAGGTTACATAAAAGACACTATACGAAATAACTTAGCACTTTAAGAAACGGTATCTAACCGAACAACCGGACATTACCCGGAACACCAAAATTTTGCCAGAAACATTGTCTTATTATTTTTGAGCTAGTTATGGTCTCCGAATACCCCAACACACTATAAAATATGGCATACACATAATACACTAGATATTACACTTAACCTCCTAAATATTTACCTACTATCATCAAAAATTTACAATTAACCCCCCCCCCCCCCCCATATCATAATTTACGGCCCATGTAAAGGACCCCACCATTAGATTTCATTTCAATATTTTAATGGGATCTTGCTTGATCATTTGAACAAAATATAAGATGAGATCTTCATATGTATGGCTCCTTAGATCACGAAATCTTTCCATATCATTTCATATCCCACAAGTTCACCCCAACTCCCTCAACATCTCTCTCTCCCTCTCGGCTCACTCTAGTGCCGCCACCACCACCACCTTGTCACCACCATACAACCATTTCCAAGCTTAATTCAAGTGTTAGAAGGTGATTCTTGGAGCTTGAAGCTTGTGGATCATCAAGGAGCTCTCTTACTTGCATTCATTCACCATCTTTCATCATCTTTTTCTAGTGATCTTCCCTAGCCTTTGAGCTAGTTGTAAGCCTCTTGCTACTAAATTGTACTTCTTATTTTGCTTGTTAAAAAGATATATATTGTTATGAATCACAAGAACACAAAAAGACTTGCACTTAAATCTTGAAACATAAAGATGATATATGATGAAATCTTGTTAAAATAATGTTGTTAAATACATGCATGGCACTTGATTGTTGATTTCTTGATAAAATGATGTTGATCATCATATGGAACTTGTTAGAAGGTGTTGTGATCATATGTGCGTGTTTTAGTAATGTTTAAGCGATTAACAGCATGCTGAGTAACATTTACAGCCAACTTCAGTTGGCTGTAAACGGACCGTTATAAATCAAAAAATTGATTTTCTGAAGTCTAAATTATGTGTTTTCGAAAAACGAATCAAATGGCACTGGAATCACATTTTTTTGAGGTCGTTTGCTATTTTTAAAGGTCCGTTTTGTACAGCAGCAAAAGCTGCGTTTTTTCTGCAGAAAATGCGTGTTATGTTTTTCGTCCTAACTTGAAACCTGGATAGAGTTAGGTCACGAAATTGATACTGTAGATGACCACTGATGTTGTTGTAATTCTCCCACTAGAATTTCGTAAATCGGACTTATGATGAAATTTAAATGAATTTTTCCGTAGACTGCAGTCAGAAAGTAACGAATCTGATTGCAGCCCGGTAAATGATTTTTTCTAAAATATTGGTAATGAATTGGATCCCAATGTTTTTACAAAATAATATTCGGATTGTTTAAAAATTCTGTAAAAAATTGGGAATTTTAGGAGTAAGTTAACTATTTTATTAGAATTCCCGAAAACGGCCCAGTTTTGAATGTTAAAGCTGAAACGACATAAGTAGTAATTTGCGTGTCTAAATGTCGGGTAGGTTATCTGAGAATGATCTAACGTGTTATATGTCAATGAAAGTGTTATGTGCAATATCGTATGTTTGCTTTTGAATGGGTATAGATGGGATGTTTATATGGGCGTGAAATGTTAACGTGAGTGCGTTCTATGTGATAGATGCGTGTAGGAACTTTGTGTTTTATTTAAAACTATTAGCAAACTAAATGGTAATCATATTAGGACATGATTGACCAACCCTGACCGTTAGCTATTGTAAGAGTTCAACCGAGCAACCAAAGGTGAGTTCACACTCTTTCTAAGGCATGGGATTCCCGGTGGTTGGGAATGGGTTAAAGAACTAAAACGGAACCTGCATATCCTCCTTGGGTAGGATATGTACGGCCATCCTCCATGGGTAGGATGCCAATATTAATCTTGCGTATTCTCCTTGGGTAGAATACGTACGTTCGTCCTCCTTGGGTAGGACAACAACCTTAACTTACTAGACAAAACTCTATCATTAAGTCCCTCATTTTATATCGACTTAATCACCGAGGCCAATGGCGAGCGGGTCATTAGTTAATAGCGCTATTAGGTTTGACAAGCCTCACACCGTGCCAGTCGGACGGGTGTGTACTAATGGATCATGGCAAACAGTCAATGATGATAGAGATTGACTTAGGGCACAACTTACTTTCGTCAGTAATCGATATGGTAACGGTCTAGTGGTTCACATGGAGAAACCCCCACTGATTATGGATATGGTTTGGGAAAAAACAAAGATACTGGTTAACTCGTGGTTTACGAAACAACTTATGGTTTCCAAAACAACCTTTTAAAACTAAACAACCAACTGTGAACTCGCTCAACTTTGTTGTTGACTCCTTGTTACATGTCTTGCAGGTCGTTAGATGCTTATGGAGCTTGCACGAGGAGGAGAGGTCGTTGTGGGATATGGACCGTTATGTCATGTGCTTAACATTTGAACTTTATGAACTTATTGAACTTATGTTTTGGTTTTACGTACTATGCTTCCGCTGATTACTTAAACATGTTTGGTTTCTTTTGAACACCAATTATATTAGGTTTGGTTTTATTTACTTAATTGCATTGTTCAATATGATTGGTAGCTTGATCCTGGTTATGTCACGCCTCTAAACGGTGATACTCCGCTTGTGGATTTTGGGGGTGTGACAGAAATGATGGTTAAAGTTTCATGCATATGGTCAAACTTTTATTAAAACGAAACCCCGACTAGCAAAAAAACAAGTCAGAGAACAACAACAAAAAAAAATCAAAACTTGAAACAAATGATATGGCCCCGAATCACAAAACCTAACTCCATTAAAGTTGCATGTTAACTTTGATGGTTTTGGATCAACTTGAACAAAACATAAAAAAAATGGTTAAAAATGTAAAATAAACAAAAACAAAACATAAAAAGTTGATACAAATTATATACCTATATGTTTGCTTTCCTATGTTTTATTGTAACTTAACCCGTCGATACACCTATAGATACAAATCTTTGTGAATATCGTGGAGGACTGGATGTCTCCATATGCATGGCCGGCCCTGAAGGTGGGCGGGGAAGACCACCGGCCAGGGACCCAATATTTCGAAGGGCACGTTATTTTTTTAAAACTTCGATATGTATACGTAAAATAAATTAATTAATAGGGTGTGCCCGTACAACCACCAATATAGGCCCACTTACAAACTATTTTTATAGTTTAGATTAGTTATTAGCTCATTGGCGTTAGGTTTAGACCTTTAGTGAGCCTAATACCCAATTTCGTTAAGGCCTAAGGGCACGTTTTTTCGAGTTTGAACAGGGTACATGAATTCTTAGGGCCGGCCTTGCCATGTGAACCTTTAACGTGTATGATTAAAATTTTGAAGCATAAAGAAATGCTAATTCGCATACATGTTTTGTCATGAAGCATGGATTTATGTATTTGTATTCATGTACTAACCCTTTCATACTTGAATGAATGAATCTTTTATTGTTTGTTTGATATTTACAATGCTAATCTTTGTCAATTGTTATAAAGCATGGATTTATACTTTTGTATTCATAATATTTTGAATGGGGTCTCTCATATTTATATACTATCAATTTAAAACAATTGTATGCATGTTTGGTTGTAAGTTGTGTTTACGTAGTTGTACCTTAATCAAATATTTGTTGTAAGTTGTGCCTAAGTGATTGTACCTTAATCAAATAATGGTTTCATTACCTTACCAAATTCAGTTTGTTTTGTTTTGTTTTGTATGCATGTATGATTGTAAATTGTGCTTAAGTGGTTGTACCCTAATCAAATAATGGTTTCAATATCTTACCATATTTAATCGGCTTGATCCATTCAAAGTTGTGTTGTTTTATTTGTAAATTATAATTATTTATAATATTCTAATTAATTTAGCCAAAATCTTGTATAAATATAATTTGCAACATATTGATGCAATGGTTGTTGTAATGTATGCATTATGGTTTGTATAGTAGTAATGATATATATTATATATAGATTACGATGAACCTGTCAAACAGGAAAAAATAGACGTGGGTTCATCGTAACGTGCGAGCCCTAGATCAACTTAGTTATTTTATTCTATGTTTTACGTTTCGGTTTAACTTCTTCGCATTAACACCGCAACTTTAGTGTCGGTGGTTGCTGGCAGTAGTGAGGCATTAGTGCTCGCCCCCGCCACAACACGAGGGTGCTTAATACTAGTTATTAATTTATTTAGTATATATTAAAAGGTGTGGTAGGTTAAATAGTACTTTAAATAATGTTTTATTCAATTTTTTAATTCATGTGGTTTAAGCTTTTCTATTTTTTTATTGTTTTATTCCTATTATAATTATCATATTATACATATGAATTTGAACAGTGATTCAAATTTATTTAATTTTTATACTTTATTAAAAATAATATATCAATATATTAATAAAATATATATATGATTTAACAAGGTTAGTAATTAGTTATTGTCCATGATTAGTCGATTGGATACTTGACACTCGGAAAATTAGTGATTGTCCCTGATTAGTCGATTGGATACTTGACACTCGGACCGCATAATTTTTTTTTCAAGATTTTGATATTGTGACGAAGCGAACCGATACTGAACAAACGATACCAAAACTGATATCGATATTTGTTTTTATGTTTTAGTGATTGTCCCTGATTAAACTCATGATGAATAGTAAAATTTATGTTTTAATTATTATATTATAATATAGAGTAAATTGCCAAAATCATCCCTGATGTTTGAGTATGTTTGTCATTTTATCCAAAACAACTTTTTTGTACCATATAGTCCTTCACTTTTGGGATTTTTTTTGCCATTTTCATCCAAACCTCTGACTTTTTTTTATTACCAAAATCGTCCCAGAGATTTGGGATTTTTTGTCATTTTTATCCAAATGTTTGATAGAAAAAATAAAGCAAACTAGATGTTTGGATGAAAATAGTAAAAATCTCAAAAGTGTATCATTATATTGTACAAAAAAAGTTTTTTTGGATGAAAATGACAATCATGCCCAAACCTTAGGGACAATTTTGGCAATTTACTCTATAATATAGTAAAATATATGTTTAATTTATTATATTATATTATGCTATAGTGAGTATTGGTGTCGTACTGATACTGTGAGGATTCAAATTGATACCAATGAATCAACTTCGGTATTGGCATTGAAATTATCGAAGCTAATACCGGTATATGTTTGTGGTTTTTTATCAGTGTAAAACATGTGTCAATATCTTTTTTTCCTATATAAAGACTTTACTTTTTGTTTTCTCTTTCGGTCATTATAGTGAGTGTCGGTACCATAACGGACCCATATTGATATCAACCGATTTTCCATCGCATAGCGCGGGGAAGTGCACTAATACATTATATATATGAATACAAAGTGAGGATGAACAGTAAATCTAAATTTTAATACTTTATTTAATTTTATTTAATTTAGTTATATTTATTATAGCTAATTATATATTATATTTTGATTTATATTAAAAATAAATAGTAATTTATTTTTATTATCGTAAACTATACGTGTGCCGATAAAAATATAAAAAACATATATTTTTGTATTTGAGTATTGATACGTGACTAACAAACCGATTTTAGTCGAACAACCTTGGTACCAACATTGGTAGTACCGGAACCGGTATTCTTTTTATGGTTTTTGATTGATATTAATATATATCTTTTTGTGCATATCGCAACTTTATTTTTTTAGTTTTCTTCTTCAACTACTATAGGGATTGCCGGTACCGAAATGAACCAAACCCCTACCAACTGATTATATATATATTAATAGAAAGTTATCATGAACAGTGATATAGGGTTTTTAAGTAGTTATTTATTTTTTATTCTAAATTTGAGCATATATATATTTTTTAGGGTAAATTACATTTTTCGTCCTTTATGTTTGTATCGAATTGCAATGGATGGCCTTTAACTTTAATAATTACACTCACAATCCTTTATTTGTAAAACACGTTACACCCTACGTCCTTTAACACTAACCATGTTAAAAATTTCAGTTAAATATGACATGTGCAAGGCACATGTGGGTATTTTTGTAATTTTACTCATATATACATTTAAAACAAAAACTCACTCTCTTCCTCTTTCTGTAACACACTCTCTATCAGCACACACACTCTCTCTCTGCTTCTTCTCTTTTGGTTCAAAATTGAAGAATCTCACCACCATTGGCGGTTTCTGAGGCACACTACCATCAACATCGTCTACATCAAACCCTAGCCCCCAAATCGTTGGAATGAGATAGATCTACAACGCCGGAGAAATTGCCGGAGACTATCAGTAGCTCCGACATCGACGCCGGAAGCCTACGCCTTGCAACTGACCTTCGGCCGGAGAAAAAAAGTCGGCAACGGCAAACCCTAGGTATCACATCTTCCTTCAGATCTGGTCTGATCACATCATTATTCAATGATTCCGTCGTGTTTTCTGGCGGTGAAAAATTACAGTGCAATAACAACAAATGAAAATGCGAAAATAATTGCCATCGCAAGAAAGAAGACATTTAGACCACAGTCATTGCCAGATGGATTGAACCAGATAAACAGCAACCCTGAGATTGTGAATGCAGTGATATAGCAAGTAACCGATACTACAAGTAAAGCAACAAACCTAAAAGTATACGGAAGAAATATATTAGAAACAAAGAAAGAGTACCAAGCAGCCCTGACCTGTTCGTCAATTTACCATTTCAGTAAAAATATATATATGAAGAAATAGTAGCTCTATAACAGAATCATCTTTGGCAACCCAAGAATCATTCCATGAATGCGTAGCATCCAATAATATAATTATTTGAACAGTAAAAAGACACCTGCTCCAAATTTTGAAATAAATCTTACATATCACATCATTTTTGTTGGCTGGATTTATTAGTGGTGGTGGAGGTTGGTGATTAGGATTAGGAATTGGGGGAGGAAGAAGCAAAGAGATGGTGAGTGATTAGGGTCAGGAATTGGGGGAGATATGTTATATATGTAATTTTTTGTTTTATTTATTAAGAAAAATTTAAATAAAAGCATGAAATGATCATGATACCCTTAAGTGAATGGATTTAACTTAATTTTTTTAACCTGGTTAGTATTAAAGGACGAAAGGTGTAATGAATTTTTCAAATAAAGGATTGTAACTGTAATTATTGAAGTTAAAGGTCATCCATTGCAACCCGCTACAAACATAAAGGACGAAAAGTGTAATTTACCATATTTTTATTATTTTTTTATATTTATAGTAATCCCTTTTAATGAAATTTTATTCATTATTTAATTTGACTTTTTTAAATAAGTTGTGTTTGTTAACTTATTTTAAAAAGAGTAAATTACAAAAATCGTCCTTTATGTATGTTACTTATTGCAAATTGTGTCCTTTATCTTCAATAATTATAGTAAACGTACTCGATGTTTGCAAACCCTTGCAATCTATGTCCTTTAGCCCTAATTCAGTTAATTTTTGTGGTTAAATCTGACCAAACGGGCCCCACATGAGGGTATTTTGGTCATTTTACTCTTATGTGGGGTTCATTTGGTCAGATTTAACCACAAAAATACCCTCATGTGGGGTCCATTTGGTCAGATTTAACCATAAAAATTAACTGAGTTAGGGCTAAAGGACATAACTTGCAAGGGTTGCAAACATCGAGTACGTTTTCTGTAATTATTGAAGACAAAGGACACAGTTTGCAATAAGTGACATACATAAAAGACGATTTTTGTAATTTACTCTTTTAAAAATCTAACCCCACGACTATGTTTATTTGATATATATTTATTAAGTATTTTTTTAATTCTAATTTTAGACATATTTTTTATAACATTTAAAATACGATATTTTATAAATTATTGTCGTTTACCTTCTTTCGTTATTATAATAATATAGTATAATGCTTTATAATTCTATGAATATACCATTGCAGCATGCTTATTTTATCTGTGTTTTGATAAAAGCTTTGTTCAAAATTGATCGAGTCAATTATAATTGATTCTTTTTGTTTATCGCCGTGACAAACCGAATCGAAACCTTTTATATCATAAACTATAACGAGTGTCGGTGACGAACAAAACTGATACCGTCCGAACAACATTGGTACCACGTCAACTTTAAATGAACATCAGTACCAATAATTATACTTTTGAAACCTTTATCGATATGTATTTTTATATTTTTTTATCGATGTAAAACGTGTGTCTATATGTTTTTGGGCATATCATGACTTTATTGTTTGGGGTTTATCTTTCGGTCGCTATATAAAGTGTCGATTATGGTACCGGTACTTTATTGAATCGAACCGCTACCAACTAACTTCCCGCCGCAATGCGCGGGAAAGTTCACTATATATATATACATATGAATATGAAGAGCTGATGAACAGTGCCTATATGAATTCTTTTAGCATCAAACTCAAAAACAAAAAACAAATAATAATTGATGCCTTGCTAAAAGTATTTTAATTTAATACATTATTATATTACATTATTATAATTATAATTATAATTACTATTTTTATCCGATATGATATACGTTTTTAATCGTTTAACTCTTTTATTAATTTAATTCTTCTCCGATAACTTGCGTTTCTTGGCTTAAAAATACTAAATACGTAGTTGTATTTGTCTATTTGATTTAATTTCTCGACGTTCGTATATAAATTTTCTTGAAAACAAAGTTATATTCGAAATAGAGTATTCTTTTGTGTAGTAGGCTAGATCAAGTGCCGACGTCATATCAGTAACGTGACGAACAAAACGTATACCGACCGAACAAGTCGATACCGATATCGGTATATGCTTAAAATTTTATACACTTTTAACCCATTTAGTTTCTATATAGTTTGGATTTCTTTCGATAACTCACGTTCATTAACTTTTTTATATAAAGTTGAATACTCGACTTTATTTCATACTTTTTCTCATCATTCCTTTATTAACTTTGTTGAAAAAGAATTATTTATCTTATTAGTACTGTGAGTTCGTGACAGGCGACCCGATGCCGAGATCGGTACTGGTGTAGTTATTATTGGAATTTTGTTTTCACATCGTCCCTTTATTAACTTTTTGAAAAATAATTTTTCTTATTTTCAATGTAAAACACATTCTTTTAGACATATCATGACTTTAAATCAAATGTCGGTACCATATCGATATCGTAATGAATCAAACAGGTATCAACCGAATTCCTTTGTGTAACGAACCGAATCGATACCGACCGAGTTCCCGCCGCATCGTGAGGGCAAATTCACCTAGTACATATCAAAATAAACTCTTCATAAATAGTGATTTTGATTTATTATATAATTGTTTCAATTTTCCTAACAATATTTTGTTTATTATATATTTTGATTATTTTTCTAATAATATGCATTCTATGTTTATTTTTTCAACATAACGTTATAAATTTATTGAAAACGTTTACTGTGTCCTTATAGTACTAAACCGATTGTTTTTTCCAACATTGCAATATTTTATTGAAAAGGGATATTGTGCCGCTATCGTACCAAATAAGAACCGAAACCGACCTAATAATATATGTATCGGTCCAGTATTGATTTATATTGTTTTTCCTTATGATAAATTGACATCGTATTATTACTATACCATACCGAACAACATCGATACATATACTCATTTGTATGGTTGTTGTTTGGTAATGAATTTTGTGTCGTTACCGTAGTCAACCAAACCGAAACCGGCCGAAAACATCCGTATATGTACTGGTACTTATTTTTACTGCTTTTGCTTTTGATAACTAACGTGTCCAACCGAACAACATTGGTACATGTACCTGTATGCATTTTTATGGTTTTTGGTTTCGATAATTTCATTATACAACTCTAACTGTGATGATAAACCCATATCATCACCAGTACCATGACGATCTGAATTGGTCGATACCGTTAGGACAACATCATTGTCGGTATCGATGTTCGTTTTTATTTGTTTTCGATCGATGTAAAATATTTGTTAATTTCTGTACTGAGTACATGTATCATACTAATACTATAATGAACCTAATAGATACTGATCGAATGCCCATGATAACGTATCGCCGCAATGCGCGGGGAAACAACCTAGTTATAAATTAGGAAGATGTTTGTATTTTATGGCTTGTACTTCAAGAATGGGGAGTCTTTCAAAAAAAAAATTTTGATTTTTCATTTTTAACCCAAAGGTTTTATTTTTTTCATTTTAACCTTTCTATTATTTTTACTTTTAACCCAACACTTTTCATCTTTAGCAATTTAAGCCAAACACATTTTTATTTTCAACTTTGATCCATGTATTTTCCATCTTTTTCAAATTTTTCGTTTTGCGTTTTGTTCTACTTTTGCGAGTGAACACGTCGTAACGTACGTGTGGGTTTCAAAGTTTTTTCGACTATATCTTCCCGTTTGACAGGACCGTCACAACGCGTCTATTTTTCCCCTGTTTGACAGGTTCGTCACAACGTGCGTGGTATTAGATCGACTTAGTTATTCTTTTCTATTTTTACATTTCAGTCTTATTTCTTCCCGGGACAGATAAGGGATCGGGGGTTGCGACAGAAGGTGGTATCAGAGCCTAGCCACTGGTCTAAGCCAAAGAAGTTTTCTGCTGACACTTAAATTTTAAATTTTGTGTTAGGAAATAAATTACGGAAATACGTGCGTAACTGTATTTACTGTTATGTGTTATTTGACTATTTGTTAGTTTACAGTATGAGCGACCAAGGACCATCTGACGCGTACCGTCAATTGTATGGTTCGCCTAGAAGCGAAGGCACCTCCTCTTCTCAACCTGCCCTCTCAGTGTACTCCGCTGATACGGAATAAGGAATCTTTATGTTTAAGGCTCAGTCAGAAGAGACATTTCCTCAGAAAAAGAGGGGATGGTTCAGTAGGGGGGCACACGAGCGTAGGAAGCGTATGAAAAAGTTGCAAGATCAGAGGGTACTAGCAGCAGCCAAGAGAGAGACAGTTGCCTATGCCCAGGATATGATAAATAGGGGTATAGCCAACATCCACATCCTAGCCACTACTGTAGCTGACCCGAATCTGGAGCAAATAATAGCACCCCAACCACAGCCACCAATCCATAACCAACCCATGGAGATAGAAAACCCTGAAAACCAAGTAGAGATGCATGACTTCAATCCGGAAGAAATACCTAGGGTACCTGCACCAAACCCCCTAGACCCAAATTACGATCCCTGGTGGGATGACGTTAGGGACTATGTGCAACGTTACCCGATACATGAAGACACACCTATGCAGAACATAGGAGCCTACCCAGGTATGGACCCTTTAGATCCCTATTACCACGACGATTATATTAGGGAGATCTTAGAAGATCCTTACCGATTTCAGGCACTTTCACCCCCATACCAGGAACCCGCACCCCAGATTCCGAACCCAGTCCTAGAACCTGCACCCCCAATGAGTGCAGAAAACGTACAAGAACTTAGGACTTTTGGGGATGAAATTTTAGAAAGCAGTGAGAGAATGAGACAGGTGGGAGAGCGTCTCGTATGGAAATACGATGAGCGCAATATGAATTTTTGGATGAATCCATATCCGTGATGTGATAGAGGAGATGGTAATAGTAATAATAATATAATAAAAATAAAATATGTGTGTACGGATGCCTATTACTATTAGTGTAATTCTATTTCAGTTGGTATTGTAATTTTTATTTCAGTACTAGTGTGTAATAGATGCATAATAGTATATGAATAGAGTACAAGTCGCAATGATCGACGCTTTTGGCAAAAATGCGTGTCATGTGATTGACTATATGAAATATTCTTTTGTGATATTAATACGGGGTAAATGTTTAAAATTTAGATGGCCGACGAAGGAAATCAAAGAAATCTGAATAACGATAACCAGAGTAACATTAACGTGGTTAATGAGAATCCAAGCATCAATAACAATGGAAACCAAATGGATAATAGTGCAGTTCAACACATAGTAGCACAAGGAATCATAGATGCAATGCCATTTATTATTCAAACGATTCAAGAAGCGAATAATAAAAGTAAACATGGCAGTAAGCGACCAATTGAACCAGAACACAGCGTGAACAATGGCCCTGTACTTCAAGTGCCCATTCCCAAAAGAAGAAGAACCGTGTCTTACGGTTGTTCTTACAAGGAATTATGGTCCTGCAAACCGATAGAATTCTCGGGCAATGAAGAGCCTATTGCAGCCCTACGCTGGATAGAAAAGACTGAGGCTGTTCTAAAAATAAGTAAATGTGAGGAAGAGGACAAGATAATGTTTGCTTCTAATTTGTTTAAGAACTCAGCCTTAGAATGGTGGAACACTATCCTCCAATCAAGAGGAAGTGATAAGGTTTACAATATGGAATTGGAAGAATTTAGGAATATGGTAGAAAGGAAATTCTGCCCTCCTAACGAAAAAGAACAAATAGCAAACAAATTCCTAAATCTTAGGATGAATGGAGTGGATAGTAAGGGGTACACTAAGTTATTCTTTGAATATGCTAGAATAGTACCAACCCTTGCATCACCAGAGCCGGTATTAATCTCCCGTTACATCTGGGGATTAATCGGAGAGATTAGACATGTAGTCAAGGCAGCTAGACCTCAAACCATAGAAGAAGCTGTGGAACTAACCAACACCTTGACAGATGAACTAGTCCGTACCAGAGAAGAAGACCAGAGGAAAAACCTAGCCCAAAGACTTACCCAAGAATTCCGTTCTGAGAATTACAACCGTAGGAATATGAGTTCTACCTCTGCACCTTATTGCAAGCATTGCAAAAGGAAGCATTCTGGAAAATGCTCTATATATTGCAATTTCTGCAAAATATCAGGTCACAAGGAAGAAGACTGCAGGAAGAAAGCCAACAACAGGGTATGCTACAATTGCGGAGAACAAGGTCATATCAAGCCAAACTGTCCAAAATTGGCTCCAGCTGTGAACAACAAGAACACTAAAAATGCTAGAGCATTTGTTCTGACTGCAGATGAAGCCAAGATGATTCCAGATGTGATAGCTGGTACGTTTTTAGTTAATGATGTTTTTGCTAAAGTATTATTTGACTCTGGTGCAAACCAAAGTTTTATTAATACTTCGTTTTGCAAACTTCTAAATCAGTCATTAACTAAACTACCACAAGAATGCTTAGTAAAGACAGCTAATGGAGAAACAGTTAGGATTTCTGAAATCTTGCAGGGAGCAAGAATATAAATTTTAAACCAAAAGTTTATTGCAAACCTTTATCCAATGAATCTGGCAGGATTTGATGTTGTTTTAGGAATGGATTGGTTAATAGCCAATAAAGCCAGTATTTTATGCGATCAAAAGTCAATCCAAGTAGATTCACCAAAAGGTAAAACGATCACAATTAAAGGAGATAAATCATCTAGATCGACGAAATTCATCTATGTAATGAAAACTGCAAGTTATATAAGAAAAGGTTCTATAGTGTATTTGATTTCCATAATCACTAACACTAAAGGAAAAGAACTAAAAGACATCCCAGTAGTGTCTCTGTTTTCAGATGTATTTCCAGAAGAATTGCCAGGGCAACCTCCAGATAGGGAAGTTGAATTCAGAATCCATTTAATACCAGGAACAACACCGATTGCCAAAGCACCTTATCGTTTGGCACCCGCAGAAATGCAGGAACTGAAGAAACAATTGGATGAATTGTTGGAAAAAGGATTCATACAACCAAGTTCGTCACCGTGGGGAGCGCCAATTTTATTCGTTAAAAAGAAGGACGGATCAATGCATATATGCATTGATTACCGTGAATTGAACAAAGTCACGATTAAGAATCGGTACCCATTACCGAGAATCGATGATCTGTTCGATCAACTGCAAGGAGCTCGATTTTTCTCTAAAATCGATTTAAGGTCAGGATATCATCAATTAAAGGTACAGGAAGAGGACATTCCTAAGACCGTGTTCAGAACAAGGTATGGACATTATGAATTTACTGTCATGCCATTTGGTCTAACCAATGTCCCAGCTGCATTTATGGACATGATGAACCGAATATGTAAGCCATATTTGGATAAATTCATAATTGTTTTCATAGATGATATTCTAATTTATTCTAAGAATAAAGCGGATCATGCAAAGCATTTGCATGCACTCCTAAGTTTATTAAGAAAGGAAAAGCTTTATGCTAAATTTTCAAAGTGCGAGTTTTGGTTAGAACAAGTACAATTTATGTTGGTGCATGCGTCTGTCGACTTCGTCTTGTATCGAGTCTTGTATGTATTTAGATAGATCAGGGCACGAAATACGTGAAATATGTCAAAAATAGGATGAATGGCATGTTCAAGCGAAATCAGATAGGTGATTCCGCTTGAAGCCTAATCTCGCTTGAGATGTGATTTCGCTTGAGAGTGTTCAAGCGAAATCAGAATCCTATAAATACCTTGTGCCTGATTTCGCTTGAGTCATTGGTGTAAGTTTCCGGTTGAGCCACGAAGTGCTGCCGAAGTGCCGTCTCGCTGTATAACATCATCAAATCAATATAAACGACAGTTTAAGTGTATATCTTGCTGAATTGACCTCAGAATGTCTGTTTCCGCCTTTCATTCTGAGTAAAACTTTTCTGATCGACTCATTCAGGTCTACAAACGATCCTACAATTTCTTGGACATTTAGTTAATCATGAAGGAATTCATGTGGATCCAACAAAGATCGAGGCAATTACTAAATGGAAAACCCCTGAATCACCAACCGAGGTTAGAAGTTTCTTAGGATTGGCCGGTTATTATAGAAGATTTATTCGAGATTTTTCTAGAATAGTCATTCCTTTAACTAAGTTAACCTGTAAATCCATTAAGTTTGAATGGGGACCAAAACAAGAAGATGCTTTTAGAATTCTTAAGCAAAGATTAACCAATACACCCATACTAGCATTACCAGCAGGAACTGAAGAC
This sequence comes from Helianthus tuberosus, assembly GCA_030545235.1. Taxonomy (NCBI): domain Eukaryota; kingdom Viridiplantae; phylum Streptophyta; class Magnoliopsida; order Asterales; family Asteraceae; genus Helianthus; species Helianthus tuberosus. The sequence continues at coordinate 179,466,065 of CM060368.1, forward strand.
TTTGTAGTCTATTGTGACGCTTCTAAGTTGGGTTATGGATGTGTATTAATGCAACGTCAAAAGGTTATAGCTTATGCGTCTAGGCAACTTAAGAGTCATGAAGAGAATTATTCAACCCATGATCTAGAACTAGGAGCTATAATTTTTGCCCTTAAGATTTGGAGACATTACCTTTATGGTAGTAAGTTTACCATATTAACAGATCATAAGAATTTAAGGTATGTTTTCGGGCAAAAAGAGTTGAATATGAGACAAAGACGCTGGATGGAGATGCTCAGTGATTATGATTGTGATATCCAGTATCACGAAGGAAAAGCAAACGTAGTGGCAGATGCTTTAAGCCGAAAGTATCATGAAAAGCCAAAAAGGGTACGTTCTCATAAATTAAATCTGCAAGTAGATTTAAATGATCAAATTAGAGAAGCCTAAGAATCAGTAATCAAGGATGATGCTGAAAAACTAAAAGGTATGATTAAGGAATTAGAACAAGGAACAGATGGAATTTGGAGATTCCATAAAAAGAGAATATGGATACCTAAATTAGGAAACCTACGTCATCGTATATTAGAAGAAGCCCATAAATCTAAATATACGATGCATCCATGAAATGATAAGATGTATCAAGATTTAAGAAAGAATTTCTGGTGGATAGGAATGAAGAAGGATATAGTAACCTATGTTTCTAAATGTTTAACTTGTTCGCAAGTTAAAGCTGAACACCAGAAACCCTCAGGTTTGTTACAACAGTTAGAAATGCCAGTGTGTAAATGGGAATTGATAACAATGGATTTTGTTACTAAATTACCCAAAACGAAGAAAGGCAATGATACAATCTGGGTGATTGTAGATAGGCTAACCAAATCAGCTCATTTCCTACCAATGAAGGAAACTTTCAGTATGGAACAGTTAGCTAAATTATATGTAAATGAAATTGTTTCTTTACATGGAATTCCTTTATCAACTATTTCTGATAGGGATAGTCGATTTACCTCTCATTTTTTGTCAAGTTTCCAAAAAGCAATGGGAACTAAGTTAAATCTAAGCACAGCTTATCATCCTCAAACGGACGGACAAAGTGAAAGGACGATTCAGACAATGGAGGACATGCTTAGAGCTTGTGTAATTGATTTCGGAGGTAATTGGGATAATCACTTACCTTTAATAGAATTTTCATATAATAATAGTTATCACACAAGTATCAATGCTGCACCATTCGAAGCACTTTGATAAGTGGTGAAATACACATATTTGTCCCGTGTAAATTGTATAATTTTTGTTTAGGTTTTATTTGCTTTTATTTAGTTTTAGTACTATATTATATTATATTGTGTTTTGGCTAGGTCCTGGTGCAAATGAAGCGAAAACGAGTAATATGGAAATGACCAGCCAGATAGGCAGAGTGGGATGTCAAGGACCGAAGTAAAATTGCAGCTATTTTCTTTTGTGCTGCTAAGATACCATCAGAGGCTGCCATATTAGTAAAGACAACCAGCCCATCATTGTTTACATGAATTTAGATGGTGGCCATATTAATAAATTAATAAACCATTGCATACATTAAGAATGGAAACTTAAGGAATTTATTATTCATTCTTGGACTGATCGACTAAAGGTGGGGAATAAATTGGATGAAATCCTTTTTGGGCCAATGAATAATATTACATATATAAACATTAGTTGGACACAAATTATAAGGAGAGGGTGCATGTTAATTCAACTTGGGGGCTTCATAGTTGTTTGCGGCTGACATCGATAAGACAAAAGATAGTGGGCTTGGCAGCCCACTAAGGGATATATTTGGTGAACGTGCATTAGAGGGGACGCAATTTTTTGAAGGGATATAGACGATCAGACGCAAGGCGATCATACGGCAAACGCACGAAGACACATCAGAAGGAGCGAATTTTGAATATTGCTTTGCAAGAAATCAAGCTTTGGAATCATCGGGTCAAGTGGGAAGCTTAGAGATCAAGGAATTTCCGGGTTCTACCTAACGATTTCTTTTATTTTCTAGTTTCTTGTGTTTTACTTCGATGAATTCTTGTTTGAGACCTAGTTTTATTATTTTTAAGACTATGTTCCTTGGCTAATTATTTGTAACCACCTAGACTTTGATGAATGGATTTAATATGAAGATTTTACCGTTTTTATTAATTGCATGATTATTATGGATTAATTGTGATTTGTAAAAAGTTTGGTTTAATGATTTGATGTATATGCATGCTTTGAGTTGGTTTATTGTTATTATTTGCTTCATATGATTCTTAGTGACGGTCTATATCACAACATAGAGTCATTTTAGAGTCTAGGATTTCGGTGAGTGTCTATATCACGTAAGAAAACCTTAACTCTTTAGGGATAATCGGCTGATAAGCCCTAGAAGTAATTGGTAATAATTTGCTAAGTCTTAGTGTTCTACTAGTCCTAATACCTGGAAAGTGAGGGGCTATTGGTAGGTCTTACCCGGCGAATTGCTTTAGATAGTCCTTGGAAAAGGTCGTCTCTTAGTTGACCTGTCGTTTTATTAGTCTATCAAGTCAAGTTAATTAATTCAAACTACCCTAGATCTATGATTGGAAAAGAGTAGGTCAACATTAGGGTACTTACACAATAATTAGACAACTGGAAAGGCGTCTAATAACCGGTAGGATTAACAGCCTAGGTAGTTCCACAGGTTTCTCCTTGAGAAGGGTCGAGGGGCTTAGTTGGTTCTTAATAGGTTTAGTACTTTAAGATCCCGGTTCCATAATTCATGCATTTAACTTAATTGGTAATTCTTTAAAAGTAATCCAGGATTCTTGTCTAGGTGGTCTCGCTCTCCATATAAGAAAAGCCCTTAGTCTTCATTCGTATTTAGTCTAGCTTTAGTTAATTTAGTAGTTTAATATAGATTTCCTTAGTTTTTTCGTAACCCCCCCAATCAACAGTTAGAGTCCGTGTCAGTCTAGGTCTAGATAGAGTCTAATTAGCGTAATCAGAGAGTCTCGTGGGTTCGATACTCGGACTTACTTAGGCTATACTGCATTGACCGGTACACTTGCCGGTGGTGTGGTCTAGGTTTTAGAGAGTCTGTTTTTATAAATTTAAAACTTAGAGTGTCTAATTTAGGGTTAAAATTAGTTAGTTTAATTAGACCACTTTTAGCACATCACACTTTATGGACGAAAGTGCCGAACCTCAGTCTGTTGGGCAGAAATTGGGGAAAAGCAACTATCTGGACCTGAGATAGTGCAAGAAACAACTGACAAGATTATTCAAGTCAAGGAACGACTGAAAGCAGCACGTGATCGACAGAAGAGCTATGCTGATAACCGACGCAAACCATTGGAATTTCAAGTAGGAGGTAAAGTATTATTAAAGGTCCCTTCTTGGAAAGGAGTAGTAAGATTCATCAAACGGGGAAAGCTAAGTCCCAGGTATATTGGACCTTTTGAGATTATTAGAAGAATAGGACCTGTAGCCTATCAGCTACAACTGCCAGAGGAAATGGCAGGAATACATGATGTGTTTCATGTATCTAATCTTAAAAAGTGCTTAGCTGATGAATCGTTAATAGTACATCTTAAGGACATAGAGGTAAATGAACAACTTAAGTTTGTAAAAAGACCTCTACAAATTGAAGATAGGAAAGTCAAGAATCTCAAGCACAAAAGACTAGTTCTGGTCAAAGTAAAGTGGGACTCCAAAAGAGGACCTGAGTACACATGGGAGCTTGAATCTGAAATGCAAAGGAAATATCCACACTTGTTCCAGTAGATCTCTAGGACGAGCACTAAAACAAGGTGGGGAGGATGTAACAATCCTAAATAAACCGACACTCTCGAATAATTTTCCGACACCTTAGTATATTTTAAAATATCCCAAAATGTTTCAAAATACACCCCATACGCGAAAACGGGGCTCAAATATATTAAATAGTATTAAAAATAAATTAAAAATCTGAAACTTAAGCTGAGGCGGGCCGGGTAGACCTACCCCAAACCTTACGCGGGCGGTATTAAGGTTGAAAGCTGATTTCGTTGATTCTTAAGTTCAAGCGGGCCGCGTAAGACTCCTGATTAGTTCACGCGGGCCGCGTGAGATCGGGATAGTGGCGCAGCCCGGTGATGACACGTGTCATCATCGTGTCAAGTCTAGATGGTGATCCGGACGAGCTACCCTGTTGACCAGGGTTGACGCGGGCCCAGCCCATGTGTTACGCGGGCCGCGTGAGGACCAGTTTCAGCACCTATATAAGAAAGCATCGGGTTTTCACTTTCCGTCGTTCATTTCTTTCTTTCTTAAACAAATTTCTGAGTAGTAGAAGTTATAAGCGGGTATTATATCCCCCTAATTAGCGAAGTTCTGCTCCGTTGTAAGTATTATAACCCCTGGATACGTATTAGATACGCTGCCCGATTGATCTAGGGTTCCGTAACGGCTGTCGTGGTTCTGCCCGACGTAGTCGTTGGAATGCCGTCTCGGGGAGGGTATTACTAATGTTAAAATGGGTTATTAATACTAACGTGTGTACATTTGTGTAAATTATAGATAATTCTCAGGAAACCCTTACGGAAAATCTAAGACAGCAATGTGAGTAATCTTCTTTTTGTTAATAGTTTTTACAAAACCTTAACTATTTTATAATGCAATTTAGTAGTGATTGAGTCTTTGTAATTCTACGATTACTGCCGGTATGTTGGGGTTTTGTATACAAAATGTGAGTAACGTTACCATTGGACGAAGAGTTAGCCAATGTGTAATATGACCCAACGGTCAGGATTGACAGTACTAAATGAGTAATTGGGTAGATATAAACATTGTAATCGCCCTCAATACTGTTAAGTTTAAATTAAATTAATAATTCTTGATTAAACTGGGATTCACTCACCAGTATTTTCCACTGACAAATGTTTTTAAAACGCGTTTCAGGTAACACAATGTGACAGCCAATTAGTAAAAAGCCAGCTGGAGAGCACGCTTGGGAAAAATGTGGCTATAAAAGTTACCTAAAAGACAATGTTTTAAATTCAATAAAATAGGGTTTACCCCTATAAATGTGTTGTAATAAGAAACTTGGGTTTTACCCATGTGTTTATTAATATCAAATAATATGGTGGTTTTACTCTGATAAACATTTCCTAATTACGGTCCTGATGTAATTTCCGCTGCCAAATTAACGAACTGATACCACCAGAATTCTGAGTTCGCGTCCGCCCGTTCTCGGGACAGATAAGGGATCGGGGGTTGCGACATTATCCTAGCCACTAGATTGGATAATAGATAATTAAAGTTTAAGGGGTGGAATTCATCAAATGCAAAAGAGGCGCTTGAATTTTTAAGGGGTATAATTTAAAAGTATAATTCAAAATATTCTTTTATCTCTTTTTCACTTTCACTTTTTTTAAACGTTAATAACTCTTTTATTCGGGTCTATTTTTTCTTTTAAAAAATACTCCATAAAAACAAACGTTTTTTTATCTTTAAAACGAGTATAACATCGATATATATTAAAAAAAAGCACAACGATGTTGTTATACCCAGTTCATTGTGTTTTAACATGCCCTCATTGTGTTTTATAGCATGCTCAGGTCATTATGTTTTAACATGCATAGTTTATAGAGCTTTACAAATCTACATGGGTGAAAAACAAAATTGGTTCCCCTATTGTGTTTACACAAAAAAATGTCAAAATCATAATTCATGATAAAAATATTATTCACAATAACACATTTTTAGCCTTCATTTTTTCTCATTTTTCCACCTCACTCATTTTTATCTATTGTGGATTCTATTTTTTGGGTTCATTTTTCACATCTATATTTCCCCACAAACATGAAAAAACGAAGAAAATGTGGGGTATGTAGCAGATGGTAGGTCTGAGAGAGGGTTTTTGATGTAAAAGATGATGGTGATGTGACAACGTTTTTGGGTTTCCTTATTGGGTGAGTTTTTAATGTTTTTAAAGAATGAATGTTTTTTTGATGTTGCAGCCGACTAGACATGTTTTTAAACGTTTTCGACATACCTTATTGTGGATGATCTAACTGTTGGGGTAACCGTCACCAAAACCATCTTCTGCACCCTTGTTCCAGTGTCTGCAAGCCACTAGGTGTTATTTGGGGTTTAGGAAAGAAGACCAGTTGACTAAAACGACCCTTCACTTCAAAAATTAACAAAGACACATGTAATTGAAGGAGAAATAAAATGTTATTGTTCATTAGTAAATTTGGAGAAAACACTGTTCATATTTATAATTTTTTTGTATTTTGAAAGTGATTTTGAGTGGAGGAGAAATAATATGTAAGTAAAAGTATAAAAAAATATCATTTAATTGAAAATGAAGGAGAAAAATTAGTAATTTTTAGTATAATTATAGAGATGATAATTAGAATTCATTGTGAATGCTCTTAATACGACTTCTTTGGCTTCTCACCAAAACATAATTCCCAATGGCGGATGTAATGTACAAGCAGGGGTAGTACGGGCTACCTCTCAACTTTGTCGACGGAGTGTAAAAAAAAAATTTCTTTCTGTTTTATGTATATGAGATACCCTTGACTAAATATTAGGATACTTCTAAGTCTAGAATTTTTTTTTTTTTGAGATACCTCTGATCTTGTATTCTAGATCTGCCACCGATACTTCTTATTTGATCTTTTCCCAAAATTTATATATGTTTTGATGTACATTTTGTTTGAATAACTTGGCTTTCGTATACAACTTGACATAAATTTTCTGTAATTTTCTAATATACTGTCGTGACATAATTTTTTATCGTTTTTTATTTATGTTTCGAATCCGTCCCAAAGCTATTTAAAAAGGCTTAAACTATCTACACACTTGGTGTGTAGATAGTCACCTCATAAAGTGTTTTTTTGTCTTATATGCACACCCTGTAGTGTCGAGCTGTGGTCAAAACGCGGCGTTTTGGTCCGGTTAACCAGACAAAGACTGACGGGTGTCTGACGGGTCTGTTGGCCGGACCAAAACGCCGAGCTTTGGCCGCGTTTTGGTCCTGTCAATCAGACACCCGGTTAGTCTTTTGTCTGGTTGACAGGACCAAAACGCGGCCAAAGCTCGGCGTTTTGGTCCGGTCAACAGACCCGTCAGACACCCGTCAGTCTTTGTCTGGTTGACCGGACCAAAACGCCACGCGTTAGCCACAGCTCGACACTGCAGGGTGTGCATATAAGACAAAAAATCACTTTTTGGTGTGCACTAGGCACATTGGTGTGCCAATAGGTAGACGCTTTAAAAATAGTGTGGTATCAACCCACCAACTCAATTTTACCCCTTCTCTCAGGGCGCCGATAACTGATTTTGCCCAGGTGAGCTTGCCCTTTAAATTGTCGTTTTTGCATTGATTGATTTTAGTTGATGGAAGCTTTCTTTGACTTTCATAGTTCAATTGTTCTAGAATTTTAATTTCTGATTTTATTTCTATGTATACTGATGGTGCATATGATTGTTAATTTGCTCTATCCTTTGAAGTCTATGATTCTAACAAGTCAACCCAAATATTTGTTGCAGTTATGGCCCATGAATATTATAATTATAGGCTCAACATACTTTTCAGATACAAGATTATATGAACACTTTGAATTTTATTTTATTTTTTTAATTTGATGGTTAGAATTTATAAAAGTTATCTTAATTTCAGTTGAATATATACAAAAGTTTGCAAACTGGCTATCAAGTATACTAATCTTCAGACTGGCTTAATCATTATGATCATTTGATCCATTAAACAATGACATATCTAATTAGTTTAATTTGCATCCAGGGGCGGAACCAGAGGGGGGTCAAGAGGGTCCGTTGACCCTCCGGTCACCGGAACTTTTTGAATTTTTATATATAAATTTTGAGTTTTTAAGAACAAACTTAGAGATGGACCCCCCCCCCCCCCCCCCCCCCCCCCCCAATTTGAACCAGTATAGAATATAAGCTTATGATGACCCCCTAACTAAATCGTTCTGGTTCCGCCACTGTTTGCATCTGTCTATGCTCAGTAGCTACTTGCTTTACAACCAATTTACAGGAGTCGCGCACACGCACAGCAACGCGTGCGTTAACGCAGCGTCTCATCTCTTGAACGATCCAAACCGACCCGAGTCATCGCTGAAGAAACTCTAGGCGTTGAATAATGATGTTGGTGGTGATGGTGTTGTGGGTTTTGGTCTCTGCGTCGTCGTCAGTATACTCGAACGAGGAGTACGGAAGGCAGGTGTTAACCGCAGCGAAAGAAGACAAAAACTGGTTGGTTTCAATCCGTCGGAAACTCCACGAGCACCCGGAACTCTGCTTCCAAGAACACAACACCAGCGCCCTTATTCGCTCTGAACTCGAAAAGCTCGGCATTTCTTACACATACCCACTTGCGCGCACTGGTTTTGTAGCTCAGATTGGCACCGGATCTCCTCCAGTTGTAGCCCTTCGTGCTGACATGGATGCCCTCCCGTTGCAGGAGCTCGTTCAATGGGAGCATAAGAGTAAACATGACGGTCTTATGCATGGCTGCGGTCATGATGCTCACACCACTATGCTTCTTGGTGCCGCTAAGTTACTTAATCAAAGAAAGGACAATCTCAAGGTATGTTTCCACAAATATAATAGAAAGTAAAACATTAAAAATATGTTAAAATACGGGTCGAAGAAGGTGTTAAAATATGTCTACTTAAAAAAATACATATAAAATGTGTGTATATACATATAAAACTGTAAATTACATAGACAATCTCAATCCGTTTAATCCCTACTAATCCCGATTAATCGCTCGTCAGTACGCCACTAGTGCCTAGCGATACTTACAACACTGGTAAAAATAATATTGATTCACAAATTTGTAGTCACGAGAGGCAGCGTTGAGAAACCTAAACGATTTTATAAAACTCCACAACACACTTCTTTTATGGCCTGATTGCTTTGCTTATTGATATCGTGTATATAAAGTGCCTCAGTTTCAAATAATGTTTGTATGTACTCTGCAATAACAAGAGGATGCTAGTTTTTTTAACAAAATATGATTTACATAACTACCCCATCCAATGAGTCACCAACAGGTATATTATTTTTATACAAGGGAACTGTTCGACTGATATTCCAGCCTGCTGAAGAAGGAGGTGCGGGTGCATCATATATGATAAACGAAGGTGCACTTGGTGGTGCGGAGGCTATATTTGGAATGCATGTTGATTTTACAATTCCCACAGGAACCATTGCCACCCTTTCGGGACCAATGTTGGCTGCTGTATGCTTCTTTGTGGCTCGTATAGAAGGTAAAGGTGGTCATGCTGCTGAACCCCATAACAATGTGGACCCTATACTTGCTGCATCGGCTACTGTTTTGGCCTTGCAACAACTCATCTCCAGAGAACTAGATCCTCTTCAAAGTCAAGTATGTTTTCAAAATTTCTTTCACAAGCTAAAATGGATCTTGAAATTGCTGTTTATTAGCAAGACTTCACTGCGCACTTGACAAAGCCACATAAATACAACAATTTAATGTTTTTTTAACGCGTCGAACGGTGAACAGAAATGTAGCTTAAAAGGGTAACTAGTCAAATGGGTCGAAAGTCTTATAATCACATCCGTGTACTTTTGAAAAGCTAGGGACCAAATCCAAAATTTTGGTCAACCACAGGGACCATCCGTGTACTTTACTCTAATTTATAATGAGTATTTCTCTTGTCTTATACAAATCTTTCGATTTAATGCTATCGTTTGAAATTGAGTGTAGGTGCTATCAGTTACGTATGTTAAGGGCGGTGAGGCATTGAATGTTATTCCAGCGTATGTTGAATTAGGGGGAACACTCAGGAGTTTGACAACCGAAGGCTTGCAACGTCTTCAGCAAAGGGTGAAAGAGGTATCTTCTGCTTACCAATTGTCTTCCTTATATATTTTCTATTTCTATATGACATTGCGTGTATGATCTTGACTCTTAGTATAGAGAGTTCGGTTTTTCTCAAGAGTAAATTGCCCTTTTCGTCCCTGAGGTTTGGCCAGTTTTGTGACTTTCGTCCAAAGGTTGTTTTTTCCTCATATGGATCCAAAAGGTTTAAAATCTTGCCATTTTCATCTGGCTCGTTAACTCCATCCATTTTTCTCTGTTTAGTCAGGGGTATTTTTGTCTTTATTGTTAACTTAAAGGGCAATTCGGTTGTTTTCACTTTATGTACAAGCATTTAGCATAATGTACTAGCGAGTCCTTAAGGGAAAAAGACCGAATTGCCCTTTAAGTTAACAAAAAAGTCGAAAATACCCTTGACTTTTTAACGAGCCAGATGAAAATGGCAAGATTTTAAACCTTTTGGGCCCAGATGAAAAACAAAGCTTTGGACGAAAGTCGCAAAACTGACCAAACCTCAGGGACGAAAATTCCATTTTACTCGACTTTTAATCGATTTTTGTTTGGTCAGGTGGTTGAAGGCCAGGCAGCTGTTCATAGATGTAAAGCTTCGGTTGACATGAAAGAAGACGAATTTCCCCTTTATCCAGCCACCGTGAATGACGAAAGGTTAACAAGCCATGTGGACCGAGTGGGTTCAATTTTACTCGGTCCGCATGGAGTGAAGGCGGCTAAGAAGGTGATGGCCGGTGAGGATTTTGCGTTCTATCAGGAAGTCATCCCTGGAGTTATGTTTGGAATCGGAATACGGAATGAAGCTGTCGGCTCAATTCACTCCCCACACTCGCCTTATTTCTTTCTTGATGAAGATGTTCTTCCCATTGGAGCTGCGTTACATACGAGCATTGCGGAGTTGTATCTCATGGAACATCAGCCTCCTCCACTTGTGAAATAAAAGTAGGAGAATGTAAATTATAGTAAAAGGTTTAAATACAAAGGGTTGTTAACGTACAAAGTATTTATTATTAACCATTTGCTTTAAAGAATTTTAACTCATTTAAGATCTTTCAAAATTCATGATAGTTTGTTGGTTTACTTAGATATCGGATTGTTAAATGAATTAGCTGATCCGAGCCTGCTCAAATTTATACTAGTGTGCTCGGCTTGGTTTAGACTCTTGTTAGCGAGTCACAGGTTTAGCTCATACTCCCTCTCTGTTTGAGATCTGTCTCATTTTATGGTTCAACCTTCTGATGCATAGGGAACCAGTGAAGTGATTGGCTTGGTTTTTAAAACCATGGTTGCGGAAACCACAAACACTACTTTCTTGTTAGTCTCTTTAAAAAAAATGAGAAAACCTTGAAATCCAAGAAGAATGACTCAACTAGTTTAAATATTTTTCCCTTAACTTGTAGTTTCAGATGCTTAATTGAAACGACACACGAGATATATAAAATTTGGAGTAGAATATTGACATCTTGTCTGGGTGGTGTAGTCGGTTATCACGCTAGTCTCACACACTAGAGGTCCCTGGTTCGAACCCGGGCTCAGACATTTTTTCCAACTTTTTAGACGGTATTTTTTTTCAGCTGAGAGCTAGTTACACAAGTACACAACCCTATTGTATGGGGATGCGTCCTCTCCATCCGATGTAGCCATTCCACCTCCTCCTCAAAGGATTTTCACTACCCTACCCGAACGACCATCGGGTATGTCTAGTGAAACGACATAAATGATCCATCATATAGTGTGATTCATTGGTTAGTGGACGAACATGTTGGACCTAACTATCTTACGGAGAGCATGGATAATCGGATACCATCGTAACTACATAACCCCAAGTAAACTATATATTAATTATCAACTTTTGAATGTGAGTAATAGTTACTATTCAAATTTTTGCACTTTTCACCCTATATTTGTGTTTTTTACAACTTTGCCAAAAAAAAAACATTTTTCATTTGTTACCTCAACATTTTTCCACTTTTAGTGTTGGTTCCATAAACTTTACATCTTTTACAAATTTGTTGTTTTACGTTTCAATTTAAATTTTGCGAGTTAACACGCGTGTGTGGTTTTTACGTTATTTTTTTTTTCAATTTAAGGGCTTCGTTGCAATGCGCGGGTCCTATGTCGACTTAGTTATTCTTTTCTATGTTTTACGTTTCGATCTGAATTTTGTGAGTTAATACGCTACAACGCACGTGTATGGTTTATGTTTTTACGTCTATTTTTTGTTCGGTTTAACAATCCCATTGCAAAGCACTAATTATACATACTATATACATATATCATTAACAAACTATAAATTTTGGCATATATGTGTTGTACTCAATGCTTTGGAAGTTTTCAAAAAGTAAGTTTGATATTACATTTTAACCTAAACTAGGATTACGACCCGCCGCAATGCGGCGGAGATTCTTTATTTATAACTAAGTCGATCTACGACCCACACGTTATGTTAAACCTGTCAAACGGGGTAAAAATAGACGATGTAAAAACGTTCACCCACACACGCACGTTGCGTCGTGTTAACTCGCAAAATTTAAAACGAAACGTAAAAACGTTAAGCCAAAGACGCACGCTGTGATGTGTTAAGTCACAAAATTTAGAACCAAGCATAGAGCGCAAAATTTGCGGAAAATGAAAACTATAAAGGACCAAAGTTGAAAGTAAAAAAAGTTATGAGGATAGATTGTAAAAGATAAAAAGTTTTGGGTTAAAAGTAAAAAACAAATAGTTTTGGGTTAAAAGTAATTTATGAAATACTTTTGGGTGAAAAGTAAAAAAAATCAATTTTTTTTTGGAAAACCCCCAAAGCCAACGTTACGACAACCATATGCATAACAATTTTTTCTTTGAAAAATCCCCAAAGCACACCCCGTGTTGCGACGGGGCGTAAAACGGTGTCAAATAGTACTAATGTCACACAACCTTCATTGACAACCAACACTGACTCGACCTATAATATGCGTATTGCGACGAACCTGTCAAACATGGAAAAATAGAGGTAAAAACGTTGAACCACACATGCACGTTGCATCGTATTAACTCGAAAAATTTAGAACTATACGTAAAACGAAAATTTGCGAAAGATGAAAAGTATAAGCGACAAAAGTTGTGAAGTTAAATTGCAAATAATGAAAAGTTTTGGGTTAAAGTTAAAAAAACAAATTATGTAGGGTTAAAATTGAAAAAAGGTACAAACTTTTGGGTTAAAACTAAAAAATCAAGTTTTTTTTTTTGGAAAACACCCAAAGCACAACTTACAAGTCCTTATGCACAAAAAGTCTGCTAATTTATATAGGTTTTAATATATTTGACCTTTTACTTTTAGCTCAAAAGTTTTCATCTTTTTCAATATAACCTCACAACTTTTTTACTTTTAACTTTGGTCCCCCACGCTTTTCATATTTCATAGATTTTTCGTTTTAATTTTTGAGAGTTAACACGGCGTAACATGTGTGTGTGGTTCAACGTTTTTACGTTTCATTTTACGCTTCGTACTACATTTTGCAAGTTAACACGGCTCAACGTGCGTGTGTGGTTCAACGTTTTTACGTCGTGAATTATTTTCCCGATTGACAGGTTCGTTACAACGCTCGGGGACCTAAATCGTCTTAATTATTATTTTCTATGTTTTATATTGCAGTCTAGTTTCATCGCATTAACACACCATAACTTCAATATTAGTTGTCGCTGGTATGGTATTGGTGCTATTGGGCACGGTTTTACGCAGCGTGTGGTAAATCTACTTTTAAAAAAAATGTAATAAGGTTCAGTTCAGCCGTTTGGTTCTTCCGTAGTCTGTAGCAAAAACCCTACACAAGATTTTGAGATAGCAAACTTGGTGAATTCAATTGAATCGACTGTAATGGCGGAAATACTTCAACCGGTTCAAGTTGTATACTGTGGTGTTTGCAGTTTACCCGCCGAGTACTGTGAATTTGGTGCCGATTTCGAAAAATGCAAACCCTGGTTGATCCGAAACGCACCTCAACTTTATCCCGATCTTATTCAAGGTATTCAAATTTATATTTTTTAATTGAATAAATGCTTTTTAATCATATTTATGTTCAATTTATGTGATTTTTTAAACAATTCAGAATCAAATTCGAAGGTCGCTGATGGAATTTCAGATCAATTACAATCGTCTTCGATCACTGATGGCACTGAACCTTCAGGTAATATTAAATTCAAAGTAGCATACTTGTGTTATACAGCTTATACATATACTAGATGAGCCAGAAGATGCAGATAGGGTTTTGAAATCTTTTGAGTTGATTATAGTTTATATTTTGGATGCAGAGTTTTAATTCATTAATGTTAGCATACTAATTTCCTTGGAAAATTGGTTATTAATAATCCAAATTATTACTCGTTGGCTGATAATAATCCATTCGGGCAATTTGACTAATGGCAATTCTAATGTTTAGGTAGTGTTCGTTTCACATAATGGAATGGAATTCGGAGGGAATTGGAATGTAGATTCCATTTCTTAATTTGTTCGTTTCAACAAATGAAAGCATTGTAATTGAACAATAACATAAGAAACGAAATATATATTCCAATTCCATCTAGATTCTATTCCATTTTGTGAAACAAACACACCTAAATTCCAAATCAAATTTCAATTCTCGCGCGAATTCCAATTTCGATTCCATTACAATCCATGAAACGAACGGTACCTTATTTGTGTACCTGGTTGGCTGGTTGTAGCAATTGCTTCTGAATTTGAAACTGGTGACAAATATCAGTAATGACTAATGACAGCGCATGGATTGATGTACATATGTGAATTGACAACTCTACCTGTAATCATACCTGACTACTTGATAACATGGTTGTATGAATTGGTCTAATGAGCTACTTATTATTAAAGACTGTCCATAGTTAAAAATGATGTTAAGGTACATTGCTGTATATTGCATTTTCAGTTTTTTTTTTTTATAAAACATGACAATGATAAAGTGTACTTAGTGTAGTGCCTTAAATGGAACTGAAATAACGCGTAGGACCATTTTTGTGTGTAAAAAGTTTTAAATATGATTTTGGGTAACACTGAAACTGTCACGAACAACCGGTTTTTGACCCAACTCTAGGTTTTTGACATCACGAACAACCTGGTTTTGACCCAACTCTAGGTCGACTCTTTCTTTATATTATTATTGATAGAAAACCACACCAAAATCAAAATACAATGACCCTAACCGTCTATTTATGCTAAACAAGAAAAACTCCTAACACTCTGCTAAAAAATATGAAACAAAACAAACTAAATTAGTAAACCAAATCTTGTTTTTTACGAAACATATCTTGACTCTCTTCAAAAAGTATTTCCCCTTTCTTCCTTTTGATTTATCTTTTCTCTTCTTTGTATATCGAACCATTCAGTCCCTGTACTTTCTTGGTCTAACTAACTAACTAACCCTTTCTCGCGGGAAATCAAGATTACATCCTTCAAAACTGTAGTGACCATTGAGCCTAGTTCCTTTTTTTGTGGTTTTGAAAGTGTGAGGCCTGTAACAAAAGGGGGCTTAAAGTGAGTTTCTTTTTACTCAAATTTACCATTAGAGATTTATAGGAAGCACCAAGTATCTCTAGGGTTTAGTTTGGCTAGTGCTTTTGATATCATCCATATTGAGGATGATGTGTTTTTCATTAATGTGTCTTACTTGAGTGGTTCTCCGGTTAGTTACTTGTTCTCGGATGGCTCCATCCACCTTTTCAAGTGTGGCCATAAGAAAAATCACTAAAGAGTAAAGAGATGACTAAATATAATATAATGGTTTGACGAGCTGCGTTACGCGGGTGTACTGGATGTAGTGAAAGATCATTTGTGGCCTCTTGCCAAAGTACTATTGAAAATTAGACAGGAACCAACGTATAGTCCAATATATTTTGCTTCAATTCCGTGCGTCTAAACTCGAAATTGCATCTGTCAGCTTCCCTCATTATTTGGCATGTTTGCCTTCTTTTACTTGATCTTTTAAGCTTCTTTCCTTTCCATTTTAATATCTTGATTGACGTAAATGTAAACTCATGATTAATGTTTTACACAAAAGCACCTGTTTGTTTGTAAATATGACTTACTATTCATACCAAGTGCAATTGACATGCTAGCATACTTTCTATGGAAAGCACGAGTATTTCTAGAGCAAAATGGTCTTAAGCTCTTATTTTAGAGTGGATTTAGTCAAATTGTTAAAATAGGTTAAAAGTTACCCAAACTGTATTCGAATTTTTGCGACCCTATTCACTTTACTTAAAATAATTATATTATTATTTGATAATGTAATTGGTCAACTGCATTTTCATACTCCAGGTTCTTCTGCACCCAAAGAGCCGGTAAAACGACTTCCCGGTGGAAAGACAAAAAAGAAGGTACAAAATAGGCAAATAAAAAAAAATAACAAAAAGTTATAGTGTGAAGTTTTATGTATATTATATCAATCAAACTTGGATATATTGCATAGGAGAAACAAGAAGTTATAATCGAGAAAGTGACCCGCAACAAGCGTAAATCTATCACCACCCTCAAAGGTCTCGACCTTTTCGGTAAGTTTAATACACTACATTCATGTTATTTTGATTTTCCAGTTTTCTCGGGTACTAAAAAACAATTCCAGGTGTTAAATTGAGTGATGCTTCAAAGAAACTTGGAAAGAAGTTTGCAACTGGTGCATCTGTTGTGAAGGTACTTATTGTGGCTGCATATACTTTTAAGAATTTTTTTAGAGTAAAATGTCATTTTCGTCCCTGAGGTTTGGCCAGTTTTGTCACTTTCCTCCAAAGGTTTGTTTTTTCGCATCTGGATCCAAAAGGTTTAGAATCTTGCCATTTTTATCCGGCTCGTTAACTCCATCCGTTTTTTCTCCGTTAAGTCAGGGGTATTTTCGTCTTTATTGTTAACCTAAAGGGCGGTTCGGTGTTTTAAATACTTGTACATTAGGCTAAATGCTTGTACATAAAGTGAAAAGACCGAATTGCCCATTAAGTTAACAAAAGAGATAGAGATACCCCTGACTTAACGGAGAAAAATGGACGAAGTTAATGAGCCGGGTGAAAATGACAAAATTTTAAACCTTTTGGATCCAGATGTTAAAAAACAAACCTTTGGACGAAAGTTGCAAAACTGGCCAAACCTCAGGGACGAAAATGACATTTTATTAAAAAAATTCATTATTTAATTATTGAAATTTCTTATATGTGTCTGTGTATCTCTTCTCAGGGTCCAACTGAGAAAGATCAAATCGATGTACAAGGAGATATAGCATATGATATCGTGGAATTCATTACAGATACGTGGCCTGATGTAATTGCAACCTCTTTTATCTTCTCTTGATCTTGATGGAAACTAAATGAGTGTTTGGGATTTTGCTTATTTAAACAATTTATTTGCATAGCCCGTTTCTTAAAAGCAATAAACATTCGAGTGTTGGGATCTGTTTTTCATAAGTCGTTCGTTTTCAAACGCGTTATTCTCGGTAAATCACCAGTTTACCCTTGTGAAATAAGCTTTTAGTAAAGCTGATTTTCTTCTGCTTATAAGAATAAGCTGTTTCAATAAGCAATCCCAATAATTTTGACCCGTTTGGCCTATTTTTTGTAACTAAATAATTTAAGTATGCACATTTAACTCATTGGAGATTGTAGCAGAATTGACCCTTGTTTAAGTCACAAAAAATATTTTGCTTATTTCACACTAATTATTCATGGTGGATTTAAAATCGCAAGTCTACCCTTATGGCAATATAGCGTGTTTTCAATAAGCTGATTATTGTCTTTTGCTTATAAGCATTAGAGTAAGCTCGATTAAATAAGCAAATCCCACACATACATATGACCCATATTCCTGTTTTCTTAATTACATATCTTAAGCATGCTCATTTAACTCGGAGAATATAAGCAAATTGACCCATTTTGAAGAAAACTGGTTAAAAATGCCGCTTCTGTAAATCACTAAGCATGTTGCAGGAGCTAAATGTGCTGCAAAAATGTATTTTGCAGGTTCCGGAAACGGCGATTTATTTTATTGAAGATGGAAAAAAGGTCCCTGCTGTGTGACTTCCAGGAATTGGATTATATTTAATATTTGTAATATCATTTGGTCTACAAATCAAGTTTGGATTTGAGAGTTGATTAATTTATGTTTAAAAATATATAGATTCTCCAGAACCATATCGATTAAGATTCAGTTTTATCTTTTAAGGTCAAACATCTGTGTCACAGTTTTGAGTTTTTGTTAGTCTCCCAGTGCTATATTCGTGACCCATGCCCCACAAAATATTTGAAAGATTTTGCAACTTGCTTAAAACTAGGGGTGAGAATTAGGGCTGTTAAAAAAGCTCGTGACTTGCAGCTCGGCCCGTAGCTCGCTCGATAAAAAACTAGCTTAAAAAACTCCATTTGAAACGACCCGAGTCGAGCGGGCTCATTTTGTAACCGAGCCGAGCTCGAGCCAATCTCGGCTCGTTGGCTCGTTCTTAGGCTCGTTTAACTTCAAGCTAGTGCTCGAGCCAAGCCGAGCTGCCTCGTCTAGCTCGAACCCTTTACAGCCTTATGTGAGAATAGGTGGTTGGTTTGGTTATGGGTCAAAACCAAACCTATAACCAGTGCTTCGTCTTCGGTTTTTAGATCTTTATAACTGAATGATTAAATCTTTCGATTATAGGGCTAGCCGGCTCGGTTAATCTCCTTGTTCGTCGAATAAACGAGGGTTTTGGGTCTGGTTCAATTAAGGCATGTTTTAGTTAATTAACACAGTTGGGTTTTGGGTCAAATAAAAACAACTAAGCCTGATAATTTACAAGGGAGAAAGATTAGACTTGATATGTTATTTATAAAAAAAAAGTTGCAACTTTTTGTAACATTATATATTATTTATATTTATAGAAAATTAAGAATATATAACACTTGGTTTCTTCTAGTGGTGGCCTAGTTAAAAAAAAAAAAATTCAATCGATCACATGGATTTTCAATTAGTTTGGTTATTTTAGTTTTTTTTTCTCATATTTAAAATTGTTTAAATCTATACAACAGTGCGATTAGTTTTTTTTTGAATGACCAAAGAATAAATTTCATTCAAAGAAAATAACGCGATTACATGAAATAACTATTTAAGATTGTTGAAATCTATACAATCTTCAAGGATCTTGACATAACTACCATCCATCTTTATCATGTTTATTGTGTAACTACAGTTCCGTTTAATAAATGGGAAATGCATGACAAAATATTTATTTTATATGTTTTTATAGAGTATAGAACCATTGAAGTCTAGTCAATGCAATTATAGAAGATGATTTTTCCAAATATCCCAAGACTTAATTGTCTATCACATGGTCATGTATCTTCCTTAGATTCTCATATAATGAAACCTAAGAATGAATATTAGACTTTTGACTTTCATCTATGTGTAATTATAGTCCATTGCTCTTTAAACCTTGCTTTAGAATTACCTAATTGATAAATTACATAAGATTTTGTTGTTTTCCTGATCAAGCATATTAAATATCCTAAAATGTTAGCTTCTGGTTTTGAAAATTATGATTATAACATAAATCAGGACCTATACAAACTTTTAATATAAACTTTTGAGTTGTTTCAGGCTAAAGTATTTATTTTCAACACGTCTAGCGTTTTTTAACCGGCTAACTCACATAAATCTGCATATTTGTCCACCATGTGACTTGAACACTCAACCTCATAGGGAAATACACATTTTCTCCACACCTTGATTCCGCTAGGCTACAAACCCTGACACTGAGACACTCTTAGATATGAAGCAAGGAAAAAAAATTCATGACCTTATATTGTAGTACAAATGTTAATTTTGAAAGACAGTAAGAATGCATTTTTATCTTGAAATATATAACACTACTTTACATTTATGTATATCAAATAGTATATAACAAGAAGATTACAAATGGGTATACATTACTATATATATTTTATATTCGATCTGTCGTAATTATTAGTATTATGGGTGTGATTGACGATTTTACAATATTCGCCTTTTTGAGAAATCAAGAAAAGATACCCATCAACTAAGAGCCATCAAGATTTTCCTTTGATCTCTTTGTTGTTTACTTTTATTCACGAGTCAAGTAAGAATATCAATTTATCTCCTAGTTCATTGTTTTTTCAAGCATAGAAAATCTCATCTATACTAATACAAGAGTAAACCATTAACATATACCTAGCAATTTGTTTGTTGAATTTTTGTTGTTTAGGTAAGGATAAGATTGGAAGAATGGCCTAAAAAGTCCCCACTTGTAAACTTTAGAGCATGCAAAGGATCAAAGGATTTTGTTTATTGGAAGGACAAGGTGGGTGAAAGATTTGTTTCTTCTTAAACCATACAAAGGGGTCCCTTTTCCTCTCCCAAAGTTTTGCCTTTCCTGCAGGAAATCATTCAAAGTGACACCCTTAAAGTTTTAAAAAAAATCCAGTGAATCTTGATTGCTTTTTTGTACTTTTGTCCCCAACTTATGATCTATCATGGTCATGGAATAACATACCACATACATATAAATATAATGAACATACATACATACATACATCCCAAACACATGCAAATATGAGTAACTATACATATAATTCTATACATTATGCATACATAATGATGCACAAGTTCATGATCAAATGCATTATTGTGTAGAAATCAAAGGCCCTTTAGTTTTTTAGTTTGTTATACATAGCAAAGACACCATTGCAATATACACTAGAGTAAATTACTGTTTTGGCCCCTAGGGTTTAACCAGTTTAACAATTTCAGCCTAAAAATGAATCTTTTAACATATCAGACCTCGAGATTGCATTTTATAACCGTTTTGACCACTAACACTAACTTGGTTACTCTTTTGCAATTAAGTGTAACGGTGATTAGATCATTATATATATCTTAGGGGTTGTTTTTGTTAATTACAAAGTTCTTTTAATATTTAAGAGATTATTAATGCAATTACTGAAGTTTTTTATTATTTCGTTATGTTCACGATTATTATTTAACAAAATATGTTTTAAATATATAAATAAATATGTATTTTTATTAACCGTTTATTTTTATAAAAAGTCGTTTTAAAAAATAATTTGTTATTTTACATTTTGTTTAAACCATCTATCGTTTTTAAAATTTTTCCTTTTTAAACCATTTGCTTTTTTTAAATCGTTCTTTTTAAAGTCGTTTGTATTTTAAACCTTTTTTAAACAGTTCATTTTATACCATTTTTTAAATCATTTATTTTTAAACACTTATAAACTACTCACTTTTTAGGTCGATCATTATTTCAATTTTACAAACGACGTGTATAAAAACAAAAGAAATGTAAGATTTGAAAAAAAGAAACATTCTAATAAAAAGTTTGCAAAAGATCGTTTATTTTGCGAACTTTTTTTAGAATGGTTTGTTTCTTTTTCAAATCTTTCATTTCTTTGGATCGTTTGTTTATTCAAAATTCGTTATTTTTTTCACATTTCGTTTATTAAATTCATGCATTTTCTAGTTGCTTACACTTGTTAATAGGGGTGTTCATCAAATCGAATATCGAATTATTCGAATCGAATTGTTCGAATAATTTTTATTTTTCCTTGAATTCGTATTCGATTCGAATTCGATTAAAACCTACCTAATTCGATTCGAATTCGTATTCGAATAGAAAACCCAATTCGAATTCGATTCGTATTCGATTAAAAATTCGAATTCGAATCGAATTCGAATAAATTCGATTTAATTCAGATTCTTTAAAAACATGTAAAAAAACTTTCAAAATGAAACATAAATTTTAAAGCAAGCACGATATCACATTAAAAAGTTTCAAATAAAGTACCACAAGTCTAAATTTCCAAACGAGAAGTCAGGAATAACCACTCCCCATTACAAGTTAATATTATTACGCTTAGAAATCTATTGATAGATTTGTTACTTAGGTTTTAGTTATGGGCCATGTAGTGGGTTTGGTAATGGGTAATTTTAATACTTGGAAAAAAATTGAAAATAATTTATAGTATAGCCTAATAAAAGTTATATATGTATTATATATAAAAATAATAAATAAAAATGTATAATTTTTATTCGAATTTCGAATCGAATCAAATTTGAAATTATAAATTCGTATTCGATTCGTATTCGATTTACTTGACTCGAATTGAATCGAATTCGAATTCTTATAATCGAAACGAATTCTTGATAATCGAATCGAATTTAAACGAATTTCGAATTTTTCGAATTCGAAACGAATTCTGAACACCCCTACTTGTTAACTTATTTTTTAAGGTTTTTGTTTTTTTTATAAACATCATTTTTTTAATCTTCATTTATTAAACCACTCGTTCGTTTAAAATCGATCGTTTTTAAATTCCTTCGATTTTTGAAATCATTCATTTTCTGAAGTTATTTTCCAAGTAAACTGAATACAAAGTTTAAAAAAATGAACGATATCAAAAACGGTTCTAAAAGGAATGGTTTAAAAAGAAACGCTTTTAAAAATTAATGACTACAAAAACGAATTGTTAAAAAAGTTTTAAAAAATAATTTGAAAAGGAAGGGTATAAAATGAATCGCTTAAGAAAAACATTACAAGACAAACAACTTTAAAAAGAACGATTTTAATAAACAAGTGGTTTAAAAATGAATAATTTTAAGAATGACATACGGTTTAAAAAAATGTTAAAAAACAAATGAGTTTAAAAGCGACGTTTATAAAAAAACAAACGTTTAATGAAAGTACATATTTATTTGTATATATAAAACATATGTTGTTAAATACTAATTGTGAAAATAACAAAATAATAAAAAAACTTGAGTGATTTCATTAATAATCTCTTAAATATTAAAAGAACTTTGTAATTATCAAAAACAACCCCTAAGGTATATAATGGCCTAATTACCCTTACACTTAACTGCAAAAAGGTAACAACGTTAATGTCAGGGGCCAAACCGTTATAAAATGCAACCTCGGGGTCTGTTATGTTAAAATATTCCTTTTTGGGCTGAAATGGTTAAACTGGCTAAACCACAGGAGCCAAAACAGTAATTTACTTACTCTATACACTATTAGGCCACCCGGGGTGGTGCACATTTTGTGCGTGATGGAATTTCTTCACGCGTGGAATAAGACCAAACACCACCGCTACCCCTCTAATTCAACGCGTGAAACTTAATTCGCGTTATATTTTTGACGCGTTGAGTTTTAAAAATCCGACCGTTGCATGTGTTTTGACCGTTATTTTTGGAACGTTATGTTTAATAAAATTAAAAAAAAAAAACTATAAACAATCTATATATACTTCACAATTTTTATACCATTTCACTCACACCAAAACACAAACACATGTCACACATTCTACAATTTTTATACCATTTCACAAATGGATTTTCCTACGGATTCGATGTTTCCGATGGACAGCCATAGCGATAGCCAAATCGTCTTCTGACAATGAGACGCTTAAATTTTTCGCGTCGGTGTATAACGATCTTGAAGAAAGTTCGAACCGCACAAAGAAGAAAATTGTGGATCGTGATCGATTACATGCCAACGAAGTGTTAATGAACGATTATTTTGTGTAGAATCCTGTCTACAATGCCGAAACGTTTAGAAATCAATACACAACATAGTATATGCATGTATCATATTGCACAATATGTTAATCAAAGAAGACGAACATGCAATATCTCCAGATTGAGTGCCGGATCCTCCTACACAAGTTCACGTTCCTGAAAATATCCAACAACAGTTGCGTGATGAAGAAATGCACTTTCGGTTGAGATACGATTTAATCGAACTAGTAGGTTCTTTAGGTTTGGAATTTCCTAATTCGGACGAGCAGTAGAGTTTCTTTATGTGTGTTTTTTTAATTGTAGTCTAAAATATTATAGTCTAAATATTTCTAGTATGTTTAATTGAACTAGTATGTTTTAATTTAAATGAAATTTATAATTTATAATTTTAGTGTTTTATTGTTAATTTATAATTTAAAAAAAAATAAAAAAAAGTTGTGAGTGATGGAATAATGGTTGATGACATGGCGGAACTTGATTGGATGTTGAGAGTTATAGAATTTGTACAAGTGATGATCATCCCTACCCCCTTATGGTTAAAACATGTATCTAAAGTACACCATTGCGAGTTACACTATGATATATTGGAAGTATGGTGATAGAGAAATTGTCAACTTTTCTGGACTGTGATATACACTAGCATACTCTATAACTTATTAAATTCTTGTAGTAACAAATAAAAACATGCATCCGCTGATCCGCCACTCATGCATGTCTGTTGAAACAATTAGATCACCGAAAGAATGAGCCGTTTATATGATTGTAACTTGTAAGCGATCTTGGATCAATAAAGGCATTAGGCATGATTGTGTATGTTTTCCATGTATTGTGCTAACTTTGGTACAACAAAATAGGCTAGATTTTGTGAAAAAGAGAAAGGGGTGGGTTGTATGCATAAACACACACACTAGTCAACTAGTACCATCTTGTGGTTTGATTTATGAGTATAAAAAATGCTACTAATTTCAAAAGATCACTCATTTAGTCCCTAAAACACATGAAACTCAAACAATTAGTTATATTTTTTTTGTAAGTTTTATCTTTTTTTTAATTAAATTTCATATTAAGGACTTCATTAATAACCTGAATACTTCAGATGCAAGACGCATCTACGATTTATTTATATTCTTTAATGAAAAAATATTTAAAATTCCAGTGTTAGAAAATTTAAAATTAAAATATTTCTATAACAACTAGTTTTCTATAGTTTCATGTTTTTATCGAATATATATTATAGATTGTGTTTAGTA
This sequence comes from Helianthus tuberosus, assembly GCA_030545235.1. Classification (NCBI taxonomy): domain Eukaryota; kingdom Viridiplantae; phylum Streptophyta; class Magnoliopsida; order Asterales; family Asteraceae; genus Helianthus; species Helianthus tuberosus. The sequence goes on from CM060368.1 coordinate 179,490,705, forward strand.
ATTAAAGATGTTATATGTCGTGCAAAGTGAAACCAATGTAATTATGAAATATAGGCATTACACGTGTGTTCATACTTGGTGCTTAAAGAATTGTTGCCTAATTGTGAAGATAAATAATCATAATAGCCTTTCTTTTTTTGCCAATATTTCTTAAAAAAAAAGTTAAAAGCTAAATAGAAAGTAGACTTTGAGAAAGCATACGACTCGGTGAATTGGAAATTTCTCCTATCAAATTTGAAAGCAATGGGATTCCCAAGTCGGTGGACGAAATGGGTTGGTGCATGCTTGAAGTCAAGTTGGGCATCGGTTCTTGTCAGTGGGTCGCCTACGTCAGAATTTAATTTAAAACATGGGCTACGGCAAGGAGATCCGCTATCACCGTTCCTATTTATCCTTGCAATGGAGGCATTAGATGTAATTATGAAGAGGGCGGTAAAGAGAGATGTATTCAAAGACATCAACACCCCAAACGAGGGCCCGTGCATTACACATTTATGTTACGCAGATGATGTGATATTCATGGGGGAATGGTCCGAAACAAACATATTAAATCTTAACCAAATATTACGATGTTTTTCATTGGTTTCAGGATTAAAAGTTAATTTGAATAAGTCAAGCTTGTACGGAATAGGAGTGGAAGATGCAGAGATTGAGAGTATGGTAGGAAGTCTAAAATGCATGATGGGATCAATGCCGTTTAAATTCCTGGGCCTAACGATTGGTGCAAACATGAAAAAAGGGAAGTATTGGAAGGCGGTATTGGATAAATTCAACAACAGGCTATCGGCATGGAAAGCGAATTGTCTATCGTTCGCTGGAAGGATGGTTTTAGCAAAGGCAGTGATGGGGGCCATCCCGAATTATTTTTTCTCTATGTATCTGGCACCAAAAAAGGTAATAAAAGCTTTAGACAAGATACGCAGGGATTTTATATGGGGTAGGAAAGCTGGAAAATACAAAATACGATGGATAGCTTGGGGGGAATTGATAAGATCGAGACAACAAGGCGGATTTGGGCTAGGAGATTTGAGAAGTACAAACCTTGCTCTAATGATAAAGTGGTGGTGGAAATACAAAACGAAACTGGAGGAGCTGTGGGCGGAAGTGATAAAAGCAATTCATGAAAACAATAGAAGTTATAAAATAATCCCGATTAATAACAAATTTGCAGGTATATGGAAAGATATAATGGTTGCAGGTAAAGAACTTCGAAGACTTGGGATATCGGCTTCAGACGAGATTACAGCGGAAGTAGGCATAGGGAACACAGTGAAGTTTTGGAGCGATAACTGGTGCGATGGCAAAATTTTCAAAGAAAGATTTCCAGAATTGTTCAAGATTGCTAGAAACAAAAAAGCAAAAGTGGCTGAATGCGTTACGAAGCTGGAGAACGAGAATCAATGAAACCTATGTTGGGCAAGACCGCCAAACTCAGATGCGGAATGGGCACAATGGACAGTCATGCTACATCAACTCAATAAGGTGAAGTTTAAATCAGGAGAAGACAAGTGGAAGTGGAAGACTAGCGATAAAGGAGAGTTCACAGTCGCGGCCATTAGAAATCAAATAGCAAGAGAGGATAGAGCTGGATCGGAGGAGGAATGGAAGTATTGGAACAAGTGGGTACCACCGAAAGTAAATTATTTTATGTGGAGATCATCGATCGAGAGGATTCCGGTAAAGAAGGCGTTAATCAAGCGAAGGATCCCAATTAATAACCACTTATGCTCAAGATGTGATTCATATGAGGAAACCGCTGATCATGTTATTTGCGGCTGCATTTTATCAAAATCAGTATGGAGAAACATAGTTGTTTGGCTAAAGCTACCAATATCAGCCGAATTCCTTGAATGTAGGGATATATTAGAGTATGTTAACGATCTGCCAGAATCAAAGGAGTGGAAGAGAGTCATCAATGCAGTGTTTCAAACAACCATGTGGAACATATGGAAGGCTCGGAATGAAAAAGAGTTCGAAGGTAATACCCAATCTGGAAACAACATAGTTGAATCAATAATGGCAGATAGCTTCATTTGGTTAAAAAGTAGATCGAAGTTTCAAGATATAGTGTGGGAAAGATGGGTGGATTTTAACATGCGAGACATAGTGAAATAGTGGCGTAGTCGGTGTGTGTCTCTATTTTGATTTTGTTTTTGTTTTGCTTTTGTACTATACTTTTGGGTTTTTACAGCATATGCTGACCCTGTTCTATTAATCATAGAATCTGACCGTTCAAAAAAAAAGTTACAAAAAATGCATTTTAAAGATTAAGAAACTTTCTGTTTGTTTTATGTTACATGTTAATTCTTTTAGGCCGTGGGGTGTGGACGGACCCTCCCCCAACATCCACATCGCCATCTTCACCTCCACAAAGCCTTATGATAGAATTCGTAAGAATCTCACGTGCGAAGAAAACGGTCGGGCCCTTTTTAAGCGTTTTTGTTTATAAATTTACTAGGTTTAATACATGAGTTGAACAAAGGAACAAGAAAATATTAAATAGCTAGTAATAGAAAATTGAGAATTATAAAATAACATCTTTTAAATAAGACACGATTAAAATTATGTATAAGTATTTCATGTAATAAACATTTATTTCAACTAATCTTTTTAAAGGGAAAAGATCAAATAGGAAGTTTATTTTGGCTAGGAAGTGTAGAAAGCAATAGGATTAGGACATGTGGCAACATTTAAAATAAAGAAAAAAGGGTATTTTAGTCAATCCAACCCTTTCTTCTTCCTTTTCAAAACCCAGTAACTTTAAAACCCACCATCTTCAACCATTTCTTCACTTTCTATCTCAATAATCACTACATTATAGTGCGATTTTCATCACAAATCAATGATTCAAACACCCGATCAACGTGTTCTTCAGCTTTTTGAAAAAACCAAGTTTAATTTCATAAAAAATCTCGTTTTTTCCGGTGATTTTGGAGATAATCACTTGATTCATTCGATTCGAGCGCTGATAAGTGTTTCAATCATTCAAACTTCGTCAATTGTTGAAGAAATCACTTCGATCCATGTAAGAAATTCTTTAATTTCATTTTTACGATCTGGGTTTTTGATTTAGTCATTGCGTTTTACGATCTTGGCGGGGGTCCGGGGGCAGCGCCCCTGGTAGCGGGGTCCCAGGGGCGGCAGCCCCTGGCGGGGTCCAAGGGGCAGAGCCCCTGGCTGGGGTTGAGCTAGATTCTGGTTCTGTGAACAACAGTTTCTGGTCATTGCGTTTTAGTTAGATTCTGGTTCTGTGAACAACAGGTTCTGGTCATTGCGTTTTAGTTAGATTCTGGTTCTGTGAACAACAGTTTCTGGTCATTGCGTTTTAGACAGTTTCTGGTCATTGCATTTTAGAAATAAAACATTTTTGAAGTGTTTTTACTCATTGCGTTTTAGGTAAACACATTTTTATGTGTATTCAGTTCATTGCGTTTTAGAGAGAACAATTTCTTTTGTGTTTTTAGGCCATTGCGTTTTAGAAATAAGACATTTTTATGTGTTTTCTAGGCATTGCGTTTTAGAAATAAGACATTTTTAAGTGTTTTCTGGCCATTGCGTTTTAGAAATAAGACATTTTTAAGTATTTTGGGTGCATTGCGTTTTAGAAATAAGACATTTTTAAGTGTTTTGGGTGCATTGCGTTTTAGGTAAAACACATTCAGTCCATTGCGTTTTATAAAGTACACTTTCTTTTGTGTTTTTAGGCTATTGCGTTTTAGAAATAAGACATTTATTTGTGTTTTCTGGTCATTGCGTTTTAGAAATAAGACATTTCTTTGTGTTTTTGGTGTGTTGCGTTTTAGAAAAAAGTCATTTTTTACGTTTTTTTTTCATTGCGTTTTACGCAACTGGGTTTTCTCCATTGCCTTTTACGCAACTGGGTTTTCAAAAAAAAATTTCAAAAATATAGCAATAGTATACTCGTTTTAAAGATAAAAAAACGCTCGTTTTTTTGGTGCAATTTTTATAAAAAAATAATGTCGTGTGAAAAAGTTATTAACGTTTAAAAAATGGGGGGGAATTGGAGGAGAGAGAAACTATTGTGCTGGATTGACTAGAATGCCCCTAACAAACCCACGCGCCTCTTTTTTTTTGCTTAAATTTCATTCATTTAATCTTAGCCCTTGATTAATTAAATGGATGGTCAAGATCACTTCCTAGCCTTCCTAGCCAAATAAACTTCCTATTGTATCTCCACCCCCTTTTTAAATTAAGAAATAGAGTGAGCTACAACGATTTCTTATTAGGGTTGGTTTCATGGCATGTCGTTCAACAAATGCGATATATATGGATTGGGTCTTACCATTTGTTTGCCGATAAAGCTCGGTTTGATCGACATATTCGTAAATATTATTAGTGATAACATCTTACAACGAATTGAAATAAATTGAGTATCAACAAGAGATACCAAAACACGATTACTCAGAGGAAAGAGTAAAGCCCTACACAACAACTGTTTGTGGTAACCAATGGTACGGGACTAACTATGATAAGGACTAGTTAGGTTGGATACTTACGACTAGGGTTGTAAACAAACTGGACGAATACGAATAATGCCTTGTTCGTGTTTGTTCGTTAAGGAAATGAATGTGTTCACGAACGGTTCATAAACACTTACCAAACGAGATTTTATGTTCGTGTTCGTTCATTAAGGAAATGAGTGTGTTCACGAACACAAATGAATTTGGTGAACATGACGAAGGCTAAACATGGATGGCCCATAGAGTAGCACTAGAACTTGACGCCTTAATTGTGGAACGGATTTTGATCCTATTCGTCGATATAAATAAAAGGAAAGGGAAATGATGCATAAACAAGGTAGAAATAAGTTTTCCTTATTTGATTGTTAGGGTAATAAAATAAATAAAAATTAAATAATATAAAAAGTATAGATAAGATATATGAAAGTACAGAATCTTTAATTAAAACACAAACATACAAACATAAACGAACGCAAATGAATGAATGTTCACAAACACGTTCACGAACACCTTACCGAACGTTCACGAACGCAAATGAATGAACGAGACCCCTATTCATGTTTGTTCATTTAACTACTCGAACGAAATTTCTTGTTCATGTTCGTTCGTTTATTAAACGAACGGACATAAACGAACTTCCCGCCAAACGGTTCACGGGGACATCTACTAATCAAAACGACAATGATAGTTGTTGATTGGTTGGTAATCAACAATCTTAGGTGGAGGCAAAAGTTCAAATGGAATCAACACACCAGAAGGTAATAGTTTAGATAGTTCAGATGGAGAACTATGATTCGGTCTCGGGATCGTATATAGGTAAGTTATTCAAACGATGACAGTGAAGAAAGTGGTATAAATAGGGTTGCTATTAGTACTTCTTTGATAAAAGGTGACACGCTGAATCAAAGTAGCAAGGACGCCAAGTTATGAAATAGAAGGAACTAACGCAGTTCTTGAGAAACCGCTTACCGAGTTTGGAAACTGTTTATAAGCAAATGTGTAATAGTTGGTGGAAGGAGGAAGTGACTGTAACGCCCCGCGTTTCGTACTTTCCTTAATTAGAAGCATTGTTCGTGTTCCTATTTTTGGAAATCTTGTATTCCTTGTCATCGTCCTTTCGTTGCATCATCGTAAAATCTGAGACTTGAATCATAAACAAAATTCGTACTTCGTTAAATTCATGTTCTACATATTCATACACGCTCATACATTTGAATTTATTTTACACGTGGTACCTTATTCGTAATTCTTGCAAAACGCGTTAAACTTACAGATACACGTCATACCTACTCAATTCATGTGTATACGATACTTAATCTCGACAAACATACTTGTTCATACTTGTTTTATATTTATTTTTATGCTTTAGTTGCATATTATACCCTTACACATTGCCTTTTATACATAAAACACCTTAAAACACTCAACAATGAAACTAAATGGACTAAACTTGTCAAAATAACAAACAAAATTCCCAGCCAGGGTGGCTCGCGGGCCGCGACCCCGCACCCCCATATGGCTCGCGCCCCGTCAGAGGCTCGGATCCGCAGAAAAAGTGACCAGCTTCGTGGATTGGCCGAATTTGTGCTAGTTTACTTGTGTTTCTTCCATTAAATGACCAACTACTCAACCCTAATCATTCCCTATAAAACCCAACCCATTCCCACACATTTTCCACTTTGCAAACACCTCACTTTCACTCTCAAACACTCTAAATTCAGCTGAGAAATCAGTAGCAGGCAGATTCGTATCAAGTTGCAAAAGTGAGCATAACTTCACTTATTTTCCATCTTTTCCATTACTTCTTGCTTCTTAGCACTTGGAACAACCTTAGGTATGCTCCCACAGGTTTTCCAAGGAAAACCAAGGCTGGAACATCACCATAATAGGGTTAAAAGTGCAATAAACTTTCTGTGTTGTACAAACACTTTGTTAAACATACTTTAGCTTGTGATTTCTTCATACATCCCTATATCCTTATGCCACTAATCAAGACTATGATTATGTGTGCTTAAAAACAAGGTTGTAACATACAAATCCAGAGGTTTTAATCCTCAAAACTTTCTGTTTTAAAAAGGGTTTTAACCCACAAGTGATGAACAAGTCTTGAACTTGTGTATGTGTGATCACATACTACATACAAATCCACACATCACTTGATGTATTCCTTGTTAGCTAGTGTGTATTTCATTTCCATAATAATCCATTCAAGACCATCCTTGTTGTCTCATAACAACTTGTGCATTGGTGAATACAAAAGAGGTTTTAAAATGGAAGATTTATCTTCCTACCTCTATGCATGACTTCTATGATAATCTTGTTATATTATTGGACTAAAACTTACGATATATACTATATAGAATATATAATGTCTATAGTAACCAAACCTTTGATGATAATCTAATGATTATTTGTCAAAATACTAAGTTACATCATCTAAGGACCTAGTTCTCGTTACGATTCTAATAGGTATTAAACATATGAAATCATTCTAAACCCTATGGGTTTTCATAGTGTTAAAAACGAGTATTAAGTGCTAGATGATTATTTTTCTTGTATACATACTTTTGGTGTATTTTACTTATCTAAATTCCAACTCTAAATATTTCTTGAACTCCAATCTGAACACCTTCAATCTCCTAATCCCATTAACTCGTCAACAATTGGATAATCGGACGACTTAGCAATATTGTGAGTATACTCGACCCATTTTACCATTTTCACACTTTTGGGTGTAACATGTTTTCATATACAAAACACACTTAGTATACATATTCTTATGCAAATATACAAACAAACAATCCAATACATGCTTACTAATTGTTATGCTTGATTCATGTTTTCTGGGTGATTCTTATGTGATGAACTTGTCATTAGCTTCGTACGAGCCTCCACTTAACATGTATAGAGCTATAGGAGTAACACACCGCCCGTGAACGAGAGGTCATGTTAGGTTTATTCATTCATACTTGCATAAACAGAGGTTTGACTTGTAAATCGCATGCCGGTTTATATGTTAATCTTGATAACTAGGTTTGCCATGTGGATTGTCCATTATCATTTTTACACTTATATGCTATTACACAAAACTTGCATACTCGTCAATACTTTTGTATTGAACTACGCTTTTAAAACATGTTGCAGGTTTAACGATGATGTTGATGATGCATGGAATCTAGTAGGATGCCTAGATACCCGCTTTAAATTTTGTACACTTATTGTGTTGTATTTCCTTTATTCATGTTGTTGTATTTGATTTCCATCTTTGTAATTGACTCTTTAGAAATGAAATGAAATGAAATTTAAATATTTAAATACTTGTCGCGAATAGTGTTATGATGTCTCGAGCAATCTCTTGCGAAATAGGAAACTGTAAATCAAATCCCTACATTTTCGAATTCTCTTTCTTCTATATATAAATAGGACCCCGATCAGCATTCAGCCCTTCACCTTCTCATTATATTTCGATTTTCTGCATTGCTGACAATTTGTTTTAACCAGAGCTTCACCGGAGTTTTCGTGCTCACCGGAGTTATTCGATTCACGCTCTAGCTTCGCAACCTGTAAGTGTATATATATATTCTTTCTGATCGTCTTCATGTGTAGATCAAAACCCCCCAAACCAATTTCAGTATTTCATAATTGTATCATTGTTAGCTTTGTGATGATAGGATCTAGGGATCTTTAGAAAAACTGATTTGGGGATGAAGGGAATCGCTGGAACTTTTTAACAATAATTAAAAACTGAACCCCCTAACAACTTGCACCTGTGACAACGTGCTAGTATTCCGCGTTTTAAAACCTACAACCATTGTGGTGGTGGTGGTGGTGGTGGCAGTGGGAGTGCAGTGGGAGTGGGGGTTGTTTTGGATGGTAGGTTTTGTAAATCTGATTTGGTTTAATTGTTTAAATTTTTTAGATAAATTAATGAGTAAAATTACCATTCTACCCTCATGTGCAAGGCATATGCCATTCTTAACTGAAAATTTTGACTTTGTTAGGGTCAAAGGACGTATAGTGTAATGGGTTTTCCAAATAAATGATTGCGACTGTAATTATTGAAGTTAAAGGCTATCTATTGTAATTCGATAAAAACATAAAGGATGAAAAATGTAGTTTACCCTAAATCTTTCTTACGATTTTAAAGGACCATAACTTTTTTCATATGTTAATATGTTTCAAAAAAGTTATACCTAGAAAAACATTTTGTTCTTTAGTTTGAGTATAGTATTAATCTTTTTTAAACAATATGTTACGTGATTAACGGTATTTGCGTTTATGTTTTCTCCCGCATGACATAGACACATGTATAGTGTGTGCCTCTATATATAGAGAGATAAGGAAAAGGAGATATTCGCATTGTGATTGATTGATTGTTTCTTTTCATTAGCAATTCTTTACAGGAATAATATGATGATCATTTTTTACACACATGCCATCCACAAAAATGACTTGTTATTTCAATTTCAACATGTGCAAATCTTTTCTCATCCAAGGATGGGAAGATTAAATCCATCTCAAAGATTTTATTGTCTATTGAGCATGCGTAATTTTTTTCCAACTTTAACAATATTTTCTATATATTATATTCAAACAATATTTTCTATTTATTATATTGTATGTACTCTATAAAAGACTAAAGGGTATTGTTTCATTTTTTATAGAGTTAAACACCTAGTTGGTTCTTGTGGTTTGTCATTTTTGCAGTCTTAGTCTCAATGGTTCAGTAATTACAGAGTTAGTCCTGGTAGTTGCAATTGTTAAACACGGTTGATCCTTATTACTAACCTAAGTTATATATCTCAATTAAGTGTGTTTGAAATGCCAAGTTTATCCCAGGAAATTTAAAAAATAAAAAGAGTAAACTGCCAAAATGGTCCTTGAGGTTTGATCACTTTTGCAACTTTAGTCCAAAACTCAAACCTTTTGAATCTGGGTCCCCGTGTTTTCAGTTTTGTTGTCATTTTCATCTAAAATCAAAATCTGGTCAGATTTTAGTTAACATCCAGTTTTTAACGTTTTATTATAACAAATTTAAAAAATATGATCATTTTGCCCTTCATTAAAAGAGAGGAAAAAGACAGAATAATTGGATGTTAACTAAAAAATCTGACCAGATTTTGATTTTGGATGAAAATGGCAACACAATTGAAACCACAAGGGCCCAGATTCAAAAGATTCGAGTTTTGAACAAAAGTGGGAAAAGTGACCAAACCTCAGGGACCATTTTGTCAGTTTACTCAAATAAAAATAAAAGCATAACACAGATCTCACCCCTATGTTTCCTTTTACCTCAAAAACTCTATCACACATCACCAAACCTTATCCCTTCCCTCATCCCTCTCATCTTTCTCTCTCTCTAAGAAACGACAGAGTAGATTCGGTGGCGATGGCTGGTTTTCATGAATGGTGTTGAGGTGGTCGCAGCAAGATCGGTGGTGGTGGAGGGAGACGGTGATGTGAGTGTACAATGGTGGTGGAAGGGAGACGATGATCTAAGTGTACGGTCAGGGGCGGACCCACATTGAACGGGTCAGGGTCCACGGACCCCAATGTTTTTTAAAAAATTAATAGATCCAGTATATTAAATTTTATAAAGACCCCATAAATACAATTAGGTGGACGCCATAGAAAGAAAAGGAAAGCTGGTGTAGTGGTAAACCTCTCTCTTTAATAGCAAGAAGTCATGGGTTCAATCCTTATATAGCCTGTTTTTTCTGTTTTTTTAAATCTAGTTCAAACCTCTCTCTGAACCGACCCGAAAATTTTAATGTTTTGTTATGAAAATTTTGAACACTGAAAAAATGGACCTCATTGGAAAATAATCATGAGTCCGCCACTATGTACGGTGGTGGAGGGGAGACGGTGGTGTGGGTGTATGGTGGTGGAGCGGAGACGGTGGTGGGTGTACGGTGGTGGAGGGGAGACGGTGGTATGGGTGTACACTGGTGGAGGAGGGTGGTGGAGTGGGTGTACAGAAATCACATAATTGTAATCCCTGAAGATGAATTGTTACAATAGAATACAACAATTGGACTTTGCAAATACAAGTTCTTTATCGTTGTAGTTAATTAAAATATCTTATATGTTTATAGCCACTTGTATCAGTTGCCAGTGTAAATCTTTAAGCGAAGCCGCAATTGTATGGTGGGTGTTCAATGGTGGTTTGGGATAGAAGAAGTGGTGGTGGTGGGTGGTGGAGTGGGGAAGAAGAAAAATGGTGAGATGGGATCACTTACTTTTTTTTTTTTTTTTAACTTGGGGGTAAGCTAGACATTTCATACACACTTAACTGAGATATTTAACTTAGGTTAGTGATAAGGATCAACCGTGTTTAAAAATTACAACTACTAGGACCAACTGTGTAATTATTGAACCCTTAGGACCAAGCCTGCAAAAATGGCAAACCACAAGGACCAACCATGCATTTAACTCTTTTTATACCTTATGAATTTCTATTTACTATATTCAAATTTATATTTATATTTACTCTTGCAACGTTTTGTATTTTCACACTTTCTATTCTTTGAGCTTGTATTCGTATTTCATTTCAATATTTGTAATCTCGAGACTTTGATCATAATGGAAACTTCTGTTGGATCAGTTCTGTTTAAACATAATGGAAAACATGAAAACATACCTGTTACAGCAGACAGTGCAGAGGAGAATCCAGTTAGAGAAGAAGCCATAGAGTTTGACATCTTAGTCAAGGTGATCTGGTTCCTCCTTAGGGTGCTGACTGATGATGGTGATGATGAAACCGAATAAGGGAGTTCGGTTATGGAGAAGAGGTCGATTATGATGTTATGCTAATAAGGTTATCTGTCTAAGTGTGTACCTTTTAACTCTACATAAGTCTCCTTATATAAGTAACCAAGAGGAAACCTAATTAGTTAATAAGGGTAATATGGTCCATCAACAATTACCAACTAATTATATAATAAGTTATTATATATTTTGATCTATATAATGTAAATGATTATAATGGCTACTAGATTAAATATTAAACATAATATATTTAATCTTACATTCTCCCACTTAGCCGAGTAATCATTTACTATGAGTATTAGATAAGGCTGATCAGGAGTTAACACTCATTTTAGCCTTAAACAAGTACTATAGCAGAGAAATACAGCCGTTGAATCATTATGCGACTCAGGACCCCCATTAGTCATACTATAGCCTTAGTTTAAAACCTAACCGTTATGATCAAAATACGCATAAGCCCTTTGTTTGATTTGTAACTTTATTTGACTATATGCCATTATACCGGTTGAACATATTCTAAGAGACATACAAAATCAAACTGAGGAAATTTCATTAACATAAAACATAAGCTAGTACAATATGCTTAAATAAGGTCTTTACTAAATCCCATATTCCGAACATGTTCTTCGTAAACCTTAGGAGGGAGACATTTAGTCATCGGATCCGCAAGCATATCTTTAGTACTAATATACTCGATACAAAGATTATTTTCCTCAACTCATTCACGTACGAACATATATTTTGTATCGAGATATAAACCAGCTCCAGTCGAACTGTTACTGTTCGAGAAACTAACGACAGCTGAATTACCACAGTAAAGCTTCAATGGTCTAGAAATGGAATTAACGATTTTGAGTCCAGTGGTCAGATTTCTAGGCAACATTCCATGACAGGTTGCGTTATAAACATCAATGTACTCTGCCATCATAGTGGAAGTTGTGGTCAACTGTTGTTTATGACTCTTCCATGAGATAGGTCCGCCTGCTAACATAAAAATATAGCCCGAAGTGGATTTCTTGTCATCTTTGCATTTGGCAAAGTCAGAATCAGAATACCCTACCACTTCTAAATGATCACTTCTTCTATAAGTCAGTTTATAGTCTTTCGTCCCTTGCAGATATCGAATTACCTTCTTAGCTGCTTTCCAGTGATCTAGGCTAGGATTAGTCTGATAACGGCCTAGCATTCCAGCAATATAAGCGATATCTGGGCGAGTACAGACTTGAGCATAAATCAGGCTCCCGACTACTGACGCGTAAGGTATCTGGCTCATTTGCTCCTTCTCAACCTCTGTTGTCGGACACTGGAATGAACCAAAAACATCTTCCTTAACTACTGGAGCGACAGAGGGTTTGCACTGTTGCATGTTATAACGTGTAAGGACACGATCTATGTAAGCCTTTTGGGACAATCCTAAGATCCCTTTGTGTCTATCTCGGTGAATTTCGATGCCAATGACGTAAGAAGCATCTCCGTGATCCTTCATGTCGAAGTTATGCGAGAGTAACCGCTTCGACTCATGCAACATGTCTAAACTATTACTTGCCAATAGAATATCATCTACGTAAAGGACAAGTATAGTAAAGTTGCTCCCACTCATCTTAAGGTAGGTGCATTGATCCACTTGATTCTTCATAAAACCTTGTTTCTTCATGACTTCATCAAACTTGAGGTACCATTGACGTGATGCTTGTTTTAACCCATAAATGGATTTCTTCAACTTACAGACTAGATGCTCCTGACCTTCAGGTTTAAAGCCTTCAGGTTGTTTAATGTAAACATCTTCGTCTAAGTCTCCGTTAAGGAAAGCGGTTTTAACGTCCATCTGATGCAACTCTAAATCAAAATGAGCTACTAGGGCCATGACGATCCTTAATGAATCTTTACGAGAGACCGGTGAAAACGTCTCTTGATAATCAATTCCCTCATTCTGAGTGTAGCCCTTTGCAACCAATCTCGCTTTGTAGCGTTCAACGTTCCCATTCGGATCCAGTTTTGTTTTGAACACTCATTTACATCCTACCGGTTTGACACCGTTGGGTAATTCTACCAAATCCCAAACATCATTTTTCTTCATGGATTCAAGCTCATCAATCATTGCTTTATTCCATTCAGAAGACTGATCACTGCTAATGGCTTCATTGTAAGAGATAGGATCATTGAGCTTTCTGGAATCCATTTCAGTCAGGTAGGTAACATAATCATCCCAATTAGTAGGCCTTCTTTGCCTAGATGACCTCCTGAGTAGATTATCGGGTTCAGCGTTGTCTTGGTTTTGAGCGTTTGATGTGCCTTCGTCATGAGGTATAATGGGTTCTAGTTGTAAAGGTAAATTTGGAGTTGGTGCAGTAGCTTCAGGTACAGTAGTTGCATTGGGTACAAGAGGAGTAATCGGAGTAATGGTAAGTGACGAGTCTCTCCCCCCCCCCCCCCCGCGTCTTGTACTTCTTGCAATTCTTCGTAAGGGTTGGTACTGCTCCCACTGACCTTGAAATCCTCCAGGAACGCAGCACGCTTGGTTTCAACAATACGGGTGACATGGGAAGGACAATAGAAATGATAACCCTTTGAATTATCAGGATACCCGATAAAGAAACAGGTAACTGTTTTAGGGTCAAGTTTCCTTAGGAAAGGATTGTAAAGTTTTGCTTCAGCAATGCAGCCCCATACTTTCATATATTTAAGACTCGGTTTCCTTCCTGTCCAAAGTTCATAAGGAGTTTTAGGGACAGACTTAGAAGGAACTCTATTGAGTATATGAACAGCTGCTTTTAATGCTTCAGTCCAGAGGAATAATGGTAAATTAGTGTTGGCTAACATACTACGCACCATGTTCATAAGGGTACGATTTCTTCTTTCAGTGACACCATTCTGCTGAGGTGTACCAGGCATGGTGTATTGGTTCACAATCCCCTGGCCCTTACAAAACTCATAAAATGGACCAGGAGCTTGACCCACATCAGTATGTCTTACATAATATTCACCGCCTCTATCTGATCTCACAACTTTAATCTGGCGATCTAATTGCTTTTCAACTTCAGCCTTATAATCTTTAAAAGTTGTAAGAGATGCAAACTTTTCCTTAATTAGATACAAGTACATGTAACGAGAATAATCATCAATAAAAGTGATAAATGAAGTATGTCCTGTTATGCCAGCTATTTGGTAGGGACCACTAATATCAGTGTGAATGAGTTCTAATAAATTAGAGCTCCTAGTGGCACCTTTCTTATTCGCTAATGTCATTTTACCTTTAAGACATTTGACACATGTTCCAAAATCAGAGAAATCGATAGGAGGTAAGACTTCATCCTTTACGATATGATTTAATCGTTCTCTTGAGATGTGGCCTAAACGTTGATGCCACAACAAGGACGAAGTCTCTAAGTCTCGTTTCTCTTTCATCTTTGTGAGTGATTCATTAATGTTATATGACAACAAAGATTTGGAAAAATTATCATCTAGTTCTAATCTATAGAGACCACCATCCAGAATACCAGTACCATAAAGAACAGAATCATAGAGGATAGAGAGTTTGCGATGACCATGGGAAACAATAAAACCGTCCATGTCTAACTTTGGTCCTGATACAAGGTTCCGAGTTACCTCAGGAACATATAAGGTATCATAAAGTTTAATACATAAACCAGTTTTTATAAATAATTGTAATGTTCCAATGGCCTTCACTTCTAATTCTCGATCATCCCCAACCTTAAGCGTTCTTTGGTTTCTTTCCAGCTTCCGGATTGCAAGGAATCCCTGAGTTGAATTGGTAACATGAACCATAGAACCAGAATCAAACCACCAAGAATCAGCAGGGACACTTAAATTATAGGACTCAAATATCATAAAATAATCGTTACCTTTCTTAGCCAGCCATTCCTTAAAGTCAGGGCATTCCTTCTGCATATGTCCTGCCTTTTTACAGAACTTGCAGTGGATTCTGCCTAAGGAGTTCTTAGAGCTGGAAGGTGCACTTGTATTGGGATTGGGCCTTTGGACTTTTGAAGCATCCTACCTCTGATGATTGTTCTTCCTCTTCTTAGAGTTGGAGATGGTGAAGTTAGCAACATCAGTAGTGCGATCCATCCTCATATGCTCTTCCTCCTGTACGCACATAGCGACCAGCTCACTCATCATCCATTTGTCCTTCTGAGTGTTGTAATTGATCTTGAATGCTTCAAAGGACGAAGGAAGCGAAGTAATGATGAAATGAACGAGGAAACCATCACTGATTTCCATTTCCAGCCCCTTCAGCATTGGCCATGTCATTCATCATCATGATGTGCTCGCGAATGCCGCTCCTCCCATCATACTTAGTTATCACCAGCTTGAGGATAAGGGTACTAGCGTGTGCTTTAGACGTCCCCTTGAACTGCGCCTCCACATAAGCCAAGTAGGTTTTAGCATCTCAGAATCAGGAATGGCTCCTCTGATTGCATTGCTTATCGACTGCTTCATGAACATGAGAGACATGCGGTTACACCTAGTCCATTTTTCATGAGTTAACTGCTCAGCAGCAGTACTTTGAGGAGTAAGGTCCGCTGGCTTATTCTCTCTTAGAGCATAATCAAAGTCCAGTAATCCAAGCGTAAGCATGAGAGCATCCTTCCATGCAGCAAAGTTATCACCAGTCAAAGGTGGAATCCCGCAATTGGGTGCTGATAGTGGAAATAAGATGAGCAAGTTATGATACTAGGGAAGAAGTCCTAATGTGATCTAAGGGCACGTTATACTAAGGCAATCATAAATAATGACCATTTTAATTATGAAGCTGTGATATTGTCTATTACTAACATCAAAATAATAGACTTAGTTAAAATTCTACTTAAACAAAAACAAATCACCTTTGGCCAGAAGTGTAATCATTTAAGCATGTATGCAAAGTGGTTGTGACAAATCAGCTTTGGCCAGAAATGAAACAATCACTTTAGTTAGGCACTCATTAAGTATGCCATCTATGAAGGAATTAAATCAGCTTTGGCCAGATATTAAGACATTCATGTTTATGATGCACACTTAACATAGCTTTCGTAATACATGAACGATAAGTAGATGTATCAAGTCAGCTTTGGCCAGAAATGGTACATCAGAAGCTCATTCAAGTTAAGCTATTTTGGTTTTGTAAAACATTATCTGATTCTGATTAATTAACTAAGTATTTACAAAAACCATTTATTTAATAGCAAACCACCTGTTAGCGCGGATCGAGTGAGATCTCGACTCAGTTATGAGGTCTCGAGTGAGATCTCGAGTCCAGTCTCGACACATCTTGTAACATTATGAGGTCTCGACTCATTAAGGTCTCAAGTCACAACCTTAGTGTCTCGAGTCGTAATTATGGTCTCGACTACTGTGTTTTATGAGATCTTGAATCCATAATGAGGTCTCGAGTCACAACCATGGTCTTGAGTTCTGAAGATTGAAGCCCTTAGTCGAAACCTTAGTGGTCTCGAGTTGACATCATATGGTCTCGAGTCGAAATCGTTGTCTTGAGTCGTAAAGCTTTAAGAGCACTTATGATTTCGAGTCGAGACCTTGTGGTCTCGAGTCGAAACCAGATGGTCTCGAGTCCACTGTTAACAGCTGTTAATGTGAAAACATAACTGAAAATTCAAATTCTTAGGAATTGTGATAGAGTTTCCTGTTTTAACATTGATCTAATTTTAACATAATATTTCGAAAATCATAATCTGTTTATCTTTTTAACAGATTTTGAAAATTCTCATTAGACAAAACAGATCAAAATTAGGAAAAACATTCAACAATTCAAATTATATTCCAAAACATAAGGAATTTTCGAATTTTCCTAAGAACATATGATGAACCCTAAAAAAATAAAACATAACTCTGGGATCCGAAACCTGAATTTTAAGAGTTCTCTAAACAGATTTTGGATATATGTTTTGTAACACCACGTAAAAAAAACGTGTCCATTTATGTGAAGACACGTGTCCTAAACCCTAATCATGTGAAAGATTGGGTTTGAAGGACTAAAGTTGTAAAACGATCAAAATATGAAACCGAAGGGACTAAAAGTGTCATCATGCCAAATTTGTGCCTCTGAATGACCACCCACGAAAAATATATCCTTAAACAAGTAATTAATTGGATAGAAGAAGCCGTTTGTGAAAATAATCGAAAGATTATAAACTACAGGGGTTAAACGTGTCAACATGTTAATTCTTACCTCTGAGTGACCTTTTAACGAACCCGAGGCTTCGTAATATTCAAATATACTCTCAAGAATAAGTATTTAAATTTCACGAGGTTTCGAGATCGTTATGTGTTGTTTACGCGAATTCCCAAGAATCAGGGTTTAAAGCGTCAACGAGGCGAAACTTATGTTTTCGGAGATCGTTTAACGAAACCAGACTTAATGATGTTTGGTTGTACTCCCTAGATCATCTACAAACTAACTATACGGGCCAATTGTGCTTAAAATGAAAGATACATTGCATTAGAAGGTACAGGGACTGAAAGTAACAAGTTTGAAACTTATTTTGCTGGTAAGTGGTGTGGTGGCGTCGCACCACAGCTTCCCCCTTTTGTCGTGGCGCACGGAGACGACTTTAATTTGACAAAATTCCTTGGCCAGGTGCAGGTCACCTTCTTCCTTGGCCTCCAAACAAGTCTAACTCGAATTCTATGGACATTTGATGGTTTTTAATACCACTTTGGACACTTGTGAAGATCCTAACACCTCCCTAAACACTTGTAATGATCTGGTGTATATCCCAAACACTATAAATAGGCTCATTGTGCAGCCATTTCACTTGCACCATTCAAACAATCACTCCTCTCTCTAAGTTCAAGTGTTCTTGAGCATTTTTGGAGGTTCCTGATTCAAAAGGGAATTCATTCTTGTAGAAAAAGATAGCTAGGACCCTTTGTGAGTGTCTTAGCCCCCTTCCTTAGTTCAGTTTTTAGTTTAAAAACCGAAAAGTGAAAGATATCGTAATTTGACTTTGACTTTCGGTTTAATCACAAATGGTCCAACAACTGACCGAATTAATGTAACACCTCGTAAATTCACGACCAATATAATGAAGACACGTGTCATGGACTTAAACGTGTAATAGATTGATCTTGATGGAAGAAAGTTATCAAACAATGTAAATATGTGAATAAAAGGATCCAAAGGGTTAACATGCCTAACGTGTGCCTCTGATTGACCTCACATGACGTTCGTATTCTTTAAAGAATAAATTAAAGAACATTGGAAGTCGTTAGTGCTTCAAATAAGGATCTTGTAAAACATAAGGATTAAAAGTGTCAACATGTTGAAAGTCACCTCTGAATGACCTTTAACGAACCCAAAAACATTGTAAATAAATCAATACTTCGTTCACAAGAATAATAGATATTGATTTGGTAAAGTTCCGATGAATACAAGATGTTTCGGGTGATCGTACAACCAACCGGAAGCCTAACGGAGTTAGTTTATGACTCAAAGCCCTCAAAAGTTAACTATAGGGATCCATATTGCAATAAATGAGAGTTTTATAAAGTTTATATGGACCAGGGACCAAAAGTGCAAAGCCTAAAACGTTTTTCCTGGTTTCTGAGATTGACGCGGGCCGCGTAAAGGTTAATCAAACCTTACGCGGGCCGCCTGAAAGTTGCCAGCTCCATTTCTTTTGGACAGATGCCTGTATCAGCTGTTGCACCGCCTTTGAAGGACTGTTTTCGAATTCCAGGGGCAGGGCCAATGGGTTATCATGCATAGGGACACCTGGGAACATCATACAACATTTGTAGACTTGTTTGGCATGATCTTATGAGATTAAAATCACTATATAAGGAACACTAAGTTGCAACACTTGGACTGGCATTTCAAAAACCATTCCAACTTATTCTCTGAAGTCTCCTGGAGCTCCAGAGCATTCCCTTAGGGTCATTAGTCGTGCTTAGGACCTTTATTAGGAGACCAGTAAAAGATACTTGCACTCGCTAATTGTGATATATACTTGCTCAGGTAAATACTTTTAACTTATTTTCCCTTATACGGGCTTGGGGTACGGTATATAAAATACCGTTTGGTCGGGCATTGAATTATTAATCGTATGAAGGTTAATTTATTGAGATGACCCGTTTAATCTGTTTTGTTTGCTTAAAGCCTTTGGGGGGGTTAATGACCATGTCCCGGATATCCTTGGCATCATTCATTGAAATGGCCACGACCTAAGCACGGGGTGTAGGCATACACCTGCCGGTGCGTATATAAAAAGATATAACCGCCTGTTCGAGAATAACTCGTCGCGGGATTATATTATGTGGTGTGTCAATTAATCTTTAACCCGGTATTCAGCCCGGGCTACTGAACGTATAACAAACATGTAATTCTTTTACAAGTTTATATGTAAATAATTATCCCAAGTTATAAAAGATTATTTTGTGCCTTGTGCATTCAAACTTTCTTAAAACATTTTCAAAATGAGTCGGTTAATTGTATTTACCAGTGTAAACTGACGTATTTTCCCAAAAAGGCTAAGTGCAGGTACTAAACGGAATAGGCTGGCTACTCCTAGCATCAATAAAGAGTCTTGCAAGCTTAGATGTTATTAAATCTGTTGAACAATGATCTTTTGAACTTTGATCCGCCTGTGGATCCTTACAACCGTTTTGTAATACACTTGATATTACTTTTTATTCGGTTTGTAATAATTTTATCCTTCGACTTCCGCTGTGTATTAAACTGTGATAATATAAATTGTCTACGATACCAACTACGTCACAATACTCCCCACCGGGCCCACCGGTAATACGTGGAAATATCGGGGTGTGACAGGTTGGTATCAGAGCCAACATTGAGTGAATTAAACACTAGCCTTTTGTGTTTAATCTCAATGACACAGTTTGCACATCCCTCGACTTCCGAGTCTAGACAAGGAACTTAGGACTAATCCAAATTTGTTTTTACTTATTTTTGTCCTTTATTTTTCTTTGTTGTCCTTTTGTTTGTTTTGACAGATTCAACAAGATGCCACCTAGGTTTCGAGGAAGAGGCAAGGGGCCATTCACCCCCCCAATGATCACGAAGCCGGACCTTCCCACCGGCGAACCCCATCTGCTACCTTGGGTACCAGTCCTCAAGAAGACTGGAGGACCCATTTAGAACCCGCGAGGTGCTCAGTCTCGCTGAGCTCCTCACTTTCCTACCTCAACTCTTTTAGGCCTCAGTCGGAGAACGAGCCCCACAACTCTCATCACTCTTTTATACCCCTTCAAAGCCACAACTCACACCACTCTTTCAATGACCCAACACCTTATTTTCAAAGCCGGTTCAACCCGGCAAACCTTGTTGAAGAACCAGTGGGTTTTAACCCGTTGGGACCGGAGGACCATTTCTCCATGGACATGGAAGAGGATCCGGAACCTGCCGAGCCGCCAACCGGAACACCTACGCACCCCATCGAAATTTCGGATGGGTCGTCATATCATGGATCACCTTATCGTGGTCCAGACAGTTATCAGGCAAGATTTGCCGAATACAACTGGGTGTTTACTCCCAGTTACCACTCATCACCGCAGCAGCAGCAGGATCCCTCGGAGGATTCGCGATTTGTAGCGGTTACTCCACTGCTACCACCACCAGTGCAGCAACCGCCTCCGGAGCCACCGAGGCGTAGGAGATCAACCGCACGGATGTCCGTGCGAGGGGGAGTCCGTATCAGCACCCCTCAACCTTCCAGTGGCAGTCATTATCCGCCACTATACGAAGACCCACAAATGGGTGGGCCTTCGAACCCTGTTTCTGAAGTGGAGTCTGCGCCGGTTGCACCACCACCAGTGGGTTATAACAACCCAATTCCTACATACACCGGTTTATCGGCGTACAACCCTTTCGAGCAGCCGGCCCATACCAACTACAACTACGCGGAGGCTGATCCATACCTCGTAGCGGCGAACTACAACGCTCTCCATCCGGAAGGACCCTATGGAGGTCCCTGGACGACTGGATACCCGACCTATGGGTATTAATACCCGCCACCTCCTCAACCTCTGCAGCACCAGCAGCCGCCACTGTTATTGCCACCGCAGCAACAGGAGATTCTACAAAGGTTGAGCCAGGTGGAACAAGAGGTTCGAGAGGAGCGTAGAAGCAATCGGGGATTTCTCAAGGGTTTGTCAAGCTTAATCAAAGGGAAGAGCAAAAAGGATCATTAAGTCCTTTATTTGTTTATTTGTATTTCTTTAATTTTCAATCAAGTCCCTGCGTGGACATCTGTTTCTGTAACCAGTCCCTGCGAGGACTTGTAGTTTCTGTTTAGCCCCTGCGTGGGCATGTCATTTCTGTTTAGACCCTGCGTGGGCAATTTATTTCAGTTAAAGTCCCGTTTAGGGCAATCTGTACTCTTTTTAAATTTTAGTGGCATGTTATCAGTTAAATTTTATTTTGTCATTATATGCATAAATGTAAAATGTATGAAATAAATGAATAAATCCAAAATATGTCATTCCTTTGATAGGATCTGCCTTTAAATATTAAATAAGAATCTTAAAGGGTATAGCCTAGCCTGCATGTCATTATAAGACCTGGCCATGATGGTAAAACCTATTTAAAAAGATTCAAATCCTTGTTAACATCTGAAAACATGTTAACATTCCTGGCTGATGTGATTCGTAAAATCACACGTGTCATCCTTATATTGGATTATTCCAATTCCTTCTTTATTATTTAAACATCCATTTGAGATGTAATGCCTACGGGTCATAATCATTGTCATATAAGACAAAAGACAGTTGTAGCCTATAACTCCCTGTCAAGAAAGGTAATGAACTATGATTCAAGCCTTATACCTCGATCCTATAAGATCTTGACTTATAATTTGAATGTGTCCATGTGACTTGGCCTTTTGTGCCATTATTATATTTAATTATAACTAAGGATTATTGATGAAAATCCTGAATAAAATATTTAATAAATTAACCAATATGGTTCTTTAATACCATGGTTAATAAATTGACAAGATGACAAATCTATTGTATACCTCTAAGAAATTATTGTCATCCTTTTATGTAGCAATCAAGCTACATGGCTGAGTCTGAAGAAATCAACAGTCACCCAAAGGAAAATCATGATACCACCAGAATCAACATAACTGGTGCGGAACTTCAAGCACTGATTGATAATGATGTTACCAAGGCCATAGATAGGCAGTTTAATGAGTCAAGTGGTACTTGAAGCAAGACCTCATCTATACCCCATTCTAAACCTAAGACTCACTCTGAGGCTCATAGTAAGCCACCTCCTAAACGTGATGGATCAAGGAGGGATGACGATCATCACTCCTCAAATCAGCATAGTGTTCCGTCAAAGAAGATTGAGCTCAAACAAGAACCACGTGGTAAATCCTGTACATATAAGTATTTTGTCTCCTGCAAACCCAGGGATTTCCATGGGGAAAAATGGGCTATTGACTGCATGACGTGGTTAGACGAGATGGACACCGTGGTTGATATCAGCGGATGCGCTGATAAGGATGTTGTGAAATTTGTATCACAGTCGTTTAAAGGTGAAACACTAGCTTGGTGGAGGTCTTTGATCCAAGCTACTGGAAAAGTCCATTTGTATGGCATGTCTTAGGAGCAGTTCGTTACTCTCATCAAAGAAAATTACTGCCCTCAACATGAGGTTGAGAAGATCGAGACCGACTTCCTGACATTAGTTATGAAGAATTTAGACTGTTAGGCATACCTTACGAGTTTTAATACCATGTCACGATTGGTTCCTTATTTGGTGACACCGGAACCAAAACGGATAGCCCGTTTCATTGGGGGTTTAGCTCTGGAGATCAAAGCCAGTGTGAAGGCATCTCGACCAACTACCTTTAGATCTGTAGCCGATCTGGCACTATCGCTTACCCTTGATGCGGTCAGGCAGAGATCGCTGAGAAATTCTGATATAGTGAAGAGAAAACGTGAGGATGAAAACTCAGACCGTTCAGAAAAGAAGCACAAAGGGAACTCTGACCACAGGAAGAGTTCAGGGTTCAAGAAAGAGGACCAACAGTCGGGCGAGAAGCCCAAATGCAAAATCTGTAAGAAGCGCCATTTGGGGAGGTGCAGATACGAGTCAAAATCCCAATCACAGCCGAGGGCTTGTGGGATTTGTAAGTCAAGTGAGCACAAGACGATAGAGTGCAAGAAGATAAAGGATGCAACGTGCTATAACTGTAACGAGAAGGGGCATATCAAGTCCAACTGCCCTAAGTATTCCAAAAAGCCTGAAGAAGCCAAAAAGACCAATGCAAGGGTCTTTCGAATGGATGCACGAGAAGCCGTTCAGGATGATAATGTGATAACAGGTACCTTCCTTATAAATGATGTTTATGCAAGGGTGTTATTTGATTCGGGTGCGGATAAGTCATTTGTAGATAATAAGTTTTGTAAGTTGTTGAATTTACCTGTTAAAACCCAAAGCGTGAAATATGAAGTAGAGTTGGCCGATGGTACCTTAGAAACTGCCTCAACTGTGCTAGATGGATGTTTTATATCCATTAGGAACCACTCCTTTCCGTTATCCTTACTTCCTTTGAAATTAGCTGGTTTCGACATAGTAATAGGCATGGATTGGTTATCTCATAACCAAGCCCAGATTGTTTGTGACAAGAAACAAGTGGTGATCAAGACTCCGTATGGTGAGCCACTTACCATACAAGGAGATACTCAGTATGGGTTGCCTAAGCAAGTGTTTGTGCTTAAGGAATCAAGGTGTATGAAGAAAGGTTGTGTCATTTATATGGCACAAGTGACTATTGATGAGCCAAAGCCCAAGATTGAGGAAATCCCTATCATTTCTGAATACCCTGATGTATTTCCTAAAGAACTACCTGGTTTACCCCCAGATAGGCAAGTGGAGTTTAGAATTGACATTATACCTGGAGCAGCACCTGTTGCAAGAGCACCTTACCGGTTAGCCCCAACTGAGATGAAGGAGTTGAGAACTCAGTTGGATGATTTGTTGGCAAAATGATTTATTAGACCTAGTTCATCTCCCTGGGGAGCACCAATTCTGTTTGTAAAGAAGAAAGATGGATCAATGCGTCTATGCATCGATTATCGTGAGCTTAACAAGGTCACTATCAAGAACAGATCTCCATTGCCCAGGATCAACGATCTGTTCGATCAATTGCAAGGGGCAAGTTACTTCTCCAAGATCGATTTAAGGTCGGGTTACCATCAACTGAAGGTTAGAGATGAAGATGTGCACAAGACTGCATTTAGAACTCGCTATGGTCACTACGAGTTCTTGGTGATGCCTTTTGGACTCACTAATACACCAGCAGCATTCATGGACCTCATGAATCGCGTTTGCAAACCCTACTTGGACAAGTTTGTCATTGTCTTCATTGATGATATTCTTATTTATTCGAAAAATCAGGCTGATCATGAGAAGCATCTTCGTTGTATTCTTAAACTTCTTCAACAAGAAAAGCTTTATGCCAAGTTTTCAAAGTGTGAATTTTGGCTTCGTGAAGTCCAATTCCTTGGACATATGGTTAGTGAGCATGGTATCCAGGTGGATCCCGCTAAGATTGAAGCTATCATGAATTGGCAAGAGCCGAAGATGCCCACATAGATTCGCAGCTTCTTAGGTCTGGCAGGATACTACAGACCTTTAATGGAGAACTTCTCAAGGATTGCAGCACCCCTAACTTCATTGACTAGAAAGAATATTAAGTTTGATTGGGGTCCTAAGCAACAAGAATCCTTCGATATTCTTAAACAGAAGTTAAGCAATGCTCCTGGGTTGACATTGCCTGAAGGAATTGAAGAATTTGTGGTTTACTGCGACGCATCGCACACTAGCATGGGATGTGTGCTAATGCAGAAAGGTAAAGTTGTTGCATACGCTTCCCGACAATTAAAAGTGCACGAGAAGAATTACACCACCCACGATTTAGAATTGGGTGCCGTTGTGTTTGCACTAAAACTTTGGAGGCATTATTTATATGGTACGAAGTGTGTGATCTATTCTGATAATTAAAGCCTTCAACACTTGTTCAACTAGAAGGACCTGAACATGAGGCAGCGACGATGGATGGAGACACTGAATGATTACGATTGTGAAATCCGATACCATCCAGGTAAGGCGAATGTGGTCGCCGATGCTTTGAGCAGAAAAGAAAGGGTTAAGCCCATTAGAATCAATGCCAAGAGCATTGAATTGAAGAACAGCTTGAATGAAAGATTGTTAGCCGCTCAGAAGGAAGCTGTGTTAGAAGCCAACTATCCGAATGAAAAGTTGGGAGTCACTGCAGAACAGTTATCATATGGTAAGGATGGAATCCTAAGATTGAATGGATGAATATGGGTTCCAATTTATGGAGGACTTAGGGATGTGATCCTTCAAGAAGCCCATAACTCCAAGTATTCTGTTCACCCTGGCTATGATAAAATGTACCAGGATTTGAAGGCAAATTATTAGTGGATAGGCTTGAAGAAGTCTATAGCCACTTATGTGGCCAAATGTCTGACATGTGCTCAAGTTAAGGCAGAGCACCAGAAGCCGTCAGGTTTGCTGCAACAGCCTGAACTTCCCACCTGGAAGTGGGAAATGATGACTATGGATTTTATCACCAAGTTACCGAAGACAAAGCGAGGAAATGATACTATATGGGTTATAGTGGATAGACTGACTAAGTCAGCCCACTTCCTACCTATTAAGGAAACACACAACTCGGATAAATTAGCTCAGCTATACGTGGACGAGATTGTATCTCTCCACGGAGTGCCAGTATCTATCATCTCTGATAGGGATATGAGGTATACGTCGCATTTCTGGAAAAGCTTTCAGCAATCCCTAGGCACTCGATTGAACTTCAGCACAGTATATCATCCTCAGACGGATGGTCAAAGCGAGCGTACTATACAGACACTCGAGGATATGCTACGAGCTTATGTTATTGACTTAGGAGGAAGTTGGGATAATCATCTTCCATTGATAGAATTTTCATACAATAATAGCTATCATTCCAGTATTTAAGCTGCACTATTTGAAGCTTTATATGGAAGGAAGTGCAGGACGCCCATTTGCTGGGCAGAAGTTGGAGATGTCCAACTAACAGGACCTGATATAGTCCTGGAGACGACAGATAAAATTGTACAGATACGAGATCATCTCAAAGCTGCCAGGGATAGGCAGAAAAGCTACGCAGATAAAAGGCGTAAACCTCTAAAGTTTGAGGTTGGTGACAAAGTGTGACTTAAAGTATCTCCCTGGAAAAGGGTAATGCGATTTGGTAAGAAAGGCAAGTTAAGCCCGAGATACATAGGACCATTTGAGATTATCGAATGTGTCGAAACAGTGGCTTATAAGTTAAACCTGCCTGAAGAGCTCAGTGGTATTCATAATGTATTCCACATCTGCAACCTGAAGAAATGTCTAGCTGATGAATCACTAGTCATACCACATACGGATGTGCACATAGATGAGAGCCTGAAATTTGTTGAAAAACCTTTGTCGATCGAGGATCGACAGGTTAAGAAGCTTCGAAAGAAGCATGTACCGATCATAAAGGTTAAATGGGATGCCCGAAGAGGTCCCGAGTATACGTGGGAGGTAGAGTCCACAATGAAAGAAAAGTACCCTCATTTATTTCGGTAAATCTCGAGGTCGAGATTTCTTTTAAGGGGGTGAGGATGTCACACCTCGTAAATTCACGACCAATATAATGAAGACACGTGTCATGGACTTAAACGTGTAATCGATTGATCTTGATGGACGAAAGTTATCAAACAATGTAAATATGTGAATAAAAGGATCCAAAGGGTCAACATGCCTAACATGTGCCTCTGATTGACCTCACATGACGTTCGTATTCTCTAAAGAATAAATTAACGAACATTGGAAGTTGTTAGTGCTTAAAATAAGGATCTTGTAAAACATAAGGGTTAAAAGTGTCAACATGTTGAAAGTCACCTCTGAATGACCTTTAACGAACCCAAAAACATTGTAAATAAATCAATACTTCGTTCACAAGAATAATAGATATTGATTTGGTAAAGTTCTGATGAATACAAGACATTTCGGGTGATCGTACAACCAACCGGAAGCCTAACGGAGTTAGTTTATGACTCAAAGCCCTCCAAAGTTAACTATAGGGGTCCATATTGCAATAAATGAGAGTTTTATAAAGTTTATATGGACCAGGGACCAAAAGTGCAAAGCCTAAAACGTTTTTCCCGGTTTCTGAGATTGACGCGGGCCGCGTAAAGGTTAATCAAACCTTACGCGGGCCGCCTGAAAGTTGCCAGCTCCATTTCTTTTGGACAGATGCCTGTATCAGCTGTTGCACCGCCTTTGAAGGCCTGTTTTCGAATTCCAGGGGCAGGGCCAATGGGTTATCATGCATAGGGACACCCGGGAACATCATACAACATTTGTAGACTTGTTTGGCATGATCTTATGAGATTAAAATCACTATATAAGGAACACTAAGTTGCAACACTTGGACTGGCATTTCAAAAACCATTCCAACTTATTCTCTAAAGTCTCCTGGAGCTCAAGAGCATTCCCTAAGGGTCATTAGTCGTGCTTAGGACCTTTATTAGGAGACCAGTAAAAGATACTTGCACTCGCTGATTGTGATATATACTTGCTCAGGTAAATACTTTTAACTTATTTTCCCTTATACGGGCTTGGGGTACGGTATATAAAATACCGCTTGGTCGGGCATTGAATTGTTAATCGTATGAAGGTTAATTTATTGAGATGGCCCGTTTAATCTGTTTTGTTTGCTTAAAGCCTTTGGGGGGGTTAATGACCATGTCCCGGATATCCTTGGCATAATTCATTGAAATGGCCACGACCTAAGCACGGGGTGTAGGCATACACCTGCCGGTGCGTATATAAAAAGATATAACCGCCTGTTTGAGAATAACTCTTCGCGGGATTATATTATGTGGCGTGTCAATTAATCTTTAACCCGGTATTCAGCCCGGGCTACTGAACGTATAACAAACATGTAATTCTTTTACAAGTTTATATGTAAATAATTATCCCAAGTTATAAAAGATTATTTTGTGCCTTGTGCATTCAAATCAACTTTCTTAAAACATTTTCAAAATGAGTCGGTTAATTGTATTTTCCAGTGTAAACTGACGTATTTTCCCAAAAAGGCTAAGTGAAGGTACTAAACGGAATAGGCTGGCTACTCCTAGCATCAATAAAGAGTCTTGCAAGCTTAGATGTTATTAAATCTGTTGAACAATGATCTTTTGAACTTTGATCCGCCTGTGGATCCTTACAACCGTTTTGTAATACACTTGATATTACTTTTTATTCGGTTGTAATAATTTTATCCTTCGACTTCCGCTGTGTATTAAACTGTGATAATATAAATTGTCTATGAAACCAAATACGTCACAATACTCCCCACCGGGCCCACCGGTAATACGTGGAAATATCCGGGTGTGACAATTAAAAGTGGTAATGTGACCATAATTAGGCAGGTGATTAACCCTTAAAAGGGCACCTCCTAATTATTCCGTTTGCCTAGCTAATTATCGGGTCAAACTATTAAGTTAAAAAGTCAAACTGACCAGAAATTGAAATAATAATCATAACTTACAATGCAGTTGTTGTAAATTATATTTTATCATTCTAATAACTTGGTAATTAGTATTAGAACATGTTTAAGCATGTTCAACCCGACAATTATTAGGTTAGGGTCGGTTCACAACCGAAAGTCGCAAAAGCTTGACTTTTGCTTTGACTTTCAGTTCTGACCCGATTAAGCTTAGATCCTTTATGTTTTAAGCTTCCATTAGGACCACTTTATGTTTTAGTATAACCCGCTGGAGTTATATTACCTGGTCCTTAGTAGTTTGAATTATATGCTCATGTCCGTTATTATGCTTATAAATGCCATTTTTGCCCTTTTGACATATAAACGAGATTTTTAGAAATGTGAGAGGACAGAAAGCTTTGTTACTGATATATAAGTATGTCCCGAAAATTTGACATCAGTTTTTGGTCTCAAACAGAAGTTATGCTCGATATCGTAAATTGAAGCTTTTTATTAATTAAATTGCGATATCTTGCATAAGTCATGTTTAAGCATAGGTTTTGACCCAAAACTCATTACCTACTGTTAAGATATTATTTTTAGGGATTTTTGGAATTTTTAATCAAATTATAATCTGATCATATCATGGAGTTCTTGTATAATTCGGTAAATGACGATAATACCCTTTTTATGCGTAAAATGAGATTAACAAATGATTTGAATGCCAAACCTTTTCCTACTGAATTCATACATTAAATAAATTATTTTGAACAATTAAAACTGATCAAAATCTCAGATTTCCATAAAACATTTTAATTATCGTCAATTAGCGAGTATACGCTAATTAGGTGCATAGTATGGTTTTAAGCCATATTTAACACCTAAGACTTGTTACCTACTGAATTTTTAAATAAATTTTAATATTATTACATTAAGTATAAGTCATGAACTCAGACTTCCAAAAATGTCCTTAAAAGCTTATGTGAAATGACCAAAATGCCCTTTCGGGGCATAGTTTGGCCATAAATGGTAAACCCCACATATATACGATATCTTACTGATGTAATGTGATAAAATAAATATTTTTACTGAGTACCAAAGATCAGAACCTCAGTTTATTATAAATTCTCTTTTATAATCATTAAAATGACCAAAATGTCCCTACGAGACTTAAATTGGTTTTAAATACTTTTTGGGCATATATGTTAACATCATATTGATGTATTAACATATTCTAAGCATAAGAACATTTGAGACATGTATATAATTCATTGGGTTACCCGTTATGCGTTTATGCATTCGGATCGGTTTATGTGACTAGTTTACATAAAATAGCCGAAACGGGTTTAACCTTATCATTAAATCTTCAAAATCCAGAATGTGTTTAGTTTACCCATATTATACAAGTATCCAAACTTGTTGGGTCTAAAATCACATTCTATTCCGGTCACCGCTTAATCTAGCGTATCGTACCGTTTCTAAAACTTTAAGTTAGCCGGTCTAGGTCCATGACCTAAATAAGACCCGTTAGCATTCTGAATTGGTTATATATTACCATCATTCCAGACTAGAGCCACCCGGTAAAAGCTACTTGCATTTAGATAGATTGAATACGACTGAGTTATTTTGCTGTGAATCAAATATTAGCTCAGGTAAATACTTTTAACTTATTTTCCCTTATACGGGCTTGGGATACGGTATTATAATAATACCGCTTGGTCGGGTGTGAAATCATTTGATCGGATTGCGATTAGCAAATTGCATAACCCGTTTTAATCTGTTTTGTTTGATAACATAAACATTGGGGGTTAATACGATCGTGTCCTGGATATCCTCGGCTCGTTTCATTTGAAAATGGCCACGACCTCTGCACGGGGTGTAGGCATACACCTGACAGATGCAAATGTAAAATAACCCACATGTTGGGAATAACTCCTTTGTGGGTTCTATAAGTGGTGAGTCGGTTAATCATGACCGGCTTCCAAACCGGCCCCATATGTATGACAAACATGTAAAACTGTGTACAAGATTTTATTAAAGAACGGGGTGTGACAGGTTTGTATCAGAGCCAACGTTTGAGTGAATTAAACAATAGCCCTTAGTGTTTAATCTCAAATGACACAGTAGCATATTCCTTAGACCTTTTGAGTCTAGACTTAACATAGGAATGCTCTCATCCCTATTAAGTAAACATTGTTTTCGATTTTATGTATTTTGAATATGTCGCTAAGCAAGGAAGCCGTTGATGGAGATTCTTCTCATCCGAAGCCAAGAAATGTTAAGCTTCGTATCATGACTAGGATAAGCGTGCGACCGGTTCGGAGGAAGACCTTTATGGATTCATTCCCAAAACCACGCGTATTGAAGCTTTCAATCAGACTTCAGAGTCCATACCGGAGGTCCCTGAAGCTCAAATTTTGAAGTCTGTACCAGTGGAGTCCATACCAGATGGTCCCTGAGGCTCCCGTATTGAAAATAATACCAGTGGATCCTAATAATCCCTATTTCTTACCTCCAAGTTTTGGAATTCCAGACTTAGATTATGTCAGTCAAAACCCAATCCGTGATCCATATCATTCTTTGACCATGGAATCCTCGAATTCTACTTCTGGAACAGATCCTGATTGGAATACTTACCTTATTCGCTGAGGTCTTCAGTATCTCTACCGTATACGATAAGCAAAGAAGAGAAACAACCGAAATCGAGCAAGGAAGACGTTAGAGAATCCCTCGTTCACAATATTCGTTATCCATTAAGTCCTTATAAGGACTTATCTCTTCTATATAGTTCCTGCGTGGACATAACTTTCAACTTAAGAACCTGTATGGGCATTTGCTATTTAGTCCCTTCATGGTCATTATATTTTATTGTAGACTCTTCGTGGACATTATAATTCATTATAGTCCCTCCATGGACATTATATTTCAATATAGTCCCTTTGTGGACATTATACTTCAATAAAGTCCCCTGGCGGACATAATAATTCTTTATAGTCCTTTCAAGGACATATTATTTCATTAAAATCCCTTGTGGATATGATATTTTATTATAGTCCCTTCAAGGACATATTGTCTCATTAATAAGTCCCAATGTGGACGTATCTTTCGACTTAAAGTCCCTGTGAGGACATCTGTACAGCAAAGCCCTTTTGCGCGCACGCTGTACCAATATAGTCCTTTTATGGACATGTTATTTCATTAAAATCCCTTTGTGGATACGCTATTTCGAAATAGTCCCTTTGTGGACATGTTATTTCATTATGAGTCCCTCTGTGGACGTGATACTTCTTGATAACCCTTCGAGGACATATTTTATATACGGGTTTATATTTTCCTTTTAGTCCCTGCGTGGACTAAAGTTGCTTTAAAGTCCCCATGTGGACAAATGAATTATTAAAGTCCTGTTTGAGGCACTATTGTAAATTTCCTGATGATTTATGGAAAGTTTTTCTTATATAGGTATTCATATCGTCCTTTATCAAACGATCATTCCGATTTTACTCGAACTTTATCGATCAGCTGAAAAATTTCAAAAGATCCTCTTAATGGTATAACCTAGCCTATATGTCTATGAACATGGCTATAATGGTAAAACCGACTTACGACAATTAATCCTTGTTAGCATCTAAAAACATGTTAACATTCCTGGCTGTGTGACTTGAGAGATCACAACAGCCTTCAAAGTACTTGGATCTTTTCAAGCTATCTACATGGCCTAAATGATCAATATGAATCATGGCTAATAACGTCGAACATGATGTACACATCAAAACTTCCATTTGAGATGTATGCCTACGGGCAAAGATGTATTCATGACAAAGATAGTGTTGTTTCATAACATCTTGTCAAAAGGCAATGAACTATGAAATTTTTCCGATCCAAAGGATCATTGATTATGTTTTTAAATTGTCCTAGTGACAAGGCCTTTTTGTGCCATCTAAAAGTCCTTTGAGACAAGCCCTTACGCTATATAAAATATCTATCGACATTGACAGTTGTGACTTATGTCCCCTGTCTAATAAATATGAAGGATTAGATTCCGTTTAAATGCCAAAAATGGTTTATTTAAAAACCTAGGCAAAACATAATCAAATAAATTTCATACTATCTTATTGGCCTATATGGTTTATTTATACCATGGCTATTTAACCATCAAATTCGACGATTTGCTATATAATAAAATAAAATTATTATTACTCGGTTTATAGCCTTCAAAGCTTCACCATAGCTGATTCATATGAAGCCCACAATCATCCAGTTGATCAGAATAATAACGCAAGACTGAACTTAACGGGCACCGAGTTACAGGCTATGTTAGATACAGCCGTAAACAAAGCCGTGGACCGAGTAGTAGAGGATCACAAGCGAAAGTGCGATAATACCCCAAATAAGGGTTACAAAAAGGGTTAGACCGGTTCGAACTATAACCAGTCCAAGCCGAATGAGGCGAAACCCAAATGTAAAACATGTGGTAAACAGCACTTCGGAAAATGTTTCCGTAAGCAGACTAGGGGATGTGGCATCTGTAAGGAGATGTATCACAAGATTCATGAATGCAAGGACCTGATAGACACCACATGCTATGGTTGTGGCGAGAAAGGGCATATAAAGACTCGCTGCCCAAAGAGGGCGACTAAAGGGAAATGTACTTTAGATTCACAAGCCAAGCCTTGTGGAATCTGTAATAAGGAAGGGCACAAAACTTTGGAGTGCCAAAACATAAAGGACGCAACCTGCTATGGTTGCAATGAAATAGGGCACATCAAAACTAATTGCCCAAATAAAACCAAGAAGCCTGAAGAGGCTAAGAAGGGAAATGCCTGAACTACCTGATGAATGCCAGAGGCGGTACATATTAATAATATCATCAGGTAATTCCTTATCATTTATCAATGATAATTTCTGCTAAGTGTCTTGTTTTTAATACAGGCAATAATAAGTCTTTCATAGACCATAAACTTAGCAAACTTTTGTAGATACTCAAGAACTCCAGACATTAATTTTAAGGTAGAATCTGCCAATGAAACCATAGAGACCGTCTCTTCTATTCTCGACGAAGATCCTTCTGAAAAATCTAAGATTACTCTTTCTTCAAATAGAGTACGACAATATATGTTATTTTAATTATTTTCTCACTGATTTCTATCAACTGCGAGTGCCAACTATGTTTGATAAAAGCGCCATATGAGGATTGGTGTAACCTAGTGTGTCCCATAGATTGCTTCCATGCCTGATCAGTATGGAGGTTTAATGAATGGAACCAATAAGATATTCCAATGGTCATGTTGTACTAAAGTCAGCTAGTGGTATTCAAAGAAGATATCCATTATAGGAATAACTAAGTAGGCATCTCTACTTAAGGCATCCATGCACTCATAAAGAAGATGTGTGAATTGCATGGCACAAGTGACGAACAACCCTGTTTACCTCCTGAGAGGCAAAGTGGAGTTAGGATTAACATCCTATTTGGAGCCGTATCTATTACAGAAGCTCTATATCGGTTAGCGCTTGCAGAAATGATAGAGCTCAGGACTCAATTGGATGACTTACTGGAAAAGGGTTTCATACAACCCAGCTCTTCACCTTGGGGAGCCCTATACTGTTCGTGAAGAAGAAGGATGGATCAATGCGTCTATGCATTGATTATCGAGAGCTAAATAAAGTAACGATCAAGAATCGTTATCCTTTGCCCAGGATCGACGACTTATTCGACCAACTCCAAGGGGCAAGCTTCTTCTCGAAGGTCGATTTAAGATTTGGGTATCATCAACTCAAGGTTAGAACTGAAGATGTACCTAAGACAGCGTGCAGAACGAAGTATGGAAATTATGAATTTTTAGTGATACCTTTCGGGCTCACTAATGTACCTGCAGCATTCATGGACCTCATGAATCGAGTCTGCAAGCCATACTTAGATAAGTTTGGCCTTGTCTTTATAAATGACATACTTATTTATTCTCGTAATCAAGATGATCACGAGAAAACACCTTCGGTGTATCTTAGGATTGCTTCGACAGGAGAAGCTATATGCTAAATTTTCCAAGTGTGAGTTATGGCTTCGCGAAGTCCAATTCCTTGGACATGTTGTAAGTGAGCGTGGTATCCAAGTAGATCCCGCTAAAATAGAAGCCATCATGAACAGGGAAGCACCTAAAACACCTACGGAGATTCGCAGCTTTCTGGGATTAGCTGGCTATTATAGAAGATTCATTGAGAATCTCTCAAGAATAGCTGCACCATTAACTCCTCTGACCCTCAAGAATGTAAGGTTTGATTGGGGTCCAAAATAACAAGAATCTTTTGAAACTCTTAAGCAAAAATTGATCAATGCTCCGATGTTGACATTGAAGAAGAGTTTGTCGTGTACTGCGATGTTTTAGACACCGGTATGGGTTGTGTACTTATGCAAAGAGGCAAGGTGATTGCCTATGCGTCATGACAATTAAAAGTTCAAGAAAAGAATTACCCCACCCATGATTTGGAATTGGGTGCCGTTGTCTTTGCACTTAAGTTGTGGAAACATTATTTATATGGAACAAAATGTGTGATCTATTCGGATCACAAAAGTCTCCAACACTTATCAATCAAAAGGATCTTAATATGAGGCAACGCTATTGGATGGAGACTCTAAATGATTATGATTTCGAAATTCGCTACCATCCTGGCAAAGCGAATGTAGTCGCTAATGCTCTAAGCCGAAAGGAAAGAGTCAAACCTATAAGGATTAATGCCAAGGGCATTGAACTCAAGAACAGCTTGAATGAAAGGTTGTTAGCTGCTCAGAAGGAAGCTGTTTTGGAAGCTAATCTTTCAGTTGAAAAGTTAGGTGTAACTGCCGAACAGTTAGCACCTGGGAAGGATGGAATCCTTAGGATGAATGGAAGAATTTGGGTTCCTATTCATGGAGGACTTCGAGATATAATCCTCTAAGAAGCTCACAATTCCAAATACTCAGTTCACCCTGGAGGTGACAAAATGTATCAAGATTTAAGAGCTAATTATTGGTGGATTGGTTGAAGAAATCTATTGCCACACATGTAGCAAAATGTCAAACTTGCGCTCAGATTAAAGCGGAACATCAAAAGCCGTCATGTCTGTTACAACAGCCAGAACTTCCCATATGGAAGTGGGTGATGGTAACCAAGGATTTTATAACCAAGTTACCTAAAACAAGGCATGGAAATGATACCATATGGGTCATAGTTGATAGACTGACTAAGTTAGCACACCTCTTACCCATCAAGGAGACTCACAGCTCCGACAAGCTAGCTCAGTTGTACGTGGATAAGATTGTATCTCTCCACGGAGTGCCGGTGTCTATTATATCTGATAGAGATACTAGATACACCTCTCACTTTTTGAAAAGTATCCAACAATCTTTAGGCACTCGTTTGAACTTTAGTACTGCTTACCATCCTTAAACAGATGGACAAAGCGAGCGTACAATTCAAACCTTGGAAGACATGCTTCGTGCATGTGTTATTGATTTGGAAGGTAGCTGGAATGATCACCTACCATTGATCGAGTTCTCCTATAACGATAGCTACCATACTTGTCACACCCCGACCACGTAAAACAACAAAACGTGGCGGAAA
The DNA here is from genome assembly GCA_030545235.1 of Helianthus tuberosus. Taxonomy (NCBI): domain Eukaryota; kingdom Viridiplantae; phylum Streptophyta; class Magnoliopsida; order Asterales; family Asteraceae; genus Helianthus; species Helianthus tuberosus. Next base: position 179,527,065 of record CM060368.1, read on the forward strand.
CGTCGGGGAGTGTTGTAACAGAATCATTGTTTCATAACACATGGAAATTGAAATATTGTTTTATTAAATAAAAGAGTTAAAATGTCTTGACAATCAAAGAAATATAACATAAATAACTACTCTTGCATCTTTTATTGTCACTAAGGCCCAAGTCCGCCTAAGTGTATCTTGATAAATCCTTTGCATCATATCCTGAAACACATGTGAAAATAGGTACGTCAGCATAAAAATGCCTGTGAGATACATAGGTTTTGTGAAAATAGGATTCATGACTTGTAAGTTTAGAAAAAAGTTGTTTAGCAAAAGTCAGTCATGAACCTTGTAAATTGATTTGTTTTGTAAATCGTTTGAAAAACAATAAGTTCAGATGATATGTATAAATAAGAGAATAATGTATGGTTAAATGAATAACCATGTAAAATGAGTTTGTATAAGATAAGTTGTTTGTAAAACAATATCTTGTGAAAAGTATGTTATTTGTATAAAATGTTATATGTCTTAAATTGAAATGATTCAAATAACGCTACGATATGTAATACCATACAAATACTTATATATAGGAAGTACCAGCGGCGTATCCACCATGCTTGTATCATATTACACACGCCTCGTTACTTAAATCACTTACTCAAACCAAACCACCAAAGTAGAATATTTATGTATAATCAAATGTCAAAATGTTTATGTGAAAACCATGTCTAATGTCTATGTCTAATGTTTATGTCTAATGTAAATCATGAATTGTGTATGTAAATGTCAAAAGGTTTATGTATGGTAAGTGAAATATATCAACTAAACCATATGTAAAATGCACAAAACAAGGTATTGAAGTAAAACATGGTTTAAGTCAAAGTTATGTTTAGTGAAAAAAAAATGCATGCTATACCGATATAAACATCTATGCGATATTGTGAAAATTCATACATCCAAGCCTTGCGACAGTCGGATAACCCTTTTAGTAAAGGTTATCAAAAGAAATGTATTCGGATTCAGTCATTCCTTACGTCCAAACAAACCCGAGATTTCAGGAATGGGATTTGTCAAGTCCTATGGTACCACTACCTACTATCGAGCGGCATGATCGGTGTTAATGAATGTACATTGTCCCATTTAAACAAACCAAATGTCATACCAAAATGTAAGCATGTGATGAATAATAAATGTACTAAGTATGCACACAATGGGCATACATAGCATAGAATGTAATGTAAAATGATGTACTAAGTACGCACACAATGGGCATACATAGCATAAAATGTAATGTAATGTAAAATAATGTACTAAGTACGCACACAATGGGCATACATAGCATAAAATGTAATGTAAAATAATGTACTAAGTACGCACACAATGGGCATACATAGCATAAAATGTAATGTAAAATAATGTACTAAGTACGCACACAATGGGCATACATAGCATAAAATGTAATGTAAAATAATGTACTAAGTACGCTCACAATGGGCATACATAGCATAAAATGTAATGTAAAATAATGTACTAAGTACGCACACAATGGGCATACATAGCATAAAACACAATGAAATCATGTACTATAAATGTACTAATGAACATAGCAAGTATATGATGTGAAAACATGGAAAACACGAAAGTAACAAGTAGGCACATGTGTTTCACCCCAAAACAGTTTGAAAACAGTAAAAGAGGGGTCTATGTACTCACCTGAGATTGCTTAGTAGTCCTTGAGTAACAACCAAACAATGCTAGAGATCACGGATATCAAACGACACCTAATATGGGTAACTACATTAATAAACCGGACCTATAACGGAAGATCAGATAGAATGAGGCTCGTAAACCAAATGAGTAGGGGAACTCATGTAATATGGTTTAACAAGGCCTTCATACTAAAATGAAACCTAACCTAAGTGCTTACGACCCATTACGACCCGTTTAGGTAGCTTATGCTACTTTAACGCGTCGTTCGCGTAAAACGCGTTCGGAACGCCTAACTAGCCCTATGATAAGTAAAATATGCCTTAACATGTCTAATATTGTTACCAAATCAGTTTAGATACCAAAAGTTATGTTACATATGGTTAAAATGAATTTTGGCGTAAAAGGGCATTTTGGTAATTTACCTAAGGCATATATACTACCTATCATACAACTACTTAAACGAAGCGACCATAAGGTATAACCTCGGAAGGTTATTCCCTATATACTATGGTCACCTAATGTGTTTGGTCGGATCCTAATGATCGACCAAACGGGTCGGGTTCGAAAGTATAAGCGATTGTTTAGATCGCTTACCTTACGACCCTATATAAGCACTAAACTAAAAGTGACGAGCTAAGCATGTTAAAACATGCCTAACTAAGTTTAGAAAACAGGTTTGGTATCAAAACAAACGGTTTTGATACCCAAGAGTAGTTTGGTTACAAAATACGCAATAACACGCATTTTGGCCGAAACTACGACTCGTCACTGAGCCTAGATAACTAGGGACTATAACCATCGTGATTACGCTCACGTTATGAAGTTCAAACGAACTTCGCATTGACCATAAACTGGTCAATGCAGAAAGTCAAACAAAGTTGACTTTAACGCTAAAACGAAAGAAAAGAACACTTACAAAGGGTCCCCGCAAGATTCATTTCCAAGTAATCTCAGGTAGGAAGTGTATAAACACAACCACTTAGAGATAAACTCAGATTTCAAGTGGGTTTTGTAATGGGGATGGATGGGTATTTATAGGATTCTTCGAACCGTTAAGATCGTTTCTCGAATAACGTGATCGAATCTCATCCGTACATGTGTTGGAATGTTATGGTAACTCATTTTGCCCCAACCATCAGAGATTAACATGTGGCATTGGCCTTTGGGGGGGTTAAAAGGCTGTTAACAGCTGTTTAAACAAGTTTCTGCTGTCTGACCCCTTCTTACGCACCGTAATACTTAGAACCTTGCGGTACGCAAGGACCTTGCAGGTCTGATACTTTCAAAAATGGCAGAACAGGCCCCTGAAGCTCCAAACTTGCTATTTGATGCACTTTTGACACGTTTAAGCCCCGTTAACCCCATTTAAAAGCTCTAAAATGAAGTTAAAGTATAGGGAACTTAAAATGTGCTCAAAAATATCTCGGGTGTCGGTTCGTTTGGCCGTACGATCGCGATGTTCGCTTAATTACGACGGAATGCGCATAAGCGCGAAAAACGGTCCAAATTGCGTGACAAAAGGATTTTTCTTATGCCAAACACTAAAATAAAATATTTTAGTGCTTACATAAATTTTTGGATGTCCGGATGTATTCAGAACGTAAGTTATGCGCGAAAGTGCAAACTTATGCACGTTTTGACACTTTTAGTCCCTGAATGAGCCAAAAGTTTATTTTAGCACACCGAACCCCTCAAAGCCTATTTCTAAGCTATATAAAGGATATTTAAGGTGTGTTTAACTTATGGTCATGTTCCGGAATGTCTGTTACAGTTCAAATTGGCATACTTTCGCAGTTTGTCAAATTTAGTCCCTGTAGGCGAATTAACTCGATTTTGCCATACCAAAGCCTTCAAAACTTATTTCTAAGTTATGTAAAGGTTATTTAAGGTATGTTAAGCCTATTTCACTATTCCAGAGTGTTCGTTGCATTAAACGGGTTATATTTACGCATCAGTGCGCGTATAACCTTCCAGAAAGCGATTTAAAGCTTGAAATCGAACAAGAATTGATATGTGCAAAGGATACACATATTTATACAAATCCCAAGTAAAATATTTCATTGATACAGTATTTGTTTGATGGCCATGGAGGCACAGGTGTCACAGTCTCCCCTACTTTAGGAAATTTTGTCCCGAAATTTTATTTAGAGGAAACTTGTGAGAGTTTAAAACATGAAGTTGAAAAGATCGAACAACATTGGTTAGGGTTCTGAACTTCTAGTAACTTTAATAACAACATGTTTGCAATGTAAGAGGGATACTTATATACAAGTATATGAAGTGTCATTGGTGCGTCCACCGTACCTCCATTACATCGTTCTCATTTTGTTATTGTTGTCACTATCGGTTCTTACACATAATAAATCTTACTGTGGTTACCGTGCACTGAATCTCATAATTATGTACGCGTCCATAATTAGACAATTCCTTGCATAGTTCACACAGTCTATTTTATAATGTGTAGGGGAAAACCAAATGAACAAATCTGTGATGAGTGTGACTAGACCACCATAGGGTCCCTTTTATTAAATCAATAAATGATTTTAATAGACAACCAAGGAGTCTTTTCAGCTTATATAATCACATGTCATTCTTAACCAGATTTTTGAATCAATCTTTTTTACTAGACCCCAAAAAGGGTCTCTTATGAATCATGGAGTGGTACTATATCATCCAAGGGTCTTAACTATTACATAGAAGCCCATTAAGGAATTAAGGTAGTACCTTTTTGAATATCCTACTACGAATCCCTCATATGAAGATATGAAAGATTCTACGAGGATTTGGATAACGAATACCCAGAGTATACAAAAACACAAAATGCATAAAAGAAAACACAAGATGCATAAACACATAGTCATATAACCACAAAGATTGTTTATCTGGATCTTTAATTTGTTAATTTGTTTTGCTAACAGAGCACATGTATTTAAAGCACACTAGGAATCCATCTCGTGGATTTCATTTGGTACTTTAAACATTATCAAGAATCTAACTAAAAAGATAGAAAGATTTTTAAAAGAAAAATTCAATTTCGATTATAAGGAACCGAAATGTTCGAATTTAGGTACATAAGGAATCCAATTAAGGACTCTGATTTGAATGATAATCATCCACAAGGGTCTAATTGTGAAGATAAAAAGATCCCATATTGATTCTAGAAGTTGAAGATGTTTTGAAACCTTGCACTTGATGTGCTTAGGTCAAAACATGAAGTAAAATGCTTATGAAGTTGAGATGCCAGACATGCCAAGGCAACATATGAAGCGAAATTTGAAAGTTAAGTCAATGTATGAAGAAAATATTTTTGAAAACTATGCATGGGGTTTCTTAAAAAAATGTGTTCAATGTTTTTGAAACCTTATATATAATACCTTTGAAATCATAAAGTAGGTGTATTAGGTAGGTATATATTTATAAAAAAATTGTTTTAAAATCATGCGAGATGAATTTTGAAATTATGTATAAGGTTTTTGAAAACATGAATGATGCTTTTCGAAATCATGCACTTGATAAGAAAATGTACTGTGTTAATATTGTTTTCAGACTATAAGAAACATTTTGAAATTATGAAGGTTGTTTTTGAAAGCATAGCCAATGTTTTTGAAATAACATAGACAATGCATTTAAAAAAAATTGTTTTCAAACTATATGAAATGTTTTGAGATCATGAAGATTGTTTTTGAAATACTTGTACTGTGTATGTTGAAAAAATCAAAACGTAATGAGTATGAGATTTAAAAATACCCTTAGTTATCTAACCAAAGATTCAAAGGCACAGATGTGCAGAAGCATGATTACTCATAATGTCACTTTATTTTCTGTACTTTGTTTCTTAGAGTGAAACGAGTACTTAAAATTTTCGAGGGAATCATGAGCAATCATTTGAAAGAGAGAATCACAAGAGTAGTTCGTAAGGAACATAGTTCCATAATACAGGTATCATAGAGAATTTCCATTTACTCATGTAACTACACTTGTATATCAGAATTGTGAACAACAATTTATTTATAATCAAAACAGATTGTTTCACATTACAAGAAATAGAAGAAACAAAAGCATAAGACAACAACATCTTCTAATCAGCCAACTGCTCATCCGTGGGTTGGATTTGCCTTAGCAAGCTTCGGGCATTTATTCACGAAATGACCCATCTTGCCACAGTTGTAGCACGATCCAGGCTGAAAGCGAGCTTGAGCAGGATTGGCTTGTGGTTGATTTGGACCACCTTGGTTCGGGTTACATCGACAAGCACTTGCCAGGTGACCAATTCGCCCACAAGATACACACAGACGACACTGTAAGTGAGCTTGGTGATGCCCATTACATTTGTCGCATATTGGTGTCGTTCCCTTGTATTGCTTCTTAGCAGGTGGTGTTGCCACCCGGATGGGTCCTGTTTGATTTGGTACTGCTGCTGCTCGGCAAACTTTTACTGTATGACCTTTAAGTCCACAAATTTGGCATTTGCGGCACTTCACACTAGCATGATGATGAAGGTTACATTGGTTGCACAAGGGTGCAGTTCCATTGTATGGCTTCCTAGCAGGGGGTTGAGCTGGTTGGTTGGGGATGGATTGACCATTGTGAGCGACCACGGCGAAGTTCTGAGAAGCCTTTCGCTTCTTTGACTTCTTAGGGGATCCAGTCTGTTCATCCATGGTCTTTGATTCCTTGATTGGTTTCTTGGCTGGTGGTGCTGTCTTGACTTCTGCTTCCTTTGGTGGCTCTTGAGTGGCTTCATTGTTGAGACGAGACATGGCAATGCCTAATTCAACAGTCTTCAGGATTACTTCGCCTATTCGCTGGGCAAATTTGGCTGTTCGCTCGGACATTTGACCGTTGCTGAGAGGAAGAGACATTCTAGAAGGAAATGAAAGACATAGGGAGAAACAAGTGAAACGTCATCGGATAAACAATACAGAATGGCAATGCATAAGAATTTGCGATCATTTGTTTGTTACCTAAGGCAAACAAATGAGACGGTGGCAAATCAAAGTAAACAGGTCATATTAATGTATCACTGAAGACATGCTCGCCTATAAGTGAACACTCACCCCAAGAGTTCCTAGGTAAGAGTGACTGGTCCGATACTGCGGATTTGTACGAACACTCTAGCCTTCGACAGAAAACTCAGGGTACAAGCATTCACTCTTCCAGTTTGCACGTGTTCACATTCTACGACCCAAACTTTGACGAGATTTGAAAACTTAGAGGGTTCAAAACCTTATAACAAAGGGTTCAAAACCTAGTAATCAATCATCCTAGAACAGATGATTAGTTTTCAAAGCGGTTTTGAAATTTATGTTCTTGTTGTGGTTGTCGCCTAAGGATAGGTGACAGTATTGTTTTATGACTAAACGCAAGTAAACTCGCGTTAGGGTCCTAGGAAGGTTATAGACTAGGTCAAAGTATTACTAATAACCTAATTCCCTATAACCATGAGCTCTGATACCAACTTTTCTGTCACACCCCGACCACGTAAAATAACAAAACATGGCGGAAACGTCGGGGAGTGTTGTAACAGAATCATTGTTTCATAACACATGGAAATTGAAATATTGTTTTATTAAATAAAAGAGTTAAAATGTCTTGACAATCAAAGAAATATAACATAAATAACTAGTCTTGCATCTTTTATTGTCACTAAGGCCCAAGTCCGCCTAAGTGTATCTTGATAAATCCTATGCATCATATCCTGAAACACATGTGAAAATAGGTACGCCAGCATAAAAATGCCTGTGAGATACATAGGTTTTGTGAAAATAGGATTCATGACTTGTAAGTTTAGAAAAAAGTTGTTGAGCAAAAGTCAGTCATGAACCTTGTAAATTGATTTGTTTTGTAAATCGTTTGAAAAACAATAAGTTCAGATGATATGTATAAATAAGAGAATAATGTATGGTTAAATGAATAACCATGTAAAATGAGTTTGTATAAGATAAGTTGTTTGTAAAACAATGTCTTGTGAAAAGTATGTTATTTGTATAAAATGTTATATGTCTTAAATTGAAATGATTCAAATAACGCTACGATATGTAATACCATACAAACACTTATATATAGGAAGTACCAGCGGCGTATCCACCATGCTTGTATCATATTACACACGCCTCGTTACTTAAATCACTTACTCAAACCAAACCACCAAAGTAGAATGTTTATGTATAATCAAATGTTAAAATGTTTATGTGAAAACCATGTCTAATGTCTATGTCTAATGTTTATGTCTAATGTAAATCATGAATTGTGTATGTAAATGTCAAAAGGTTTATGTATGGTAAGTGAAATATATCAACTAAACCATATGTAAAATGCACAAAACAAGGTATTGAAGTAAAACATGGTTTAAGTCAAAGTTATGTTTTGTGAAAAAAAAAATGCATGCTATACCGATATAAACATCTATGCGGTATTGTGAAAATTCATACATCCAAGCCTTGCGACAGTCGGATAACCCTTTTAGTAAAGGTTATCAAAAGAAATGTATTCGGATTCGGTCATTCCTTACGTCCAAACAAACCCGAGATTTCAGGAATGGGATTTGTCAAGTCCTATGGTACCACTACCTACTACCGAGCGGCATGATCGGTGTTAATGAATGTACATTGTCCCATTTAAACAAACCAAATGTCATACCAAAATGTAAGCATGTGATGAATAATAAATGTACTAAGTATGCACACAATGGGCATACATAGCATAGAATGTAATGTAAAATGATGTACTATGTACGCACACAATGGGCATACATAGCATAAAATGTAATGTAAAATAATGTACTAAGTACGCACACAATGGGCATACATAGCATAAAAACACAATGAAATCATGTACTATAAATGTACTAATGAACATAGCAAGTATATGATGTGAAAACATGGAAAGCACGAAAGTAACAAGTAGGCACATGTGTTTCACCCCAAAACAGTTTGAAAACAGTAAAAGAGGGGTCTATGTACTCACCTGAGATTGCTTAGTAGTCCTTGAGTAACAACCAAACAATGCTAGAGATCACGGATATCAAACGGCACCTAATATAGGTAACTACATTAATAAACCGGACCTACAACGGAAGATCGGATAGAATGAGGCTCGTAAACCAAATGAGTAGGGGAACTCATGTAATATGGTTTAACAAGGCCTTCATACTACAATGAAACCTAACCTAAGTGCTTACGACCTATTACGACCCGTTTAGGTAGCTTATGCTACTTTAACGCGCCGTTCGCGTAAAACGCGTTCGGAACGCCTAACTAGCCCTATGATAAGTAAAATATGCCTTAACATGTCTAATATTGTTACCAAATCAGTTTCGATACCAAAAGTTATGTTACATATGCTTAAAAATGAATTTTGGCGTAAAAGGGCATTTTGGTAATTTACCTAAGGCATATATACTACCTATCATACAACTACTTAAACGAAGCGACCATAAGGTATAACCTCGGAAGGTTATTCCCTATATACTATGGTCACCTAATGTGTTTGGTCGGATCCTAATGATCGACCAAACGGGTCGGGTTCGAAAGTATAAGCGATTGTTTAGATCGCTTACCTTACGACCCTATATAAGCACTAAACTAAAAGTGACGAGCTAAGCATGTTAAAACATGCCTAACTAAGTTTAGAAAACAGGTTTGGTATCAAAACAAACGGTTTTGATACCCAAGAGTAGTTTGGTTACAAAATACGCAATAACACGCATTTTGGCCGAAACTACGACTCGTCACTGAGCCTAGATAACGTGGTAATCAGTAGGTATAGTCACTAGGGACTATAACCATCGTGAGTACGCTCACGTTATGAAGTTCAAACGAACTTCGCATTGATCATAAACTGGTCAATGCAGAAAGTCAAACAAAGTTGACTTTAACGCTAAAACGAAAGAAAAGAACGAAAGAACACTTACAAAGGGTCCCCGCAAGATTGATTTCCAAGTAATCTCAGGTAGGAAGTGTATAAACACAACCACTTAGAGAAAAACTCAGATTTCAAGTGGGTTTTGCAATGGGGATGGATGGGTATTTATAGGATTCTTCGAACCGTTAAGATCGTTTCTCGAATAACGTGATCGAATCTCATCCGTACATGTGTTGGAATGTTATGGTAACTCATTTTGCCCCCACCATCAGAGATTAACATGTGGCATTGGCCTTTGGGGGGGGGGTTAAAAGGCTGTTAACAGCTGTTTAAACAAGTTTCTGCTATCTGACCCCTGCTTGCGCACCGTAAGACTTAGAACCTTGCGGTGCGCAAGGACCTTGCAGGTCTGATACTTTCAAAAATGGCAGAACAGGCCCCTGAAGCTCAAAACTTGCTATTTGATGCACTTTTGACACGTTTAAGCCCCCGTTAACCCCATTTCAAAGCTCTAAAATGAAGTTAAAGTATTGGGAACTTAAAATGTGCTCAAAAATATCTCGGATGTCGGTTCGTTTGGCCGTACGATCGCGATGTTCGCTTAATTACGACGGAATGCGCATAAGCGCGAAAAACGATCCAAATTGCGTGACAAAAGGATTTTTCTTATGCCAAACACTAAAATAAAATATTTTAGTGCTTACATAAATTTTTGGATGTCCGGATGTATTCAGAACATAAGTTATGCGCGAAAGTGCAAACTTATGCACTTTTTGACACTTTTAGTCCCTGAATGAGCCAAAAGTTTATTTTAGCACACCGAACCCCTCAAAGCCTATTTCTAAGCTATATAATGGATATTTAAGGTGTGTTTAACTTATGGTTATTTTCCGGAATGTCTGTTACAGTTCAAATTGGCATACTTTCGCAGTTTGTCAAATTTAGTCCCTGTAGGCGAATTAACTCGATTTTGCCATACCAAAGCCTTCAAAACTTATTTCTAAGTTATGTAAAGGTTATTTAAGGTATTTTAAGCCTATTTAACTATTCTGGAGTGTTCGTTGCATTAAACGGGTTATATTTACGCATCAGTGCGCGTATAACCTTCCAGAAAGCGATTTAAAGCCTGAAATCGAACAAGAATTGATATGTGCAAAGGATACACATATTTATACAAATCCCAAGTACAATATTTCATTGATACAGTATTTGTTTGATGGCCGTGGAGGCACAGGTGTCACAATACTAGCATTCAAGCTGAGCCTTTTGAGGCATTGTATGGAAGGAAACGCAGAACACCTGTTTATTGGGCAGAAGTAGGAGAAACTCAGTTATCAGGACCTGATATAGTCCTTGAAATGACGGACAAGATTGTCCAAATTCATGATCGCCTGAAAGCTGCCAGGGATAGGCAGAAAAGTTATGCTGATAAGAGGCGAAAACCTCTGAAGTTTGAGGTAGATGACAAAATCTTACTAAGAATATCACCCTGGAAAGGAGTGATGCGTTTTGGTAAGAAGGGCAAGTTAAGCCCGAGGTATATTAGACCATTCGAGATTATCGAATGTGATGGCAGTGTAGCTTATAAGCTAAACTTGCCTGAGGAGCTTAGTGGAATTCATGATGTGTTCCCTATATATGTAATTTAAAGAAATGTCTAGCTGATAAATCACTAGCAATGTCTCATAAAGACGTGCAGATTGATGAAAGCCTGAGGTTTGTTGAAAGACCTATATCGATCGAGGATCGACTCGTTAAAAAGCTTCGAAAGAAGCACGTGCCTATAATTAAGGTTAAATGGGATGCTCGTAGAGGCCCTGAATATACGTGGAAAGTTGAGTCCACTATGCGACAAAAGTACCCTCACTTGTTCCAGTAAATCTCGGGGTCGAGATTTCTTTTAAGGGGGTGAGGATGTAACACCACGTAAAAAAACGTGTCCATTTATGTGAAGACATGTGTCCTAAACCCTAATCATGTGAAAGATTGGGTTTAAAGGACTAAAGTTGTAAGACGATCAAAATATGAAACCGAATGGACTAAAAGTGTCATCATGCCAAATTTGTGCCTCTAAATGACCACCCACAAAAAATATATCCTTAAACGAGTAATTAATTGGATAGAAGAAGCCGTTTGTGAAAATAATCGAAAGATTATAAACTACAGGGGTTAAACATGTCAACATGTTAATTTTTACCTTTGAGTGACCTTTTAACGAACCCGAGGCTTCGTAATATTCAATTATACTCTCAAGAATAAGTGATTTAAATTTCACGAGGTTTCGAGATCGTTATGTGTTGTTTACGCGAATTCCCAAGAATTAGGGTTTAAAGCATCAACGAGGTGAAACTTATGTTTCCGGAGATCGTTTAAGAAAACCGGACTTAACGATGTTTGGTTGTACTCCCTAGATCATCTACAAACTAACTACAAGGGCCAATCGTGCTTAAAATGAAAGATACATTGCATTAGAAGGTACAGGGACTGAAAGTGACAAGTTTGAAACTTGTTTTGCTGGTAAGTTGTGTGGTGGCATCGCGCCACAGCTTCCCCCTTTTGCCGTGGCGTGCGACGACGACCTTAATTTGACAGAATTCCTTGGCCAGGTGCAGGTCACCTTCTTCCTTGGCCTCCAAACAAGTCTAACTCGAATTCTATGGACATTTGATGGTTTTTAATACCACTTTGGACACTTGTGAAGATCCTAACACCACCCTAAACACTTGTAATGATCTGGTGTATGTCCCAAACACTATAAATAGGCTCATTGTGCAGCCATTTCACTTGCACCATTCAAACAATCACTCCTCTCTCTAAGTTCAAGTGTTCTTGAGCATTTCTGGAGGTTCCTGATTCAAAAGGGAATTCATTCTTGTAGAAAAGATAGCTAGGACCCTTTGTAAGTGTCTTAGCCCCCTTCCTTAGTTCAGTTTATTTTTAGTTTAAAAAACGAAAAGTCAAAGATATCGTAATTTGACTTTGACTTTCGGTTTAATCACAAATGGTCCAACCACTGTCCGAATTAAAAGTGGTAATGTGACCATAATTAGGTAGGTGATTAACCCTTAAAAGGGAACCTCCTAATTATTCCGTTTGGCTAGTTAATTGTCGAGTCAAACTATTAAGTTAAAAAGTCAAACTGACCAGAAATTGAAATAATAATCATAACTAACATTGCAAAGGTTGTAAATTATATTTTATCATTCGAATAACTTGGTAATTAGTATTAGAACATGTTAAGCATGTTCAACCCGATAATTATCAGTTTAGGGTCGGTTCACAACCGAAAGTCGCAAAAGCTTGACTTTTGCTTTAACTTTCAATTCTGACCCGATTAAACTTAGATACTTTATGTTTTAAGCTTCCATTAGGACCACTTTATTTTGTAGTATAACCCCCTGGAGTTATATTACCTGGTCCTTAGTAGTTTGAATTATATGCTCATGTCCGTTATTATGCTTATAAATGCCATTTTTGCCCTTTTGACATATAAACGAGATTTTTAGAAATGTGAGAGAACAAAAACCTTTGTTACTGATATATAAGTATGTCCCGAAAATTTGACATCAGTTTTTGGTCTCAAACAGAAGTTATGCTCGATATCGTAAATTGAAGCTTTTTATTAATTAAATTGCGATATCTTGCATAAGTCATGTTTAAGCATAGGTTTTGACCCAAAACTCATTACCTACTGTTAAGATATTATTTTTAGGGATTTTTGGAATTTTTAATCAGATTATAATCTGATCATATCATGGAGTTCTTGTATAATTCGGTAAATGACGATAATACCCTTTTTATGCGTAAAATGAGATTAACAAATGATTTGAATGCCAAACCTTTTCCTACTGAATTCATACATTAAATAAATTATTTTGAACAATTAAAACTGATCAAAATCTCAGATTTCCATAAAACATTTTAATTATCGTCAATTAGCGATTATACGCTAATTAGGTGCATAGTATGGTTTTAAACCATATTTAACACCTAAGACTTGTTACCTACTAAATTTTTAAATAAATTTTAATATTATTACAGTAAGTATAAGTCATGAACTCAGACTTCCAAAAATGTCCTTAAAAGCATATGTGAAATGACCAAAATGCCATTTCGGGGCATAGTTTGGCCATAAATGGTAAACCCCACATATATACGATATCTTACTGATGTAATGTGATAAAATGAATATTTTTACTGAGTACCAAAGACCAGAACCTCAGTTTATTATAAATTCTCTTTTATAATCATTAAAATGACCAAAATGCCCCTACGAGACTTAAATTGCTTTTAAATACTTTTTGGGCATATATGTTAACATCCTATTGATGTATTAACATATTCTAAGCATAATAACATTTGAGACCTGTATATAATTCATTGGGTTACCCGTTATGCGTTTATGCATTCGGATCGGTTTATGTGACTAGTTTATATAAAATAGCCGAAACAGGTTTAACCTTATCATTAAATCTTCAAAATCCAGAATGTGTTTAGTTTACCCATATTATACAAGTATCCAAACTTGTTGGGTCAAAAATCACATTCTATTCCGATCACCGCTTAATCTAGCGTATCGTACCGTTTCTAAAACTTTAAGTTAGCCGGTCTAGGTCCATGACCTAAATAAGACCCGTTAGCATTCTGAATTGGTTATATATTACCATCATTCTAGACTAGAGCCACCAGGTAAAAGCTACCTGCATTTAGATAGATTGAATACGACTGAGTTATTTTGCTGTGAATCATGTATTAGCTCAGGTAAATACTTTTAACTTATTTTCCCTTATACGGGATTGGGATACGGTATTATAATAATACCGCTTGGTCGGGTGTGAAATCATTTGATCGGATTGCGATTAGCAAATTGCATAACCCATTTTAATCTGTTTTGTTTGATAACATAAACATTGGGGGTTAATACGACCGTGTCCTGGATATCCTCGGCTCATTTCATTTGAAAATGGCCACGACCTATGCACGGGGTGTAGGCATACACCTGACAGATGCAAATGCAAAATAACCCACATGTTGGGAATAACTCCTTTGTGGGTTCTATAAGTGGTGAGTCGGTTAATCATGACCGGCTTCCAAACCGGCCCCATATGTATGATAAACATGTAAAACTGTGTACAAGATTTTATTAAAGATTGTCCCAAGTTATAAAAGTTTTGTGCCTTGTGCGCTTAAATCAATTTTCATAAACTCTTTTCAAAAGAGTCGGTTAATTGTATTTACCAGTGAAAACTGACGTATTTTCAAATGACTAAGTGACAGGTACTACTTGTAATAGGCTAGGAGTTGCTCGGTGTCGAAATAGAGGATCTTGCAAATCCTTAAAGATGCCTTAAAGTCTGCTGAACCTCATTTTATACATTCTGTAAAGATCCACCTGTGGATTTGATATTATAGACCCGTCTATAATAAATACTTTGATATATTCAAACATTTGGACTTCCGCTGTGCTAATCTGTGTAAGTTTGACCATGACGATATCAATCTTACGTCACGATACTCCCCTCCAGGCCCACCGGATTATGTGGAAATATCGGGGTGTGACAGGTTGGTATCAGAGCCAACGTTTGAGTGAATTAAACACTAGCCCTTAGTGTTTAATCTAAAATGACACAGTAGCATATTCCTTAGACCTTTTCAGTCTAGACTTAACATAGGAATGCTCTCATCCCTATTAAGTAAACATTGTTTTCGATTTTATGTATTTTGAATATGTCGCTAAGCAAGGAAGCCGTTGATGGAGATTCTTCTCATCTGAAGCCAAGAAATGTTAAGCTTAGTATCATGACTAGGATAAGCGTGAGACCGGTTTGGAGGAATACCTTTATGGATTCATTCCCAAAACCAAGCCTATTAAAGCTTTCAGTCAGTCTTCAGAGTCCATACCGGAGGTCCCTGAGGCTCAAATTTTGAAGTCTGTACCAGTGGAGTCCATACCAGGTGGTCCCTGAGGCTCCCGTATAGAAAATAATACCAGTGGATCCTAATGATCCCTATTTCTTACCTCCAAGTTTTGGAATTCCAGACTTGGATTATGTCAGTCAAAACCCAATCCGTGATCCATATCATTCTTTGACCATGGAATCCTTGGATTCTACTTCTATAACAGATCCTGATTGGAATACTTACCTTATTCGCTGAGGTCTTCAGTATCTCTACCGTATACGATAAGCAAAGAAGAGAAACAATCGAAATCGAGCAAGGAAGACATTAGAGAATCCTTCGTTCACAATATTCATTATCCTTTAAGTCCTTATAAGGACCTATCTCTTCTATATAGTCCCTGTGTGGACATAACTTTCAACTTAAGAACCTGTATGGGCATTTGCTATTTAGTCCCTTCATGGACATTATATTTCATTATAGTCCCTTCGTGGACATTATAATTCATTATAGTCCCTCCATGGACAATATATTTCAATATAGTCCCTTTGTGGACATTATACTTCAACAAAGTCCCCTGGCGGACATAATAATTCTTTATAGTCCTTTCAAGGACATATTATTTCATTAAAATCCCATGTGGATATGATATTTCATTATAGTCCTTTCAAGGACATATTGTCTCATTAATAAGTCCCAATGTGGACGTATCTTTCGACTTAACGTCCCTGTGAGGACATCTATACAGCAAAGCCCTTTTGTGCGCACACTGTACCAATATAGTCCTTTTATGGACATGTTATTTCATTAAATTCCTTTGGGGATACGCTATTTTGAAATAGTCTCTTTGTGGATATGTTATTTCATTATGAGTCCCTTTGTGGACGTGATACTTCTTGATAACCCCTTCGAGGACATATTTTATATACGGGTTTATATTTTCCTTTTAGTCCCTGCGTGGACTAAAGTTTCTTTAAATTCCCCGTGTGGACAAATGAATTATTAAAGTCCTGTTTGAGGCACTATTGTAAATTTCCTAACGATTTATGGAAAGTTTTTCTTATATAGGTATTCATATCGTCCTTTATCAAACGATCATTCCAATTTTACTCGAACTTTATCGATCAGCTGAAAAATTTCAAAAGATCCTCTTAATGGTATAACCTAGCCTATATGTCTATGAACATGGCTATGATGGTAAAACCGTCTTAGACAATTAATCCTTGTTATCATCTAAAAACATGTTAACATTCCTAGCTGTGTGACTTGAGAGATCACATCAGCATTCAAAGTACTTGGATCTTTCCAAGCCATCTACATGGCCTAAATGATCAATATGAATCATGGCTAATAACGTCGAACATGATGTACACATCAAAACATCCATTTGAGATGTATGCCTACGGGCAAAGATGTATTCATGACAAAGATAGTGTTGTTTCATAACATCTTGTCAAAAGGCAATGAACTATGAAATTTTTCCGATCCAAAGGATCATTGATTATGTTTTTAAATTGTCCTAGTGACAAGGCCTTTTTGTGCCATCTAAAAGTCCTTTGAGACAAGCCCTTACGCTATATAAAATGTCTATACGACATTGACAGTTGTGACTTATGTCCCTTGTCTAATAAATATGAAGGATTAGATTCCGTTTAAACGCCAAAAATGGTTTACTTAAAAACCTAGGCAAAACATAATCAAATAAATTTCATACTATCTTATTGGCCTATATGGTTTATTTATACCATGGCTATTTAATCATCAAATTCGACGATTCGCTATATAATAAAATAAAATTATTATTACTCGGTTTATAGCCTTCAAAGCTTCACCATGGCTGATTCATATGAAGCCCACAATCATCCAGTTGATCAGAATAATAACGCAAGACTGAACTTAACGGGCACCGAGTTACAGGCTATGCTAGATACAGCTGTAAACAAAGCCATGGACCGAGT
This sequence comes from Helianthus tuberosus, assembly GCA_030545235.1. Classification (NCBI taxonomy): domain Eukaryota; kingdom Viridiplantae; phylum Streptophyta; class Magnoliopsida; order Asterales; family Asteraceae; genus Helianthus; species Helianthus tuberosus. The sequence goes on from CM060368.1 coordinate 179,544,464, forward strand.
AGTAAAGGATCACAAGTGAAAGTGCGATAATACCCCAAATAAGGGTTACAAAAAGGGTAAGACCGGGTCGAACTATAACCAGTCCAAGCCGATGAGGCGAAACCCAAATGTAAAACATGTGGTAAACAGCACTTCGAAAAATGTTTCTGTAAGCAGACTAGGGGATGTGGCATCTGTAAGGAGATGGATCACAAGACTCATGAATGCAAGGACTTGATAGACGCCACATGCTATGGTTGTGGCGAGAAAGGGCATATAAAGACTCGCTGCCCAAAGAGGGCGACTAAAGGGAAATGTACTTTAGATTCATAAGCTAAGCCTTGTGGAATCTATAATAAGGAAGGGCACAAAACTTTGGAGTGCCAAAACATAAAGGACGCAACCTGCTATGGTTGCAATGAAATAGGGCACATCAAAACTAATTGCCCAAATAAAACCAAGAAGCCTGAAGAGGCTAAGAAGGGAAATGCCTGAACTACCTAATGAATGCCAGAGGCGGTACATATTAATAATATCATCATGTACATTCCTTATCATTTATCAATGATAATTTCTGCTAAGTGTCCTGTTTTTAATACAGGCAATAATAAGTCTTTCATAGACCATAAGCTTAGCAAACTTTTGTAGATACTCAAGAACTCCAGACATTAATTTTAAGGTAGAACCTGTCAATGAAACCATAGAGACCATCTCTTCTATTCTCGACGAAGATCCTTCTGAAAAATCTAAGAGTACTCTTTCTTCAAATAGAGTACGACAATATATGTTATTTTAATTATTTTCTCACTGATTTCTATCAACTGCGTGTACCAACTATGTTTATGAGGATTGGCGTAACCTAGTGTGTCCCCTAGATTGCTTCCATGCCTGATCAGTATGAAGGTTTAATGCATGGAACCACTAAGATATTCCAATGGTCATATTGTACTAATGTCCGCTAGTGGTATTTAAAGAAGATATCCATTATAGGAATGCCTAAGTAGGCATCTCTACTTAAGGCATCCATGCACTCATAAAGCAGATGTGTCAATTGCATGGCACAAGTGACGAACAACCCTGTTTACCTCCTGCGAGGCAAAGTGGAGTTAGGATTAACATCCTATTAGGAGCCGTATCTATTACAGAAGCTCTCTATTAGTTAGCGGTTGCAGAAATGATAGAGCTCAGGACTCAATTGGATGACTTACTGGAAAAGGGTTTCATACAACCCAGCTCTTCACCTTAGGGAGCCCTATACTGTTCGTGAAGAAGAAGGATGGATCAATGCGTCTATGCATTGATTATCGAGAGCTAAATAAAGTAACGATCAAGAATCGTTATCCTTTGCCCAGGATCGACGACTTATTCGACCAACTCCAAGGGGCAAGCTTCTTTTTGAAGGTCGATTTAAGATCTGGGTATCATCAACTCAAGGTTAGAACTGAAGATGTACCTAAGACAACGTTCAGAACGAAGTATGGACATTATGAGTTTTTAGTGATGCCTTTCGGGCTCACTAATGTACCTGCAGCATTCATGGACCTCATGAATCGAGTCTGCAAGCCATACTTAGATAAGTTTGGCCTTGTCTTTATAAATGACATACTTATTTATTCTCGTAATCAAGATGATCACGAGAAAACACCTTCGGTGTATCTTAGGATTGCTTCGAAAGGAGAAGCTATATGCTAAATTTTCCAAGTGTGAGTTCTGGCTTCGCGAAGTCCAATTCCTTGGACATGTTGTAAGTGAGCGTGGTATCCAAGTAGATCCCGCTAAAATAGAAGCCATCATGAACTGGGAAACACCTAAAACACCTACGGAGATTCGCAGCTTTCTGGGATTAGCTGGCTATTATAGAAGATTCATTGAGAATCTCTCAAGAATAACTGCACCATTAACTCCTCTGACCCTCAAGAATGTAAGGTTTGATTAGGGTCCAAAATAACAAGAATCTTTTGAAACTCTTAAGCAGAAATTGAGCAATGCTCTGGTGTTGACATTGCCCGAAGGAATAAGAAGAGTTTGTCGTGTACTACGATGTTTCAGAAACCGGTATGGGTTGTGTACTTATGCAAAGAGGCAAGGTGATTGCCTATGCGTCATGACAATTAAAAGTACAAGAAAAGAATTACACCACCCATGATTTGGAATTGGGTGCCGTTGTCTTTGCACTTAAGTTGTGGAAACACTATTTATATGGAACAAAATGTGTGATCTATTCGGATCACAAAAGTCTCCAACACTTATTTAATCAAAAGGATCTTAATATGAGGCAACACCATTGGATGGAGACTCTAAATGATTATGATTTCGAAATTCGCTACCATCCTGACAAAGTGAATGTAGTCGCTAATGCACTAAGCCGAAAGGAAAGAGTCAAACCTATAAGGATTAATGCCAAGAGCATTGAACTGAAGAACAGCTTGAATGAAATGTTGTTGGCTGCTCAGAAGGAAGCTGTTTTGGAAGCTAATCTTTCAGTTGAAAAGTTAGGTGTAACTGACGAACAGTTAGCACCTGGGAAGGATGGAATCCTTAGGATGAATGGAAGAATTTGGGTTCCTATTCATGGAGGACTTCGAGATATAATCCTCCAGGAAGCTCACAATTCCAAATACTCAGTTCACCTTGGAGGTGACAAAATGTATCAAGATTAAAGAGCTAATTATTGGTGGATAGGTTGAAGAAATCTATTGCCACACATGTAGCCAAATGTCGAACTTATGCTCAGATTAAAGCGGAACATCAAAAGCCGTCAGGTCTGTTACAACAGCCAGAACTTCCCACATGGAAGTGGGGGATGGTAACCATGGATTTTATAACCAAGTTACCTAAAACAAGGCATGGAAATGATACCATATGGGTCATAGTTGATAGACTGACTAAGTTAGCACACCTCTTACCCATCAAGGAGACTCACAGCTCCGACAAGCTAGCTCAGTTGTACGTGGATAAGATTGTATCTCTCCACGGAGTGCCGGTGTCTATTATATCTGATAGAGATACTAGATACACCTCTCACTTTTGGAAAAGTATCCAACAATCTTTAGGCACTCGTTTGAACTTTAGTACTGCTTGCCATCCTTAAACAGATGGACAAAGCGAGCGTACAATTCAAACCTTGGAAGACATGCTTCGTGCATGTGTTATTGATTTGGAAGGTAGCTGGAATGACCACCTACCGTTGATCGAGTTCTCCTATAACGATAGCTACCATACTAGCATTCAAGCTAAGCCTTTTGAGGCATTGTATGGAAGGAAACACAGAACGCCTGTTTATTGGGCAGAAGTAGGAGAAACTCAGTTATCAGGACCTAATATAGTCCTTGAAACGACGGACAAGATTGTCCAAATTCATGATCGCCTGAAAGCTGCCAGGGATAGGCAGAAAAGTTATACTGATAAGAGGCGAAAACCTCTGAAGTTTGAGGTAGACGACAAAATCTTACTAAGAATATCACCCTGGAAAGGAGTGATGCGTTTTGGTAAAAATGGCAAGTTAAGCCCGAGGTATATTGGACCATTCGAGATTATCGAATGTGATGGCAGTGTAGCTTATAAGCTAAACTTTCCTGAGGAGCTTAGTGGAATTCATCATGTGTTCCCTATATATGTAATTTAAAGAAATGTCTAGCTGATAAATCACTAGCAATGTCTCATAAAGACGTGCAGATTGATGAAAGCCTGAGGTTTGTTGAAAGACCTATATCGATCGAGGATCGACAGGTTAAAAAGCTCCGAAAGAAGCACGTGCCTATAATTAAGGTTAAATGGGATGCTCGTAGAGGCCCTGAATATACGTGGAAAGTTGAGTCCACTATGTGACAGAAGTACCCTGACTTGTTCCAGAAAATCTCAGGGTCGATATTTATTTTAAAGGGGTGAGGATGTAAAACCACCAAAAAAAACGTGTCCATTTATGTGAAGACATGTGTCCTAAACCCTAATCATGTGAAAGATTGGGTTTGAAGGACTAAAGTTGTAAAACGATCAAAATATGAAACCGAAGGGACTAAAAGTGTCATCATGCCAAATTTGTGCCTCTGAATGACCACCCTTGAAAAATATATCCTTAAACGAGTAATTAATTGGATAGAAGAAGCTGTTTGTGAAAATAATCGAAAGATTATAAACTACAGGGGTTAAACTTGTCAACATGTTAATTCTTACCTTTGAATGACCTTTTAACGAACCCAAGGCTTCGTAATATTCAAATATACTCTCAAGAATAAGTGATTTAAATTTCACGAGGTTTCGAGATCGTTATGTGTTGTTTACGCGAATTCCCAAGAATTAGGGTTTTAAGCGTCAACGAGGCGAAACTTATGTTTCCGGGGATCGTTTAACGAAACCGGACTTAACGATGTTTGGTTGTACTCCCTAGATCATCTACAAACTAACTATAAGGGCCAATCGTGCTTAAAATGAAAGATACATTGCATTAGAAGGTATAGGGACGGAAAGTGACAAGTTTGAAACTTGTTTTGCTGGTAAGTGGTGTGGTGGCGTCGCGCCACAGCTTCCCCCTTTTGCCGTGGCGCGCGGCGACGGCCTTAATTTGAAAGAATTCCTTGGCCAGGTGCAGGTCACCTTCTTCCTTGGCCTCCAAACAAGTCTAACTCGAATTCTATGGACATTTGATGGTTTTTAATACCACTTTGGACACTTGTGAAGATCCTAACACCTCCCTAAACACTTGTAATGATCTGGTGTATGTCCCAAACACTATAAATAGGCTCATTGTGCAGCCATTTCACTTGCACCATTCAAACAATCACTCCTTTCTCTAAGTTCAAGTGTTCTTGAGCATTTCTGGAGGTTCCTGATTCAAAAGGGAATTCATTCTTGTAGAAAAGATAGCTAGGACCTTTTGTAAGTGTCTTAGCCCCCTTCCTTAGTTCAGTTTTTAGTTTAAAAACCGAAAAGTCAAAGATATTGTAATTTAACTTTGACTTTCGGTTTAATCACAAATGGTCCAACCACTGTCCGAATTAAAAGTGGTAATGTGACCATAATTAGGTAGGTGATTAACCCTTAAAAGGGCACCTCCTAATTATTCCGTTTGGCTAGTTAATTGTCGGGTCAAACTATTAAGTTAAAAAGTCAAACTGACCAGAAATTGAAATAATAATCATAACTAACAATGCAGAGGTTGTAAATTATATTTTATCATTCTAATAACTTGGTAATTAGTATTAGAACATGTTTAAGCATGTTCAACCCGGCAATTATCAGTTTAGGGTCGGTTCACAACCGAAAGTCGCAAAAGATTGACTTTTGCTTTGACTTTCAGTTCTGACCCGATTAAGCTTAGATCCTTTTTGTTTTAAGCTTCCATTAGGACCACTTTATGTTGTAGTATAACCACCTGGAGTTATATTACCTGGTCCTTAGTAGTTTGAATTATATGCTCATGTCCGTTATTATGCTTATAAATGCTATTTTTGCCCTTTTGACATATAAACGAGATTTTTAGAAATGTGAGAGGACAAAAACTTTTGTTACTGATATATAAGTATGTCCCGAAAATTTGACATCAGTTTTTGGTCTCAAACAAAAGTTATGCTCGATATCGTAAATTGAAGCTTTTTATTAATTAAATTGCAATATCTTGCATAAGTCATGTTTAAGCATAGATTTTGACCCAAAACTCATTACCTACTGTTAAGATATTATTTTTAGGGATTTTTGGAATTTTTGATTAGATTATAATCTCATCATATCATGGAGTTCTTGTATAATTCGGTAAATGACGATAATACCCTTTTTATGCGAAAAATGAGATTAACAAATGATTTGAATGCCAAACCTTTTCCTACTGAATTCATACATTAAATAAATTATTTTGAACAATTAAAACTGATCAAAATCTCAGATTTCCATAAAACATTTTAATTATCGTGAATTAGCGATTATACGCTAATTAGGTGCATAGTATGGTTTTAAACCATATTTAACACCTAAGACTTGTTACCTACTGAATTTTTAAATAAATTTTAATATTATTACAGTAAGTATAAGTCATGAACTCATACTTCCAAAAATGTCCTTAAAAGCATATGTGAAATGACCAAAATGCCCTTTCGGGGCATAGTTTGGCCATAAATGGTAAACCCCACATATATACGATATCTTACTGATGTAATGTGATAAAATAAATATTTTTACAGAGTACCAAATACCAGAACCTCAGTTTATTATAAATTCTCTTTTATAATCATTAAAATGACCATAATGCCCCTACGAGACTTAAATTGGTTTTAAATACTTTTTGGGCATATATGTTAACATCCTATTGATGTATTACCATATTCTAAGAATAATAACATTTGAGACCTGTATATAATTCATTGGGTTACCCGTTATGCGTTTATGCATTCGGATCGGTTTATGTGACTAGTTTACATAAAATAGCCGAAACGGGTTTAACCTTATCATTAAATCTTCAAAATCCAGAATGTGTTTAGTTTACCCATATTATACAAGTATCCAAACTTGTTGGGTCTAAAAATCACATTCTATTCTGGTCACTGCTTAATCTAGCGTATCGGTCACCGCTTAATCTAGCGTATCGTACCGTTTCTAAAACTTTAAGTTAGCCGGTCTAGGTCCATGACCTAAATAAGACCCGTTAGCATTCTGAATTGGTTATATATTACCATCATTCCAGACTAGAGCCACCCGTTAAAAGATACCTGCATTTAGATAGATTGAATACGACTGAGTTATTTTGCTGTGAATCAAGTATTAGCTCAGGTAAATACTTTTAACTTATTTTCCCTTATACGGGCTTAGGATATGGTATTATAATAATACCGCTTGGTCGGGTGTGAAATCATTTGATCGGATTGTGATTAATAAATTGTATAACCCGTTTTAATCTGTTTTGTTTGATAACATAAACATTGAGGGTTAATACGACCGTGTCCTGGATATCCTCGGCTCATTTCATTTGAAAATGGCCACGACCTATGCACGGGGTGTAGGCATACACCTGACCGATGCAAATGCAAAATAACCCACATGTTGGGAATAACTCCTTTGTGGGTTCTATAAGTGGTGAGTCGGTTAATCATGACCGGCTTCCAAACCGGCCCCATATGTATGACAAACATGTAAAACTGTGTACAAGATTTTGTTAAAGATTGTCCCAAGTTATAAAAGGTTTGTGCCTTGTGCGCTTAAATCAATTTTCATAAACTATTTTCAAAAGAGTCAGTTAATTGTATTTACCAGTGAAAACTGACGTATTTTCAAAAGACTAAGTGACAGGTACTACTCGTAATAGGCTGGGAGTTGCTCGGTGTCGAAATAGAGGATCTTGCAAATCCTTAAAGATGCCTTAAAGTTTGCTGAACTTCATTTTATACATTCCGTAAAGATCCACCTGTGGATTTGATATTATAGACCCGTCTATAATAAATACTTTGATATTTTCAGACATTTGGGTTTGTAATAATATTTATATTCCAAGACTTCCGCTGTGCTAATCTGTGTATGTTTGACCATGACGATATCAATCTTACGTCACGATACTCCCCTCAGGGCCCACCGGATTATGTGAAAATATCGGGGTGTGACATGTTTACACGTTTTGATTTCGAGACATTTAAAACATATTCTTTTTCTCGAAATAGTGATCTCGAGTCGTGCTTTACGACTCGAAACCGGCTGTGATGTTCATTAAATTTTCAAAGCTTATGTTTTCCAGATTTCTATCCCAGAATAATGGATACGAAAACAGAACCGACTAATCAACATCTGCTCTGATACCACATGTTGGATCAGTTCTAAACATAATGGAAAACATGAAAACATACCTGTTACAGCAGACAGTGCAGAGGAGAATCCAGATAGAGAAGAAGCCATAGAGTTCGACATCTTAGTCAAGGTGATCTGGTTCCTCCTTAGGGTGCTGACTGATGATGGTGATGATGAAACCGAATAAGGGAGTTCGGTTATGGAGAAGAGGTCGATTATGATGTTATGCTAATAAGGTTATCTGTCTAAGTATGTAACCTTTTAACCTGTACATAAGTCTCCTTATATAAGCACCCAAGAGGAAACCTAATTAGTTAATAAGGGTAATATGGTCCATCAACAATTACCAACTAATTATATAATAGGTTATTATATATTTTGATCTATATAATGTAAATGATTATAATGGCTACTAGATTAAATATTAAACATAATATATTTAATCTTACAACTTCATCTTATTCATACTTACACGATACTTAATTAATAACGAATACACGTTTTATATGCAAAACCGAACTACACTTTATGCTATTTTATGTTTGGAATATTATTCATACACATTCATACTATACGCATGCATATGCATGCCTTAAATTGCCCTAAAACACTTAACATATTAAAGATATTGCATAATTAAACAAACCACCAAACAACGCGGGCTAGTATACACTTTCTTTTAACTTTGACATGCCTTACGGATCGCAAGGCATAGGCTTACGGTCCGCAAGTCATGTCTGATGGGCAGAAATCTGTTTTACTCACAGATTGGACCTTTTTTCCACCTCTTTTCACTTCTAATCACTTTCCAACCTCCTTTAAACCCAAACCCTAATCCCCATCAATAAAACCAAGCCTCCTCTAACATGTTTTCACTTTCCACAACTCCATATCACTCTCAAACACTCAAGAACCTTCAAGAAACTCCAACTTTGGGCCGATTACTACAAGCTCAAACTTGTGAATTTTGACTTGCTTCTTCAACCTTTTCTTATTATTTCTTGCTTTATTCTTACTTGGGAAACCTCTAGGGATGTTACCCAATGTTTACCAAGGTAAACAAAGGTGGTACATCACCATTGTTGAGGCCCAAAGTAGGATAGTTTTCTGTTTTGTTAAACTTTCAAACTTACTTCAACTTTTACTTATCTTTCTTCGATGAACTTGTACCAAACCTTGTCCCCAACTAATCTACATGTTGAGGGGCTTGAGTTAATGTGTTTTTCCAGAAATTATGAGGTTCAAACACCTCCTTTCTTTTGTACATAAAGATCCTAAGTAAGCTCTAAGATGAGGGAAACCAAACCAAGTCTCCAACCTTCAATACTGGAAGATTTGAGTTATGGTGAAGGTGTGAGCATTGGAACATTGTTTCCACAACTTGGACTCTACTTACCTCACTAGATTACTTAGTTGATTAGCGTACTTTCACACCATCTAAGTCACCAAACAACTTTCAAGTAAACAAAGTGAACAAACTACACCAAGTCTTCAAACAGTATCCATGTTTGAAATACACTCGTCTAGTTTAACTCACTTGGTTGTTTTAGTGAATTAGAGGATTTCATTATATTCTTATCATTCATTCATAACCATCCGAATCATCCTTGAAATGATTTGTGTTTTGGTGAATCCACAAGGTTAATGGATTTTAATCCTACCTTTACACAACCATGTTTGACTAACCTAACATTGGACTACTATCTTTATATATTACAAACCGAACCATAACATCAACCAAATCATGGTTGAATGTTATGAGTTAGTGTAGATATCATCAATGTTCTTGATTTCTCAAATTGAATTCTAATGGTGATTTGGTACCCATGAAAGCACACTAAAATACAGTGTTACATTTGAGTGTCTAGACAAGATGTAATTTTCTTGTATACATACTTTCTAGTAATTAAAATCCCAAACCCAAATCCATCAACAATCCCATGAACTCATACACCTTCGTTTCGTCATTGTAGGGTAACTTCGGTATCCAAATCTTCAGTCTCATCAACTCACGTTCATGAAAGCTTTGCAAACCGTGAGTATACTCGAAATCCCTTTTACACTTTAATCACTTTTTGGGCGTAACATGTATAAAATAACAAACTCACATATGCACGCTATCAAACTTATGAAATCACTCAATCTACCAAACATGCTATTTGTTATACTTTGGTTATCTATGCTAGATATTCATTCTTGCAACTACTTGTCATTAACTTTGTTAGCCTACCTTAACATGTATAGCACTATAGGAATAGCACATCGCCCATTTTCGTGGTCTATGTTAAGCATTCAATCATAATGGTCTTGTTCACTTGTTGACAAGATTACACTCGTGCAGTCTTTGGGTTGACACTTAGGTTGTGCATGCTAGTATATAATTTAACTTAGTATATGAATTGTCATATTGGATTCGAGAACCTTTTTATTATATTCTATGTAAAACCAAACTTGTATGTTCACCGACCTATTGTGTTGACGGACACTTTAATATATGTTGTTGGAAATTAGCTTGATGCACGCGAATCTACTTAGGGTGGATTAGAAACGCACTCAATATTTAAGTTATGTATTTCCTTTCGTTTGTTTATGTTCAAGTTGCAAAAATGTTGTATTTTCCATTTCAAGACAATGTATTTCGGTTTAGTATGAAATGAAATATTGTTTACATAAATTATTGTCACAATTGGTATGATATGAAGTCTCGAACAACTTCGTTTCGTCTCACTCCGATGTTTCTGACATCAGTTGGGGTGTGACAACTCTTCTAAGATTATAGGGTATGGTTTCATTTTTTATACCTCATGAAGATTGCACTTTGGTGTTATATCATATTCATACAGTCTTTACGTATTGTGGGTGTGGTTCCGTTTTTCACATCCAAGTTTTACACCAATTTAAAAGAAAAATGGGCCACCACCCACACAAACCTTTTCTACTGCGTGGGCGTCCTGCCACCTTTACGTCGTTTTCGTGCCAAGCAGGGGCGGTGTTCCACGACGTCATTTGAATGCCACTTAGATCATGCCCCTGCTTCCACCCCACACCCATCTACTATTTTCTAACACTTTTACTCTTGGAAATATTTTTACGTACCTATTTTTATATATTTGTTACCAAAAGAATTTATTTTTTATGTATTTGTATACAATGAAGATTTTCTAGATTTGTCGTAATGATAAATAGACTAATAGAGACGATTAAATGTTTAATACACAATCATCAAAGATGACTAGAGGACTGCTATAACTATATAAATATTTGTACATTTTGTTTTTAATTGTGATACATACTACATCAACAATTCAATTCGTATATGTGTATTATCAATTATGACTTTTTTTACAGTTTTTTTACATAGAATTGTTTATATGTTATATGTGTCACTAATGATAAAAATTGTTTAATCTTAATGTTTTTAAGTATGCTTTTATTTGTAATGCTTATAATGTAGTTAACTCTATGTTTTTAAGTCCAAACTTCTTTTAATCGTTTGTAATGGTTATAATGTAGTTAACTCTATGTTTTTACGTATAAACTTCTTTTACTCGTTAAATGCGTTCAAAATGTTTTATAATTGTAGGAGCCGTTCGCGTAATTAAATAAAATAAAAAAAATTATTAAGTGATTACAGTACAGAAATAAAGAAAGCTGGAAAAACTTGTACAATTACAACTGAAATAAAGGAAATACAAGAATGAAGATGAAACAGAAATACAATATGACTGAGGCACGTGTTCAACACGCTTCCCTTAAAACAAATTCTGAGTCTCCCAGGAGCACTCGTTTTGTTTCCCAGGGTACAACAGCCGAAACAGTGTGTACTGCCAGAGCTGGCACAGGAACCCGAAGTCTACCTTGAAAAGATCAAAGAAACTATCAGAAGTATGTAGAGAGAAGATTGCATAAGATGTATTGTTGTTGGTGTCTTTCTACAGTGACTATGATGTTGTATTTATACAGCTTCTGATTCGAAACAGCCAAAACGAATTAAAGTGGTGAATTAAATTGCATTAAACTTCTTCAATACAATTTAATTCTCAGTCAAAACTGTTGACTCGTCAGTTTCAAATTCTGAACTGTAACTGCACTGTCATTAAATGCTGGAAGCTTCTGCGCGCGCGCCCTTTTGGTTCAAGTTCATGCGCGCGTGCGCTCGTAGGTCTGCACCAATCTGCGCGGTCAAAAATACAAAGGCGGCTCTCAAGCGGCACGCGGCGATGCGAGCGTACAAAGTGCAAAGTGCGCCATCAAAGCGTCACATTGCGCCTCATCGCCCACGCCACGCGCGTGTGCGAGTGCAAGTTAGGGTGCTCCGCACCCTTCGCGAGTACACTTACCGTGTGCTTCCATGAAACAATAAGGATGGATTCCCACTTAAATACCCATTTAAGTTTCATCTCTCCTCCTATGTGAGACAAGGTGCCACTTTCCCTTTTATTTCAGTATTCAATGTTTCAAACACCAAACTTTGAGCATCAATATCTCATTCATCTTAGCTCCGTTTTGGACGTGGTTTAGTTCGTTGCGAAGCTCTTCCAACATAGAACACAAACCCACAAATAAATATATCAAAACACCTCAGTTTGTTATATTTATTGCTAGTCCAAAATTAGGAAAAAAACATTTCCTATATTTATGAAAAATGCTATTTTCACCAAATTTCCAACAATAATCTAATATTTTAAAAAAAAATCTTTCTTGATTTTTCTTCTTAATTTATTATCGTAAAAGTGACATTTGGTTTTAACTGTTTGGCATGGGGTAATGGAATAAACGAGGGAATGGAATAGATGATCTAATAGAATGGAAAAACAATGAAACTGATGATTATCATTCCATGGTCTTTTTTGGTTACCATGTACGAATGGAAAGAATCATTAACTTGTATTGTTTGGTAGGCAGGAAAAGAAGAAGAAATAAAATCGATGATTGTTGACGATTGTGGGTGGTGGCGGTGGTTGGCGGCGGGTGGCGGCGGCGATGACGACAGTGTTCGGTGTCGGAGGGTGCCGGTGGTTGGTGGTGACGCCAGTGTTCGGTGGAGGAAGGTGGCGGCGGTGGTGGGTGGCGACAAAGGTGGTCGGTGGTGGTGGCCATGGCTTGCGGTGGTGAGGGTGTTCGGTGGCGACGACAACGGGTTGTGTCAACGGTGGTCGGTGGCGGTGGCTTTGGTGTTCAGTGGCGCCGGCGGGTGGTGGCGGTGACGACTCTGGTGTTCGGTGTGGTGGTCGGCGGTGGCGGAAGGTGGTGATGACGGTGGGTAGTGGCGGTGGTGTTCGGTGGCCAGTGGTGGCGCCAATGTTCGGTGATGGAGGGTGGCGGCGGTGGTCGATGGCGTTCACTTGTCGATGGTGGTGGCGGCGGTAGGCAGTGGTGATGCTGGTGTTCGGTGGCGGGTAACGATGTTGGGTGGTAGCGGCATGGTCGACGATAGCCGTGGTCGGTGGGCGACGACGTAGGGTTGCGGCGGGTGGTGTCGGTGGCAGCGGTGGGTGGCTAGTAGTGGAGGTCGTGGTAGTTGTTGGTGATGAAGGTCAGAGAGGGAATGAAATCGAAAAATAACAAATAGTGTGAATGAAATGAATTTGACGGAATAGATTGCCCTATGTAATGGGTGATTCTATTACCTTGATCAACCAAATATAGTTTTTTCATTCTCTCGTCATAGTCCATTCCATCCCGCCTCTTATTCTTGTATAGCAAACACTAGTATCGATCTTTTACCCTAAAAAATCGTTATTCATTTATAGTTTTTATGTTGTACCCTTAAAAACCGTTATTCATTTATATATCTCATCAGCTAGGACTCGATTTTTTAAAAAATCTTTATATCTATTCATATGGTTGAAATCATATAATTTATTTTTTAACTCTTTAATGAATTTGAAATTTTTGTTCTAATGTGTTAGTTTATGGTAAAACATAGTGTAACAGAAACAAAACCTCATTGGATATTTTGATGCTTAATGACATGACTCTTCCATGATTTGATTAAACTTCGGAAAATCATGAAAATGGATGGGCGCAACAACAAAACCACACGTTTATTTATTTTTTTCAAATATTGACCTTTTCTATTAGTAAAAACATTTTGGACACAATAGTCCAAATTTAGTAATTTTTTTAACTGTCAACAAACTCAATCCCGAGCACTCTCGGGGCACCCACTGGACAAACGGAGTACTCCTATAAAATTATAGTTAAAGGTCAAATACAATACAAATGGATCTTAACATACAAATGATTCTTTATATAAGACGTGAAAGAAGTTTTTTTTTTTAATTTCTTTTCCATCTATTTCAGTATGATGTTTAGTTAGACAATAAAAAAAAATAATCATAAATTTACACTAATAGAGTAATTATAATACCTCTAGAGTAATTACACAACATGCGATTTTTTTTTAAATCTCTTATTCACTGCTTAACTTTATAATGACACATGCCCCTCACTAGATGGAACGCTTACACATCTTTTTCACACAATATTAATGTATTTCTTATTTGAGAACAATAATATGAACATATGGTATAAATGCTAAAAGTAAATACTCATATGTTCAAATCATACGTTCTCCAAAAATCAACAAAGGTGTGAACCAAATCAATGAAAAAAAATATTGTATTAAGGCTATTGACGTGACCGTGTCGTCCCGATCAGTCAAAAACCCAATTAAACTTAGGTAGCTAGGGTAAGTCGGGTATCGTATCCACGAATAGCAGGTGGTCAGTATCTCACGACCCGTTCGATTAGTTAGACTATTTACAAACAATGTACAACGTGATTATGAAGTTTGCTAATTTTATTTGTTCAGTTGATTTGAAAATAAATCGGAGTGAACCGACAATGGGTTTTATCTAAAACACTTTTGATTAACTAAAATTGCAACTAAAATACTAACTAGAAAGTTGAAACAAGAAATGAGAATACGGATCACACCCGGTTCGATAATTGCAAGACCTAGGGTTCCTACATGTTTTAACTTGATTCAATTGCATATAGTGATTAACGGATTACTATCACGAAGCTTAGGTGCCAATTGCTATAAACGTCATAGACAACGGACCGTAATGCACTTTGTTGCCTCGGACATGTAAATCCTAACCTACGATAAGGCATAAGTGCACAAATTCATTTCGCAAAGTCATAACTTTATCATCGTTTGACAATTCACAAATTCAATTCAAATGCAAGACAATTGTCAATCAATTCAAATACAATTCAAGTTGTCACAAAATCAAACTAGAACATCATTCAAACCCTAGACTTACAATAACCTACACCGGGGTGAAACCTCCAAGAAATTAGTCGCTCATGGTGAACGAGACTTGATCAACGGATGCTTGAGACTTGAGTTGGGTCATCTTGAAGCTTGAATATGGATGAATGGATGAATGGTTAGGGTTTGTGGATGGTTGGTGAT
Organism: Helianthus tuberosus; assembly: GCA_030545235.1. Taxonomy (NCBI): domain Eukaryota; kingdom Viridiplantae; phylum Streptophyta; class Magnoliopsida; order Asterales; family Asteraceae; genus Helianthus; species Helianthus tuberosus. The sequence goes on from CM060368.1 coordinate 179,559,633, forward strand.
GGTGAAGTGAAAGATGAATGGAATAGTGATGAATTCGGGTTCTAATTCGGTTGATTCGGAGGAAGGTTATGATGGTAGGTGAAATTGGAGACGAATCGTAGATGAGAATGGCTCCAAGAGATGATTCAAAACTCTAGTCAATGTGTAACTCCCGAATATTCATGACCGAGATGTTTTTATATCGTTCAAACACCCAAAGGAACAATTCACGCGTCGGCAACATTGGGAGGTCGTCGCTGACGGCCTGAAGCCCCGTCGGCGACGGTTCGTGCTTTGTTCACTTGTGGCCGACAGCCTATACCGCTGTCTACAGACTTTTGTCGCGACGGAACTTTGTAAACGGCGTCGGCGACGGTGCCCGAAAAACCATCTTTCTGTTTTTCCCATTTCTTGAGTCCGGTTGACCCGTTTCGCGTCCCGGTGGTCCGGTTTACACTCCGGTGACTCGTAAAGCTCCCGAAAAGCTCCTTTAACTCCGCTAGACCTGCAAAATACATATCTAATCAAAAGTAGGCTATTCGAAATTAAAGCTTGTGTAAAAACATCAAATTAAACAGTTACGATCACCGGTTTTCAACCACGTATCACATCCCCACACTTGTCTTTTGTTTGCCCTCAAGCAAATCTGTTTTTCACTTTCACGTGGGTCGAACAAAGAATACACTCCCCATTCCCGAGACGAAGGTTAAGGTCAATTGTCATACAAAAGTTCAAACTCTTTACAATTTTCAACATATTTAACGGTAAAGTGAATTCACATATAAAATGGTTATCCAAGATTAACCCGCCCGTGAAACCAACAATTCATGCACATCCCTCACAATGTTCTCTCCACTCGGTTTATAAATTGGCTAACTTTCATAATTTATTAGCACTTCAAAGAATAATCGCTCAAAACCGATTAGAACACGTACCCACATAAGCTAGCAACTCAATCATTCTCCACCACCGAACACGAATACTAAGCACAAGTCATAAGGTCTTTGTAAGGGTTGTAACGGGGCTAGGCTAAGGGTAGGGAATATGATAATTTAAAGTGGCTAAGGTGATGAAAATTCGATTTTTATTAGAAACGACTATTCTAAACTAAACTATAAACATCAACTTCGAGGCAATGATTTTTGCCTTTTATTTCTCAAACTAAGAACATATATTTTTGTTCTTTTCTCAACAATTTTCCCATCTTTTTCATAACATTTTCTGATTTTTTTTCGCAAATATATACAAATAATCAAATACAACTATACAAACTCGACTCCTATAATCGAATTTCCATCACACGGGTTTAAAAGAAAAAAAAGTTTAAGGTTATAGGCTATAGGGTGGTTAAACGAAAGGATTAGGCTCAAAATTGGTTACTAAGGGATAAATTTTTGGGTAAGGATATAAAAATGGTGTAAAATGAAAAAGATTTACCTAATGCCTTAATCATTCTCGTGCTTGTATTCGGTCTATGGTCTCAAACGCATCAAAAGTTGCAAGTTCTACAATACATGACTAATGGCCCACTCTAACAAAGAAACATAAGTATGTAATTCTTATGATGTAAAAGTGGCTCAAAACCTCACATATCTAAAGGGTATGGTATGTGACATGCATAAAATGCTAGTTCCTTAGGAGAATTATTCCCAAATAACCACCCGCTAAATACCCGTCATGCTATTAATTCGAACTTGACCATGACAAAAGACCAAATGGGTTGTGACATCCCTCGTTGACTTAGTTACTTGTGCTTTTAAGATCGCTTTTGAAACAAGAAAATTTTGAAAATTTTTGAAATTTTCCCCCATCCCCACACTTGAGGTAAACATTGTCCTCAATGTGTAGTGTTTAAATGAACGGGTCAAAATCGAAAACTTTTAGTACTCCCCCATCCCCACACTTGAGGTAAACATTGTCCTCAATGTGTAAGAACTAGAGTTTTAAAACGCACAAGGGATGTGACACGGCTAACTTCCCAAAAATTCCACCCCGGAAAAATAACATACAATTACAATCCACTTATTACTAATCTAAGAATCAAGGTAAAAAGAAAACGCATGCACCTGATTTTTGTCGCTAGATGCCCATATCTTCTTCTTCTCTTCACAAAACGGTCGTCCCTCGAACATAATGTACATACAAATTCTAACCCTTGTGTAGAAGAATGCTTCTCACAACCATTGAAATTTGTTAGCTACTTAATTCTTCCATTTTTATGAAAGTGTTACCAAGTCATGCGTTAATTTACCTTGATTTATGTGGAAAATTTTTTTTACAACAATAACAATCATAACTCACTTTCGTAGGAATCACGGTTGCATTTAGCTTATGCAACAAGCCCTTTTAAACCCCCCAATAGCTTGGGAGGACGAGAGGTCTCGTGAGGGTTATATAGGGAACACACCCATAACGTTCATTTAACTAGGCAAAACGAAATAATAACGAAATAGAAATAAAGAAAACCAAAGTATACAACAACAACACAACACAAAACATACCTTGCCCTCACCGCTGATATCTCTCGTTGGGGTCAACTGGCGGGTTTGGCTGGTATGAGTAACCAGTGAGGGCCTCGAACATCTCCCTGTAATTATCGAGGGGACCTGGTTCTCCTTGGGGCGGCGGCTGGTAAGGTACCGGAATGAAACTGGACCCAACTGCTTCGGGCCAGTGAGGGGATGGATTGGATTGGCCTCGCGGAACACGGAGGTTGGAGTAATCGGTCCACCCCGCGTGTTCCACATAGGGAAGGCCTGCCTCATAGTCTCTCCGATGTCGCTCCTGATCGTGGAGGATCTTGGCGTTGTTTATCACCATTTCATTTGAGACATATAAGGCACTCTAGCGGTGGTCTTGCAATGTGTTTCGCTCGTGCCGCTCTTTTTCTTCCCTTTCTTCCCATGCCCGTCTTCTGGCCATATCTTCCTCCTGCAATTGTAACAAGCGTTCCATTTGGGATCTTTGAAGCGCTGGTTGCAATTGTTGCTCTTCCATATGTTTTTCCATCCTCTCACGATGGACTGCTTGGAGGGCCCACTGTTCTTGCATCTGGGCCCCATGCATCTCTTCCCATGCCTTCCTTCTCACCTCATATTCCCTTCCTTCGCCTATACATGCCGACACATTATCATAAACCGCATGTTGCCCGCGGTTAAAATCCTTGACGATGGCCCCTTTCTTTGGTTCACAAAATTTGCTACATCGGAAGAAATTTCCCGATGTTGCCGCCTGTACCTCTGTCTTGGTCCCCGTGGACCGGGCGGCTCAGTCTCATCCTCCATATCAACCATCTCCTCATCATCATCACCCTCTTCAACCTCAGTCGGATCAGTGTACATATAATTGTTTCCTTGATCATCCTCCACTGTATGAAGATGACCAAAGACTTTAACCGTTATCTTCCAATGCCGCTTCATTGAAGCGAGGTTAAACTGATCAATGGGTTTAGAAACCCACAGTGATTCCTGAGGCAACGCGTTTTGCTGCAAAATCATCACGCTGATTAACCGCACGTAGGGGATCATCTTCCGTTTGAATGACTCCCTTGTGTCCCACGTGTTTATCATCACGATTTGATGCCATGATAGCCTTGGTGTCACATACAACAACAAATGTAAGACCCGGCAGTCGAGTGCCTTCACTGTCCCGCGGTCTCCGAACCGCACCATAACATTTTCCAACGAAATGCCTAGTAATATTTTACCCTCCAAGGACAAATCGTTCCTAGATTCCCCCGCACCCCCAAAACCTTGCAATACCGACGCTAGCATTTGATCCGGATCAGCAGTGTTTGTTTTGTTATCCAAAAAATGATCATAGTCATAATAATCATATGCTTCAACCCCCAATGAATCAAATCTCGTGATGGCATTCATATGTTCAAACGACATAATCATTTGATTCTTGCCAATATTGCCAATTAACTGCCATGTGGGAGTCGGCCCATTAGAATTTTCAAACCGTAAAGTTGACAACCATTCACAAACCGCAGCCAAATAGACTCGTGTGGTGATATCCTCACACCAATCTAGTACTTGTTCCCACCCGAGCTTCTCAAACCTATGGGTTATGCCAATTATGCGGAGTTCCTCGACATTCACCGCACTTTCACAGACTACTCGATCGGGTACAGCCTTTGAAACACCCGTGACCATTTTCATCTTCCACATCTTTGCCTCTAATCTTTTGTTGTTGTACCGGGAAAGAGCCTTCTGCTTTTCGTCTTTCCATACTAAGGCTGATCGACTATTCTTAAACTCCTCCCAACTCCAATCCTGTCGATATAGTTGCCCATCATCTTCTTCCACATTGCTTAACTGTTCCCATTGTCTTTGATAATGTCCTGAGCCTGAACCGGCTCCAGAAGATGAACCTTGTCCAGAAGTTTTTGATCTCTTTCTTCCTTCGAACATAGCTACAATCAAAATACAAAAGAACAATTAGCACACCCAAATCTTCAAACAATCACAAACTTTGAACATAATCTATGATGTTGAATTTCAATCAATAACTAGATGTAAAATCGCCTTTTTAAACTTCCAAAATCGCACATTTTATCATCTACATATCAATTTAACATGTTTATTCACAAAAATTTTCAAAGTTTCATGGTTTCAACAATATTCAACATCACAACTATGCTCAATCATGCAACTAACTAGTGTAATCACATCACTAAAACTAGAGCATGTTCAAATCCCACCCAAATCAAACAACCATCCTTGAATTTATGCTAAAGTATCATACATTATGATAAACAACCTACTCTTAAACAAAAAGCTTAAAATTTCAGAAGAAATCAATACTTCATATGATAATCATACATAAATTTAATGAAATTCCATACCTTTGATGTAGATGAGCAAGAAAACTAAGGAAAATTGCAAAGCAAGAAACTTGATGAACACCCTTCAAAAACCCTAAAATCACGCCCAGAAATCTTGCAAACGAGCAAGAATTAATGAAAACCGTTATAGGGGTTTTGTTCCTCTCGAAAAAATACACGAAATGGGCTCAAGAATCAGTGGATTTGGTGAAGATTTGAAGAAGTTATGGAAGGTGGAAGATTAGGGTTCTTGGTGGGAGGTTTGGGGAAGATGAAGTGAATGAGAGAAGTAGATGTGATGAATGCAGAAGATTTGTTGTATTAGGGTGTAGATGGATCAGATTGTGGACCCCTGGTTCGAGTTTGTGGTTTAAAACATGTTCGGTTTGCATTTGAATAGGTTTCAAAGGCTTTGGGTTCGAACCTATGCTTTTATCATAAAGTTTCGTCGGACAGAAAAACAAGACCCGTCGGCGATGGATCTCTCTGTCGTTGGCGACGGTTCACGAAAAGCTTTAATTTTCGCTCCTTTCCTGCATCGTCATATTTCATGTTAACCTTCTTTATAGCCCACCAAGCACAATGCACAAGTTCAACCGGTAAATGACAATTTCGCCCATAAACTAAGCGATAAGGTGTAGTCCCAATAGGTGTTTTATGAGCCGTTCTATAAGCCCATAAAGCATCATTCAACTTCGTCGACCAATCCTTTCGGTCGGGTCGAACGGTCTTTTGAAAAATTTCTTTTATTTGCCTATTGGAAACTTCCACTTGGCCACTCGTTTGTGGGTGATAGGGGGTAGCAATCCGATGGTCAACACCATACCGTTTCAAGAGTTTGCCAAAGTTAAAATTCTTAAAGTGAGATCCCCCATCACTAATGATCACTCGGGGGATCCTAAATCTAGAAATTATATTTATTTGTACAAAATTGCAAACGACGGTATGGTCATTCATCTTGGTGGCAATCGCTTCAACCCACTTGGATACATAATCGACCGCCACCAAGATGTATAAGTTGCCATGCGAATTAGGGAATGGGCCCATGAAATCGATCCCCCACACATCAAAAATATCTACAATAAGGATCGGTTGCATGGGCATCTCATCCCTTTTGGAAATACCCCCTAACTTTTGACACTCGACACAGTTCTTAGCGAAATTAAAAGCATCCTTAAAAATAGTCGGCCAATAAAGACCGTTATTTAGCACTTTGTGCCCGGTTTTGTGACCACTGAAATGGCCCCCACAAGCAAATGAATGCAAGTGCATCAAGACGCTAGGAATTTTCTCGTCGGGTATGCATCTTCGAACGACTTGATCCAGATATATCTTGAATAAATCCGGTTCTTCCAACGTGTAGTACTTGATTTGAGAAAGGAAGTGCAACCTCTTCCTTCTATCCCAATGAGCCGGCAAGTCACATGTGACCAAATAATTAACAATATTAGCATACCATGGTAATATTGAAACTTTTAGAATTTGCTCATCTGGAAAGTTCTCGTTAATTTCTTTACGGGAAGAATCCTCCTCCACAACCAATCGAGACAAGTGGTCCGCAACCACATTCTTACTCCCTTTCTTGTCCCGAATTTCCAAATCAAATTCTTGTAGCAAGAGAACCCATCAGATTAATCTTGGCTTTGCATCCTTCTTGTCCATGAGATACCTAATTGCAGAATGGTCAGAATATACAATGACCTTAGTACCCCATATATAAGCACGAAATTTATCCAACGCATATACCACCGCAAGTAGCTCTTTCTCGGTAGTTGTATAATTTAATTGTGCATCCGAGAGAGTCTTACTAGCGTAGTAAATGGCAACCGGTTTCTTGTCCACCCGTTGACCCAATACGGCCCCCACCGCATAATCACTTGCATTACACATGATTTCGAATGGTAAAGACCAATTCGGTGACTGCAAGATTGGGGCCTCAACCAACTTTTGCTTCAAAATGTTAAAAGCGTTTTGGCAATTTTTATCAAAATCAAACGGTTTATCTTTTAATAATAAATTACATAGGGGTTTTGTTATATCACTAAAGATTTTTATAAACCGCCTATAAAACCCAGCGTGTCCTAAGAACGACCTAATACCCTTAACACTTGTGGGATAAGGCAAAGTGGATATGACTTGCACTTTTGCTCTATCCACCTCGATTCCGCGACTCGAGATGACATGCCCCAACACAATCCCTTCTTGAACCATAAAATGGCTCTTTTCCCAACTCAAAACTAGATTTTTCTCAACACATCTTTTTAAAACTTTTTCAAGTTGGTCAAGGCATGTATCAAATGATGACCCAAATATTGAGAAATCATCCATGAAGATTTCCAAAGACTCCCCCACCATATCTGAAAAGATACTCATCATACACCTTTGGAAGGTGGCGGGGGCATTACATAGTCCAAAGGGCATTCGCCTAAATGCGAAGGTACCGTATGGACAAGTAAAGGTAGTCTTTGCTTGGTCTTCGGGATGTATAGCAATTTGATTATATCCTGAATAACCATCCAGAAAACAATAAAATTTTTGTCCGGCCAATTTCTCAACAATTTGGTCAATAAATGGCAAAGGGAAATGATCCTTGGAAGTTGCAGCATTTAACTTCCTATAGTCAATAAAAATACGCCACCCGGTTACCGGCCGAGTGGCGACCTCTTCACCTGCGTCATTTGTGACGACTTGAATGCCCGCTTTTTTCGGAACTGTTTGTGTCGGGCTTACCCATTGGCTATCCGAAATAGGTATATGATACCCGCATCTAGCCACTTCAATACCTCCTTCTTAACCACTTCTCGCATGTTCGGATTTAGTCTCCGTTGTGTGTCGCGAGAAGGGCTCATGCCATCTTCCGTGATTATCTTATGCATCACCACCGAGGGACTAATTCCCTTCAAATCCGCAATGGTCCATCCAATCGCCGCCCGATTGGTGACCAAAACACCCATCAATTTCTCCTCTTGCTCATCGGTTAAGTTTGATGTGATGATAACCGGGAGCGTGTTGCCTTCACCAACATAAGCATACTTGAGATGCTTAGGCAACGCCTTCAATTCAACCTCCGGGGGCTCTACCAATAATGGCTTCAATTTGGTGTCAATGCTCTCTGGTAAACTCTCCACTTGGTGCGTCCATGTCGGTTTTCCCTCTTTAACCGCAAGCACCTCCAAGCTCTTCACCTCCTCGTCTATGCTTTTGTTCATTTCCACCGGTGACCTGTCAAACATATAACAATCCTCCATTGTGTTTTCCCCATCCACGACTGTGTCGCAAAGAGGTATACACATGTCAACAATGTCCGCCATATAGCATTCATCATCAAATGGAGGGTTCATCAGTCCCGAAAAAACATGCAACCTCAACCTTCGGTTTCCAAATGTCATGTTAACCGTTCCTGTTTTGCAATCAATTTGAGAATTTGCGGTTGCTAAGAACGGTCGACCCAAAATCACCATAGGTTGCTTGGTTGGGTCCTTGGACACATAATCAAGTACCAAAAAGTCCATCGGATAGTAAAAATCCTCGATTTTTACTATCACATCCAAGACAATTCCACGGGGTAGTTTGGGTGTTAAATCGGCTAACACCACGGTGGTGTTTGACGATTGAAGTGGACCAAATTCGTATTGGTCATATAAACTACCCGGTAGAATGCTCACGCTAGCGCCAAGATCTAGAAGTGCCCGGTTGATTTTAAAATCACCTACTTGAATTGAAATGATAGGCGCACCCGGATCTTGGAGCTTAGGTGGAAGTGCACCCGAGAGAATCGAACTCACATTTTCGGTTAAATCCATTTTTTTAGGAAATTTATGAGTTCGTTTCTGGGTACACAATTCTTTCAAGTACTTAGCATACGACGGTACTTGCTTGATTGCATCCAAAAGAGGTAAATTAATTTTTACTTGTTTGAAAATTTCCAACAACTCTTCTTGTTGTAGACCTCTTTTGTTTACAACCTTCTTCACGGGTCCCTTCAATGCTTCGGGATAAGGGGCGGTATTAGCCTCCACACCCTTTTCCTTAGCTTTAGGGACGGGGATGGTCACAATGGGAGTGACATTTTTAATTTTTAAATTATTTTTGTTTTGACCCGTTTGACCATCCTCATGTTCATCCTCACTAGCATCTTCCACCACCCCTTCAACAAACTGGGGTGGTGGTGTTTTGACACCATTATCCACAACTCGACCACTACGTAAAGTTATTTGATTAATTGGTACCTCACGTGTGTTCCTTGAACTTGACCCTTGATGTTTAGGGTTCACCGTGGTGTCACTTGGAAGCTTTCCCGTGCTTCCTCTCATTTGAGCCATTCCTCTGCGAGTTGGCCCACTTGCTTTGCCAATGCCTCATGTGCATTGTCCCGAATCTCATTCTCTTTCTTGGACTCCTGCATCATCGAACGCATCGCATCCATCTTTGCATTCAAATCATTACCACCCCCTTGGTTGTTTGACCCACTTCCATTACCGCCTTGGTTGTTGTAATTCCTTTGATACCCACCTTGATAATTATTATCTCGACCTTGGTACCCTTGATTGTAATTACGTTGGTAACTCTCTTGATTACCACCTTGACGATTTTGATACGATGACCCGCTTTGATTACCCGGTTGAAAATTCGGGTTCATTTGATTCGCGGCATTCCCATATCGGAAGTTGGGATGGTTTCTCAATCCGGGATGATAAGTATTCAAATTCATATCATTGTTCTTTCTATCACTGAACACTTGGTTTACCTCTTCGGTGTAGTCACCCGGTCCTGTTTGACATTGATCAGTCCGATGACCAATCTCCCCACAATCTTCACACACCGCGAATTGCACCGCATTCACCTCCTTCTTCTTCATACGAGCTATCTCCCTTTCTAAAGTGGAAATTCGATCCTTAGAATCAAGATCGGGAAGTGACCGGGATACGGGATGTTTTTTAGCTCTATCGGCCGACTCCTTTGCCTTTGACCGCTTGCTCATCCTCTCGAGAAATTCCCAATCATCATCTTCATGGTTACTCAATAAGGTTCCATTGCTCGTTGACTCGAGGCGGTTCCATGTCTCGTCATCCAATCCTCGTACAAAACACTTAACAAATTCCCACTTCTCTATTTGGTGATGTGGGCATTTCCGAATCAATTCTTTGTATCGAGTGAACGCTTCATGCAACGGTTCACTCGATAGTTGCCGAAACGACCTTATTTCATCTCGCGCATCATCAGTCTTCGTCATTGAGTAGTGCTTGTCAAGAAATACTTGTTGCATCTCGCCCCATGTCCGAATACTATTCGCCGGAAGTGTAAGAAACCATTGCTTCGCCTTATCTTTTAGCGAAAACTGAAATAATCGAAGCTTGACCTCGTCCAATGCAAAGTTATGCCCCCCGATAGTGCTACATATGGACGAAAACTCCGCCAAATGAGTGTACGGTTCGTCATTAGACCTCCCATTGAAATGGGGAAGTTTGTTGATGTAGTGAGGCTTGCAATCGAACATCCTCCTTTCACAAACTATTGGAGAGTCATTATCGGTAACCACCGGTCGAAAATGGTCATTCACTCCCCTTTGAGGTTGTTGACGACGCTGTGGACCGTTAACTTCTTGATCCACCGGCCTTCGATTATCCCTTCTATCACCTCCCTTATCACCTCTTCGGTTTCCACCTTGATTACCTCTTTGATTACCTCCTCCCACGAAACGAGGAATCCGGTTAGGGTTAGCATTGTTGTTGTTATTGTTTTTGTAAAACCCATCATTCCGGTTCCTTTGGTTGTTATTTCGTGGTTGGTGGTTGTTTTCGTAACCGTCATTTCTCATATTCCCGTACCCGTAGTTGTCGTTCCCCACAAAATTGGCGTTTTGGTAGCCAAACTCATCATCTTCAAAACCTCTATCATTATAGACATTACCCCTATTCTCATACCCCCAATCTTCATCATCAGCCCGATCATCGTAATTACCCCCATCATCTGAATATTCCATATGAACACTCACATGTTCCGGCGATTGGTAACCGGGAACACTAAACGGCTCATCATCGGGGATAGCGTTTCTCAAATCATCTATATTGAAGAATGGGTCTTCGTTCGCGGGATTGCCATGATCTCGATTTCCTCTATGGTCGGAATTGACATTCCGGTCATCAAGGTGAATGGGTAAGGAATTTTGTCGATGAAGGTTTTGTTGTTGGGGTGTTCTTTGGGTGTTGTTGGGATTTTGGTTTCGGAAAGGTGGTGTGGGTGGTCTAGAGTTGTTATTACCACCCGGTTGCTCTTGAGGTATAGGTTGGACGTTTTGAGCGGGATTGAAGTTTCCTCAGTATTGAAATTGGTTCGGATTTTGGTTTTGGTTGAGGTTTTGGTTTGAATTTTGGTTTGCCATTGAATCGGTTTCAATGGTTGGTGTGAATTGTGGTGTTTGAGTGGTTTTATTAGAAGCAAGAGTTGCTTCTAACCGTCTTGCTAAGTTTCTCATTGCTACTCTTTCGATTTCTGGTTCGTAAACCAACGGTGAACTCCTCCCGGAGTTCCGCGTATGCATACACTACCTGTAACCTGCACAAGTAACACACCCCGCGTAACAAGGAAAAAGACAAAGTACAAGAAAAGAAACTATGCAGTTTAAACAGTTAATCACGTAAATTCAAACAATATCCAAACACAAAGCGCACGCACTCCCCGGCAACGGCGCCAAAATTTGATCGGAGTGTCGCGCTCCGGTCAAAGATAATATTTATAAGCCCTATTTACCCTTAAAAAATAGCTAGTGGTAGAAAGGGGTCGAACCACGAAGAGTATGTGGTTTGCGAATGTATTTGGATGAATTCTCAAAAGATGTCACAATTATGAAGCTTGCTATCTTGTTTTTGTGTATTTTTGTTTGACTGAAAAGATGTGAATTAAAATTACTAAGTAATTGGTTTGAAAACTACTAATGATTAATAATTGCAAGAATGTAATTAAAGATTTAAACAAGTTAGAGAAAACAAGGCTCACACCCGGTTCGGTAATTGCAATCCTAGGGTTCTTACACGTTTTAAATTTGATTCACTTGAATATGTTATTAACGGATTTCTATCATCAAAGCTTAGGTGCCAATTGCTATCAACGCCATGAATGACGGACCACAATGCACTTCGTTACTTCGGATAAGTAAAATCTTTTGAATGACAAGGCATAATTGCACAAATTCATTTCGCAAAGTCATAACTTTATCATCGTTTGATAATTCACAAATTCAATTCAAATGCAAGACAATTGTCAATCAATTCAAATACAATTCAAGTTGTCACAAAATCAAACTAGAACATCATTCAAACCCTAGACCTACAATAACCTACACCGGGGTGAAACCTCCAAGAAATTAGCCACTCATGGTGAACGAGACTTGATCAACGGATGCTTGAGACTTGAGTTGGGTCATCTTGAAGCTTGAATATGGATGAATGGATGAATGGTTAGGGTTTGTGGATGGTTGGTGATGGTGAAGTGAAAGATGAATGGAATAGTGATGAATTTGGGTTCTAATTCGGTTGATTCGGAGGAAGGTTATGATGGTAGGTGAAATTGGAGACAAATCATAGATGAGAATGGCTCCAAGAGATGATTCAAAACTCTAGTCAATGTGTAACTCCCGAATATTCATGACCGAGATGTTTTTAGATCGTTCAAACACCCAAAGGAACAATTCACGCGTCGGCAACATTGGGAGGCCGTCGCCGACGGCCTGAAGCCCCGTCGGTGACGGTTCGTGCTTTGTTCACTTGTGGCCGACGGCCTATACCGCTGTCTACGGACTTTTGTGGCGACGGAACTTTGTAAACGGCGTCGGCGACGGCCCCTATGGGCGTCGGCGACGGTGCCCGAAAAACCGTCTTTCTGTTTTTCCCATTTCTTGAGTCCGGTTGACCTGTTTCGCGTCCCGGTGGTTCGGTTTTCACTCCGGTGACTCGTAAAGCTCCTGAAAAGCTCCTTTAACTCCGCTAGACCTGCAAAATACATATCTAATCAAAAGTAGGCTATTCAAAATTAAAATCTGTGTAAAAACATCAAATTAAACAGTTACGATCACCGGTTTTCAACCACGTATCAGCTATAATGGTTGATACTTTGACCGAGATGTCTATCAACTATTCAGAATGCACGTGAAATTGTTCCAGGAGCTTAACAAATTAGAAGACCAAAGTAATAGAAGCGACACGGTCGATGAGACAGCTCGACCATGGATCTACCGTAAAAGTGTGGGTGAAGAAGGATGGTCCTGAACGCCCCGCATGTCTAAGACCACACTTACACTTAATCTATAAAACAATCAGATGGTCGCAACAATCCATCATGGACTACTCCCACGGGCACGATAGTATGCCAGCATGGAGGGCACATATAGTACAAGGTGAAAGGGATTTGTAGCCAATCAGCACCCCCGGCTACTGTACCAGAAGATCCCACAATGTGTCATCGTGCAGGGGACAAAAGGAACATACAACAACATGTGGCCAATCAGGATGCGTCATTTCACCTCTCATTAACCTCCACTAACGACTGATGGCAGACAAGACAAAAAGTACATCAAGAAAGCGACGTGTAGTCAATCACAGCGCACGGACATGCTCCCACCTTTGCAAGCACTAACTGCCACGACAGAGGAGACTAAACGGACATTTCTTGACAGCGACACCTCGTCCAATCAACCTCCCTTTTTTCCACCATCTCAACTATAAATACCGCACTTCTCCAAAGGTTTAGGGATTCCGATTCTACTCTCCCTACTCTCACTCTATTCATTGCTCTCTCTAGAAGAACAATACTTATTCTCACGCCGGAGGGTGGTCACGAGAAGAAACCTCCCACCTCTCCTTCTCTTGACGAGTCTCATGGTGTTGTGTTAGTTTTGCAAATCATTCTCCTTAGATTTGAGCTCGTGGTGACTAGAAGATTAACCCACTTAGCTAAACATTAAGGTCTATTCCCTGCGGAGAAGACTCGTTTTTCTTTAGAGGACAAAATTATTGAATCTAACTTGATTTTTTAGATTCAACAAGTCTACACATCTGTAACAACCCGATCTTTCGGATCATTACCTATCGCTGTCATTCTTTTCATAAACGCTTGTACTATTGGGATTCGATTAACGCCATGGGTTAAACTACATTTTTAAACGCATATTACAACGCTTACTACTAAAACGCATTTTATCGCAATTTACATTGCTTGTTTACAACACTTGTTACTTGAACGCTATCGCAACGCTGGCTCAATCGCAAACTCGAAACGCGGATTTAATTATATTATATTATGTGTGTTATTTGTGTGATTATTTGTGAATATTATGTGGTTATCAACGCAACGCTTATACACTCAAACGCTCACTCGATTAAACGCAACGCAACGCTTAACAAACGAACCAAAGTTGGAAAACTAACTCGCGCAAACACGGCCGTCCGAATGGATATCCGCCTGGATGACCACCGTCCGGATGACCATCAATGTATGGATAAATGACATGTGTTTAAGTTAAGCTTTAAGATCCTAAGTGTTTAAGTTAAGTTGTAAGATCCTAAAAAATTACTACATATATAATACTTATGAAAACATAAATAAAAGAGAAATTTACGAAAATGGCCAGGAATATTGTTGACTTACGAAAATGGCCATCTCATGCGTCCTTGGGGTGGCGCATCATGCGCGGGTTGCGTCCTTAGAGCGAAACCCAATAAAAAAATGGACAAGTGGCCAGGGGATGCGTACTTCAAGCTCGGGTGCGTCTTTGCCTCTTTGGATCGAAACCCAATAAAAAATGAACACGTGGCCACGGGATGCGTCCTTGGAGCGAGGCATGATGCACGGGATGCGTCGGGCAAGTTTTGAAGCGTTTGGCAAGGTTTTCCGGCGAATTGCAGGTTTCCGGCAAGTTTTCCGGCGAGTTGCAGGTTTCCGACTTTCCGGATGCAATCTATACAGTATGTAATCTATCATAGAAGATGAAAACGTTGAAGAATAGAGACTAACCCAACAACTCTACGTTCGAGAAGTTGAAGAAAAAAAGAGTAAGAAAATTGAATTGGAAATCTCAGTTGGAACAATAAAACAACATTTCAGTTGAGGTTAAAGATTGGAAGAAGAAGCTGACATGGATGTAGGAACTGACGGAGTTAAATTTATTCTTTTTTTTTTTTGAAAGGGATTATTTATTCATTATGCGTCTGGAAAAAAAAACAAGATTGAAGTCACTTTTCAGAATGTTCACATGGTCTTGGGATTGATAATATTTGCCACGTGTCCTTTTTCCATTGGAGGACCCTATAAATTAATGTTTTTCATGAGAAAGACGCATCCCGTGCATTTGGATCCGTGATGCGTTGCTCCCAAGACGCATGAGATGGCTAAATCTGAAAATGTGTTTGGTCAATGACTATTTTCGTAAATAGCTCTAAATAAAATATTGGTTGATGAGGGTACGAACCAAACATCCTAAATTAAAAGCCATCACTAAACAAGTTTTATAGAATCAAAAGATTTTACAAAAATAAGAGTTTTATATATAAAACAAATCAAACTTGTTAAGATTTTAATCTAAAACTTATTAAACTTTATAAAATACAACATCCTTTATAAAATAAAAGTATAAAACAAAAATGGTTGAAAGAATATTTTATAAGAATAAGGGACGGTTTGACAACTTCTGAATGGGTAAGTGCTGAACCAGTAAGAGGTCTGAACCATTAAGTGCTGAACAGGTAAAAGGTCTCAACCATTAAGAGTCGGTATAATGCTTAACCGTTCAGAGTCAAATGTTTGATCAATTCAGATAAGAGGTCTTAATCATTCAGATTCAGTATAATGCTTAACCATTCAGAGGCAAATGTCTGAATTATTCAGACATCTGCTTGCGAAACAAACAGTCTCAACCATTAAATGTTAAACCAGAAAAATGTCTGAACTATTAAGCGCCTTATTAAGAAATAAACAAACAGCCTCTCTTCCAAACATGTTTTGACGTCTTGAATAACCCAGTTCAATGCAAAACTTCACTAGTTATGTGTTTGGCACATGTTTTAGTTTAAAAACCATTCCCAAAATGTTTTAAAAGTTATTTTCAAAGACTCGAGAAATTTTAAAAGGTTGAGATTGTAATATTCATGTATAACACGACTACTTTGACGGATTCACATAGTCTTCGTCTACTTGCTTAATCAAGAAAATTGAAGTTTGGAAAAGGGTAACATATAGTCAAGTACAATGTATTTATTATTATTATTATTATTATTTATTTATTTATTTATTTTTGCAAATGATGTAAATAGCATTGGGATGTCAAATTAAATTGCTATCGCTTGGTTTTTTATATAAAGTATAGAACAAGCTTTTTGTACCACGTTGTGGTCATCACTTGTGTCTCTCTTTCGATATGTAAATTGTCGTTAAAAACGTTTAGTTGGAATGTGAATCCTATAAAATTTCTCCCGCTACTTATTATACTTATTATTTTTAGGATATGTAAAAGTAATTAACAAAATACTGACATCATAGACACTATAACTTTCTGTATAATATTTTTATTTTTAACTACAAAACTTCTATATAAAGATATAAAATCGGATAAATGGTATATTTATAAGGCTAAGACCACATGGTGTAGAGGAGCTTGAAATTTGGGCGTTATTCGACATGTGAAGGCCACATCAACACGCGTCAGAAAAATGGCGTGGTGGAAAAACAGAAGGTGTGGGAAGGGGCGTGGAAAGGTGACGCTACGTGGCACACACTTTTTATTATTAATTTATATTTAAAAATTATATAAAATCTATTAAATTTAAATAAAAACCAATTAGTACTAATTAATCATATAACTTAAAAATTAAAGACATTACATAACATTAAGTAGTTATAGTCATGCCCGTACACGTTATGGAACTCGACTAGAGGGACTTGGATGATGTCGAGTGTTGACTTCGTTTAGCTCACCATTGTCGTTGTCCACGCCGTTGAGAATCCCTTCAAATCTTGTACAATCAATATGAATCATCTGAAAACGTGAATAAAGCGCATCCTTAGATCGGATGGCATCACCCCTACACGTACAAAGTTCTTGATAAACTCGTTCACAAAACGAAGACGTGCGTAACTGAGGCCCTTGGTTGTTCACCACCGCGACCCAAGATTCGAATAACATGATGTCCCCTTCTAGGATCCATGGAATAACCGGCATTGTAATAAGATGAAAGTTGAGATTTTTTGTAAGAGAGTTTTGAGAGTTATATAAAAGGTTGATATTTTTTGAGAGAGTGTAATGATGTATTTATATATAAACAGATTGAATTTTTTTTAATATTTGTTTGTTTACTAGTTGTTGGGTAAAACAGCTACTTCCACGGTCCAATGAAAGATGATACATATGCACACTTATTAACTCAACGCCGGTGGAATTATCCAAGCCCATAACTCAATGCCGTGGAAAACGCTGGGTGCGGTGTGGTGTGTGCGGCGTGAAACGCCATTGATCCACGCCCACACCATGTGGTCTAAGGGTTATGGGGGGCATGAGATGGGTCATGGATTGCCACCTAGGGTGGTGGATGATGTGCTACACACCCCCTTAGGGAACCACCATGGTTGGCAAGATTAAACCATAGCAACCATGCACCTCCCTTTCCTTAATTAGTTAAATATATAGGATTATGGATTTAGATGGTGGATGAAAGTGGGGATGATGGTTTAGGTCATGACAACACCGGATAATAATTTTTTTTTGAACGGCCAACAAAATTTATTTTATTTATCAAAGGGCCAACAATGAGTTAGCCCACACCAATTACATACACCAATTACCTACATCAAATAAGAGACAATCTAAACACATTTCCTTGCTACATCGAAATTAAACCACTCTTCCCACGTCATTTCTTTCAATGTCGAACAGCTACCAATCCAAAGGAAGCTTAGATGTTTGACTTCATTCATCATTCGATCCCGGTTTATTGGTTTGTCATTGAAAACCATGTCATTTCTGGAACGCCAAATTACCCAAAGTGACACTTGCATGATTGCATACACCAATTTCCTCCACTTTTCATTTCCTCGAACGTGTTTGTGCCATTCCAACAAATCCTTTGCTCTAAAAGCATAGATACTTGCTACCTTGCACCAATGAGATACAAAATTCCACAAATATTGTGTCACCTCACAACTCACGAACAAATGATCCGCATCCTCTTCGTGTTGATCACACAATTTGCATTGGGTTTGACCGGTAATAACATTCCTATGAGCCAAACAGGGGCGGACTTACATGTAGCCCAAGGTGGGGGGGCGCACCCCCGGGAAAAAAATTTAGTGCTATTTTCCGTTGAAAATCCCGTCTGCACCCCTTGAATTTTTTCATCCGCACCCCTTGAATTTTTTCATCCGCACCCCTTGGAATTTTTCGTCCACACACCATAGGTAAAAAATGTTTTCGATTTATATTTTAAATTTTTTTAGTAAACTCTAATTAAAAAAACTACCTAAATTATATAAACTTATACTACCCAACTTAACCCAAATACCCAATACCTTAACCCACTATTTCATTAAACATAATTAGCCCACTAATTACTAGCCCATTAACCAAACTCAACCTAAGTTCAAACTATAATAATTAAAATAAGCCCAATAGTCCCTTAGAATTCCTCCCGCCCTCCCTCTCTTGGGTTGTCTCCTACCAGCGATCATCGAACACAACAGCAACCACAACAGCACGTCATCAGCAGCCGCGAACCACCACCGTCCGACACCAAAGGGTAACAAAATTCTTAAATAGGTTTGAAATTTCATGTGTTTTGACGTTGTTTATGGTTGTTTAGATGATTTTTAGGGTGATTATGTTGTTTAGATGATTTCTAGGGTGATTACACACGATTTCTAGGGTTGAAAATTAAAATTGAAACATTATGTTATGGAACGATGAACTTATGCATCAATTTGTTTGTGATAGGAACCATGAGTAGGGACGTTATGGCGCAATTTCTTTTGTTTTACATGACCCGACCCGACTCGAACCGACCCGATACGAACCGATTTTTTTTACTTATATACCTAGGGGCCTAAAATTTTTAAAAATATTTCGCACCCCCATGGAAAAATTCATGGGTCCGCCACTGGAGCCAAAGCAACAAGCGTTGGCAACCGATCCAAGGATATTCTCCACGCCAGAAAATTAACCTTGGTTGGGTTTCAATTATTCCACACGAAGTCATTCCCCATGGAAAAATTCCTGGGTCCGCCACTGGAGCCAAAGCAACAAGCGTTGGCAACCGATCCAAGGATATTCTCCACGCCAGAAAATTAACCTTGGTTGGGTTTCAATTATTCCACACGAAGTCATTCCCCATGTTGGAAAAAAGTGGGGTGACATAGAAGATAATGGTGGTATTGAAGGTCATGACCCAACCTAAAAACACCAAAAGAAAGAAACTTATTCGTCAATATTTATAAAAATTGAAATGTTTCTTATTCTCTCACGCTTTTAATAAGGGTTAAAGTCCTCCAATATGGACCAAGACCTTTCCTACTTCCTTTTCATTTCTTTGTTCCCTTTTCCGTGGCTTTTTTATAACTCGTTTATTTTGTTTGATAAGTCTTTTAATGATTTCATTTGCCACAATGTCACGACAAACCAAACTATATGTGGTGGTGGTCACGGAGAATGTGATTTGTGTGGTGAGTTTAATGGTGTACCCATGAATTATTTTATGGGAGGGTGTGAACGAGGATTGCAACCAACTTTTTCAATGGGTGTGATCAGGATTTTTCCTTATAAAATATATTGAAACTTTTTGTTCAAGGGGTGCGCCCGTCCACCCACCACAACACCTAAGTCCGCCCCTGACTATGTGATGGTCTCGACTTGAGATGAGAGAAGTTTCAAGCCACATTGTGAAGGAAGATAATATTTCGAGAGAGAGCTTACGATATTATAATACCCAAAAGAAGATCTTAGAGCCAAACATACAATGATGACTCATATAATCATCGTGTTTAGGATTCATAGCTATAACTCATATAATAAATATGCTGTGACATTGTAATGTAATTTTCTTTTTGTTTTGGGTCTCCCAGTTGCTTGCTTGCTGGCCCGTTGTTCTATTTTATGCGTTTGAATAAAATAGCAGTCGTTCCAAAAAAAATATAATAAATATGTCTGACACAAATTTATAATCACCGTGTTTAGGTTTCATAGCCTTTTTTTTGGAAGTAGTGGATCAACCGGTTACCTTGGCCGCCTCTAGGCGTACCCGCTCAGGTTCGAATCCGCTGGCCCGCAATGCGGTACCTCCCGGTCTGTCTGGCCTAAGCCCCGTGCAGGAACCCTACTAGCCCGGGATCGAACCCGTGACCTGTGGATAAACCTTCACACCTCTTACCAACTAAGCCTGTAGTCATTCATAGCTAACTCATATATGTCATGTTTGTGTTGGCATATTAGACTTGTTTAATTAAATAAGTAAGTTAAGGGTAATATATTTAATCCATTTAATTAAACATGTCATTAATCCGTTTAGTTAAAGACATGCCAACTTATTCAACACTTTAAAATTTGATTGTAACCAATTCACCACCCACCATCCTATTTGATACATTTAAATAAATGGGTTAAACGCATTTTGCTCGGGTTACACGATTTTAAGTGTATTAAGATTAAAATTGATGTTATTGACACGAATAATATGTGAGTCATGTTCGGGTTTGGTAATTCAACCCATTAACCCAAAGCTATTCAATCTAACACAGTTGATAGGCGCTTCCAAAATGACAAGGGCGCAGCTTTGTAGGGGGGTGGTGTAACACCCCGTGTTTTCGGGAAGTCAAAGTCAAAGTCAAGGTCAAAGTCAACGACCGATTTCGCGCAACTTGACTTGTAGTGAATTTCTTTTATGTGTTTAATTTAGTTGTATTATGTGGAGTAAGTGTCAATAATTACAATAATCGACGTGTGTTATTCGCAATCTAATCGACTTACGACTGTGAACTGTAGGAAGTAACAATGCGATAAAGTTAACGAAACGATAATCAAACTATGCTAATCAAATCGACATCGAATCAAATCGCAACTCGAACTACGCATTTTAGTTATTGTTATACGTGTATGTGTGTGCCTTATGTCTTACTTGTGCATGTTCATTTATGTTATGTGTGGTAATCAATCGAAACGCAATCGAAACTCGAAACGCAATCGAACTCAATCGAAATCGAACTATGATAATTAGTGGAGAAGAGACAGCGCTCGATATGAATAGTTGGGATTAAAAGTAATTTGAATAGGAAACACTATCGCATTCGCGTCGCTCGCAATCGAAATCGAATCAGTAAAAGTCGTCGCGTCGAACGCACAAACCAGGTGCCATCCGGCCGGATAGCCATCTGACCGGGCTGCCACTTGGCCATGGCATCAAGATGCCATCCGACCGAGATGACATCCGACCGGATAGTCATTCGGGGGGGATGCCATCCGACCGACCCACCCTTTCCCTTTTTTGGAATCCTATAAATACCCATGTCACTCTCAAACTTTCTACTTTTGGAAACCTCTGTCCGACCAGCACGCTCAGCTCACCTTTTCTTCGATTTCTCTCAATCCCGGTAAGATCTCGTCCTAAATCTTGTACTTTCTTGACCTACACACACTCCTACACCTTTCTATCTTTTGAATCTTAACTTTTAAACCGTAAAATCGCTAGATTTGAGGTGTTCTAGGATGATGTCATCATGAGTTCTTGATGAACTTCATGTTTTGGCTTCACTCCACCGAGAACAACTCGGATCTAACCGAATTCCACACAAATGAACAAAGATCTATACTAGATCTAAACATAAACACAGTGAAAAAGGATTGGAAGACGGTTTCTAACTTTCTTTCAACTCTTTTGCACTCAATACGCTTGAAACCGATAGAAACGGATCTAGATCTAGTCCTCCGCTCATTCTTAGCGTTGTGCTAGCTCGAGATCTGGATTCTACTCACGAGACCACCGATTTCGGGTTAAACAAGAACAGCCGTCTTGAATCGGTTGACTGGCCGAACTAGGGTGATTCCAGTCGATCAGGTCACTTGGGTCAAGATGGGGTTCTGTTGGTTAACACGTTGTCAAAACATCTCGATAAAACGACAAACAATCAAAACGACCAAGTGTAGGACGAACGGAACAATCGGGACGGAATGCTGTCCGACCGGACTACTATCCGAGCGGATAAGCCACCCGAACGGATTGTTGTCCGAACGAATAACACCTTGGGTCCCACACCTCATCAACTCTATCTGAAGTTTGAGTATCGAACGAATTGCCATCCGATCGGATTACCATCCGACCGGATTACTCTTTGGATCATGAGATACTAGGACTTTAAAGACTTAAACAATTTTCAACATGTTCATTAACAGGGTTGCCACCCGGTCGGATGGACATCCGACCGAGTGACTCTTCTGCTATGAATTGTTCCCACAAAGTAACCTCGTCACTAAGGACGCTGTCCGACCGGACTACCGTCCGACCGGATGACAATCCGAACGAATTGTTATCCGCACGATTGACCGTCCGATCGACCGACTTGAAGGATAGAGATACTTCAATGTTTTCAAAATGCTACAACGAAAACTTCAAAAGACAAGCCATCATACACAAACACATTCATCTCATAGGAAGAAACAATCCACTCGAATAGTCATCCGACTGGACTACCGTCCGACCGGATGACCATCCGAACGGATTGCCATCCGCACAGACAAGTACCATCCGACCGAACTTCTGTCCGACTCATTCACACTTTGTATCTTTTACGCGTCACTTATCGTTATGCTATCAATCCATTCAGGCTAACTTTACTCGCTAAGCGCTCCCTTCAATCCATCAACCGCTGTGAGTATACTCGATCCCTTTTTGCTTTATGCACTTTTGGGTGTTACATACGTTACAACTATTCAAATCACATCAAACACACTACTCAATACTATTTGAACGCTAACTGTTAATGCATGTTATACGTGGCTTATGAATGCTTGTTTGTTATGTTTACACATGGAATGCTGTCTACCTGCCTTAGCAACGATAGTACTATAGTTTGGACTCAGCACCCGTTCACACGGGGGTTGTTAAGGACAATTGCTTGCATGGATTACGGTGGTAATCATGTATTGCAAACTGCCTCAGGCAGTCAACCCGCGGTCATTGGTATCGATGGATCTGTGTCGATAACTAACGTGCTTCATTTCACTAGGTGTACGTGTTGGTTATGCGTAAACGAATTCGAACTCTATATGCTATTATCAAACTTGTATGCTCACCTTTACATTTAATGTATTGACTTTATTTTAACGTATGTGACAGGTGCTTAGGATGCACATCTGGTAGGAAATTGAAGCTAGAATAAAGCTTTAGAGCCCAACAAATAGTTGTCTGTAGTAATCGAATCAAGGGTCTCTAGAAGCAGATAAACAATTGCTCTATTTAAATATGAGTTGTCGGAACAGAATTATTTGCCTAGATTTTATCAGTAATAATTTATTTACTGTTTGAGACATGGTATGGGACATGTTATTTTAAATTGAATAGTAATGATAATTGTTATGGAAACTTCTGGACAATCTGTTTCGCTCAGTGCCATGCCCCGATGATTCCGCCATCGGTTGGGGTGTGACAGATTGGTATCAGAGCCATAACTATAGGGAATTAGGCAAGACACGACCTAGTCCGGGTCGATGTCTTAGATACCTAGTCTATATTTAGGAACCAACAGACCAACTTGAGTACATCCAGTAGGGATTATGTACGAGCTTATTTCTCACTATTCTCGCTTATGCTACACTATCACTGCACTCGAATTTTCCATTATGAATAGGCGATAAAGTCGAGATTAGGTGTGAAAACCGCAAACTCTCGACTAAAGTTGCTTGAACAACCCGCATTTTATCTACAAACGGGGAGAATTATGCCAAATCAGGAGTGAAATCCATATTTTGATGAATAATCTCCTCTATTTTATTAAAACAGGGACGAAGTTGTTAAGCTAGGGGTGAAACCCTAACCTTAACTACTTGTTCCGCTCATTTTACAAAGCTCTCACCAAAGTTTCGACAGACTCCAATGACCTGAAGTCACAATATGGCTAATGAGATGTGTGCCAAACGCCCAAGAATTGAGGCAAAAGCATAGCCCTGAAGGTCAAATGTGCACACCAGGTCCTTGTAAATAGTCGAACCACTTTGGGTAGTCGAAGTCTACTAGCCGCAGACAATCTATATCTCGAATTTTATGTGTTTCGATTCTGAGCCCGTAATTGCTGACTCTGATGGTTCGTTAATTTTGTGTGATTACCTGTTTATGTGTTTAAATTTTTGGAGATTTACTCGATTTTTGCTTCCACTTCGATCGACACGCACGACTCGCATTGCTCTTCTACCTCAAAACGTTAACAAATCGCTGAATTGTGGACGACTTTATGCTACGCTTATACTACACGATTTGATATATATCAAACGCGAACGCTATATTCGAACGCTCGCGAACTGTGAATGATAGGTTTCTGTATTCTGACTGCATCTTGTGAATTCATGCTTATGTGTTCTGTGGATTATGTGCTTATGTGTTTATGTGATTCTGTGTTCTACGTAGTTATGTGTTTACGTGTTCTACATGATTATGCGTGTTCCTGAACTTTAGTAAGTAGTAGACGTGTGGGGTGAGATTCGAATACAATGTGTTGAGTCCTGTGACGATGTCTGTTGCAGACAATGTCATCTGGATCCCGTCATCCCTTACTTTCTCGTCAAGAAAAGAGAGACAAACGCCTTGCTTCCATCATGCTAAAAGTGTAGCAAAGGCTGTGAGTGAGGTTTACGAGAACGTCAGCAAGTCGTCTGAGGAATCAAGGACCGAAGCTCCTAAAGCTACCACCAAGGCCTTCAATTTCAAGCAATTCAAGTCGCGTGGGCCAAAAGAATTCACTGGCGAGGGAGGTCCTACTGCACTATTCCAATGGTTTGATTCCATTGAGGTCACTCTACGACAGAGTGGTTGCCCCGATGACCTCCGAACTCTGAATGCTACCGGCGTTTTCCAGTCCCGTGTACTAGACTGGTCACTGGTGGACGGCCGAGAGGAACAAGCGAGGGAACGATGCAGCCTACGGTCTGTCGTGGGACGAGCTCAAGGAAGTCATGCTGGAAGAATTCTGCCCTCCTCGTGAACGTCAGAAGCTAGAAGATGAATTTTGGCACATACAGCAAAAGGATGGTGAAAATGCTGCGCTCACTGCTCGCTTCAAACAGCTCAGCATCATCTGTCCCGATCAGGTCAAGACTCCAGACATGGCAATCAAGAAGTATATCCGAGCCCTGCCTGACTGTGTTACTGATATTCGCTAATTTACACATATTTTAGTCCCCCATTTTATCCCCATTTTATGCGTTTTCGGCCGTAAAACCGTCATTCGGATACTTAATATTGTATACTTTTGTTTACAGGCCTAAAACAGCATACCAGACAAGATGATAGCAAAAACGAGGACTTTCCGGACAAAACGACGAAGCTGCGAACATTCTGTTAGAATTCTGACCTGGGCGAATGGAACGGTCGTGCCACATATTGAACGACCGTGCATCTCCGACAAAACCAGCCCAGCCCGACAATGAACGAGGGTGCGACTTGGCGTGCAAGGCATTCCCGGTGACGCACGGTCGTGCGTCTGATCACACCCCGTGCGGATTCGATGACCTGCCAAACCCCGGAACTGAACGACCAGTGCAGCAGTCCGTGCAACAAGAACCCGGAAATGAACGGTCGTGCCTCAGGGAGAACGGTCGTGCGATATCGAATCTGGTCAAAGATCTGATGACGTCATGCAGTATGGTGCACCATACCTACAATAATGCAAAAAGTGAACGGTCGTGCAACAGGACGCACGACCGTGCGAAATCGAAATTATATAAAAACTTGCAGAAACATTCTGCTCGTAACTCTGGACATTTTGGAAGCGATTCTGGCGATTTTCAGGCTCCGGAGGCTTCTGCTTTCACCCAGATTCAAGCCACATTGTGCCGATTAGCTTCGTTATCTTCCAGATTCTTAATCTTATGCTTGTTTATGGTTTGGTTTTCTAATCTTTCCATGATTTTGTTAATCTTTCAAGCATTTAGGTTAATGTTTATGTATTATTGTAGCCTTTGGGAAAAAACACAACAATCCCTTGTTTAATTATAGCCATTAGTATGTTAATCTTTGTTTGTAATGACATTTGGAGTATTTTCTATGATTATCTTTGATGATTAGTTTGCAACCTTGTTATTGATATTGATTTCTTGATTATAAGTAATTGTGTTGGATGATTGGTACATGGTTAGTTAAGATAGTTGAAAAATGAAGCTTAATTAATCTTGTATTAGTAAACTTTAAACTTGGTTAACTAGTTTAGCTTGGTTAAAATGTGTGCATCATGATACTAGAAATGGTTAGTGATTTAATAAAATGTAATTATTGTTAATCAAGAAAGCTTGCCGTCACGGAAGGACCTTAACGGGTTAAATGGTGTCGTTATAAATTCTTGCCATGATTTGTTAGCTTAGTTAGTAGTTTAGGCCAAAATTGCTATCTTGGTGAATTTATGTGCAAGATTTGTAAAATGAACTCGGTTGTGATTTAATCTAGTTTATGCTTGTCTCGGTGGTTGCATTGTGTTTATCGGTGTCGCTTTCCTTGATTAAGTGAGGTTAGAAAACTCCTAACGGATGACTAACTTATTTTTAAGAGATTTTCATAGACATTTATCAATTGCACGTTAAGGAACAATTTTAGGTGGTTAAAGTGTGTTTATCGTTTTAACTTTCCGAATGATTGTCATGTTAGGATTCCCGAAAGGGATACTAATTGTCTCAAAAATGGAAAATTGACCGAATGCTTCTAGTGCTAAAACCGACTTAGATTACATACTTTGGTTGTGTATTAAGCAAGGCTATTTATCTATTTTCTACTATGTTTTATAAGTATTTGTTTATGCTTACTTTAGTTTATTAAAAATCATACAACTTATGTTTTTACCGGTAGTTTAGTGATAAAGGTCTAGTATTATTCCTCCGCCCATTTCCTTGGATCGATACTTGGTTCTTACCGATACTTTACTACATATATGACGGGGTACACTTGCCTCTTTCGTGTGTGTTTTGATGTAAAAGTAATAATCACTTTTATAAATTTAAAACCAATTCGTGTGTAATTTCATTGCATAATTATGTATATATACGCACACGTCAAGTTTTTGGCGCCGTTGCCGGGGAAATGGCGAGCTTTAGGAACGACCCGAGTCATTGTGTTATCGGTGTATATACTTGTTAATATTTGTGAATATTTTCTTGATTATTTATTTGTTTATTTATTTGTTAATATTTCTTGATTTTAATTCATTTTATTCATTTTCGAGATTATTTTGTACACTTGTAAATTTTTGTTCCATTTATTTATTTAATCCGGATTTATTTATTCATTTATTCTTTTAGTTTTCGGCTCCTAAAAATCATTTTTTTATACTAGCCGATTCGATTATTTTTATTGTGTTGATTTTTATAAAATTTCGGGCCCATTTTCGGATTTTTATAAAATTTTCAGCCCATTTTAAATAATATTCTGTTTCTTTTTAGCAAAAAAAAAAAAAAAAAAAAGAAACAGCGGTATTATTCATTGTGTCAATTTTTCGTTTGCAGGTTGATGTTCTCGACCCCCGCTCCAGAAGTTGTTGAACCATCAGACGAACCCGAGCGTGATCTGAGGAGACATCTTCGTGAAAGATCTCGTGCGGTTGGGCTGCTACTCGCAACTGGTGAGCAGGAACAGGTGGTACCCGCTGAAGCCGAGGGCTCAGGGGCAGCACGAAACGCAACCATGGTAGACGACAACAGACCTTTGAATGAAACAAACCAACCCGGAGGAGAAGGTTTGCTACCGAGCATCACCCGACCGACGGTAGCAGCACCGAGTTTCGAGATAAAATCCAGCATCATCAATATGATACAAAACTCGGTGCAGTTTGATGGGAAGGATCACGGGGATCCGGGTCGGCACATCGCAAAGTTTCTCGAGGTGTGCTCGAATTTCAAGATAAGAGATGTTTCTGAGGACGCGATCCGTCTGCGGCTCTTTCCGTTTTCATTGCGAGACAAAGCCAGTGCTTGGCTTTTGTCACTTCCGGCAGGATCTATCACCACTTGGGCCGAGATGGCAGAACTATTTGTGCATAAATATTTTCCTCCGGAAAAGATGACTAAATTGAGGAATCGTATCATGACGTTCAAGCAAGACGATGGAGAATCTCTACACGCAGCTTGGGAGAGGTTTAAAGATCTATTAATTGATGTCCCACATCACGGGTTGTCCAAAAGGCAACTAGTACTGACCTTTTATCAGGGACTCAATTATGACTCGCAGGAGCGTTTAGACGTGTATGCAGGAGGCGATCTTGGAACAAAGACTCCAACTGAAGCTTACGCGATCATAGAGAAAGCTGCGTTGAAGTCAAGTTCTCGCCACGGTGGAGCACGGAATAAGACATCATCCACTTCCGGAGTTCATGCTGTGGATACATATACGGCTCTTACTGCGCAAATTGGAGCCTTGGCAACAAGAATTGATCAGTCTCAGAATGTCTCGCGAATTCAATTACCATCATGTGATCAGTGCGGGGTTGCACACGTGCCAGGTACGTGTGAGCAGGGTGTTATGTTTACAGGACACGAGGAGGTGAACTACATGGGCAATCAAACCAGGCCCCAAAATAACCCCTATAGCAACACGTACAATCCAGGATGGAGGAATCACCCAAACTTTGGGTGGAAGTCTGGTTATGGGAGCCAAAACGCACACGGATATGCTCAAAATGCTCCCACGCCACAGCAATCTCAAGGTCAATCCTTCCAGCCACAGTATCATAATCAAGGCTCAGGAAGCAACTCCCAGCCACATGACTCTCAAAGCAACGCAAAGCTAGAGGAAATGATGGCACAACTGCTGAACAACTCCAACAGTGCTAATCAAATGGCTGAGAAACGATATCAGCAGCATGAGGAGCGGTTCATTGTCAACGAAGGAGAAATGCGGAGTCAAAAGGCTTCCATTCAGACCATCGAGAATCAAGTGGGCCAGTTGGCAAAAATGATGTCGGAGAGACCCCCAGGTGGTCTTTCGGGCAATACAGAGCAGAATCCGAAGGGGCGTGGTAATGGCCCGCACATGTAACATGTGTGGGGACATGAGTCTTGCTATCGACTCGCCGAAAAAAATTTAGCATGAGTCTTGCTATCGACTCGCCGACAAAAATTTAGCATGAGTCTTCCTATCGACTCGCCGACAAAAATTTAGCATGAGTCTACGCTACTGACTCGGTGATTAAAAATGTAGCAAGAGCGTCTTTGGCGCTAAAAGGGTAAAATTGTCCTTTTTTATGTTTTTCTAGTTTTAGCGTAATTTAGGTATGTTAGGTAGCTTCCGTTTGTTTGTTTAATTTTCATACGTGCCGGGCGAAGGTTCTGTGTTGCAATAATGTTAAAACAGTTGGCGTGTTGAAAAAATGGCGAAAAACGGCCAAAACAGTTGCTGGAAATGGCTTCTGCAGAAAATTCTGATCTGCAGCTGTTGCACGACCATGCCATGAATCGTACGACCGTGCGTTTCCGAGCAGGCCGGCACGGTGAGTCGCACCCCCGGTGCATCTCCGAGAACAGCTTGCAGGTTTGAAAAATGTGGGTGGCGCACGACCGTGCGAGCTGTCGCACGACCGTGCGAGAGGCAGGGGCAGTTTGGTCTTTTGCACATTATAAAAACCCCCATCTGCTTCTTTTCCCTTCATTCGCGAACCCTAACCATCTGCGGCCGTTCCAGAGCGATATCACTTCAAATCGCACGGTTTCTTCGCACGATTTCACACCCTACTTCGCACGGTACGTTCCTTCATGTAGATTATCTGTTTCTTCGCTTTCTAGGGTAGATTCATCCGTTTCTTCAAGGATTTTTAGGGTTCTCTTCATAAATACAAACGAAACCCTAACCCTTGTTTGAATCGTGCATATCGTGAACACCCGGTTGACTTTCCGACCCCTGTTGGCCCAAAACTTGTTGAAATTTTGCAAAAATCAGGCTGTTCAAGTTCAGGGGTCGAAATTCTGCAAAAACATGGTCGAACGGTCGTTCCTCGTATGGAACGGTCGTTCCTTGCCGGCTGTTCACGTTTTATTTCAGGTTGGTCCGGTGATGCACGGTTGTGCCGTTGACTGCACGCCGTGCAGATGCGACAACTGCCAGCCAGCTTTGCTTGTTCTCGGCGACGCACGACCGTGCGTCTCGTCACACGTCCGTGCGACAGGCCCAGATCAGAATAACAGTTTCTTCATAAGTTGGTGTTCTGCTGTTTTTGAGTGAAATTTTTCATGTTCCTGCTATTCTAACGACATTCCTCTTACAGATGGACCATCCTTTCCTGCAATTTAATCCCGATGATGAGCGAGAAGCTCTATGTATTCCAAGACGTGACGCCTTATGAAGAAGGCGAGGGCAATTCGGAGTCCCCCGGAGGCTGGATTGGGAGGTTATGAGGGAGTTAAATCAGTATGATAGACTTGAAAACATGCTCACTATCCCGCTTGCGAATCTTATCTCTATCAGCCGTCCAATCTATCGTGAACTAACGATAGAGTTCTTCTCTACATATGCCTACGAAAAACCAGTTGCTCATAGAAGGCCAAAATTCCGCTACAAGGAGCGGATAACTTTCAGGTTGGGTGGGCAATGGCACACTTGGTCAGTGGGTCGATTGGGTAGGAGGCTTGGAATTTATACAAGAGAAGACATGGATTCTGAATTCTTCACGGAGCAGTTTACCTTCCCGAGTAATCAAGCAAGAGATGCGTTTTGGGCTGAGAATGAAATTGGTGAGCCTTACAACCCGAGAATGTCTAAGGCTTCAAGATTGAGAGACCCATTAGTTCGAGTGATGCATCATGTGTTTAGCCACACCATTTGCGGACGCATGGACAGTTTAGGGAACTGTCCAACACCGGATTTGATTTTTCTGTACGCGCTGGTTGATGGAGTACACATCAACCTAGCCGCAAGGATGGCTGATTACTTTGTGAATTGCTCGGGGAGGACGCCCAACAGTCAAATTCATGGCGGTCAGTATGTGACCGAAATTGCCTACAACTTAGGCTTGATGACTGATGAGGTGCTTGAGAGTCTCACTCATGTGACCGATGGTATTTATGTTGATATTCGGTCATTGAAGGCCATGGGGTTGATTGTTGAGTTGGATCGGGGGGATAGGTTGAGGGGTCTAAACAACGAGGTATGGGACCCATTGCCTCCTGCTGAGGAGGAAGATGAGGATGTAGAAATGGGGGAGCAACATGCAGTGCAACAGCACGAGCAGCACCAACCACCGCCACCGCCACATTCACCGCAGCAACACGATTTCCACCAGCACCAGGAGTGGCCAGAGTTTTAACAGCAGTTCCAACAGATGCGAGTTACGCAGGAGCAGCATGGGACTTATATTGACCAGATTAGGACTAGTCAGGACCAGATCAGGGCTAGTCAGGATCAGCTCAGGGCTACTCAGGATCAGCTTAGGGCGAACCAGGATAGCTTGTACCAGGGGGTGAGTGCTGGATTTTCATATCTATTCGGGGAGATGCATCATGCATATCCCGACTACTTTCAGCATCCTCCACAGTTTCCACCGTGGAACCCACCTGGTCATGGAGATGCGGGCCCGTCCTTCACGAGAGACGATGATGGTGATGACGAGTAGGAGTCGGTGGAGTGGGTAGTTTGTGGTTTTATTTTTTTTCCCGTACTTTGTTTATTTCGGGTGTTCATTTTGTTTGTTATGTCAAACACCCTCGGTTATGTACGCTTTATTTTTCAGACTCTTTACTTTAGTTTTTATGTTATGTCTTTGTTGGGATTTCTAGTATTTCTATTTATGTACATTATGGTTTATTTATGTTTATTCTGTTTCTGTTCTGTTTTGGTGTACATGTAACATACTTGCAGATCCGACATATCTTGGACTGGAGCACATGACAGATACAGCTTTGGAAGTCTCGTTTCATCAGACATCATCTTGAGGGGAGTACTATTATCCTTTTCTCTATATTTCGGGTCTCGCATTGGGGACAATGCGAAGTTCAAGTGTGGGGAGGGGGTTAACTTTGTTTGTCCTCTATAAAAAAAATCAGAAAATCAGAAAAATCATTCAAAAATACCTGTATTTTGTATATATTTTAGTAAATAAACCGGTTGGTTGTGTTTTAGAAAGCTTCGGACTTGATAAAAACTTGACAAGCAAAATATTTTTGAAAAAGGAAACCGGAAAGCGTGACAAACAAAGAAATACTTGCATGATAGTTTTCACACTTTTACCCATTCCTTCCGTTACGTGAGCATATTTGAGCTTTGATATTGTTATATATTTGTTCATTTCGGATATAGGAGTGAGCCGGATGTTATGTGTAATTTAGAACTTGTCACTAGTATGCTTGTTAAGACCATGAACTTGCGGAATTGTGTAGAAGTGATAGAGGCACTTAGATTACCCCTTTGTTGTAAACCTTGTTCTTTGTGTTGTGCTTCCCGTAAACCTTATATTACCCTTTAGGATTAACCATGTCGAGCCTTCCCGTTTACCTTTGTTTACCCACATTATCGCCCACTTAGCCAAATTTAGCCTTTTTATGTTTTAAACCCTTTTGTGTTGAAACTCGGTCAAAATAATCGTTTAACTAGCGTTTGTTTTAGTTTATTGTATAATTAGTTTGTAAAAAAAAAACAGAAAATAAAACACCCTAAAATAGGGTGAAGTTGACAAAAATCGAGCAATTTTGAATGCTTAAATGTTAAAATTTCGTTGATGAGCTCGATTGCGCAATAGTCGCCTTTTTAAGGCATTTGTTTGTATAGTTGTATTGTTTGTTGCTAGTTAAACGCTACTACCGAGTTTTAACCGTTTTCGCCACTTTAAATATCCATTTCCGTACCCTTCGCCCAAGCCTAACGTTACAACCCATAAAGACCTCTTGATTTACACTTTTTCGCATGTTAGTTGGTGGAGACGAGATCTTATGACAAGCTTATGATATTACACATTTCATTGACGAGGCATTGAGTGTTTGCACGTACACATTTTATGTATGTTTCATAAATAAAACCGAGTGTGTGTGAACATTGTGAGTTGTGTGAAGATTAACATGTTGAGTCAATTAAATGTGAAGTCACGGCTTTTTGGTTGTCGCTATATATTTGCATATGCTTGTTGGGTTTGAGTCTTTTGATGTTGTCTTTCGAAAAACCGGCTAACCGTTTGTAGTTATTTCAATAAATAGTGTGTAAATTATCGTTCTTGTTTGATTCTATCTTTTATTGCATTTTAGTTTAGCTTGCTTGAGGACAAGCAAGGTTCAAGTGTGGGGAGATTTGATATTCGCTAATTTACACATATTTTAGTCCCCCATTTTATCCCCATTTTATGCGTTTTCGGCCGTAAAACCGTCATTCGGATACTTAATAATGTATACTTTTGTTTACAGGCCTAAAATAGCATACCAGACAAGATGATAGCAAAAACGAGTACTTTCCAGACAAAACGACGAAGCTGCGAACATTCTGTTAGAATTCTGACCTGGGCGAATGGAACGGTCGTGCCACATATTGAACGACCGTGCATCTCCGACAAAACCAGCCCAGCCCGGCAATGAACGAGGGTGAGACTTGGCGTGCAAGGCATTCCCGGTGACGCACGGTCGTGCGTCTGATCGCACCCCGTGCGGATTCGATGACCAGCCAAACCCCGGAACTGAACGACCAGTGCAGCAGTCCGTGCAACAAGAACCCGGAAACGAACGGTCGTGCCTCAGGGAGAACGGTCGTGCGATATCGAATCTGGTCAAAGATCTGATGACGTCATGCAGTATGGTGCACCATACCTACAATAATGCAAAAAGTGAACGGTCGTGCAACAGGACGCACGACCGTGCGAAATCGAAATTATATAAAAACTTGCAGAAACATTCTGCTCGTAACTCTGGACATTTTGGAAGCGATTCTGGCGATTTTCAGGCTCCGGAGGCTTCTGCTTTCAACCGGATTCAAGCCACATTGTGCCGATTAGCTTCGTTATCTTCCAGATTCTTAATCTTATGCTTGTTTATGGTTTGGTTTTCTAATCTTTCCATGATTTTGTTAATCTTTCAAGCATTTAGGTTAATGTTTATGTATTATTGTAGCCTTTGGGCAAAAACACAACAATCCCTTGCTTGATTATAGCCATTAGTATGTTAATCTTTGTTTGTAATGACATTTGGAGTATTTTCTATGATTATCTTTGATGATTAGTTTGCAACCTTGTTATTGATATTGATTTCTTGATTATAAGTAATTGTGTTGGATGATTGGTACATGGTTAGTTAAGATAGTTGAAAAATGAAGCTTAATTAATCTTGTATTAGTGAACTTTAAACTTGGTTAACTAGTTATCTTGGTTAAAATGTGTGCATCATGATACTAGAAATGGTTAGTGATTTAATAAAATGTAATTATTGTTAATCAAGAAAGCTTGCCATGACGGAAGGACCTTAACGGGTTAAATGGTGTCGTTATAAATTCTTGCCATGATTTGTTAGCTTAGTTAGTAGTTGTAACGCCCCAAAATCTGAACGTTAATATTTGTCGTGTGTTCCTATATGACACGTCATGAAATTAATAACTAGGTTATTTAACCTAGTCAAGGGTATGGTCAAAAGTATTAAATGGTGAAGGTAGTGTCGGTTATGTTTTAAAGGCAAACCCGAGGGGTTAAAGTGGAACAAGATGGAAGTTGAGTTATTAAAAATGAAAGATCAACACACACAAACACACACTTCGTGTGTGTTCACGAATGTTCAGGAGCTCCAAAAGAGCTCCAAACCCTAACTCAACTAAATCACTAAATTGAAGGGTGAATCGAGGCTCAAATTCAAGAAGGAACACGGATTAATGATCACCTTTACGAGGGGATCATAAGGTATGTCTTAAATCCAAGATTGGTGATCATGTGTAAAGTGGGTTATGTTCTAATCCATGAGTTTAAGTGGAATTGAGCATGAGTATGTGTTATAATCATCATGTAGAACATGGATTATGAATGGTTTGTGCTAATTTGATGTTTAGATGATAAACCCATTAGTTATGGTGATGAAGATGACTAGACTCATCACCTATGTCCAATTCTTGTTGAAAGATTGATGTATTATGTGGGTATGATGAATTATTGTTAGATGAAAGTATAGTAATATGATGATGTTATGTTTGATGTTTATTTGGGAATGATCCATGATGGTTAGTAGTAGGTTTTGATGGGTTATGTAAGAGTTTAGAAGATTTATGCATGAATGAGTTGTACGTTATGCTTAAAAGGTAGTACATACATCAAGTGAATGATAAAATGTGTATAGTGTCGTCCGTATGGTCGATTATGATGTTACGGGTATATGTTGATAAGTCGATAGCTACATATGGTTAATAGTTGACTTTTGGAAAGTCAACTAAGTATAAGAAACATGATTTGACTCGTTGTCGTAAATGTAGGTTGATGGGAAGTCGTATGGAACATGTAATAGCAATCCGTGTTAAATGTAATGACATGATGAGTTACATGAGTTTAAACGTATACGGACATGATTATATGAGTTATGTTTGTTAGAAATGATTAATGAAAGATAAGTGTGAAATATGTGATTGATACGATTGTTATCATGTACGAATGCATATGCTAATAAGAGTGTGATCTTGATGAAAAGAGAGTATAGGAATCATGGCAAGACGGATTCAAGCATGAAAGGCTAACGGGTCAAGAAAAGGCGAGGAATCGGATACGAGCACGGACGCATAAGGTAAGTGATTTCCGTAATCACTTCTTAGTACCAGTAAGTAATAATGTGTTGCAATGAATTAAACATGATGTTTGAGGTCAAATATGTGTTAAAGTCTTTCGTCGTAAAAGATGGGTTAAAGGTTGACCAAAATGCCCTTGATGGGTATTTTGGGGTAAACGAGCTTAAAAATAGTTTTGAAGCAAGTTATACGATTAGTGTAATGTTTTGGACAAGTATGGAAGTGGGGATTACGGTTTGGTTAGTCGTAGACCAATTAATGCACGAATACCCTTAACGGGTCAAAAATAAGTATATGAACGATAAGGTGTTAAGAGGATGCAAGACATCCAAGAATTTGGTAATTTATGATAGACGTCACTTACATTATTAGGTCTATAAGAGGTTTTGGTAAAACGAACAAGTTATGTTGACGTATGCATGAACGGGTCGAAAAGTGGTAAAAGGGTAATAAGCCGAAGAGTTAAAAGTCAGAAATTATATTAAGTCGGATGTTGGATTTTAGTTCCATTAGATGGAGAATTAAATTACGGACGCGTAGGAAAAAGAATCGGGTAAAACGGATAAAAAACGAGTGAGTTATGGCCGTTTCCGTGAAATCGGATCGCGCTAGAAATATGCAGCAACCAGCTGCAAACCTTCTGCTGAAACAAGGGGGTCGCGTAGCGCGACGGCCCGTCGCATCGCGCGACAGGGTAAGTTGTTCCGGAAATTGTTTTTATGCTCCGTTTTGGCTCGGGAACTCGTTTAAACGTGTTTTAAGTTGCGTATAATTGATTTAACTCATGTTTTGTGACCATTAGGGTCAACGTATGTGTGGATAGGTATGTATGGATGTTGTATATCTATATACACGTATGTAGAAGTGTATGTAGGCGTGTATGCGCGAATGTATGTTAGATTATGGTGTGTAAGCAAGTACATGAGGATATATATGAAGGCGTATATGAATGGACAAGTATGAGTCGGGTATATTGCAATGGTTGATTGGAAATATAAATGTAGGCATGTATGTAGGTGGGTACGTATGTATGTTGTATAAGTATAAGTGTATGTATGTAAGGGTGTATGTAGATAGTATGTATATGTAGTCAAGTGAGTATGTATGAAGGGATGCACGTATGTAAGTTGTGAGAGGGTATGAAAGTATGTACGCGTGTATGTAAGTATGAATGTATGTTTGTATGCAAGTACGTATGTAGGTTCGTATGTATGTATAGTATGAATGTATGTTTGTATGCAAGTACGTATGTAGGTTTGTATGTATGTATGTATGTAGGTATGTATGTATGAAGGCAGGTAAGTACGTATGTATGAATGTATGAATGGATGTATTTAGGTATGCACGTACGTATGTACGTAAGTACATAGGGATGTATGTTGCTATGTGTGATCGTAAGTGTATGTATAGGTTGTATGAAAGTATGTACGCATGCATTCAATGAAGTTGAGTACTAACGATAATAACATCGTGCCTAGTGATGAAGTGTAACGCAGGAATACCAAGGAAGTCTCACTACGGATCTTATGATCAGAAGGAAAGCCGGAATGTAAAGAGTCAATGAAATGAAAAGTAAACGTGAACAAGTCTTGTATGCTTATGATACGTACTAACGTTATGAATTCTATGTGGTGAGCGCAGGTAGTACGAGCCATGAGGATTACTATGGAGTAGGGATCGAAGATTGAGTCACAAGACGGATTGTACGGGAATGTTTAAATATGTAATTTAGTGTCGATAAGTTATGTTCTTATATTATAAAATGGATTTTTAGAATGTCAGGATGTATGTTCTGAAAGAAATTTTCAGGCTCGAATTTCCGCTGCGTTGTGTTAAGGTTAAACGTGTTAGGGTGTTACAAGTTGGTATCAGAGCCCTAGTTTGAGGGAATCAAGTACGAGGAGGTAACTACTTGAACTCAAACTTGTGTGCTCTTGAGATAAGAAATCCGTACAATCTAAGACTCGATCAAGATCCAAAGGTAAATGCTGATGAAAGTATGTATTTATGTATATGTATAAAGAAACTGACGGTTTTGTATGTTCAAGGTAAGCATAAGTGTTGGAAGAGGATGATCCGTGAATGCAGTCTAGGATGAATACTAAGGCAGGCAAAGAGGTAATAAGACAAATAGGCAAATGAGCCCAGGTACGTGAATTTAATATGTGGATGTAAGTAATGGCAAGGTTCATTAAGGGAAGAAAAATTTTAAGATGAAAGACAATGATAGTATAGTAATGAAGTATTGAAAGCAATACACGCGCCGAAACCTAAGACTACGGATATAAGGTGACAATTACATGAAGGCACGAAACTACTACGTGGATTGTGTACCTGGCCAGTACACGAGAAACGTATGACGTTCGTGAGATCATGATAATTGTTACAATTATGTCCGGTAGGGTTGGGTAGCAGGCGGGCGTGTGGGTGAAATGGGAAGTAAGACTCTCGGGAAATTGAGAGTACTATGTAAGAAAGAAAAACATGCCTGATAAGAATGAAGAATGTTGAATCCGTAATTAAGTGCGGATCAACGAGTTATGAATAATATGTTTGAATCCGTAAGACGGATTCAGGGAAGGAAAGGTATGAATGCAATGTTTGAATCCGTGAAACGGATTCAAGGATGAAAGGCATGGATGATATGTTTGAATCCGTGAAACGGATTCAAGGATGAAAGGCATGATTGAATGTTTGAATCCGCGAGACGGATTCAAGGATGAAAGATGAGAATGTAATGTCTGAATCCGCGAGACGGATTCAAGGATGAAAGATGAGAATGTAATGTTTGAATCCGTAAGGCGGACTCAATGAATGAAAAAGCATGAATGATGCGTCTGAATCCGTAAGACGGATTCAAAAATATAAGAAGATGAAATTAATCCGCCTAAAAAGATGTCGACAGTTTGACCATGATTGAGTCGAACGGGTCATAGAAATAAGTATAAAGTAAAAAAGTGATAGTATAATAAACGAAGTTTTGTATAAGTTACGTGTTAGATGTGTTAGTAATGGACTCTTAGAAGTCAGGATGATGACGGGCTGTGACCCGGACAATAACTTGAGCATGGGCGGGAATGGTAAGCTTAGTAAGAAACATTGAAACGATGTAATAAGGTCTTCGTAAGTAAGCATGAATGGAAGGAAGTACGAGCGTGTACCTCAGTTGGCAAAATGATTAATTGAATGAAAAGATTGCATGTAAGAAATAGAATGTGCGGTATGTTATAGCAGGTAAGTAGGAAATTGTAGAAAAGTTATAGGTGGGTAATCACCTAGTTTAATGAATGTTTAAATGATATATGCTAACCGCCGATGATGTTGATGATAATGTTAGAATTATTGGTGTGATGAAACCAATCGTATTGGGGAAAAGATGAATCGATCTGGGTTGCAGATCGTGGTAAGGGGAAATGAAAAAGAGGTTAGTAAGAATATTTAACTCATGATTGGATAGATACGAACTAGTATGACACCTGTATACGTGTAAATTAAGTAATGCATGAAGTGAAAGCAATAGTAATGTGAAATGAACGAAATGATTTAAAGATAAAACAAAGGTATGCAAGGTATACGTAACTGTAGAAAATGTAGAATGAGGTTAACGTTAGAATTAAGCACGTAGGCGTGATTATGTAATAATAGTTTTGTTGTGATAACAAAACAAAAGTTAAATGTTATACAGAGTATGTAGAGAATGTAAATTTTAAAGGTGAGATGGAGATATTAGATCCATTAAGAAAGGATCATATTAAAGGACGGAAGAGTATGTGTATTGACCAGTTATTGACAGGTCAAGTAAAGGAAAATGAAAACGATATAAGAAAGAATGATCAGGAAAGTATGGGCTAGTAGTCGTATGGACGGACTAGAAGAAAAGATAATGTGTGTTTGATGAAAGTGAGAAAGGTTTCGGGGACGAAACCTCATTTAAGGTGGGTAGACTTGTAACGCCCCAAAATCTGAACGTTAATATTTGTCGTGTGTTCCTATATGACACGTCATGAAATTAATAACTAGGTTATTTAACCTAGTCAAGGGTATGGTCAAAAGTATTAAATGGTGAAGGTAGTGTCGGTTATGTTTTAAAGGCAAACCCGAGGGGTTAAAGTGGAACAAGATGGAAGTTGAGTTATTAAAAATGAAAGATCAACACACACAAACACACACTTCGTGTGTGTTCACGAATGTTCAGGAGCTCCAAGAGCTCCAAACCCTAACTCAACTAAATCACTAAATTGAAGGGTGAATCGAGGCTCAAATTCAAGAAGGAACACGGATTAATGATCACCTTTACGAGGGGATCATAAGGTATGTCTTAAATCCAAGATTGGTGATCATGTGTAAAGTGGGTTATGTTCTAATCCATGAGTTTAAGTGGAATTGAGCATGAGTATGTGTTATAATCATCATGTAGAACATGGATTATGAATGGTTTGTGCTAATTTGATGTTTAGATGATAAACCCATTAGTTATGGTGATGAAGATGACTAGACTCATCACCTATGTCCAATTCTTGTTGAAAGATTGATGTATTATGTGGGTATGATGAATTATTGTTAGATGAAAGTATAGTAATATGATGATGTTATGTTTGATGTTTATTTGGGAATGATCCATGATGGTTAGTAGTAGGTTTTGATGGGTTATGTAAGAGTTTAGAAGATTTATGCATGAATGAGTTGTACGTTATGCTTAAAAGGTAGTACATACATCAAGTGAATGATAAAATGTGTATAGTGTCGTCCGTATGGTCGATTATGATGTTACGGGTATATGTTGATAAGTCGATAGCTACATATGGTTAATAGTTGACTTTTGGAAAGTCAACTAAGTATAAGAAACATGATTTGACTCGTTGTCGTAAATGTAGGTTGATGGGAAGTCGTATGGTACATGTAATAGCAATCCGTGTTAAATGTAATGACATGATGAGTTACATGAGTTTAAACGTATACGGACATGATTATATGAGTTATGTTTGTTAGAAATGATTAATGAAAGATAAGTGTGAAATATGTGATTGATACGATTGTTATCATGTACGAATGCATATGCTAATAAGAGTGTGATCTTGATGAAAAGAGAGTATAGGAATCATGGCAAGACGGATTCAAGCATGAAAGGCTAACGGGTCAAGAAAAGGCGAGGAATCGGATACGAGCACGGACGCATAAGGTAAGTGATTTCCGTAATCACTTCTTAGTACCAGTAAGTAATAATGTGTTGCAATGAATTAAACATGATGTTTGAGGTCAAATATGTGTTAAAGTCTTTCGTCGTAAAAGATGGGTTAAAGGTTGACCAAAATGCCCTTGATGGGTATTTTGGGGTAAACGAGCTTAAAAATAGTTTTGAAGCAAGTTATACGATTAGTGTAATGTTTTGGACAAGTATGGAAGTGGGGATTACGGTTTGGTTAGTCGTAGACCAATTAATGCACGAATACCCTTAACGGGTCAAAAATAAGTATATGAACGATAAGGTGTTAAGAGGATGCAAGACATCCAAGAATTTGGTAATTTATGATAGACGTCACTTACATTATTAGGTCTATAAGAGGTTTTGGTAAAACGAACAAGTTATGTTGACGTATGCATGAACGGGTCGAAAAGTGGTAAAAGGGTAATAAGCCGAAGAGTTAAAAGTCAGAAATTATATTAAGTCGGATGTTGGATTTTAGTTCCATTAGATAGAGAATTAAATTACGGACGCGTAGGAAAAAGAATCGGGTAAAACGGATCAAAAACGAGTGAGTTATGGCCGTTTCCGTGAAATCGGATCGCGCTAGAAATATGCAGCAACCAGCTGCAAACCTTCTGCTGAAACAAGGGGGTCGCGTAGCGCGACGGCCCGTCGCGTCGCACGACGGGGTAAGTTGTTCCGGAAATTGTTTTTATGCTCCGTTTTGGCTCGGGAACTCGTTTAAACGTGTTTTAAGTTGCGTATAATTGATTTAACTCATGTTTTGTGACCATTAGGGTCAGCGTATGTGTGGATAGGTATGTATGGATGTTGTATATCTATATACACGTATGTAGAAGTGTATGTAGGCGTGTATGCGCGAATGTATGTAAGATTATGGTGTGTAAGCAAGTACATGAGGATATATATGAAGGCGTATATGAATGGACAAGTATGAGTCGGGTATATTGCAATGGTTGATTGGAAATATAAATGTAGGCATGTATGTAGGTGGGTACGTATGTATGTTGTATAAGTATAAGTGTATGTATGTAAGGGTGTATGTAGATAGTATGTATATGTAGTCAAGTGAGTATGTATGAAGGGATGCACGTATGTAAGTTGTGAGAGGGTATGAAAGTATGTACGTGTGTATGTAAGTATGAATGTATGTTTGTATGCAAGTACGTATGTAGGTTCGTATGTATGTATAGTATGAATGTATGTTTGTATGCAAGTACGTATGTAGGTTTGTATGTATGTATGTAGGTATGTATGTATGTATGAAGGCAGGTAAGTACGTATGTATGAATGTATGAATGGATGTATTTAGGTATGCACGTACGTATGTACGTAAGTACATAGGGATGTATGTTGCTATGTGTGATCGTAAGTGTATGTATAGGTTGTATGAAAGTATGTACGCATGCATTCAATGAAGTTGAGTACTAACGATAATAACATCGTGCCTAGTGATGAAGTGTAACGCAGGAATACCAAGGAAGTCTCACTACGGATCTTATGATCAGAAGGAAAGCCGGAATGTAAAGAGTCAATGAAATGAAAAGTAAACGTGAACAAGTCTTGTATGCTTATGATACGTACTAACGTTATGAATTCTATGTGGTGAGCGCAGGTAGTACGAGCCATGAGGATTACTATGGAGTAGGGATCGAAGATCGAGTCACAAGACGGATTGTACGGGAATGTTTAAATATGTAATTTAGTGTCGATAAGTTATGTTCTTATATTATAAAATGGATTTTTAGAATGTCAGGATGTATGTTCTGAAAGAAATTTTCAGGCTCGAATTTCCGCTGCGTTGTGTTAAGGTTAAACGTGTTAGGGTGTTACAGTAGTTTAGGCCAAAATTGCTATCTTGGTGAATTTATGTGCAAGATTTGTAAAATGAACTCGGTTGTGATTTAATCTAATTTATGCTTGTCTCGGTGGTTGCATTGTGTTTATCGGTGTCGCTTTCCTTGATTAAGTGAGGTTAGAAAACTCCTAACGGATGACTAACTTATTTTTAAGAGATTTTCATAGACATTTATCAATTGCACGTTAAAGAACAATTTTAGGTGGTTAAAGTGTGTTTATCGTTTTAACTTTCCGAATGATTGTCATGTTAGGATTCCCGAAAGGGATACTAATTGTCTCAAAAATGGAAAATTGACCGAATGCTTCTAGTGCCAAAACCGACTTAGATTACATACTTTGGTTGTGTATTAAGCAAGGCTATTTATCTATTTTCTACTATGTTTTATAAGTATTTGTTTATGTTTACTTTAGTTTATTAAAAATCAAACAACTTATGTTTTTACCGGTAGTTTAGTGATAAAGGTCTAGTATTATTCCTCCGCCCATTTCCTTGGATCGATACTTGGTTCTTACCGATACTTTACTACATATATGACGGGGTACACTTGCCTCTTTCGTGTGTGTTTTGATGTAAAAGTAATAATCACTTTTATAAATTTAAAACCAATTCGTGTGTAATTTCATTGCATAATTATGTATATATACGCACACGTCAGTTACTAATTTCGTTCAAGCGGCTAAGACTACGACGATCGAAGAAACTTATCTACTGGCTGCTGAAATCAACGACAAGCGGGTCAAGGCCGGTGTCTGGGATAAAACTTCAAAGCACCTGCATCAAGCTACCACCGCCGCACCAACTGCTGAAACCACCACCTCATCGAGCAACAAGAGGAAGAACAAGAGAAAGAACAGCTCCAGCAACAAGAACTGTGCGATCACTGCTGCACCGATTCAAGCTGTACCAGCCCAACAGCGTCAAGTAGCGGCGCCTGTGGCAAATGCACCCCCTGCAAAGCGTGCATACACTGGGCCACACCCGCTCTGCCCTACTTGTA
The DNA here is from genome assembly GCA_030545235.1 of Helianthus tuberosus. Lineage (NCBI taxonomy): Eukaryota > Viridiplantae > Streptophyta > Magnoliopsida > Asterales > Asteraceae > Helianthus > Helianthus tuberosus. The sequence goes on from CM060368.1 coordinate 179,603,439, forward strand.
CCTACCACCACCCGACTGCCATTGCTTGCCGTTTTTGTGCTCATTGCAATATGTACGGCCATTTTACTACCAACTGTCGTGCTCGACAAACTCCTGCTCATCAAGCTCTGCTCACCGCCCCTCAGGGTCAACAAGCTCCTCCGGCACCCGCGGTCAACGCCAGAGCCTGCTTCGCATGTGGTGATCCTAACCATTTCGCCAACATGTGCCCAAACAGGGTTGTGAAACAAGAGCCACTGCAGCAGCAGCCTCAGCAGCACCAGCAACAACAGCAGCAGCAGCAACAACAGGCCGCACGCGCCAGAACTTTCAACATCAACGTGCGTCAATCCCAAGCCGACAACAACGTAGTTAATGGTACGTTCCTTGTGAATGGTATTTATGCTTCGTCTTTATTTGATACTGGAGCCTATAATTGCTTTGTGTCGTTCGAATTCGAGAAACTCCTTAGTCGTAAACGCTCCCAACTCTCCTCGACGTTCGATGTTGAACTCGCTACCGGAAGAACTGTCACCGTTAATTCTGTTCTTCATGATTGTACTCTTGAGCTCAACAATCACATCTTCCCAATCGACCTTATTCCGATGCAACTCGGAAGTTTTGACGTCATAGTAGGCATGGACTTCCTTCACGAAAACCATGCTGAAGTTGTGTGCTTTGACAAGATGATCCGATTCTCGCTTGCGAATGGTGATTTATTGTGTGTTTACGGTGATACTACTTCGAAAGGTCTCAAGCTCATGTCATGTGTTCAAGCTAGCAAGTATCTCCGCAAGGAATACAGGGCTTTCTTGGCTAACATCGTAGTAGGGGAGAAGGAAAATAAAGAAAAGAAGGAAGTGAAAGACGTTCCTGTGGTTCGAGAATTTCCTAATGTTTTTCCAGAGGATCTTCCCGGACTACCGCCAAGTCGTGATATCGATTTTCGTATCGACCTCATTCCTGGAGCCAACCCTATTGCCAAAGCTCCCTACCGACTCTCGCCATCCGAAATGCGCGAACTCTCAAACCAACTCCAGGAATTACTTGAGAAAGGCTTCATTCGCCCGAGCACCTCTCCTTGGGGCGCGCCAGTCCTTTTCGTCAAAAAGAAGGATGGGTCGTTCAGGATGTGCATCGACTATCGGGAATTGAATAAGTTAACTATCAAGAACCGCTATCCCCTACCCCGCATCGATGATTTGTTTGATCAGCTACAAGGTGCTACGTGCTTCTCAAAGATCGATCTACGCTCAGGATATCACCAACTACGTATTCAAGAGGAGGATATACCCAAAACCGCGTTTCGCACTCGATACGGCCACTACGAATTCGTTGTTATGCCTTTTGGTTTAACCAACGCACCCGCGGTTTTCATGGATCTGATGAATCGCGTGTGTAAAGCATATCTCGACCGTTTCGTCATCGTATTCATCGACGATGTCTTGATCTATTCCAAATCGAAGACCGAGCACACGCAACATCTACGATTGGTGCTCGAGCTACTCCAGGGAAACCAACTCTATGCCAAGTTCTCCAAGTGTGAATTCTGGTTGGAGGAAGTTCAGTTCCTGGGTCACATCGTAAATAATCAAGGTATTCACGTCGATCCTACAAAGATTGAAGCTGTCAAGAGTTGGATTACACCTAAGAACCCGTCCGAAGTCCGTTCTTTTCTCGGACTAGCGGGCTATTATCGACGATTTATCGAAGGATTCTCAAAGATCGCTGTGTCGCTTACCGCTCTCACGCACAAAGACAAGCTTTTTGTTTGGGGAACTGAACAAGAGTCTGCCTTCCAAACTCTCAAGCACATGCTTTGCAATGCTCCTGTTCTCACATTACCCGACGGAAACAATGATTTCATCGTCTACTGTGATGCTTCCAACCTTGGTCTTGGTTGGGTCCTCATGCAACGGGACAAGGTTATAGCTTACGCATCTCGTCAGCTCAAAATCCACGAGAAGAACTATACAACCCATGATCTCGAGCTAGGCGCAGTTGTTTTTGCGTTAAAGATTTGGCGACACTACCTGTATGGTACCAAGTGCACGATCTTCACCGATCATAGGAGCCTACAGCATATCTTTAATCAGAAGGAACTTAATATGCGTCAACGCCGATGGGTAGAACTTCTCAATGATTACGACTGTGAGATTCGTTATCACCCAGGCAAGGCAAATGTTGTTGCCGACGCACTCAGCCGACGGAGCTATCTGCTTAGCACTCGTAATGTTCAAACCCAATACGACCTCGAGACCCTCATCCGCGAAGCTCAACATGCGTGTTTTAACGAACGCACTCTGAAGAAGGAAAGAATCTACCACGATGGAGCCCAGCTGGTGAGCAAGTCGAATGGGATATTCCACTTTCTGGACCGAATTTTGATCCCCAAACGGACCAATTTGCGACAGATCTTGATGGACGAAGCCCACAAATCCCGGTATTCTATTCATCCCGGTGCCGACAAAATGTACCAGGACCTTCGCTATAAGTACTGGTGGCCGGGCATGAAAAGGGATATTGCTCTCTATGTTGGAAAATGCCTAACTTGTGCTAGAGTCAAGGCTGAACATCAAAGACCCTCTGGCTTACTCGAGCAACCCCCGATCCCCATGTGGAAGTGGGAGAGTATAGCTATGGACTTTATAACAAAGCTACCACACACGTCATCAGGTCACGACAGCAGCTGGGTTGTGGTTGACCATTTGACCAAATCAGCTCACTTTTTACCAATACGGGAAGACTACAAGGTAGAACGATTAGCCCGAATCTACACCGACGAGATCATTTGTGATCATGGGATGCCTCGTGATATCATCTCTGATCGTGACGCTCGGTTTACCTCGCGACTGTGGGAAACATTTCAAATGGCACTCGGTACATCGCTAAATCTAAGTACCGCTTTCCACCCTCAAACCGACGGTCAGACTGAAAGAACGATTCGTACTCTTGAAGACATGCTCCGTTCGTGTGTTATAGACTTCGATGGTAATTGGGATAAATACCTGCCGTTAGTCGAATTCTCGTATAACAACAGCTATCATGCAAGCATTCAAATGGCACCATTCGAGGCTTTATACGGAAGAAGATGTCGATCGCCTATTGTGTGGCACGAGATCGGGCATTCGTAATTAACCGGTCCTGAGCTATTACAAGAAACGACAGACAAGATTTTCCAAATTCGAGACAACCTGGTAAAAGCTCAGAATCGACAGAAAAGTTATGCCGATAGACGACGCAAGCCCCTTGAATTTGACGTTGGTGACTACGTACTCCTAAAGGTATCACCTTGGAAGGGTGTGGTCCGATTCGGCAAGAAAGGAAAGCTCGCGCCTCGATATGTTGGACCTTTTAAGATTCTGGAAAGGATCGGAAAAGTCGCCTACAGACTCGAACTACCGGAGGAACTTAGTAACATCCACCCGACTTTCCACGTTTAGAACCTCCGAAAGAGTCTGGCTGAGCATGATCTAATTGTACCTCTCGATGACCTGCAAGTGAACGAAACATTACACTTCGTGGAGAAGCCTGTCGAAATCATGGATCGCCAAACCAAGCAGCTCAGACGCTCTCGCATTCCTATGGTGAAAGTCCGATGGGAAGGCAAACGAGGCGCAGAGTTCACTTGGGAACTCGAAAGCGACATGAAGGCGAAGTACCCGCAGTTGTTCGTTACAGCTTCGGCCTAATTTCGGGACGAAATTCCCTAAACAAGGGGAGGCTGTAACACCCCGTGTTTTTGGGAAGTCAAAGTCAAAGTCAAGGTCAAAGTCAACGACCGATTTCGCGCAAATTGACTTGTAGTGAATTTCTTTTATGTGTTTAATTTAGTTGTATTATGTGGAGTAAGTGTCAATAATTACAGTAATCGACGTGTGTTATTCGCAATCTAATGGACTTACGACTGTGAACTGTAGGAAGTAACAATGCGATAAAGTTAACGAAACGATAATCAAACTATGCTAATCAAATCGACATCGAATCAAATCGCAACTCGAACTACGCATTTTAGTTATTGTTATACGTGTATGTGTGTGCCTTATGTGTTACTTGTGCATGTTCATTTATGTTATGTGTGGTAATAAATCGAAACGCAATCGAACTCAATCGAAATCGAACTATGATAATTAGTGGAGAAGAGACAGCGCTCCATATGAATAGTTGGGATTAAAAGTAATTTGAATAGGAAACACTATCGCATTCACGTCGCTCGCAATCGAAATCGAATCAGTAAAAGTCGTCGCGTCGAACGCACAAACCAGGTGCCATCCGGCCGGATAGCCATCCGACCGGGCTGCCACTTGGCCATGGCGTCAAGATGCCATCCGACCGAGATGACATCCGACCGGATAGTCATTCGGGCGGGATGCCATCCGACCGACCCACCCTTTCCCTTTTTGGAATCCTATAAATACCCATGTCACTCTCAAACTTTCTACTTTTGGAAACCTCTGTCCGACCAGCACGCTCAGCTCACCTTTTCTTCGATTTCTCTCAATCCCGGTAAGATCTCGTCCTAAATCTTGTACTTTCTTGACCTAAACACACTCCTACACCTTTCTATCTTTTGAATCTTAACTTTTAAACCGTAAAATCGCTAGATTTGAGGTGTTCTAGGATGATGTCATCATGAGTTCTTGAAGAACTTCATGTTTTGGCTTCACTCCACCGAGAACAACTCGGATCTAACCGAATTCCACACAAATGAACAAAGATCTATACTAGATCTAAACATAAACACAGTGAAAAAGGATTGGAAGACAGTTTCTAACTTTCTTTCAACTCTTTTGCACTCAATACGCTTGAAACCGATAGAAACAGATCTAGATCTAGATCTAGTCCTCCGCTCATTCTTAGCGTTGTGCTAGCTCGAGATCTGGATTCTACTCACGAGACCACCGATTTTGGGTTAAACAAGAACAACCGTCTTGAATCGGTTGACTGGCCGAACTAGGGTGATTCCAGTCGATCAGGTCGCTTGGGTCAAGATGGGGTTCTGTTGGTTAACACGTTGTCAAAACGTCTCGATAAAACGACAAACAATCAAAACGACCAAGTGTAGGACGAACGGAACAATCGGGACGGTATGCTGTCCGACTGGACTACTGTCCGAGCGGATAAGCCACCCGAACGGATTGCTGTCCGAACGAATAACACCTTGGGTCCCACACCTCATCAACTCTATCTGAAGTTTAAGTATCGAACGAATTGCCATCCGATCGGATTACCATCCGACCGGATTACTCTTCGGATCATGAGATACTAGGACTTTAAAGACTTAAACAATTTTCAACATGTTCATTAACAGGGTTGCCACCCGGTCGGATGGACATCCGACCGAGTGACTCTTCTGCTATGAATTGTTCCCACAAAGTAACCTCATCACTAAGGTCGCCGTCCGACCGGACTACCGTTCGACCGGATGACAATCCGAACGAATTGTTATCCGTACGATTGACCGTCCGATCGACCGACTTGAAGGATAGAGATACTTCAATGTTTTCAAAATGCTACAACGAAAACTTCAAAAGACAAGCCATCATACACAAACACATTCATCTCATAGGAAGAAACAATCCACTCGAATAGTCATCCGACTGGACTACCGTCCGACCGGATGACCATCCGAACGGATTGCCATCCGCACATACAAGCCGTCCGATCGGATTACCATCCGACCGAACCGTTGTCCGACTCATTCACACTTTGTATCGTTTTACGCGTCACTTATCGTTATGCTATCAATCCATTCAGGCTAACTTTACTCGCTAAGCGCTCCCTTCAATCCATCAACCGCTGTGAGTATACTCGATCCCTTTTTGCTTTATGCACTTTTGGGTGTTACATACGTTACAACTATTCAAATCACATCAAACACACTACTCAATACTATTTGAACGCTAACCGTTAATGCATGTTATACGTGGCTTATGAATGCTTGTTTGTTATGTTTACACATGGAATGTTGTCTACCTGCCTTTGCAACGATAGTACTATAGTTTGGACTCAGCACCCGTTCACACGGGGGTTGTTAAGGACAATTACTTGCATGGATTACGGTGGTAATCATGTATTGTGAACTGCCTCGGGCAGTCAACCCGCAGTCATTGGTATCGATGGATCTGTGTCGATAACTAACGTGCTTCATTTCACTATGTGTACGTGCTGGTTATGCGTAAACGAATTCGAACTCTATATGCTATTATAAAACTTGTATGCTCACCTTTACATTTAATGTATTGACTTTATTTTAACGTATGTGACAGGTGCTTAGGATGCACATCTGGTAGGAAATTGAAGCTAGAATAAAGCTTTAGAGCCCAACAAATAGTTGTCTGTAGTAATCGAATCAAGGGTCTCTAGAAGCAGATAAACAATTGCTCTATTTAAATCTGAGTTGTCGGAACAGAATTATTTGCCTAGATTTTATCTGTAATAATTTATTTACTGTTTGAGACATGGTATGGGACATGTTATTTTAAATTGAATAGTAATGATAATTGTTATGGAAACTTCTGGACAATCTGTTTCGCTCAGTGCCATGCCCCGATGATTCCGCCATCGGTTGGGGTGTGATAGGTGGGGCGCCCGACCCCCCCTCCCCGAACTTTTCGCTCAGTAGTGTCCAGTATGTAGTTTTTGTGTAGAATTTTTTAGGTATATACGTTTTCGACCCTCGATTTTATAATTTTTTTAGGTATATACGTTTGCGACCCCCGATCGGAAATCTCAAGCTTCGCCACTGCAAAATAACATGTTAAATTACAAACTATACCTTTATTAATAGTTACAGGCCAAGAAACTTTTTTTTACCGGTGACTATTTTAGTTTTCAAATGTTCGAGAAATACCACAATTTAAGTAACTAGGTTTAAAGAAGTTCGCCGTGTTGCGACGAAATTCTTTTGTAGAAAAGAACTGCTGACAAGAATAAAAAGAAAATGTAGAACAAAACACTAAAAGATAACCGAAAGAAAATCAACCAAAAAAGTTGTATGGTAACGATGTTGTTCGTTTGAAACCCGTGGTCAGAGATGAGCAAATTGTTCTGGGTACCGGTACCAAATTTGTCGAACCGAAAGATCTTAAGTACCAATTCGGTACCGACTTTTGGCGTTCCTGGTACCGGTTCACTACCGTTTTTTACCTTCATATACCGGTACCATAACCGGTATTTTCGGTAGTAGTACCAATTCTGTATCAGTTGGCATCGAGCTCATCCCTACCCCTGAAACTAAAAAAGAAAAAATTAAAAGTTGAAGAAAATCAACAAAAAGAGTTATACGATACCGTTGTTTGTACGGTAACCGTGATCAAGGATGAGCAAATGGTACCGGGTAGCTGCACTAAAGTTCCCGAACCAAAAGATTTCCAATATCAATTCGGCATCAACGTTTGGCGTTTTCTGTATTAGTGCCGGTTTTTACCTTCATGTACTGATACCGAACAGGACCGTACCGATATTTTCGATACCAGTACTGGTTCGATACCGGTTGACACCAAGCTTATCTTAACCCCTGGTATTAAAAAAATGATTAAAAATAAAGAAAATAACTATTATTATAATGAAAGTATAAAAAAAGTTATATACTATTATAATATTAAAATCACTATTCATTTCAATTTCTTAAGTAATATATAGTAATAGTAATAATAATATTAAAATAATAAAAGTATAAAAAAACTATATATTATTATAATATTAAAATACTATTCATTTCAATTTCTTTATTAATATTTATTTAATTATTTAATATTTAATTAATTAATATTTAATTAATTTATTTATTTATTAATATTTATTAATATATAGTAATATATAGTAATAATAATATATAGTAATGTATGCCTTAGTATAAAAAACATATACAATGATAATCATACAAAATATGCCACGATCCAACCTATGCTAAAAATTTAAACAGCTTTAAAAACTTATTTTTTAATTAGATTTATCGAAGTCAAACTACAATATAGCATTTATAAAACTTTTGATCATGAAAAAAATATTTATATAAAACTTGTATAAATAAGGGCATGTTATTTTTAAAATGAATTTTATCTTGAGAACAATGAAAACCGCATAAAACATTGTTATTATACACATTAGCGTGTAAGAAGTGGTTAAACACCTTAGAGTGGCAAACCAAAAAAACAATCAATCAGAGTGCGCCATGTCAATCAGTCAAAAGTGTTTAAACTTTGCTGAAAAGTGTTGGCAATGGTTTAAACACTTGCTGAGTGGCAAACTTTTTTTTTTTTCTGTTTTTTTTTTTTAATTTAAGATAGAATGGAAAAAACATCAAACTTTTATAAATAAAAATAAAGCATTACATTTTAAATAAAATCTATGTTTAAAAAAAAACTAAAAATCACAAGGCCATCCATATTTTTTTGCGATCTCACGTTTTCTAGCGAGTGTGATTTCAAACATTGCAGGGTGAACATTGTCGGTAGACCGATTAAACGTCTCCTAGTCCTTGTCGCACATTGTTTGTCGCAACGCCTCTCGTTGCTCATCCGCCAAGGTCAAGTATTTTTCTTCTCGTATACGTTTAATTTCCATTATCTCTTTTTTCATGGCCTTGTACTCTTCGAATTTGTGTGTTATATCTCTTGGATCTCCGTTTCTTGAAGACGGCCCTTTGTCCTTTTTCTCCTTTCTCGTCTTGGCGAGGGATCCTCGTTTATGTCGGGAATACCGAATCCGCTCAAGACTTCGGCATTTGGTGTATCCGCTCTATAATTTCCCGAATCCGAAGACTTTCTTTTTTGACTCGAGCCGGAGCTTTCTTCACCCAACAAAGGTACCGGCGACCACTTTTGATTTGTTCTAACAATCTCCCAAGCCGCAATATGACCAAAATCATTTTTTTTCTTTGCTTTTGTAATCATTTAGCGCTTGCTTCATTACAAAAGCATCGTCACTCCCGCTAGGACGTAAACGATCCTAAAATAATAAATTAACAACAACTTAATCCAAATATAAACCGTATAAAAAAATAAAGTATACCGCTTGATGATATAGACCGTTGAATGTGTTCAATTTTGTTTGCATCGTGATCCATTTTGATCGAACTTGGTGGTGGGTTCGGTTACTTCCTCCGACCGTTTGATTGTAGTGGTTTAGAACTTTCTTCCAAAACCCATCCGCCTTTTGTTGATTGCTTTTCTTTTTATTCAAAGTGCAATGAACAAAAGCCTTTGCCAACGCCTCTTCTTGTCTAGGCGTCCAAGTTTCCCGTTTCGCTTTTCCTTTTTTTTCCGGTGCGGCTTCATTTCCGTTCACGGGATTTTCTTCAACCGCAACGTCTTCATCCTCATCTAAATCTTGTTCTTGGGTTTCCGGCACGAACTCTTCATCGGAGTCATCTTGTACGTCTCTCGGTGATTGTGACCTTGGGGTTTGAAAAGGTCTTGGTGATTGTGAGCTTGGGGTTTGAAAAGCAAACGGGTCAAACGCATTTTGGGCTTCTAGGGGGTAATCATAATAACCGGGTCGAGTCATCGTCGGACCGTGTTGCATCCAATTTTGGATGGGTTGGGTATCATAACCGAAAGGTTGATGCATGGGTTGGTTAAAATAAAATGGAGGTTGGGTTTGATTCGCAAACCCAAGGTGGGGATGAAACGAGACACTAGAACCACCCGAACCACGTTTATCTTGAGCCCTCGACTTCGAACCGGACCCTACCATTTTTTTCTTGCCTTCACCTTTGTTTGAGCCTTCCATTTTTTTGAAAATATTACAGAAAATGAGAGTGAATTGTAGTAAAAATGGATGAGAGTGATGTTTGGTGAAAATGAAATTGAAATTGTTTAATTTATAAAGGTAAAAAGGTAATTTTTTTATTAAATTCCCAACGGCTATAATGCCGTTTGACACTCTTCCTCGCGTCGGCATCGTCTCCCCGCACCATTAGGGCTGTAAACGAACCAAACGTTTGGCGAACAGTTCGTGAACTGTTCGGCGGGAAGTTCGTTTGTGTTCGTTCGTTTATTAAACAAACGAACACAAACAAGAAATTCCGTTCGTTTAGTTAAATGAACAAACATGAACAGGGGTCGTGTTCGTTCGTTTATGTTCGTGAACGTTAGGTAACGTGTTTGTTTGTGTTCGATAGTTCATTAGTGTTTTTAGTTTTTATATCTATTTAAATACTTCAAAATTCCAACAAATTAAATATCTAATAAATGTCAGTGTATTATATATTCTGTTTATGAACGATTGTTTGTGTTCGTTTGTTTCCATTCGTGTTCATGAACATTAGTTTGTGATCATTTGTGTTCGTCAACGTTCGTTTTTGTTCGTTGCCTAAAATTAACAAACAAACACAAACGAACACGAACAATTTCATTTCTTTAACAAACGAACACGAACAATTTCATTTCTTTAACAAACGAACACGAACATAAAATCTCGTTTGATAAGTGTTCGTGAACGGTTCGCAAACACATATATTTCTTAACAAACGAACACGAACAAGGTCTTGTTCGTGTTCGTTCGGTTCGTTTATAGCCCTACGCACCATTCATGTCACCGCCTCGGCAAAGGGTTGGCGGCAGTGTTTGCCGCGCGGCAACACCCTTTGCCGCACCCTTTGCCGATACCACACCGAACACGCTTATACACATAAAAGAAGATAGGAAACAAGCATTGGTGCCTCTTGGAACACACAAGTTCCTAGTTACATAAGGCTATGCATTGAATGTGGTTCGGGTGATAAGCCTCGTCACGTTGGCAAAAGGGGTACGAAACACTGCGACCGGTGGGGCATGAGTGGGCATAGGGACGGAGTTGATTTACTCTTTATAATAGTAAATAACATATTACACAATCATATAGAGTTATCTTAACCCACCGTCACAATACATATTTTTAGTTGTGAAATATGAAACTCTCTATCGTTACGTGTCATAAACTAATTAACTTTTGTTTTGTTTTTGCCATCTTAGTTTTGTTTTATTTTGTTACTAGGTTATAACCCCGTGTATTACACGGGGTTGAATAAATAAATTTTATGTACTAAATAATAAAACAATATATTTTTAAAAACCTCATTTACTGTACGGGTTGAATAAATATAATTTTATATATTAAATAATAAAAAGTTATATCTATAAGAACCATATTGTACGGGTTGAATAAATGTAATTTTATATACCAAATAAAAAAGTTATATCTTTAAAACCACATATATTACACGAGTTGAATAAATGTAATATTGTTTACCAAATAATAAAATAATACATATTTAAAAAACCTCATTTATTACACGGGTTGAATAAATGTAATTTTATATACTAAATAATAATAAAAAAATACATCTTTAAAAATATGTGCATTACACGGTTTGAATAAATGTAATTTTCTGTACTAAATAATAAAAAATATATATTCTTAAAATAACCCCGTGTATTGTACGAATTGAATAAATCTAATTTTATATATCAAATAATAAAAAGTTATATTTTAAAAAACCTCTTGTATTACATGGGTCGAGTAAATGTAATTTTGTATAGTGAAAATAAAAATATTTAATATATTAATACAAAGTTTGGTTTTCGTGATAAAAATAGATTATTCTGTTGTTGCAAAATTTGTTAACGAAATCTCAATAAATTTAACCCTTTATTTAAAACTCCGTAAATATATCCCTAAAGTGGTTTCTTTTATTATATAGTATAGATAGATTAAGTTTTTTATATTAATATCTCATACTTTAATATATTGCTAGACACAATTAAGGTTTAAATTGTTTTAGTTCTAATTAAGTTAGGCTGAATCAAAAGTGGGCTAAGCCCATTTTCACGTATTAAGATCAGTATGTGGACCCATTTGACAGTTCAATATTTTTAATAAGAAATTAAGCTAATAATATTTAGTTAGAGGGTTATATATAATACAAAATATTAAACTAAATAATATTTAGTAGAATGTTTATCTATAATTAATTATAAAAGATTAAACTAAAATAATAATTATCTATAAGAGATGGCCTAATATGATGACAAGTGTCCTTAAAGTGGTTTCTTTTATTATAGTAGATAGATTTGTTAACCGAGTTAAATGGCTCGGGTCACTCGGAGAAACGCACAACCAAACCACATTTAGTTAACGGGAGTTTGTTTTATCCACACGGAAATAAATTAACTTTAATTCTTAAATAACAATTTCAATTGTGAATTGTTCTTATTCTCCCTTGATTCATATATTATTTTAGTTTTATATGAAGATCGTGTTATTGTTTTATTACACATATATTATTTTTAGTGTTAAACCTCCGCGTTTTGACACGTAATTAAGAACATGCTTATTTTTTTTATCGGGAATTCAATGTGATTTGTTTGGCACAACTGAAACTGGTGTACGATCATGATTTGTTTAAATTTCGACCTACTTTTGCGTTGTTAGGTTTCAATGTTCAGAGCCGAACCACATCTACAATGAATCGAGCACATGTAGATATTATTTTGGTTAATGTTACTACTTTTTTTGTTTCTTAATCCTTTGTCATAATGTGCATACCGACCGAACTCTTACCGCGTCTCCGCCGCAACGCCGATTAGATTAAAGCATGCATGATCCACATTAAACCTTCAATACACCATGCAACAAATTTAATTTTCTTTTTTTTATTCAACCTATTATAATTAAAACTAAGTTTTAACTCTAGACGTTTTACTTAACCGTATTGCTTGTTTATTCTTAGTGTTGTTTAGATTAAAGCCTAAGTGGTCTAATATTAATCCATCGATATACCAAATAACAAATACAACCTCGCCAACATTCTTCTATGACCTCACCGCAAAGCGTGGGCTCAGATACTAGTTGTATACAAAATGAATGCATACAAAAGGATTGCAATTATAAAGCTATATATGAACTTTTCCACCCAAGATTCTTGAGAAAGAGGAGACATACTTAGTGGATGGAGAAGATCTGCAATATATGTTTTTGTCGTATTAATAATGATGGTGGAAAGTGGAAACATGAAATTACCAAACAAAACAACGCTTGGACTTTGGAGAAAGAGGGCATTTTTGAAAGAGAAGTTCGAATGTAATATTCAAAATGATGCATCTTAGGCATTTTTTTAAGATTTTAGAGGGTCTATTTAAACGGGGTCTTAAACATGAAATTCAAACATAAAATTATGCAAATGGTTTTTAGTAAGGGAGGTAATTGGCCGCATTCGAGGCTTTGTTCTTCGAACAAATGAAGTCAAAGACCAAAGGTCCATGAAAATTGTTGAGACATATGAATCTAAACACGACATGAGTTTTTTGGATCGACGTTGTTACGACTCATTAACACAAAAAAATTTATTTTATTTTATTTTATTATTTTCTGTTTGCATATTATCACTCTTAAAACATATTTACCAACAAAAATATTAATATAATTATGTATGAACTATAAAATTGATAATCATTTCCCTTTTATGTTTAAATCTTTGACATAAAATGTACAACAAGCTTAAGTTATTATATAAAACACTAGGTTATAGACCCGCGTATTATACGGACCGTATATATATATATATATATATATATATATATGTATATATATTAGAAATCTCTAAATACATCATTGAACTGAAATACATTTTTACATATGATAGTTGAAACGGTCTATTAGAGTCAAAAGTATTTGAATGTTATGTTTTATCAAAAAGAAATCATATGTCATACTTTTGATAATATGTTTTCATTAGTCATAAACAATACATCAAACATTACAAAATGTCTATATAAAAAAATAAAATGCACAAAAGTTGTTGAAACATTGGCCTAACATGACTCATATCCTTTTGACCTGTAAAAAATCACCCTTTTTGATATGAACCTGCTACAACCTGAAAAGAATGATAAATAATATTCAAACACTTCCCATTAAAAAAGAAACAAAATCCTATTACAAAGATGTGATTGAACTGAGTAGTTCATAATATTCATCTTAAGCATAAATTATTATAAAATACAAGAATAAATCGGAAACCACAACTAATATGTGGAATATGAAAATGATAGATCATATGAAAAAACTTAAGCTTAATTATTCATTTTAAAAAGTATTAAAATCATAGGTTTTAATATTATAGATAACCGCCGTTAAAAGAAAAGCTGAATTATTCTTTTAATAAAAACTTTAAGTATTTTTTAATTAATATTAATATTAATAGCATAATATTATTAATAATAATCATTAATTAGAATTAGGTATTTATTAAAATTAAATAATGTTATTAATGATTTGTATAAGAAAATGCCATATGGCATTGTTGGAGTTTTTTTATTAGATTTAGATATAGTTGTAAAATTTATAAAAAATAAACTGGTCAACCTACAAACACGTTAGGTCATTGTGAATACGACCCTTTTAGCAAAGTATTCGTATTTTTGACGCGAAATGATTAGACGAAAGCTAAATCCACAAACTTGGTTTTATGATCGTATCGTGTTAAAAATTCAACCCGGCTAGTTTTTATTAAAACTATTACAAGTAAACAAATAATCCTTGTGAAAATGCAAAAAGGTATGACAAATTCTTTTTTAGGATATCCAAGAAAGGTAAAACATATGGGTCCGGAGTAATGGGATAAAATGATCAAAACCGTGGGGGGTGATCATCATCACTCATCAATGCCGGCCAAGGTGTGCTTTTGTGTCATCTAAAGTATGGATGCCCATTAAACAACCTATATATGAAAGCATCAATTAACTAGCTCATCATTGTGTTCTTATAGATGTGTAGCTCATCACACGTGTAGATGATTAATCTTCGATCAAGTTATTTGTGAGTAGGAGAGATCAGAGGAAGATGATTTGTCTATACAATAATTGTATAATGGTGTTGTTGCATATGTCTAACAAGATTATATGTAAATTAATTTATTTGTGTGATGTATATATAAATCATGGTTTAATGTATGCATCAATAATTAAGTGCTATAACAATGATAGGAAATGTGACATAAACACATGCACACTAGCAACATGAATTATAAGAGGGATAAATTAAAGTAATCGATATAAGTATCATGTGGTTCGCTTGATTGACACAAACAAGTATAGTTCACGACTGAGTTATAAAGATATATTTTTTTTTTGAAAGATGAACTTCATTAAACAACACCCGAACCCGAAAACCGGGACATGCACCAAACCAAACAAGCTACAAATTTACAAATTTATACCAATCCGACCAAGAGGTCACGATACCCTTACGTCTATGCTTATACCACAAGAATCCTAGCGATCTAACATCGCTTAAAACGCTATCAGCCTTAACGTCAACGTTCGAAAAAACCGCTCTATTACGAGCAAGCCACAGACACCAAATGGATGTAAACAACACACCTTGCACCACATGCTTAATGCCGGGACTGATGTTCCTGTCTTTATGAATATCCAGAAGGTCGAGAACGGAGAATGCAAAGATGGGAGGCAGCCCACACCACCGAGAAACTTTCTGCCAGAGAATGACGGCCACGGCACAAGAAGTGAATATATGTTCCACAGATTCATCACCTGACTTGCATAACGGACAGACCCCTTCGCCAACATGGATACCCCTCTTCCGCAAAGCATCGGCTGTTGGGATACGGTTTAAACCCACCCTCCAAACAAAAACATTACATTTAATGGGGACCCAACTGCACCAATCGATAACGAACCTATTGACATCTACCTCCGCAGCCACAAGGAGCTTTCTAACAGATCGGACAGAAAACACACCCGAGCGGTCAGGCAGCTATTTCCAATCATCCTTAGAATCCCGCATGGATACAGCCGCTACCTCAGAATTAAGAGCATCCAGCTCGATAACTTCGTCTTCCAACACAGGGTCATGTTTCCACAGCCACATTCCGGACAACCGGTCCTTAACCGAACAATTTTTAACGATCTCCAGCTTGAATAAATTAGGGAAGACCTCCATCAACGGAACGTCTCTCAACCACGGGTCTAGCCAGAAAAGAATACTCTCACCATTTCCAACACATCCCTTAAAGAAATTCCGAAGCCGAGGGCGACCCGACAAAGGTCTACTGATCACGGAAACAATACTCGCCCAAACACCACCAAGGGACTTCTTTAACGGAAGAAACGACCAACCCGACCCATTCGAGTGAAGAGCATCCACCACCTTAACCCAAAGATTATTACCTTCTTTCTTAAACCGCCAACCCCACTTGCATAGGAGAGCGATATTCATATTTTTCAATTTACTTAACCCCAACCCTCCTGATTTTATAGGCAGCGTGATGGTCTCCCAGGCCACCAAGTGAGTTTTCCTCACATCTTCCGAACCGCCCCAAAGAAATTTTCGGATCATACCTTCAAGAGCCTTAATCACCTTCACGGGAGCCTTGTAAAGCGAAAAATAGTAACTCGGAAGGCTTTGAAGAACCGAACGAATAAGAGTAATTCTTCCTCCAATAGACAATAGAGCGGATTTCCAAAGAGCAAGTCTAGAACTAAAAGTCTCGAAAACAGCCTCCCAATTACTGATACGATTCATATTCGATCCAACCTTAAGCCCGAGGTACTTGAAAGGAAGAGACTCTTGCTTACACCCAATGATATCCGCTAGGAGCCCAACCTCCTCGCTGTCAACCCCTAACCCGAACAAGCCAGACTTACCCAAATTGATACTGAGGCCAGAGCACACATAAAAGCATCTTAGGATTCTGACAACATTTAAAGCATTATCTTCAAACCAGTCCCCGATAATGAGCGCATCATCAGCGAAGAAGAGATGAGAAAGGACCGACCCCCCGTTAGGAAGCTGTAAGCCGGAAAAAATACACTCCTCTTTAGCTTTATCTAGAAGGCAAGACAACGCCTCCATAACCACCACAAACAAGAACGGAGAGATAGGATCTCCCTGCCTCATCCCTTTGCCACACTTAAATTCGAACGTGGGGGCCCCATTAACCAGAACGGACGCCCGAGCAGACGCCAGGATACCCCACACCCAAGAGCACCACCTAGAACCGAAGCCCATTTGACGGAGAATATCCACCACAAAACCCCAGTTGATATTATCGTAAGCCTTCTCGAAGTCAATTTTGAGAAGAAAGGCTTTTTTCTTCTGCTTTTTCACCCACGAACACACCTCGTTAATAACAAGAGGACCGTCAAGGATGAATCTACCACCCAAAAAAGCCGATTGAGAATCCGAAATAACCGACCCGAGAACTTTCTTAAGCCTATTCGCAAGAACTTTTGAGATCACCTTGTTCACCACACCAACAAGGCTAATAGGCCTGTAGTCGCTCAACCCCACAGGGTCCCTCTTCTTGGGAACCAAAGCAATAAACGAGGAGCCGCATCCCGCATTAATGACTCCTGACTCGAACAAAGCACCCAACAACCTAACAAAATCAGCCTAAAAAAAACACCAGAAATGCTTGAAGAACCTGAAATTGAAGCCGTCCGGACCAGGAGCCCGGTCATCTCCACAATCAAACACTGCACCTTTGATCTCCTCCACCGAAAACTGAGCCTCTAACCACAAGGCATCCGAATCCGATATTTTCTTTAAATGCGAGCATGACAACATCGGCCGGCTCACACAATCCTCCACAAACTTGGACCTGAAAAAATTAAAAACTTCCTTCTTAACCAAGGACGGTTTATCAACCCAAACTCCGTCAACATACACCCCGTGAATGACATTCGAAGATTTTCTACAATTGATCATTGAATGAAAGAACGAAGAGTTCTCATCACCCTCCTTTGCCCATCTCACCCGAGATCTCTGTCTTAGGTCCATAACCTTCGCATGCTCGACTTCGGCCACTATCTTCTTATTTTCAGCTAGAATCCACTCCTCCTCTTCCATCAAATCCCTAGAGTCTAAGAGGGATTCAATAGACTCTATCTCCTCCAAAGCTGAGCTAAGCACCTCACTCTCCTTCTTAAGCATCTTATCCCTCCACTCTCTAATCCTACCGCGGATAAAACCCAACTTCTTTACCAAGAAAACATCGGGCGGGCTGTCCGGAGCCGAGAAAGACAAACACGCCTCCTCCACCACCTCGGCAAACCCGTCTTTCCCCAACCAAGAATTGAAAATTCTAAACGGCCTAGCCCCGAAGTTAACCGGTTTGATAATCATAATAATAGGGCAGTGATCAGACCACAACCTAGGGAGAGGCTGAACCCGGACTTCCGGCCAGCCGTTCAGGAACTCGGCATTGACCAGAAATCTGTCAAGCTTACTCAGCTTATTCCCATTCTCCGAACGCCAAGTAAAATGAGAACCTCTAAGATTATATTCAAACAACCCTGCTTCGAAAATGAATGCATTGAAGTTACTCGCACAAGACGGTTTGAAAGAGCAATTCCTCCACTCATCCCTGAACCTTACCGCATTGAAGTCTCCCCCTATAATCCACTGACCATCATAACTATAGATAAGAACCAGCAAACTATCCCACACCTCTTTTTTCGCCGGAATACCCTGAGGGGCATAGATATTAAGGAAATTTACCGTCAAGTTGCTCCCAGATAAAGTTCCCCTGACATGCAGAAAATGCTTATGTTTATTCGGTTCCACCATCCTGAAAACGTCCTCGTCCCATAAACATATTAAGCCCCCTGACATGCCAACCGAATCCACAGACTCCAACCCAAATTTACCTTTTCCCCAAAAATTCGAAATGTCCGACCGACGAATGCTGCTCTGTTTAGACTCTTGGATTGCAATGAAATTAATTCCAAATTCCCTTCTAATAGAACTAATCCACCCAGGCTTATGAACACCCCCAATCCCTCTCAAGTTAACTGAAAGAAAATTCATCGAGAAACCACATTAATACCTGAAGAGAGAACGGATTTCCTGACCAAATCGGATTGATTCTGCATATTCACACCAAGCTTCGCCCCAACAGACACCGTATCCTCAACTTCCTTCTCCAATTGAGGGATATGAACCGAATCAGGAGCCTGCAAAGAGCCATCCGGAGCTGACTCCACCGAGCCTCCTGAACCAGAGAGATTCGGGGAAGCCCTAACATTCAGATCTAAACCCCCTCCACCCAAGCTTTGAACAAACTCTGATCACCAGATGAGTTACTTGCCCTGTCGGTGAATCCAATAAAGCCAAAACCAGGCTCTGTCTCCTTATCCTCACACCTAGATCTTTGGACCCCACAACCGGATAATTTGCACGAGTAGTGCAAGTACATTTAGTTTATATTTATAACCTATACTATGGTAATGTGAGGTTCATTTGGGAGTACTAAAATCATTTTTTTTAAATCGACGTTTTTCTTTATATATATACTTTTAGAAGCATTTTAATAAAGAAAATCAAAAATTAAAATATAAAAAAAACAGTTAAAAAAAGGCTTAATTTGTTTTTTTTTTTTACAAAAATGATTTTTTATTGGAATAGTTTATACCCATTTTTATAAGGAAAAACGCTGAAATTTTTTTTTTAAAAAAATGATTTTTAACATGTTAAGTTGATTTTATAAGACATATTTTTTAAACTATTTTCTAAACATTTTTTTATATTTTGTTTTTTATTTTTTTTATTAAAAATATTTCTACATGTATTTATAAGAAAAAGCACAGAAATTTTTTTTAGAAAAAAATTGATTTTTAACATGTTAAGTTGAATTTTTAAAAGTGTTTCCCGATTCCCCACTTTTTTAATGTTCCCCAATGAACTTCCTCTGTATAAATCCTAATTCCAAATGATGACCTTTTCTTTACTACTGTTTTCTACCTACTATCGATGGTTGTGACGAGGTTATCTTTACAATCATCAAACTTTGTAATTCTCTTTTGTTGTTTTTTGTTTTTCTCGTTTGTTTTTTTCAGCCGCTTGCTGGGTCTTTATATATAATAAAAGAGAGTTGCCGCTCAATATATATATATATATATATATATATATATATAACCACACGTACTTTTCCACAATAAAAACAAGCATGTAAACATAGGTTTTTTTTGTCTTATATTATAAACACATAATAAGAGCACCCACGTCGTATGGTTCGGCGACGTGTGTGTTGTAGGAGATGATGTGGTGTAGTTTGGAGGTGGGGGTGGTTAACTCCAACGGACTAGTCCGTTGGGTTGTGATGGCCCACATATGGTAGGGTTTTTGATTTAATAAAAAAAAAGTTTGCTTGTTAATTAAAAGAAAGATTTCTTTTGTTTTTTAATGAAAAAATATACCAAATAAAATTAAACAAAAAATATATAAAACAAATTTATTAAAATTAATAACATTACAAACCACATAATTAAACCTAAACAAACAACACAATTAAACCTAAACACACTAGATACTTAAATCTAAACAAGACAGCATAATTAAACTTAAACACACCATATACATAAACCTAAACAAGACGAGACAATCAAACTCAAACAAACCCCATAAATAAACATAAACAAAACAGATAATTAAACCTAATTGTCAATTCTTGAATCATCGGAGTCGGAACTTGAAGGGGGAGCAGGTTGCATACGGGGATGGTTTCTTATTAGTTGCCAGGCCGTCATGTGAAAAAATCTTTTATTCTATATGTTTACGTATTCCTGGCGGGCTCAGACAATCGCTTGTGCCTCCATTATGCCATCACCTCGAGCCATCACGTTGTTGAAGAATGCATGAAATATACTAACCTCCCTTAACAGAATATGAAATCTTGACAAAGTGGCGTACGAATTACAATTGGTTTCTCCAACACATTGACGAAACCCTTCAAATAAGGGTTCTCTAATTGACTGGCTACTCGTCTGTTGTCGCATAAGTCCATCCAAGAGATGACTAGAGCCATCTTTTCTTCATCGGTCCAAAGGTTTCTAGCCATTCTTTGATGAATCTTTGTAGTGAAATATCAGTTGATAAGTACACATGTTGCTTGAAATACGAATTTAATTTATAGCCAATAAAAGTATAAAACCAATCATTACGAAAGTAGGCGTTTGAAATACTAATCGTTGTAAAGTAGTTGTTTGAAAAAAAAATCTTTTATACTATTTTATTTGAATTTATTATTTAATAAAAATACCTAGATATTGAAATAAAAAATTTATAAAATAAATAATAAATTAATTATACTGTTATGAATTTTTATTTTTTATATTTATTAATATTTTACTTAATTATAAATAATATAACTAAGTAAATAAATTATATAGATTATAAATAGTTAAATAAAAGGAAAAGTAGGTGATAATATGGATAATGAGGTGGAGGTTTGGAGTAGTTTGGACTTGTTTAGCGTTCCAGGGGAAAATTGGAGTTTGGAATGATGTGTCATACTGACTAGGTAGTCTAGATTTTTGACCACCTTTAGCGTTGTAGATGCTCTAAAGTAGGGATGAGCATTTGGTACCAGGTACCGGTACCGTATCAGGTATATTCAGTACCGGTACCCATTTTCTCCGTTTTTTGGTACCGGTATTTACAGTTAAAACACTGGTAAATACTAGGTATTGAACCGGTATATTCGGTACTGGTACCAAATTTTCCTGTTTTTCGGTATCGAACAGGTACCATACTCATCGAAAGTATCGGTACCAAACGGGTATCATGTGTCACACCCCAACCGATGGCGGAAACATCGGGGCGCGGCACTAAGCGAATCAGATTGCTCAAAAGATTCCACAACACTATTTGTTTCAATAATGATTAATCAAGTATCATAAAAATTGTCCAAACATCAAACATGTTTCACAACCACACAAAGTATCAAAATAACATAAGATTCAAACATTGTTCAAAACAGTCTAAATTTTCTAAGATGAGTTTCTAAGCATCATCCTAGCTTGTTTCTTGAATCCCAGCTACTATCAACCTGCAACATGTATTAAAATACTATCAACAAAAATGTTGGCGAGCATACAAGTTTGAATACGTAGCATAATAGTTTAAAAACTCATATCCATCATAAACATATAAAAAGTTTCACCATGCTAGTTTACGCAGTCCAAGTGATAGCCCAAGTTTCCAATGCGTTAAAATGCATTTCCCAAAGACTAACGGGAGGTTAAATGTCTCATCCTAACAATACCCCAAAGACTAACGGGGAGGTGCCTTACCCCTATCGCGCTATCATTGTTAAGGTGGAACTACACACAAGGATTAAACGTTCACATAGCATAAAAGTCTCAAGTCTCAAGTTTCATGTTTCATGTTTAACGAGGATATAGTATGTTTCAAATAAGTTTCAAGTTTCAACTGTCAAGTTTCAAGATAATAGAATACATGTTGCATCCCAAAAGTGTTTATAACAAAAAGGGATCGAGTATACTCAAGCGGGTGCTTATAACCAAACACTACTAAATTGGATCGAAGGGAGCGTTGGATCAGCCTGCGTGCGGGGAACAGAGCATAAGTCCTCTAAGAGCTGACCCGGTTGGGAATAGGGTGTCGACGATGCGAAAATCAAGTAAAAGTGTCTGATAGAATTGTTGGGATTGAACCCTGTCAAAGGAACAGTTGATTAAAGCTAAAACCGGATTAGAGCAGTGGATCCAGAATAAGCAGATGTTTGTATTTCATTCTCTCCCCTTGAAATGGTTCTAACAATTGATAACCTTCAACCATTGATCCTTTACAACAACTGCTGCCTTACAACAATTGATCAAGCCTAAAGACTGATGAAGACTAAAGTCCTGTTGCTCAATCTACTGATATGGGTCAAGCACTGCTGAAGATATAAAGTACTGCTGGAGTCACAACAGTGGAAGGAGAAAGGAGTAGTTTAGTATATTTCTATTGTATTGTAATGTAATCAGTTGTTAGTGAGCAGTGTTTGTAATAGGTCAGTTGTTAGAGTTTGTTAGGAGGTTAGATGTCACTTTCATGGTGACGTCAACCAAGATGCTTCAGTGGTTTGCTCGTGCCTATAAATAGAACAGTACCCTGTACTGTTCTATTAGCTCTTTTCAGCACTTGTCTCCTGCATGAACAATTGCTATGAGCTCAGGCTGAGGGGGAGTTTGTAATACTTGCATGCATTGTAATTGAAGTTTATAATTAATAAAAGCATTCGATTCCATGATAAACATGTATGTTGAAAACAAATCTTCCGTTTGATGGTGTTGAAAGTTTTATATCATTTACTTCCGCTGCAATTGTTCTTGTTCATTTTCATTTTAATTAAACATAACACAATTATAAAGAAACTCAGATCCTAACAATTGGTATCAGAGCTCGGACAGTCAAATTTGATCTAACAATCAATTTGACGTAAATAGTTCAGCTCACAATCGTTGATACTGATAGTTGTTCGTTTCGTTGAAAAATAGAGCAAGGTTTAATCACCAACAAAGTTGATTAATCAGTGTCTGTAAAACAACCAGGATGACGTCACAATCACAAGATGCAAACAATAGCATCGGTTCACTCTTCAAACCACCCATGTTGAAGCGCAATGAGTACAACATCTGGCAGAGAAGGATGGGTCACATCCTTGCTCAACAGAATACTGGATGTTGGAAGTCGGTTATCTTTGGACCATATGTTCCAATGGTGCCGAGTGCTGAGGATTCAAAGAAGTTCGAACCTAAGAAACCTGAAAACTATACTGAAACTGATTTTAAAAAGTTTGAACTGGATGCCAAAGCATTTAGCATCGTTGCATCTTCACTAGCCAATGAAATTTATGCTGGGCTGTTACACTGTAACAGTGCCAAGGAATTGTGGGATGCACTTAAGGAACAATTTGGAGGAACTGAAGAAGTAATTGAAAATAACAGGGAAATTCTGAATCAGCAGTATGAAACGTTTTGTCATGTTAAGGGTGAAACATTAACCCAACAGTTTGAGAGATTCAGCTGTCTCATTAGTGAACTAAGACTTGTTGATGTTAAATTTACTAATTCAACTCAAAACAACAGTTTCCTTAGATCACTACCTGAAAAATGGGATACAATTGCATTTGTGACCAGAAATTCTGTTGAGTTCAAAGATCTGACATTGACCCAACTTCATGGTAGACTCCTGACCTATGAAAGGGAGTTAAACCAGAAAAAGAAGTTGCAAGAGTCTGGCAAAGTTGCAGATGATTACACATTTGGCAACATAGCTCTTCTGGGTCAGGAAGAGTCTGGCAGTAGTAAGGATCAGAGTTATGATCATTTTATTGACATAACTGCTGGAGGTAATTTCAACTCTGATCCTCACTCATCCAACTTTGCCGTCACAGGAAATGGAGAAAGCCAGATCTTTGATAATTTGTGTTTTGAACTCAATGACTTACAGCACTTTGATCCAACAGATCTTGAAGAAATGGACATTTTGCATCAATTGGCTTTGCTTAGTGTAAGAACAAGCAAATTTTATAAAAGGACAGGGAGAAAATTCCCAGGGTTACATGGGAATTTAACAGTGGGGTTGGATAAGTCAAAGATCAAGTGCTATAAGTGCAATAGGCTAGGTCATTTTGCTAGGGAATGTAGGAGCCAAACCACTGGTCCAATTGTCACTCATCCCAGCTCAAACCCTAGACCACAAAACCAAAGCACTATGCATTATGCCCAATATACCCCTGCTGCCCATGTAAACACTGCTCATTATGCAAACCCTGGAACCCCTGTTCCTGTGCATTATGTTCAAACCATTGTTCCACAAATTCAGTATGTTCAAGCCCCTGTCCCTCAGGTTCAGGTGCAACCAGTTGCACCTCAACAAGCTGCTCCAACAGTGGTTCAACCAGATCAGCAAAGCTTCTTCACCCAAGGCTTTGTTGACTGGAGCAGTATGCCTGATGAGCTTGGTGATGAAAATTTTGCACTCTATGCTACTAATGATGCTTCTAATGATGAATTTTGTTTTATGGCATTAGAGTCAATACCAGAGGGGATTGAAGCTGAAGAAGGATAGTTAAGTGATGAAATAGTGGACAAAGTTGCTGAAGCAGTGGTTACTGCAGTTGCTGGTGAAATACTGCTGGGAGAAAATTCAGAACCCCTGATAGAACCACTGTCTGACCCCTGGTCTGAAGAAGAAGAGAAAAACAATGGTGAAAAGGAAGAGGAGGTGACTGATGAGAAAGAGCATGCTTGTAACTGTGCCATGATGGCTGCAGCTAAGGTATCATCTCAGGTTCTTGAAAATCTGTGTTCAGACAAATGCATCATAGCATTTGCTAACATTAAATAGGTGAATGAAAACCTTAGAGATAGGGTGTTGAATGATAAAGTCAAATTTGAGAAGTCTTTAAAAGAACTTAAAAACAAATTGGCTGAAAAAGATAAAGAAATCTGCAGTCTAAAAGAAGAGCATAGCATTACCAAAAACCAACTCCAAACTATGATAGAAAAATATCATGTTTGCAAAAATGAGTTGGAGTCCACCCAAATCACCTGTGAAAAATGGGTGGAATCCTGCAAAGGTTTTGAGATAATGCTTGAGAAACAGCTTGAAAGCAATGTAAAATTTGGCATTGGTTTTAGAAAAAAATGATGAAGTTGAAAACAATGCTACAAATCAACCTGGTTCAGTTGAAATCATTTCAACAAACAAGAATGGCCAAGAAGTTAAGATAACTGACAAACTTGGTAACAAAATCACTCTGGAAAGATCTGTGGGGTCCTCAACCTTTGAGGAAATTGAGAAATACCAATTTAAACCCACATGGTCTGATGAGTGTGACATTCTTGAAAATTTTAAACCAATGGACTTCACAACCACTGATGGTGTAAAAGCTCCTAAAGCAAAGGTTATTCCTCTCAAAGACATCCCAACAGTGGTTCAAAACTCTGTTGCTAAGGATTCTGAGAAGAAGAAACGAAGAGAAAAAGTTAAAAACCTGTTTTGTGATTTCTGGGAAAAGAAGAATCATCTAACAAAAGACTGTTTTCATCTAAAAGCATATGATATCAACAAAACAAGTGGTATTGCACCTACTGAGAGCTGCACCATCTGTGGTAAATCAAACCACAAAACTCAGGAATGTGTGTATCTCAAATCCTTTGATGAAAAAAGGAATGAGTACACTGCAAAAACATCCATGAGTTCATCAAATTCATCTGTCAAATTCACCAAAAATCAACCACTGTTTGTGCCAGTCCAAACAGCTGAACCAAACCTCTGTCAAAAGAGATGTTCAGGTGACTGATGCACCACCTGCAAACCAATACCACAAAGGTAAAGGAAAACCACCATACCAAAGGGTCCCACATGTTTATGAGGTTTACAAAAATCCTTCTAAACCAAGAGTGAACATACATCCCTTTGGTTATCAACAGCTGATTGGGCAAGACCCCCAGCAGTGGTTAGTGAAAAACAGTACCAAAACTGTCCTAACCCCTGACCTAACCACTGTCCATCCACCTGAACTTAACACAGATACTGTTGAGACCCCATCCAAAGCTTTATTGGCATTGGAGACCCTAATGAACTAACCTTTTACTACATGTGCAGGGAGCTTCTGCATGCTTAGATAGTCTTTGGTATGTAGATAGTGGAGGCTCCAGGCACATGACAGGATGTAGAACCCTTCTCAAAGATTTCAAAACTCATGGAGGGGGTGATATATCCTTTGGTAATAATAGTAAAGGGGAGGTTTTGGGGTCTGGTACAGTTCAATCTGGAAATGTTAAGTTTGAAAATGTCAATCTAAAAGACAATCTAAAATTCAACCTCCTGAGTGTTTCTCAAATGACTGATAAGGGCTATGGCTCATTCTTCACAAATGATTGTTGTAGGATTGTTGGACCAGAAATGGTTAAAAAGATTGAAGAAATAATAAAAAATGGAAAAACCCAACTTGTTGCTCAAAGGAGTGGCAATGTCTATGTAGTTGATTTGTCAAAAGAGAGCCCCAGGACTAATGCCTGTCTGTTCTCAGCTGCCTCTAACAAAGAGACAGAATTATGGCACATGAGATTGGGGCACACAAATCTCAAGACAATCACTGCTTTATTAAAACAGGGGTTAGTTGTCACACCCCAACCGATGGCGGAAACATCGGGGCATGGCACTGAGCGAAACAGATTGTCAAGAAGTTTCCATAACAATTATCATTACCAATTAATTTAAAGTAACATGTCCCATACCATGTCTTAAAAGGCAAACAAATTATTACAGACAAACTCTAGACAAATAGTTCTGTTCCGACAACTCAGATTTATATATAGATAGTTTATTTATTGGTTTCTAGGACCTCTTTTCCTAGCTTCGATTTCATCATTGCGCAGAGAGCATCCTAGACCTTTCCTAGCCTCGATTTCACAGCGAACTAGGTATACAAACAACTTAAGCACCTGTCACATACGTTAAAATAAAAGTCCATACACATGGTGTAAAGGTGAGCATACAAGTTTGATAATAGTATATAGAGTTCGAATTCGTTTACGCATAACCGGCACGTACACATAGTGAAATGAAGCACGTTAGTTATCGACATAGATCCATCGATACCAATGACTGCGGGTTGACTGCCTGAGGCAGTTCGCAATACATGATTACCACCGTAATCCATGCAAGTAATTGTCCTTAACAACCCCTGCGAACAGGTTCTGAGTCCAAACTATAGTACTATCATTGCTAAGGCAGGTAGACAGCATTCCATGTGTAAACATAACAAACAAGCATTCATAAGCCACGTATAACATGCATTACGGTTAGCGTTCAAATAGTATTGAGTAGTGTGTTCGATGTGATTTGAATAGTTGTAACGTATGTAACACCCAAAAGTGCATAAAGCAAAAAGGGATCGACTATACTCACAGCGGTTGATGGATTGAAGGGAGCGCTTAGCGAGTAAAGTTAGCCTGAATGGATTGATAGCATAACGATAAGTGACGTATAAAACGATACAAAGTATGAATGGGTCGGATAGCAGTTCGGTCGGATGGTAAGCCGATCGGACGGCTTGTTTGTGCGGATGGCAATCCGTTCGGATGGTCATCCGGTCGGACGGTAGTCCAGTCGGATGACTATTCGAGTGGATTGTTTCTTCCTATGAGAAGGATGTGTTTGTGTATGATGGCTTCTATTTTGAAGTTTTCGTTGTAGCATTTTGAAAACATTGAATTATCTCTATCCTTCAAGTCGGTCGATCGGACGGTCAATCGTGCGGACGACAATCCGTGCGGATGATCATCCGGTCGGACGGTAGTCCGGTCGGACGGCGAATTTAGTGATGAGGTTACTTAGTGGGAACAATTCACAGCAGAAGAGTCACTCGGTCGGATGTCCATCCGACCGGGTGGCAACCATGTTAATGAACATGTTGAAAATTGTTTAAGTCTTTAAAGTCTTAGTATCTCATGATCCGAAGAGTAATCCGGTCGGATAGTAGTCTGATCGGATGGCAATTCGTTCAATACTCAAACCTTAGATAGAGTTGATTAAGTGTGGGGCCCAAGGTGTGATCCGTTCGGACAGCAATCCGTTCGGGTAACCTATCCGTTCGGACAGCAGTCCGGTCGGATAGCACTTCGTCCCGGTTGCTCCGGCCATCTTACACTTGGTCGTTTTGTTTATTTGTAGTTTTATAGAGACGCTTTGACATTGTGTTCACCAACAGAACCCCATCTTGACCCAAGTGACCTGATCGACCAGGAATCACCCTAGTTTGGCCAGTTAACCGATTCAAGACAGTTGTTCTTGTTTAACCCGAAATCGGTGGTCTCGTGAGTAGAATCCAGATCTTGAGCTAGCACAACACTAAGAATGAGCGGAGGACTAGATCTAGGTCCGGTTCTATCGGTTTCAAGTGCTTTGAGTGCAAAAGAGTTGGGAGAAAGTTAGAAACCATCTTTCAATCCTTTTCCACTATGTTTATGTTTAGATCTGGCATAGATCTTTGTTCATTTGTGTGGAAATCGGTTAGATCCGAGTTGCTCTCGGTGGATTGAAGCCAAAACATGAAGTTCTTCAAGAACACATGATGACATCATCCTAGAACACCTCAAATCTAGCGATTTCACGGTTAAAAGTTAAGATTCAAAAGACAGAACGGTGTAGGAGTGCGTGTAGATCAAGAAAGTACAAGATTTAGGACGAGATCTTACCGAGATTGAGAGAAATCAAAGAAAAGGTGAGCTGAGCATGCTAGTCGGACAGAGGTTTCCAAAAGTAGAAAGTTTGAGAGTGACATGGGTATTTATAGGATTCCAAAAAGGGGAAAGTGTGGGTCGGTCGGATGGCATCCCGCCCGTATGACTATCCGGTCGGATGTCATATCGGTCGGATGGCATCTTGACACCTTGGCCAAGTGGCAGCCCGGTCGAATGGCTATCCGGCCGGATGGCACTTGATTCGTGTTCTCGACGCGACGACTTTTGCTGATTCGGTTTCGATTGCGAGTGGCGCGAATGCGATAGAGTTTCCTATTCAAATTACTTTTAATCCCAACCACTCATATCTCGCACTGTCCCTTCTCCACTAATTATCGTAGTTCGGTTGTGATTCGAGTTCGATGTCGATTGAGTTCGATTGTGTTTCGAGTTCGACTGCGATTCGATTGAATACCACACGTAACATAAATTAAACATGCACAAGTAACACATAAGGCACACACACACGTATAATAATAACTAAAATGCGTAGTTCGAGTTGCGATTCGATGTCGATTCGATTAGCATAGTTTGATTATTGTTTAGTTAGTTTTATCGCATTGTTACTTCCTATAGTTCACAGTCGTAAGTTGCTTAGATTGCGAATAACATACTTCGGTTATTGTAATTATTGACACTTACTCCACATAATACAACTAAAATATACATACAAAAGAAATCTACTACAAGTCAAGTTGCGCGAAATCGGTCGTTGACTTTGACCTTGACTTTGACTTCTTGAAAACACGGGGTGTTACAGCCTCCCCTTGTTTAGGGAATTTCATCCTGAAATTAGGCTGAAGCCCTAACAAACAACTGCGAGTACTTCGCCTTCATGTCACTTTCGAGTTCCCAAGTGAACTCTGCGCCTCGTTTGCCTTCCCATCGGACTTTCACAATAGGAATGCGAGAGCGTCTGAGTTGCTTGGTTTGGCGATCCATGATCTCAACAGGCTTTTCCACGAAGTGTAATGTTTCGTTCACCTGAAGGTCATCGAGTGGAACATGTAAGTCGTGGTCGGCTAGGCACTTTCGGAGGTTTGACACGTGGAAAGTCGGGTGGACATTACTAAGTTCCTCCGGTAGTTCGAGTCTGTAGGCGACTTTTCCGATCCTTTCCAGAATCTTAAAAGGTCCAACATATCGAGGCGCGAGCTTTCCTTTCTTGCCAAATCGGACCACACCCTTCCAAGGCGATACCTTTAGGAGTACGTAGTCACCAATGTCAAATTCAAGGGGCTTGCGTCGTCTATCGGCATAACTTTTATGTCGATTCCGAGCTTTTACCAGGTTGTCTCGAATTTGGAAAATTTTGTCTGTCGTTTCTTGTAATAGCTCAGGACCGGTTAATTGCGAGTGACCGATCTCGTGCCACACAATAGGCGATCGACATTTTCTTCCGTATAAAGCCTCGAATGGTGCCATTTGAATGCTTGCATGATAGCTGTTGTTATACGAGAATTCGACTAACGGCAGGTATTTATCCCAATTACCACCGAAGTCTATGACACACGAATGGAGCATGTCCTCAAGAGTACGAATCCTTCTTTCAGTCTGACCGTCGGTTTGAGGGTGGAAAGCGGTACTTAGATTAAGCGATGTACCGAGTGCCGTTTGAAACGTTTCCCACAGTCGCGGGGTAAACCGAGCATCACGATCAGAGATGATGTCGCGAGGCGTCCCATGATTACAAATGATCTCGTCGGTGTAGATTCGGGCTAATCGTTCTACCTTGTAGTCTTCCCGTATTGGCAAAAAGTGAGCAGATTTGGTCAAACAGTCAACCACAACCCAGATGCTGTCGTGACCTGATGACGTGTGCGGTAGCTTTGTTACGAAGTCCATAGCTATACTCTCCCACTTCCACATAGGGATCGGTGGTTGTTCGAGTAAGCCAGAGGGTCTTTGATGTTCAGCCTTGACTCCTGCACAGGTCAGACATTTTCCAACATAGAGAGCAATATCCCTTTTCATTCCCGGCCACCAGTACTTATAGCGAAGATCCTGGTACATTTTGTCGGCACCGGGATGAATAGAATACCGGGATTTGTGGGCTTCGTCCATCAAAATCTGTCGCAAATCGGTCCGTTTGGGAATCCAAATTCGGTCCAGGAAGTGGAATATCCCATTTGATTTACTCACAAGCTGGGCTCCATCGTGGTAGATTCTTTCATTCTTCAGAGTGCGTTCATTAAAACACGCATGCTGAGCTTCGCGCATGAGGGTTTCGAGGTCGTATTGGGCTTGAACATTACGAGTGCTAAGCAGATAGCTCCGTCTGCTAAGTGCGTCGGCGACAACATTTGCTTTGCCTGGGTGATAACGAATCTCACAGTCGTAATCGTTGAGAAGTTCTACCCATCGGCGTTGACGCATGTTAAGTTCCTTCTGATTAAAGATATGCTGTAGGCTCCTATGATCGGTGAAAATCGTACACTTGGTACCATACAGGTAGTGTCGCCAAATCTTTAACGCAAAAACAACCGCGCCTAGCTCGAGATCGTGGGTTGTATAGTTCTTCTCTTGGATTTTGAGCTGACAAGATGCGTAAGCTATAACCTTATCTCGTTTCATAAGAACACAACCGAGACCAAGGTTGGAAGCATCATAGTAGACAATGAAATCGTTGTTTCCGTCAGGCAATGTGAGAACAGGAGCATTGCAAAGCTTGTGCTTGAGGGTTCGAAAGGCGGACTCTTGTTCAGTTCCCCAAACAAAAGACTTGTCCTTGTGTGTGAGAGCAGAAGTGGCACAACGATCTTTGAGAATCCTTCGATAAATCGTCGATAATAGCCCGCTAGTCCGAGAAAAGAACGGACTTCAGACGGGTTCTTAGGTGTAATCCAACTCTTAACAGCTTCAATCTTCGCAGGATCGACTTGAATACCTTGATTATTTACGATGTGACCCAGAAACTGAACTTCCTCCAACCAGAATTCACACTTGGAGAACTTGGCATAGAGTTGGTTCCCCTGGAGTAGCTCGAGAACCAAACGTAGATGTTGCGCGTGTTCGGTTTTCGACTTGGAATAGATCAAGACATCGTCGATGAATACGATGACGAAACGGTCGAGATATGGTTTACACACGCGATTCATCAGATCCATGAAAACCGCGGGTGCGTTGGTTAAACCAAAAGGCATAACAACGAATTCGTAGTGGCCGTATCGAGTGCGAAACGCGGTTTTGGGTATATCCTCCTCCTGAATGCGTAGTTGGTGATAGCCTGAGCGTAGATCGATCTTTGAGAAGCACGTAGCACCTTGTAGCTGATCAAACAAATCGTCGATGCAGGGTAGGGGATAGCGGTTCTTGATAGTTAACTTATTCAATTCCCGATAGTCGATACACATCCTGAACGACCCATCCTTCTTTTTGACGAAAAGGACCGGCGCGCCCCAAGGAGAGGTGCTCGGGCGAATGAAGCCTTTCTCAAGTAATTCCTGGAGTTGGTTTGAGAGTTCGCGCATTTTGGATGGCGCGAGTCGGTAAGGAGCTTTGGCAATAGGGTTGGCTCCAGGAATGAGGTCGATACGAAAGTCGATATCACGACTTGGTGGTAGTCCGGGAAGATCCTCTGGAAAAACGTTAGGAAATTCTCGAACCATAGGAACGTCTTTCACTTCCTTCTTCTCTTTCTTTTCCTTCTCCGCTACTACAATGTTAGCCAAGAAAGCTCTGTATTCCTTGCGGAGATACTTGCTAGCTTGGACACATGACATGAGCTTGAGACCTTTCGAAGCGGTTTCACCGTAAACACACAATAAATCACCATTCGCGAGCGAGAATCGGATCATCTTGTCGAAGCACACAATCTCAGCATGGCTTTCACGAAGAAAGTCCATGCCTACTATGACGTCAAAACTTCCGAGTTGCATCGGAATAAGGTCGATTGGGAAGATGTGATTGTTGAGCTCAAGGGTACAATCACGAAGAACAGAATTAACGGCGACAGTTCTTCCGGTGGCGACTTCAACATCGAACGTCGAGGAGAGTTGGGAGCGTTTACGACTAAGGAGCTTCTCGAATTCGAACGACACAAAGCAATTATCGGCTCCAATATCAAATAAACACGAAGCATAAATACCATTCACAAGGAACGTACCATTAACCACATTGTTGTCGGCTTGGGCTTGACGCACGTTGATGTTGAAAGTTCTGGCGTGTGCGGCTTGTTGTTGCTGCTGGTGCTGCTGCTGCTGTTGTGGCTCTTGTTTCACAACCCTGTTTGGGCACATGTTGGCGAAATGGTTAGGATCGCCACATGCGAAGCAGGCTCTGGCGTTGATCGCGGGTGTCGGAGGAGCTTGTTGACCCTGAGGGGCGGTGAGTAGAGCTTGATGAGCAGGAATTTGTCGAGCACGACAGCTGGTCGTGAAATGGCCATACATATTGCAAAGAGCACAAAAACGGCAAGCAATGGTAGTCATGTGGTGGTAGGTACAAGTAGGGCAGAGTGGGTGTGGCCCAGTGTATGCACGTTTAGCAGGCGGTGCATTTGCCACAGGCGCCGCTACTTGACGATGTTGAGCTGGTACAGCTTGTATTGGTGCAGCAGTGATCGCACAGTTCTTGTTGCTGGAGCTGTTCCTTCTCTTGTTCTTCCTCTTGTTGCTCGATGAGGTGGTGGTTTCAGCAGTTGGTGCGGTGGTGGTAGCTTGATGCAGGTGCTTTGAAGTTTTATCCCAGACACCGGCCTTGACCCGCTTGTCGTTGATTTCAGCGGCCAGTAGGTAAGTCTCTTCGATCGTCTTAGTCTTAGCCGCTTTCACGAAATCGGCAACACAGTCAGGCAGGGCTCGGATATACTTTTTGATTGCCATGTCTGAGGTCTTGACTTGGTCAGGGCAGATGATGCTGAGTTGTTTGAAGCGAGCTGTGAGCGCAACATTTTCACCATCCTTTTGCTGTATGTGCCAAAATTCATCCTCTAGTTTCTGACGTTCATGAGGAGGACAGAATTCTTCCAGCATGACTTCCTTGAGCTCGTCCCACGACAGACCGTAGGCTGCATCGTTTCCTCGCTTGTTCCTCTCGGCCGTCCACCAGTCTAGAGCACGGGACTGGAAAACGCCGGTAGCGTTCAGAGTACGGAGGTCATCAGGGCAACCGCTTTGTCGTAGAGCGACCTCAATGGAGTCAAACCATTGGAACAACGCTGTGGGGCCTCCTTCGCCAGTGAATTCTTTTGGCCCACAAGACTTGAATTGCTTGAAATTGAAGGCTTTGGTGGTAGCCTTAGGAGCTTCGGTCCTCGACTCCTCAGACGATTTGCTGACATTCTCGTAAACATTACTCACGGCCTTTGCTACTTGTTTAGCGATGATAGCAGCAAGGCGTCTGTCTCTCTTTTCTTGACGAGAAAGTGAGGAATGACGGGATCCAGATGACATTGTCTGCAACAGACATTGTCACAGGACTCAACACATTGCATTCGAATCTCACCTCACGCGTCTATTACTTTCTAAAGCTCAGGAACACGCATAATCATGTAAACACATAGACACATAAGCACGTAAAACACAGAATCACATAAACACATAAGCACGTAGAGCACAGAAACACATAACCACAGACGCATGTAATTACAGAGACAGTTAGAATACAGAAACCTATCATTTAAAGTCTGCGATTTTTTGAATATAACGGTCTCGTCTAATATATCGAACAGCGTAGTATAAGCGTATGGAATATCATAAGGTCGTCCATAATTCAGCGATTTGTTAGCGATGTGTAGTGTGTTGTGTGAGTAGCGGAAACAAAAGGCGTTAGATCGAAACCAGTGATATCTCAAAACGCTAAAAAATAAACATAAATCACATGAAATAATCGAGTCATCAGAGTCAGCAGTTGGCTCATAATCGAAACACATAAAAATCGAGAAATAGATTGTCTGCGGCTAGTAGACTTCGACTAACCAAAGTGATTCAACTATTCACAAGGACCCGTTGTGCACTTTTGACCTTCAGGACCATGCTTTTGCCTCGGTTCTTGGGCGTTTGGCACACATCCCGTTAGTCAAATTGTGACTTCAGGTCATTGGAGTCCGTCAAAACTTTGGTGAGAGTTTTGTTAAAATGGGCGGAACAAGTCATCAAGGTTAGGGTTTCACCCCTGGCTTAACAACTTTGTCCCGGTTTTGATAAGAATTGAGGAGATTATTCATCAAAATATGGATTTCACTCCTGATTTGGCATAATTCTCCTCGTTTGTGGATAAAATACGGGTTGTTCAAGCAACTTTAGTCGAGAGTTTGCGGTTTTCACACCTAATCTCGACTTTATCGCCTATTCATAATTGAAAATTCGAGTGCAGTGATAGTGTAGCATAAGCGAGAATAGTGAGAAATAAGCTCGTACATGATCCCTACTGGATGTACACAAGTCGGTCTGTTGGTTCCTAACTATAGACTAGGTCTCTGAGACATCTACCCGAACTAGGTCGAGTCTTGCCTAATTCCCTATAGTTATGGCTCTGATACCAATCTGTCACACCCCAACCGATGGCAGAAACATCGGGGCATGGCACTGAGCGAATCAGATTGTCCAGAAGTTTCCATAACAATTATCATTACCAATTAATTTAAAGTAACATGTCCCATACCATGTCTTAAAAGAAAAACAAATTATTACAGACAAAATCTAGGCAAATAGTTCTGTTCCGACAACTCAGATTTATACATAGATAGTTTATTTATTGGTTTCTAGGACCTCTTTTCCTAGCTTCGATTTCATCATTGCGCAGAGAGCATCCTAGACCTTTCCTAGCCTCGATTTCATAGCGAACTAGGCATACAAACAACTTAAGCCCCTGTCACATACGTTAAAATAAAAGTCAATACACATGGTGTAAAGGTGAGCATACAAGTTTGATAATAGTATATAAAGTTCGAATTCGTTTACGCATAACCAGCACGTACACATAGTGAAATGAAGCACGTTAGTTATCGAGATAGATCCATCGATACCAATGATTGCGGGTTGACTGCCTGAGGCAGTTTGCAATACATGATTACCACCGTAATCCATGCAAGTAATTGTCCTTAACAACCCCTGCGAACAGGTGCTGAGTCCAAACTATAGTACTATCGTTGCTAAGGCAGGTAGACATCATTCCATGTGTAAACATAACAAACAAGCATTCATAAGCCACGTATAACATGCATTACGGTTAGCGTCAAATAGTATTGAGTAGTGTGTTCGATGTGATTTGAATAGTTGTAACGTATGTAACACCCAAAAGTGCATAAAGCAAAAAGGGATCGAGTATACTCACAACGGTTGATGGATTGAAGAGAGCGCTTAGCGAGTAAAGTTAGCCTGAATGGATTGATAGCATAACGATAAGTGACGCGTAAAACGATACAAAGTAAGAATGGGCCGGATAGTAGTTCGGTCGGATGGTAATCCGATCGGACGGCTTGTTTGTGCGGATGGCAATCCGTTCGGATGGTCATCCGGTCGGACGGTAGTCCAGTCGGATGACTATTCGAGTGGATTGTTTCTTCCTATGAGAAGGATGTGTTTGTGTATGATGGCTTGTCTTTTGAAGTTTTCGTTGTAGCATTTTGAAAACTTTGAAGTATCTCTATCCTTCACGTCGATCGATCGAACGGTCAATCATGCGGACGATAATCCGTGCGGACGATAATCCGTGCGGACGATCATCCGGTCGGACGGCGACTTTAGTGATGAGGTTACTTAGTGGGAACAATTCACAGCAGAAGAGTCACTCGGTCGGATGTCCATCCGACCGGGTGGCAACCCTGTTAATGAACATGTTGAAAATTGTTTAAGTCTTTAAAGTCTTAGTATCTCATGATCCGAAGAGTAATCCGGTCGGATGGTAGTCTGATCGGATGGCAATTCGTTCAATACTCAAACCTTACATAGAGTTGATTAAGTGTGGGGCCCAAGGTGTGATCCGTTCGGGTAGACTATCCGTTCGGACAGCAGTCCGGTCGGATAGCACTTCGTCCCGGTTGCTCCGGCCGTCTTACACTTGGTCGTTTTGTTTGTTTGTAGTTTTATCGAGACGCTTTGACATTGTGTTAACCAACAGAACCCCATCTTGACCCAAGTGACCTGATCGACCAGGAATCACCCTAGTTCGGCCAGTTAACAGATTCAAGACGGTTGTTCTTGTTTAACCCGAAATCGGTGGTCTTGTGAGTAGAATCCAGATCTAGAGCTAGCACAACACTAAGAATGAGCGGAGGACTAGATCTAGGTGCGGTTCTATCGGTTTCAAGTGCTTTGAGTGCAAAAGAGTTGGAAGAAAGTTAGAAACCATCTTTCAATCCTTTTCCACTATGTTTATGTTTAGATCTGGCATAGATCTTTGTTCATTTGTGTGGAAATCGGTTAGATCCGAGTTGTTCTCGGTGGATTGAAGCCAAAACATGAAGTTCTTCAAGAACACATGATGACATCATCCTAGAACACCTCAAATCTAGCGATTTCACGGTTAAAAGTTAAGATTCAAAAGATAGAAAGGTGTAGGAGTGCGTGTAGATCAAGAAAGTACAAGATTTAGGATGAGATCTTACCGAGATTGAGAGAAATCGAAGAAAAGGTGAGCTGAGCGTGCTGGTCGGACAGAGGTTTCCAAAAGTAGAAAGTTTGAGAGTGACATGGGTATTTATAGGATTCCAAAAAGGGGAAAGTGTGGGTCGGTCGGATGGAATCCCGCCCGTATGACTATCCGGTCGGATGTCATCTCGGTCGGATGGCATCTTGACACCTTGGCCAAGTGGCAGCCCGGTCGGATGGCTATCCGGCCGGATGGCACTTGATTCGTGTTCTCGACGCGACGACTTTTACTGATTCGGTTTCGATTGCGAGTGGCGCGAATGCGATAGTGTTTCCTATTCAAATTACTTTTAATCCCAACCACTCATATCTCGCACTGTCCCTTCTCCACTAATTATCGTAGTTCGATTGTGATTCGAGTTCGATGTCGATTGAGTTCAATTGCGTTTCGAGTTCGATTGCGATTCGATTGAATACCACACGTAACATAAATTAAACATGCACAAGTAACACATAAGGCACACACACACGTATAATAATAACTAAAATGCGTAGTTTGAGTTGCGATTCGATGTCGATTCGATTAGCGTAGTTTGATTATTGTTTAGTTAGCTTTATCGTATTGTTACTTCCTATAGTTCACAGTCGTAAGTTGCTTAGATTGCGAATAACATACTTCGATTATTGTAATTATTGACACTTACTCCACATAATACAACTAAAATATACATACAAAAGAAATCTACTACAAGTCAAGTTGCGCGAAATCGGTCGTTGACTTTGACTTTGACTTCTTGAAAACACGGGGTGTTACATTAGTAAGAGGCCTTCCTCAAAAACTGTACTCCTGTCCTGAGCATTGTGTTTCCTGCTGTCACGGCCCCTGGCCCGGTTTGACCCGGTCAGGAGCCGCGGGACAGGAATCCCGTGGTATTTATTTAATTAAAGTGACAGCGGAAGACTTTATCAGGATCTTTTTAAAACTGAAATTTCCCGATTATTTTATTTCACAATTCGGGATAAAACCCTTGTAATTTACAATCATAGGATTTCACGGAGAAATCTTTATTTTACAAAACATGTTTCTTTATTTTTATTGAGCCACTCCCTTAAGCTTGTAGTGCTTCGCGGCACTTTTCCTGGATCACAACAGATCACCTGAAACATGTTTGAAAAAGGTTTTGTCAGCGGGAAATACTGGTGAATCATTCTTTTTACTAAAACGACGCGTTTGTTATAATTTACAGTATTAAGAGCGATTACAATGTTTCTATATATCAACCAATTACCCATCGGTATTTGTCACTCGACTCATTTCTGTGACTATGGTCATATCAACCATTGGCCCCGTTGTCCAATGGTGACGATTATCAAGTAGTGTATACAAAACCCCACATACCGGCTGTAATATGGAGACTACAAAGACTTAATCCCTGTAATTATAACTTTGAAAACATTTAAGAATTTATAAAACAATTTGATAAAAAGAGAATGACTCACTTTGCAGATTTAACACGGGCAGAGTCTAGACTATGGATTAGCCTTGTTACCTAAATTAATAACATGCACACGAACTGGGTTAGTAACTAATACAGCATTTACGATAACTCACAAGATTAAACCCTCACAACGAATGACAAAGTGCGATACTTAAACATCCATCGATTTTACGACGAATGACAAAGCATAAACCCTAATGTGGGCAGCACTTAAACATCCATTGGATAGTTTAATCGATCGGACATTGAATCGTAGCAGCGATCGAGTTATTACCCTGTTATCGCGACAGCACTTCGTGAATTGTGTGTGTTTTAAACTGTTTCTACTATATCTCAACGCATGTATTGAATTTCTACGTCGAACTAACACAGAATGTCAAGTCCCAAACCCTACTATTTATATCTAAAAAACCGTCCCCCTCGCGTGGCGCGAGGGGTCACCTTGGCGGCGTCACGTGGCGCGAGGGGTAACCTATTACCATAGGGTAGCCTCGTGTACAGGTAGCTTAGCTGAGTTGGTCTAGCATGCAAATTCATTATACACGTAAAACTGTATTGATAATACCTACTAGGGTTTACCCCCCTGAGTTTTAGGGGCCCTGATCCTGATTCCGATTGTTCTGAAAATTTTAGGGTTTGTGCAGGATCACTTGGGTTTCTCAATTAGGGTTTCCTATTAGCCAAAATAAGATAATAATTAGGACTTTTGATGAGAGTTGTTACATCCTTCCCACCTTAATAAAAATCTCATCCTCGAGATTTACTGGAATAAGTGAGGATACTTTCGCTTCATCTCTGATTCCAGCTCCCAAGTGTACTCAGATCCTCTCTTTGAATCCCACTTGACTTTGACCAGCACTAACCGCTTGTGTTTGAGAAATTTCACCTTTCTGTCTTCTATTTGAAGAGGTTTCTCTATGAATTTCAATTTCTCATTTACTTCTATGTCCTGTAGAGGTACTACCAGGGATTCGTTTGCTAGACATTTCTTGAGGTTGGATACATGAAATACATCATGTACTCCAGCTAACTCTTCTGGTAGTTGTAAGCGATAGGCAACTGGTCCTATACGTTGGATTACTGGAAATGGTCCTACGTATCTTGGACTCAGCTTTCCTTTCTTACCAAACCGAACAACTCCTTTCCAAGGTGAAACTTTTAATAGTACTTTGTCTCTAACTTGGAATTCCAACGGCTTCCGTCTATTGTCTGCATAACTTTTCTGATGATCTCGAGCCGTCTTTAGTCTTTCCTTGATTTGAGTAATCTTGTCAGTGGTTTCTTGTACTATTTCAGGACCTGATAATTGACTTTCTCCTATTTCTGCCCAGCATACTGGAGTTCTGCACTTTCTTCCATACAATGCTTCAAATGGGGCAGCTTCGATGCTTGAATGATAACTATTATTATAGGAGAATTCAATTAAAGGTAAATGGACGTCCCAATTTCCACCAAAATCTATTACACATGCTCGAAGCATGTCTTCTAGAGTTTGTATCGTCCTTTCACTTTGCCCATCTGTTTGTGGATGATATGCAGTACTCAGATTTAGTCGAGTTCCCATTGCTTCCTGGAAACTAGTCCAGAAATGAGAAGTGAAACGACTATCCCTATCCGATACAATGGAGAGTGGAACTCCATGTAAGGATACAACTTCATCTACATACAACTTTGCCAACCTTTCCATGCTAAAG
Organism: Helianthus tuberosus; assembly: GCA_030545235.1. Taxonomy (NCBI): domain Eukaryota; kingdom Viridiplantae; phylum Streptophyta; class Magnoliopsida; order Asterales; family Asteraceae; genus Helianthus; species Helianthus tuberosus. The sequence continues at coordinate 179,644,190 of CM060368.1, forward strand.
GTTTCTTTCATGGGTAGAAAATGAGCTGATTTGGTTAATCGATCCACAATTACCCAAATTGCATTATTACCTTTTCTGGTCTTAGGTAACTTAGTAACAAAATCCATAGTTATTAGTTCCCATTTCCATACAGGCATTTCTAGTTGTTGTAGTAGACCTGAGGGTTTCTGGTGTTCTGCCTTAACTTGTGAACAAGTAAGACACTTAGAAACATATCGAGCTATGTCCTTTTTCATTCCTATCCACCAGAAATTATTTCTTAAATCTTGGTACATTTTATTGTTTCCAGGGTGCATGGTATACCTAGATTTATGGGCTTCTTCTAAGATCTTATCTCTTAAATCTCCCTGCTTAGGTACCCAAATTCTGCTTTTGTGGAATCTCCAAATTCCATCATTTCCTTGCTCTAATTCTTTTATTCGTCCCTTCATTCCTTCAGCAGCATCCTCTATTGCTGTCTCTTGAACATTCTTCAGTTGCTCCATTAAATCTAATTGTAGATTTAAACTGAGAGCACGAACCCGTCGTTGTTTCTCATGGTACTTACAACTTAAGGCATCTGCAACTACATTTGCCTTTCCTTCATGATAATGAATATTACAGTCGTAATCACTTAGAATTTCCATCCACCTTCTTTGCCTCATGTTTAATTCTTTTTGCCCAAAGATGTATCTTAAGCTTTTATGATCTGTATAGACAGTAAATTTACTTCCGTACAGATAATGTCTCCAAATTTTAAGGGCAAAAATTATGGCTCCTAATTCTAAGTCATGAGTGGTATAGTTTTCCTCGTGCTTTTTCAATTGTCTTGATGCATACGCAATTACCTTCTTGCGTTGCATTAGCACACATCCAAATCCTAATTTTGAAGCATCACAATATACTTCAAAATCTTCTGTTCCTTCTGGTAATGCTAAGATTGGGGCATTTGTTAACTTATGCTTTAGAATCTTAAAAGCTTCTTCTTGCTTAGGTCCCCATTCAAACTTAATTGCTTTACAGGTTAGCTTAGTTAATGGTACAGCTATCTTGGAAAAATCCTTAATAAATTGTCTATAATATCCGGCTAACCCTAGAAAACTTCTAATTTCCATAGCTGATTGTGGGGCCTTCCATTTGGTAACTGCTTCTATCTTAGCAGGATCTACATGAATACCTTCGTGATTTACCATGTGTCCTAAAAATTGCACTTCCTTTAGCCAAAATTCACATTTCGAGAATTTGGCATACAGTTTCTCTTTTCTTAACAAAGTTAAGAGTGCATGCAAGTGCTGACAGTGTTCTTCCTAATTTTTGGAATAAATGAGTATATCATCTATGAAGACAATTACAAATTTATCCAAATACGGTTTACATATTCTATTCATCATGTCCATGAATGCTGCAGGTGCATTTGTTAACCCAAAGGGCATAACTGTAAACTCGTAATGACCATACCTAGTTCTGAAAGCAGTTTTAGGTATGTCTTCTTCTTGTACCTTCAATTGATGATATCCAGAGCGTAAGTCAATCTTAGAAAAATATCTAGCTCCTTGTAATTGATCAAAAAGATCATCAATTCTAGGTAATGGGTATCGATTCTTAATTGTAACTTTATTCAATTCTCTATAATCAATACACATTCTCATTGTCCCATCCTTCTTTTTTACAAACAACACTGGTGCTCCCCACGGGGATTAACTAGGTTGTATGAAACCTTTACTTAGTAATTCATCTAATTGCTTTTTCAGTTCTAACATTTCTGTGGGTGCTAACCTATAAGGTGCCTTGGCTATCGGTATAGTTCCTGGAATTAGATGAATTCTAAATTCTACTTCCCTATCTGGTGGTAATCCTGGTAACTCTTCTGGGAATATATCAGGGTATTCTGAAACTACAGGGATTTCCTTAAGTTCTTTACCCTTAGTGCTAATGATTACTGAAATCATATACACTATTCCTTGCTTTCGTTCATAATTAGCAACTTTCATTACTGATATGAACTTCATGGGTTTACGTGGTTTATCTCCTGTAATCATGATTACTTCCCCTGTAGGTACCTGAATTTCTATAGAATTCCTATCACAAAGAATTCGAGCATGGTTGGTTGCTAACCAATCCATTCCTAACACAACATCGAATTCAGCTAATTTCATAGGTAATAGGTTTGCATAAAATTTATAACCTGAAAGTTCTATTTCTACATTTTGCAAAACCTTATCTATTTTAACTGAATTCCCATCCGCCGTTTCGACTGTAAAAATCTGCCTAATGTTGGTTAAAGGTAAGTTAAGAGCTTGGCAGAATGAAGTATTGATAAAACTTTGGTTAGCACCAGAGTCAAATAATACTTTTGCATACACGTTGTGAACTAGGAACGTACCAGCTATCACATCTGGGATGAGTTCTGCTTCTTGAGTGGTCAGCTGGAATGCTCTGACATTCTTTTTAGTAGCTCCGTCAGCCGTCTTGGCTTTGTTGTCTGCTGGTTTGACTAATTTAGGACATTCTGTTTTGAAATGTCCTGCTTCTCCACAATTAAAGCAGATTCTTGTTTTCTTTCTGCAGTCTTCTTCACGATGTCCTACCATTTTACAAAAATTGCAGGTTACATTACATCTTCCATAATGTTTCTTTTTGCAATTTCTGCAGATTGGCGGAGTTGAGGATTGCCCTGTTCCTCTTTTCTTGAAGTTGCTATTATTACCCACACGAAATCCTTGGGTAATTTTCTGAGCCAGTTCCTTTTTCCTGTTTTCATCTCTTGTGCGTACCAACTCGTCAGTTAGGGTGTTAGCTAATTCTACCGCATCGTCAATAGTGCGAGGTCTCGCAGCTTTAACGATATTACGAATTTCGCCAATTAATCCCCAAATATAACGAGAAATGAGCACTGGCTCTGGCGAAGCCAGGGTTGGTACTACTCTTGCATACTCGAAGAAAATCGAAGTATACCCTCGACAGTCTACATTCACCATCCGGTGGTTCAGAAATTTATTCGCCATTTGTTCCTTTTCGTATTCAGGACAAAATTTTATTTCTATCAGATTTTTAAATTCTTCCCAATTCATGGCATAAGCCACATTTCTTCCTTTGGCTTGAAGTACTGTATTCCACCATTCTAGCGCACTTTCTTTGAAAAGATTTGAAGCGTACATGACCTTGTCGTCCTTGACACATTTACTTATTGTAATTACTGCCTCGGTTTTCTCTAACCAACGCAGTTCCGCAGTCGCTCCTTCATTGCCTGCAAACTCAGCTGGTTTACACGCAAGAAATTCTTTGTAAGTGCAACCAGGCGTTGCAGCTTTCATTTTCTTAGGGAACGGAGCCTGCCTTGGATCATTATCGTGATTAGTATGATTACCGCCTTCGTTTACGCTATTACTGAATTTATCTTCAGAAATACGTTTGCTAGGAATGATTTGTTGAGGTTCAACAGGTTTCTGGGCAGCAGTAAGGATTGCTGGAATAGCATTGGCTATTCCTTAAGCAACTATATTTTCTATATCTTGCCTAGTCATAAATTGATCCTCCGGATGTTGCTCAGATTGATTAACTTCGTTAACTGGTTCATTATTAGCGTTTTCCATCTGATAATTAATATATATAATTTATTAGCATAAAATAATTAATAGTAATATATAAATAATCACATTATTTCATAATACATGAATAGCCAAAATTATCGATTTCTCGATTTCCATTTTATATATTATATATATTATGCATCGATACTCACCATTATCTTACAAAATTTTATTTGTAGTTATTTTACAAGATTATATTTTACTATCACTTTTATTATTATACAACCACAGTTTCACAAACCCACTATCCCTCGTCAGTTGGTATTTTAGTAACGACGTTCCCTCTCGTCGTATTTCCAGGAGATCTGTTCTCCTACTTCCCTGATCCTATTTCCTGCATCCACCAGCTCTTCACCAAAGTGGCGGAGTTCAGCTAAATTTTCATTGCTCATTGGTGGATTTGGTATAGGTTCTGGGTCAAACTGAGGGAGAAAGGAATAAGGACTGTTGAGAAGGTTTTAGAACTGCCAATCATTAGTCCACCACTCGTCCATTCCTAGAGGTTGGGTATGGATTGTAGGTTCTGGGATTGCTGGTTCCAAGTTTATTGGAAGTTGATTTTTAACAGGATAAAGATAGGGGTTATTATTAATAGGTCTGAGAATTTCACAGCTCTCTAATGCACAATCCAATTCTTCCTGAAATGGCAACTCCTCAATTTGCCTAGAGCTTTCCCTAACTTTCATCTCTGTCTGCCTATAACCTTCACCAAACTCTTTTTCCATCTGCCTAGAATCTTCACCGACTTCAATCCCCTTTCCTTTATCTAAAGGATTTTCTACTTTGGGAATCTTCCTAGTTGCGGGTTTTCTCCTACGCACACGCCTCCATCCCACAAATTTTCTCTTTTTCTTAGGCTTGGGTTTCTCCGGAGGTGGAGCGTTGAATTCCATGGGTTCCTCTACATCGGCTATGTAACCCGTAAAATCTCTAGAAACCTCTATTTTTACCGGATAAAGGTTGAGATTCTGAAGAGCTTCAGATAACTCATTCATGCTGTTTAGCATATATGCAAAATACACACAAAAAGGCTAAGTTAAATTTTATAATAAAATTTCATAGATAACCTTTAAATATTATTGCATACCGTGTGATTAATTTAATACAAAGGACAACTAACAACTAAAACATATCAGGGTTTACTATAACTTATTTATTTACTGGGTAAAGTTTCTGACTTGTAGGTGATAAGGGTTCTAAAACTTGAGTCAGAGTTATTTAAAGATTTGCATTTACTGCTACAGTGGCTAGCATATAGAGATCTGCCCATTTTTCATCTAACTGGTCTTCCCATGGTGGGTTACTGCCTAGTTTCTTGATTTCCTGACTAATTCTCATTTCTTTTGATTGAGATTTTTTTATTTTCTCCTGACTTTTCTTAATAATCAAACTTCTTTTATTAGGAGAAAGTGGTTCCTCATATTGTTTCTTTCGAACAAATATTCCCTCCTCAGTATCTACTGAGTATCTTGAGGATTTTGTTTGGGATGAACTTCCCTTCTCTTTTGGTGAACTATCTAATCTAAGATAGATGTTCGAAAGCTTTTGCTTACCCATACTGTAATTAACAAGTAATCAGTTAATAAAACACATAATCACATAATGGCAATCAGGAAAATTAAGTATTTCTCAAATACTTAATTTGCTTAACTCAGTGGCTCTGATACCACCTTTTCCTGTCACAGCCCCCGGCCCGGTTTGACCCGGTCAGGAGCCGCGGGACAGGAATCCCGTGGTATTTATTTAATTAAAGTGACAGCGGAAGACTTTATCAGGATCTTTTTAAAACTGAAATTTCCCGATTATTTTATTTCACAATTCGGGATAAAACCCTTGTAATTTACAATCATAGGATTTCACGGAGAAATCTTTATTTTACAAAACATGTTTCTTTATTTTTATTGAGCCACTCCCTTAAGCTTGTAGTGCTTCGCGGCACTTTTCCTGGATCACAACAGATCACCTGAAACATGTTTGAAAAAGGTTTTGTCAGCGGGAAATACTGGTGAATCATTCTTTTTACTAAAACGACGCGTTTGTTATAATTTACAGTATTAAGAGCGATTACAATGTTTCTATATATCAACCAATTACCCATCGGTATTTGTCACTCGACTCATTTCTGTGACTATGGTCATATCAACCATTGGCCCCGTTGTCCAATGGTGACGATTATCAAGTAGTGTATACAAAACCCCACATACCGGCTGTAATATGGAGACTACAAAGACTTAATCCCTGTAATTATAACTTTGAAAACATTTAAGAATTTATAAAACAATTTGATAAAAAGAGAATGACTCACTTTGCAGATTTAACACGGGCAGAGTCTAGACTATGGATTAGCCTTGTTACCTAAATTAATAACATGCACACGAACTGGGTTAGTAACTAATACAGCATTTACGATAACTCACAAGATTAAACCCTCACAACGAATGACAAAGTGCGATACTTAAACATCCATCGATTTTACGACGAATGACAAAGCATAAACCCTAATGTGGGCAGCACTTAAACATCCATTGGATAGTTTAATCGATCGGACATTGAATCGTAGCAGCGATCGAGTTATTACCCTGTTATCGCGACAGCACTTCGTGAATTGTGTGTGTTTTAAACTGTTTCTACTATATCTCAACGCATGTATTGAATTTCTACGTCGAACTAACACAGAATGTCAAGTCCCAAACCCTACTATTTATATCTAAAAAACCGTCCCCCTCGCGTGGCGCGAGGGGTCACCTTGGCGGCGTCACGTGGCGCGAGGGGTAACCTATTACCATAGGGTAGCCTCGTGTACAGGTAGCTTAGCTGAGTTGGTCTAGCATGCAAATTCATTATACACGTAAAACTGTATTGATAATACCTACTAGGGTTTACCCCCCTGAGTTTTAGGGGCCCTGATCCTGATTCCGATTGTTCTGAAAATTTTAGGGTTTGTGCAGGATCACTTGGGTTTCTCAATTAGGGTTTCCTATTAGCCAAAATAAGATAATAATTAGGACTTTTGATGAGAGTTGTTACATCCTTCCCACCTTAATAAAAATCTCATCCTCGAGATTTACTGGAATAAGTGAGGATACTTTCGCTTCATCTCTGATTCCAGCTCCCAAGTGTACTCAGATCCTCTCTTTGAATCCCACTTGACTTTGACCAGCACTAACCGCTTGTGTTTGAGAAATTTCACCTTTCTGTCTTCTATTTGAAGAGGTTTCTCTATGAATTTCAATTTCTCATTTACTTCTATGTCCTGTAGAGGTACTACCAGGGATTCGTTTGCTAGACATTTCTTGAGGTTGGATACATGAAATACATCATGTACTCCAGCTAACTCTTCTGGTAGTTGTAAGCGATAGGCAACTGGTCCTATACGTTGGATTACTGGAAATGGTCCTACGTATCTTGGACTCAGCTTTCCTTTCTTACCAAACCGAACAACTCCTTTCCAAGGTGAAACTTTTAATAGTACTTTGTCTCTAACTTGGAATTCCAACGGCTTCCGTCTATTGTCTGCATAACTTTTCTGATGATCTCGAGCCGTCTTTAGTCTTTCCTTGATTTGAGTAATCTTGTCAGTGGTTTCTTGTACTATTTCAGGACCTGATAATTGACTTTCTCCTATTTCTGCCCAGCATACTGGAGTTCTGCACTTTCTTCCATACAATGCTTCAAATGGGGCAGCTTCGATGCTTGAATGATAACTATTATTATAGGAGAATTCAATTAAAGGTAAATGGACGTCCCAATTTCCACCAAAATCTATTACACATGCTCGAAGCATGTCTTCTAGAGTTTGTATCGTCCTTTCACTTTGCCCATCTGTTTGTGGATGATATGCAGTACTCAGATTTAGTCGAGTTCCCATTGCTTCCTGGAAACTAGTCCAGAAATGAGAAGTGAAACGACTATCCCTATCCGATACAATGGAGAGTGGAACTCCATGTAAGGATACAACTTCATCTACATACAACTTTGCCAACCTTTCCATGCTAAAGGTTTCTTTCATGGGTAGAAAATGAGCTGATTTGGTTAATCGATCCACAATTACCCAAATTGCATTATTACCTTTTCTGGTTTTAGGTAACTTAGTAACAAAATCCATAGTTATTAGTTCCCATTTCCATACAGGCATTTCTAGTTGTTGTAGTAGACCTGAGGGTTTCTGGTGTTCTGCCTTAACTTGTGAACAAGTAAGACACTTAGAAACATATCGAGCTATGTCCTTTTTCATTCCTATCCACCAGAAATTATTTCTTAAATCTTGGTACATTTTATTGTTTCCAGGGTGCATGGTATACCTAGATTTATGGGCTTCTTCTAAGATCTTATCTCTTAAATCTCCCTGCTTAGGTACCCAAATTCTGCTTTTGTGGAATCTCCAAATTCCATCATTTCCTTGCTCTAATTCTTTTATTCGTCCCTTCATTCCTTCAGCAGCATCCTCTATTGCTGTCTCTTGAACATTCTTCAGTTGCTCCATTAAATCTAATTGTAGATTTAAACTGAGAGCACGAACCCGTCGTTGTTTCTCATGGTACTTACAACTTAAGGCATCTGCAACTACATTTGCCTTTCCTTCATGATAATGAATATTACAGTCGTAATCACTTAGAATTTCCATCCACCTTCTTTGCCTCATGTTTAATTCTTTTTGCCCAAAGATGTATCTTAAGCTTTTATGATCTGTATAGACAGTAAATTTACTTCCGTACAGATAATGTCTCCAAATTTTAAGGGCAAAAATTATGGCTCCTAATTCTAAGTCATGAGTGGTATAGTTTTCCTCGTGCTTTTTCAATTGTCTTGATGCATACGCAATTACCTTCTTGCGTTGCATTAGCACACATCCAAATCCTAATTTTGAAGCATCACAATATACTTCAAAATCTTCTGTTCCTTCTGGTAATGCTAAGATTGGGGCATTTGTTAACTTATGCTTTAGAATCTTAAAAGCTTCTTCTTGCTTAGGTCCCCATTCAAACTTAATTGCTTTACAGGTTAGCTTAGTTAATGGTACAGCTATCTTGGAAAAATCCTTAATAAATTGTCTATAATATCCGGCTAACCCTAGAAAACTTCTAATTTCCATAGCTGATTGTGGGGCCTTCCATTTGGTAACTGCTTCTATCTTAGCAGGATCTACATGAATACCTTCGTGATTTACCATGTGTCCTAAAAATTGCACTTCCTTTAGCCAAAATTCACATTTCGAGAATTTGGCATACAGTTTCTCTTTTCTTAACAAAGTTAAGAGTGCATGCAAGTGCTGACAGTGTTCTTCCTAATTTTTGGAATAAATGAGTATATCATCTATGAAGACAATTACAAATTTATCCAAATACGGTTTACATATTCTATTCATCATGTCCATGAATGCTGCAGGTGCATTTGTTAACCCAAAGGGCATAACTGTAAACTCGTAATGACCATACCTAGTTCTGAAAGCAGTTTTAGGTATGTCTTCTTCTTGTACCTTCAATTGATGATATCCAGAGCGTAAGTCAATCTTAGAAAAATATCTAGCTCCTTGTAATTGATCAAAAAGATCATCAATTCTAGGTAATGGGTATCGATTCTTAATTGTAACTTTATTCAATTCTCTATAATCAATACACATTCTCATTGTCCCATCCTTCTTTTTTACAAACAACACTGGTGCTCCCCACGGGGATTAACTAGGTTGTATGAAACCTTTACTTAGTAATTCATCTAATTGCTTTTTCAGTTCTAACATTTCTGTGGGTGCTAACCTATAAGGTGCCTTGGCTATCGGTATAGTTCCTGGAATTAGATGAATTCTAAATTCTACTTCCCTATCTGGTGGTAATCCTGGTAACTCTTCTGGGAATATATCAGGGTATTCTGAAACTACAGGGATTTCCTTAAGTTCTTTACCCTTAGTGCTAATGATTACTGAAATCATATACACTATTCCTTGCTTTCGTTCATAATTAGCAACTTTCATTACTGATATGAACTTCATGGGTTTACGTGGTTTATCTCCTGTAATCATGATTACTTCCCCTGTAGGTACCTGAATTTCTATAGAATTCCTATCACAAAGAATTCGAGCATGGTTGGTTGCTAACCAATCCATTCCTAACACAACATCGAATTCAGCTAATTTCATAGGTAATAGGTTTGCATAAAATTTATAACCTGAAAGTTCTATTTCTACATTTTGCAAAACCTTATCTATTTTAACTGAATTCCCATCCGCCGTTTCGACTGTAAAAATCTGCCTAATGTTGGTTAAAGGTAAGTTAAGAGCTTGGCAGAATGAAGTATTGATAAAACTTTGGTTAGCACCAGAGTCAAATAATACTTTTGCATACACGTTGTGAACTAGGAACGTACCAGCTATCACATCTGGGATGAGTTCTGCTTCTTGAGTGGTCAGCTGGAATGCTCTGACATTCTTTTTAGTAGCTCCGTCAGCCGTCTTGGCTTTGTTGTCTGCTGGTTTGACTAATTTAGGACATTCTGTTTTGAAATGTCCTGCTTCTCCACAATTAAAGCAGATTCTTGTTTTCTTTCTGCAGTCTTCTTCACGATGTCCTACCATTTTACAAAAATTGCAGGTTACATTACATCTTCCATAATGTTTCTTTTTGCAATTTCTGCAGATTGGCGGAGTTGAGGATTGCCCTGTTCCTCTTTTCTTGAAGTTGCTATTATTACCCACACGAAATCCTTGGGTAATTTTCTGAGCCAGTTCCTTTTTCCTGTTTTCATCTCTTGTGCGTACCAACTCGTCAGTTAGGGTGTTAGCTAATTCTACCGCATCGTCAATAGTGCGAGGTCTCGCAGCTTTAACGATATTACGAATTTCGCCAATTAATCCCCAAATATAACGAGAAATGAGCACTGGCTCTGGCGAAGCCAGGGTTGGTACTACTCTTGCATACTCGAAGAAAATCGAAGTATACCCTCGACAGTCTACATTCACCATCCGGTGGTTCAGAAATTTATTCGCCATTTGTTCCTTTTCGTATTCAGGACAAAATTTTATTTCTATCAGATTTTTAAATTCTTCCCAATTCATGGCATAAGCCACATTTCTTCCTTTGGCTTGAAGTACTGTATTCCACCATTCTAGCGCACTTTCTTTGAAAAGATTTGAAGCGTACATGACCTTGTCGTCCTTGACACATTTACTTATTGTAATTACTGCCTCGGTTTTCTCTAACCAACGCAGTTCCGCAGTCGCTCCTTCATTGCCTGCAAACTCAGCTGGTTTACACGCAAGAAATTCTTTGTAAGTGCAACCAGGCGTTGCAGCTTTCATTTTCTTAGGGAACGGAGCCTGCCTTGGATCATTATCGTGATTAGTATGATTACCGCCTTCGTTTACGCTATTACTGAATTTATCTTCAGAAATACGTTTGCTAGGAATGATTTGTTGAGGTTCAACAGGTTTCTGGGCAGCAGTAAGGATTGCTGGAATAGCATTGGCTATTCCTTAAGCAACTATATTTTCTATATCTTGCCTAGTCATAAATTGATCCTCCGGATGTTGCTCAGATTGATTAACTTCGTTAACTGGTTCATTATTAGCGTTTTCCATCTGATAATTAATATATATAATTTATTAGCATAAAATAATTAATAGTAATATATAAATAATCACATTATTTCATAATACATGAATAGCCAAAATTATCGATTTCTCGATTTCCATTTTATATATTATATATATTATGCATCGATACTCACCATTATCTTACAAAATTTTATTTGTAGTTATTTTACAAGATTATATTTTACTATCACTTTTATTATTATACAACCACAGTTTCACAAACCCACTATCCCTCGTCAGTTGGTATTTTAGTAACGACGTTCCCTCTCGTCGTATTTCCAGGAGATCTGTTCTCCTACTTCCCTGATCCTATTTCCTGCATCCACCAGCTCTTCACCAAAGTGGCGGAGTTCAGCTAAATTTTCATTGCTCATTGGTGGATTTGGTATAGGTTCTGGGTCAAACTGAGGGAGAAAGGAATAAGGACTGTTGAGAAGGTTTTAGAACTGCCAATCATTAGTCCACCACTCGTCCATTCCTAGAGGTTGGGTATGGATTGTAGGTTCTGGGATTGCTGGTTCCAAGTTTATTGGAAGTTGATTTTTAACAGGATAAAGATAGGGGTTATTATTAATAGGTCTGAGAATTTCACAGCTCTCTAATGCACAATCCAATTCTTCCTGAAATGGCAACTCCTCAATTTGCCTAGAGCTTTCCCTAACTTTCATCTCTGTCTGCCTATAACCTTCACCAAACTCTTTTTCCATCTGCCTAGAATCTTCACCGACTTCAATCCCCTTTCCTTTATCTAAAGGATTTTCTACTTTGGGAATCTTCCTAGTTGCGGGTTTTCTCCTACGCACACGCCTCCATCCCACAAATTTTCTCTTTTTCTTAGGCTTGGGTTTCTCCGGAGGTGGAGCGTTGAATTCCATGGGTTCCTCTACATCGGCTATGTAACCCGTAAAATCTCTAGAAACCTCTATTTTTACCGGATAAAGGTTGAGATTCTGAAGAGCTTCAGATAACTCATTCATGCTGTTTAGCATATATGCAAAATACACACAAAAAGGCTAAGTTAAATTTTATAATAAAATTTCATAGATAACCTTTAAATATTATTGCATACCGTGTGATTAATTTAATACAAAGGACAACTAACAACTAAAACATATCAGGGTTTACTATAACTTATTTATTTACTGGGTAAAGTTTCTGACTTGTAGGTGATAAGGGTTCTAAAACTTGAGTCAGAGTTATTTAAAGATTTGCATTTACTGCTACAGTGGCTAGCATATAGAGATCTGCCCATTTTTCATCTAACTGGTCTTCCCATGGTGGGTTACTGCCTAGTTTCTTGATTTCCTGACTAATTCTCATTTCTTTTGATTGAGATTTTTTTATTTTCTCCTGACTTTTCTTAATAATCAAACTTCTTTTATTAGGAGAAAGTGGTTCCTCATATTGTTCCTTTCGAACAAATATTCCCTCCTCAGTATCTACTGAGTATCTTGAGGATTTTGTTTGGGATGAACTTCCCTTCTCTTTTGGTGAACTATCTAATCTAAGATAGATGTTCGAAAGCTTTTGTTTACCCATACTGTAATTAACAAGTAATCAGTTAATAAAACACATAATCACATAATGGCAATCAGGAAAATTAAGTATTTCTCAAATACTTAATTTGCTTAACTCAGTGGCTCTGATACCACCTTTTCCTGTCACAGCCCCCGGCCCGGTTTGACCCGGTCAGGAGCCGCGGGACAGGAATCCCGTGGTATTTATTTAATTAAAGTGACAGCGGAAGACTTTATCAGGATCTTTTTAAAACTGAAATTTCCCGATTATTTTATTTCACAATTCGGGATAAAACCCTTGTAATTTACAATCATAGGATTTCACGGAGAAATCTTTATTTTACAAAACATGTTTCTTTATTTTTATTGAGCCACTCCCTTAAGCTTGTAGTGCTTCGCGGCACTTTTCCTGGATCACAACAGATCACCTGAAACATGTTTGAAAAAGGTTTTGTCAGCGGGAAATACTGGTGAATCATTCTTTTTACTAAAACGACGCGTTTGTTATAATTTACAGTATTAAGAGCGATTACAATGTTTCTATATATCAACCAATTACCCATCGGTATTTGTCACTCGACTCATTTCTGTGACTATGGTCATATCAACCATTGGCCCCGTTGTCCAATGGTGACGATTATCAAGTAGTGTATACAAAACCCCACATACCGGCTGTAATATGGAGACTACAAAGACTTAATCCCTGTAATTATAACTTTGAAAACATTTAAGAATTTATAAAACAATTTGATAAAAAGAGAATGACTCACTTTGCAGATTTAACACGGGCAGAGTCTAGTCTATGGATTAGCCTTGTTACCTAAATTAATAACATGCACACGAACTGGGTTAGTAACTAATACAGCATTTACGATAACTCACGAGATTAAACCCTCACAACGAATGACAAAGTGCGATACTTAAACATCCATCGATTTTACGACGAATGACAAAGCATAAACCCTAATGTGGGCAGCACTTAAACATCCATTGGATAGTTTAATCGATCGGACATTGAATCGTAGCAGCGATCGAGTTATTACCCTGTTATCGCGGCAGCACTTCGTGAATTGTGTGTGTTTTGAACTGTTTCTACTATATCTCAACGTATGTATTGAATTTCTACGTCGAACTAACGCAGAATGTCAAGTCCCAAACCCTACTATTTATATCTAAAAAACCGTCCCCCTCGCGTGGCGCGAGGGGTCACCTGAGCGGCGTCGCGTGGCGCGAGGGGTACCCTATTACCATAGGGTAGCCTCGTGTACAGGTAGCTTAGCTGAGTTGGTCTCGCATGCAAATTCATTATACACGTAAAACTGTATTGATAATACCGACTATGGTTTACCCCCCCCCCCCCCCCCGAGTTTTAGGGGCCCTGATCCTGATTCCGATTGTTCTGAAAATTTTAGGGTTTGTGCAGGATCACTTGGGTTTCTCAATTAGGGTTTCCTATTAGCAAAAATAAGATAATAATTAGGACTTTTGATGAGAGTTGTTACACCTTCCAAAAAGGAAAACAACATAAAAGCTCATACAAGTCCATTGAAGAATCCAAAACAACCCAGTGTCTGCAAATGCTGCACATGGATTTGTTTGGCCCAGTTAAGGTCATGAGTTTGAAAAAGAAAATATATTGTTTGGTAATTGTAGATGACTTTTCTAGGTTTACATGGACTTACTTTTTACACTCCAAAGATGAGACTGCAGGCATTCTGCAAGATTTTGTGAAACAGGTTGAAAAGCAGTTTGACTTGCCAGTAAAAGTATTCAGGAGTGACAATGGCACAGAGTTCAGAATTAAAGAGTTAGATGATTTCTGTGTGTCAAAAGGAATTGTAAGGCAGTACAGCATTCAAAGGACACCAGAGCAGAATGGGGTTGTTGAAAGAAAGAACAGAACATTGATTGAGGCTGCCAGAACCATGCTTGCAGATTCAGGTTTGCAATTAACTTTTTGGGCAGAGGCAGTAAACACTGCTTGCTATGTCCAAAACAGAGTTTTAATCAACCCCAGACATCAAAAGACTGCCTATGAACTGCTGTATAAAATTAAACCACTGATCTCATACTTTAAAGTATTTGGCTGCCCATGTTTCATTTTGAACTTAAAAGATTCTATTTCAAAATTTGCAGCCAAAGTAGACAGTGGATATCATTTGGGATACTCAACCACTGCTAAGGCCTACAAAGTGTTTAACACAAGGACCAAAACAGTGGAAGAGACTTTGAATGTGAAGTTCAATGAACTTTCATCAATGAAAATCCCTGCAAATCCTGCAGAATTGTTTGATCTTGATAAATTTACTTTTGAAAATACTGCTGTCAAGACTAACAGTGCAGGTCCATCACAAAACTCATCATCAGACTATGGATATGAAGTCATCATTCCAAAACAAAAGTCTGCATCAAATGGGAGAGCAGCAAAAGTTCATAACAGCTGTCAAAGCTCAACCACTGCTACCTCAACAGTTGTTGACCAAAGTAGCCCATCAACCCCTGCTTCCTCATCATCAAACAATGTTGATAAAATTCCTCAAACAGTGGATCAAATTCAACATGTGTCCACACCACTACCTCCTATTCCACCTCTATTTGAAGCCATTGCTGGATCATCAAAGTCACCAGCAGTGGTTAGCTCAGATGATTCACATATGCAGCCTTCACCATTAAATGCCATTGTTCCATACCAAGGAGATTTAATCTTCTTAAAATCTCATCCACCTGACCAAATCATTGGCAACATCAATGAAGGGGTGCTCACAAGAAGTTAATCCCAAAACATTTGTCTTTTTGCTGGTTTCCTATCTCTCTATCAGCCAGTCAAGTACCAAGAGGCACTGAAAGACAACAGCTGGGTAGAAGCCATGCAAGAGGATCTCCAACATTTCAGAAGACAACAAGTATGGGAGCTTGTACCACTGCCGGAGAATGTGAGTCCTATTGGCACAAAGTGGGTCTTCAAAAACAAAACTGATGAAAGGGGTATTGTTGTCAAGAATAAAGCTAGGCTTGTGGTTCAAGGCTACAGACAGGAGGATGGCATTGACTATGATGAAACTTTTGCCCATGTAGCAAGATTAGAAGCTATCAGACTGTTCCTGGCCTTTGTTGTCAACCACAACATCAAGGTGTATCAAATGGATATCAAATGTGCTTTCCTCTATGGTAAGATTCAAGAAGAGGTATATGTTTGTCAACCTCCAGGCTTTGAGGATCCATTTTATCCAGATCATGTATACAAGCTAAACAAAGCTTTGTATGGCTTGAAACAAGCACCAATAGCCTGGTATGAAACTATTTCCACCTTTCTTCTCTCTATTGGTTTCACAAGAGGTAAAATAGACAAAACACTGTTTTTAAAATGGAGAGGGAAAGACTTGATGATTGTCCAGATTTATGTGGATGACATCATTTTTGGAAGCACATGTAATAAAATGTGTGAAGAGTTTAGGCAACTCATGACAGCTGAGTTTGAAATGAGTGCAATGGGTGAACTCCAGTGCATTCTTGGTCTCCAAGTAAAGCAACTGCAAAATGGTACATTCATTCATCAAGGCAAATATGCCAAGGAACTTTTAAAGAAATTTGATATGGATGATTGTAAACCATGCAATACACCCATTGCAACCAATAAAATAGTCATGTCTGATGTAAAGGATGATTTGGTTGATCAAACTCTTTATAGAAGCATGATTGGGTCTTTATTGTACCTAACTGCATCTAGGCCAGACATCATGTTTGCAACATATGTTTGTGCAAGATCCCAATCAGCCCCCAGAAAGTCAAACCTTATTGCTGTAAAAAGGATATTCAGATACCTAAAAGGTGCTCCCACACTTGGTATCTGGTATCCAGCTGATGGAAATATCAAGCTTTCAGGTTTCTCAGATAGTGACTTTGCTGGATGTAACACAACAAGGAAGTCCACTTCAGGAGGGTGCCAATTCCTAGGCAATTGCTTAGTGTCTTGGCAAAGCAAAAAGCAAGCAGTTGTTTCAACATCCACTGCTGAGGCAGAGTACATTGCTGCTGCAAGCTGCACAGCCAAACTGTTATGGCTTCAAAATCAGTTGCTGGATTTTGGTATCACTGCCCTAAAGACACCTCTAATGTTGGACAGTTAGGCAGCAGAAAATATCATCAAAAATCCAGTATCTCATTCAACCACCAAACACATTGATATCAGACATCACTTTGTGAGGGATTGCTATGAAAAATGTTTGATTTCTCTGCACCATGTTCCAACTAAAGATCAGCTGGCAGATGTGCTAACAAAAGCATTAGACACTTCCACCTTTGAAAGTTTGATCTCTAGGATTGGAATGCTGAACATGGAATAACAGGCAAAATCCTGTTTTTCTATGAATAAAGCATCAAAAATGTTTTCAGAAAATCAAAAATTCATCCTTAAAAATAGCTAAAAATGAATTTTTCATTAAATCCTTAAAAGTCTGCCATAACCACTGTTTTGCTTAAACATCTGTTCTACTAAAAGTTGTCCACTGCTGAAAGTCAACCCCTGTTCTCTCATTTCCTTGATAATCACTGTTGTTCAAAATCAGTGCTTTCATCCACTAATAGGCTATCCACTGATAGTTAAAATCACCCACTGTTCTCAATTTACCGTTGCAACCACTGATATTGCTCCATCAGTGGTTTCCACAAACAACTGTCTTCCATTATTCATCAGGGGTTGGCACGTGGACAGTACATAGCGGTCAGATTTTTTGTAACCACTGCCACGTCAGCATTCACTTTTTCCCTTTATAAAACCCTGATCAAAACCCCAAACAGGGTTTTTACTGTCGAATCGAATTCAAAATTCCTTTCTCAAAACATTTATCCTCCATTTATCCCAAATTCTCTCATCTTCTTCTTCATCAAATGGCAAAATCACCGTCTTCATCATCTCAGAAATCCACTAAAAAAGCCATAGAAATTCCATACAAAGCTCCCCATAACTACTTGGGTCTCTTGACAAAACCAAGTAATACCGAAACCTTCAATTCCATCATAGATGCTCTTTCGTCTTCAAAGTATAAAACTTTGTTGACTGCTGATGCTCCAATTTACCTGCAAACCCAGAGAGAATTTTGGAAGAATGCCACACTCGAATCTCAAGATGACATGATCATAGCTATAAATTCCTCAATAAAGGGTAAAACAGTTAAAATCACACCACCCAATCCATCTCAGAGGTATTTGAACTCGATGATCTGCAAGGTAAAACTTCTTGTCCCAAAGTCGAGTATCAAACAGATTTTATTGAGAGAGGGTATGCTAAGGAAATGAAAAAGGATACCTTACAAAAAGGTAGTTTTCCTCCTGCAACAAGATTTTTATTCCATACCCTCTTGATGTGTGTTTCAAACAAGACCACTGCTTATAATGAAATACCATTGAAGATCCAATACCTGGGTTATGCTATTTTATATAAAGAAAATTTAACTACTCCCAGGAGATCTTTGATGATTTGGTCAAAAATGTTGATAAAAAATCATTTTTATTGTTTCCAAGGTTCCTAAGCTTTTATTTTCAAAAGAAATTTGGAAAGGATGATGCTCATGTGCTCATCCAGGGTGAACCTTTTCAAATAAATGGCCTTACACCTGAAACTTTTACAAGGCTATTAAAACCATCTTCCAAAACAAAAGCAGAGGTTCCTGAGCAGACTTTAGCAGCTACCACTGCTCCTCAGGCACCTGCTGCTGAGCCCACTGCTCTAGGTGATCACAGCAGCAAAACAACTGCTGTGAAACCCACACCTAAAACCACCAGAAAACCAAAATAAAAGAAAACACAAAAGCCCCCCAAACCTAAAACAAAGGCAACTCTGGAAGATGAGATCCCAGAGCAACTGCCAGTAACAACACAAAAGTCACCAGAAACCACTGCTGCTACTTCCTCACAGCAGTTGGTAGAAAGATCTCAACCCATGCCTCAAACTCCTCCTGCTTCTTCTAAAAAAGAACAGGTTGTAAGAACATGGACTCCACAATATGATGCTCTGGAATCACTTGCTTCCATCATCCACAGCCCACTGCCCGAGGCAAATTCGCTTTCTACACCAATACTCACTGCCACAATTCCCCCACAATCAAAACTTTTGTTGGATGCTCTTGATTTATACCAGGCACAAACCAGTCCTTCTCAATCACCTGTTAATGAGAATATACCTCAACAAGTGACTGGGTCTGAAGTTTTGATCATTGCTAACCCACCAACAACACCTGAGGAGGTTACACTGCAGGATGTACAAGTACTTCCTCTCAGTAGTTCAAGTGAAGCAGCTACTACAAGTGTTGAACCCACTGGTTTACACTTGGACAATAGTTTCATCAATCAGACTTCCTTGAAGGCAATTTCTTCACTGGGTACCAAGGTGCTTCCAGTTTTCACTGGTTCACTAAAATTGGTTTCCAGACCTGAAGAAAGAAGTCCCTAGTACCAAGAACAAGGGGCAATAATGGATGATTTTTGGAATTCATTCCCTAAGTCAACCACTGTTACAACCACTGAGAGTGGGAAATCAGATGATCCCATTAAGTTGGGTGATGGTTTAATGTACCAAGAATTGATGGAAAGAGTTGACAAGCTTGATGCATCTGTTGCAGAAATCAAAGACATGCTGCAATAGTTGTTGAAAGCACAAAAGGTACCATCGACTGCTGCACCAACTCCAACAGCTGCTCCATCATCTGCTACTACTCCAAATGAGCTGTGGAGTTTGTTTCAACCTATGCTCATCCAACAGAGACAATTAGCTGATCAAAAACATGAAATCCAAGTTCAAAAGATCAGAAATATCATGGAAGCTAGGTTCAAAGACACCCAAGCAGATATCAAAGCTATCAAGGCTCACTTGCTGAACACCACTGGCACTGCTCCTCCCTCTATCATTTTTGTGGATAACCCACCACCAGCTGATGCCAAAAAGGGGGAGAAAATAAAGCAGTGGAAGAAAAAGGGATATGAAGATGGGTTATACATTGCACCAGATAATTCTTGCATGCTTGCAGACATCCCTTTGCTGGATGCGTCTAAAAAGATTGATGTAACCACAAATGCCATTGCTAAGGCAAAAGCTGATGTAAAAAAAGGATAAGGAGGCTAAGGATAAAGCAAGGTTTACACAGGAGAAGAGAGTTTTTATGGAGCTGAATGAGCAGGGTACTTCTAATCCTAAGGATGATCAGGAAAGTCCAAAGCCTGAAAGTCTTGAGCCTAAAAAGAAGCAGCCCACTAGAAAAGTGAGGCAACCCAAATCCATACCATCCGGACCCACAAAACATACTCCCAAATCTTCCAAAAGCTCCAAACATCAATCTCCCAAACCAGCAGTTGTTAACACTCCTGGTGTATCAACAGCTGTTGATACTTCAGTGGTTTCAACAACTGCTAGCCAAACAACTGCCACCACTTCAACATACACCACAACCACTGCCTTATCACCACCATCAAAAATCATCTCTCCACCAAAAACATCCTCACCACCAAAACAACCTCCTGCCAAAAAGCATAAGACAGCTGATGACACATCATCAGTTGTAATGACAACAGTGGTTGAAACACCAGTTGTTTCAACAACTGTTAGTCAGGAAACCACCACTTCACAACCATCCAAAACACCACCAACCTCTCCTAAACCAAAAAGGAGAAGGATAATTTTAAAAGATGATGATTCTCCACCACCACCAACATCTTCACAACCTCTGACACTTGTTACCTTACCAAACCCTGTTCCAATCTCTTCTGCACATGTCTTTAACCCAAACACTGCCATTGTATCTGCAGCTGTTCAGTATCCTTTAGAGCTTGCAGCTGTCAGAGAAGAGATTAAATCCTTCTATTCAGAAGATGATCCTGATAAAAGGAGCTTGCCATCTGTTGAAGGATATCCAAGACCTAAAAATATTGAAGAATACTTGAAATTGAAAGGTCAACAGGCAGAGGATATCTCCAAAAGAAATTCAAAGGGAAAATCTGACAAGGAAATCCAAAGGTACTTTCAATTCCTGCTCACACAAGTTAGAACTTTGGAGCAGTTTTCAAAAAATATTTGTCAACAATTGTCAGAAAGAGCAGATGAAACCTTGAGAAAAGACTATCTTGATAACATCATGGCTTACAAGAAATACAAGGGAGAAAGGTACATGTACAAAGAATGGACCATTCAAGAGCTTGAAAGTGAAGCAGCCAGAATTCAAGATATGATAAAAAACAAGGTAAAGCAGAGTCCCCCTATCTGGGCAAAGTTTAAGAAAAATGTACCAGAAAGGACTCTGCAGCTGAAGAGGATGAAAGAAGAGCTGATTACAGCTGATTTTGGGTCAAGAAATCAAGTGTTAAGATGGTCAGAGCATAAAGTGTTTACATCCTACAAAAGGCTGGAAGAACTAAGGAAGAAAAACCCTAATATTCCACAAAAGCCTGATTATCCTGAAGCAGTGGTTACAGAAAAGCCACAAAAACAAGAAATCAGGAGATCTACTGCTCCACCTGCTGCCATCCTTTACCAAAGAAGGAAACAAAAGCAGATGGATAAAGAAACAGCAGCAGATAAAGAAGCAGAGGATGACCTTTTGAAAGAAGGGCTTAAGCGGTTGATTGAAGAAAGACTTGAATCTACACAAACTTCAACCACTGCTCGGCCAGTTATTACCAGGCCACCATCTCCGAACTCATCTGCAATAAAACCTCTCCCAAGAAACCCACTGGATTCAAAAATACTAAAGTGGAAATCTGACAAACCGACCCACGTATTGACTCTGATCAAATCCAGTGGTGAAGTGAAGAAAATATCAAGGGAAAAAGCACTGGGCCTGGGTATTGAAGATCTGCAGGATCTACTTGATCTTACACTGTGCAGGGATGAGGATGACACAGACTCCTTGGACTTTGAATTACAATTTAAAGGACAAGTCAGGGAGCTGTTGATGAGACAATAAAGTTCCACAATAATGAAGGGTTTTGGCATCATCTGTTCCAGGGGGAGATTGTTGGGATTGAACCCTGTCAAAGGAACAGTTGATTAAAGCTAAAACCGGATCAGAGCAGTTGATCCAGAATAAGCAGATGTTTGTATTTCATTCTCTCCCCTTGAAAGTGGTTCTAACAACTAATAACCTTCAACCACTGATCCTTTACAACAACTGATCAAGCCTAAAGACTGATGAAGACTAAAGTCCTGTTGCTCAATCTACTGATATGGGTCAAGCACTACTGAAGATATAAAGTACTGCTGGAGTCACAACAGTGGAAGAAGAAAGCAGTAGTTTAGTATATTTCTATTGTATTGTAATGTAATCAGTTGTTAGTGAGCAGTGATTGTAATAGGTCAGTTGTTAGAGTTTGTTAGGAGGTTAGATGTCACTTTCATGGTGACGTCAGCCAAGATGCTTCAGTGGTTTGCTAGTGCCTATAAATAGAACAGTACCCTGTACTGTTCTATTAGCTCTTTTCAGCACTTGTCTCCTGCACGAACAATTACTATGAGCTCAGGCTGGGGGGGAGTTTGTAATACTTGCATGCATTGTAATTGAAGTTTATAATAAATATAAGCATTCGATTCCATGATAAACATGTATGTTGAAAACAAATCTTCCGTTTGATTGTGTTGAAAGTTTTATATCATTTACTTCCGCTGCAATTGTTCTTGTTCATTTTCATTTTAATTAAACATAACACAATCATAAAGAAACTCAGATACTAACAAGAATACCTTAGCGAATGGTCATCCGGATGGATGACCATTTGAACGGATGGCCATTCGAACAGTGGGTATAGTTTGCGAATTGTTAAAGTCTCAAACGTTGTGATCATAGTGTCTTGTAAAACAAACAAGTGTCATGATAGTCAGATCATCTGGATGAATGGTCATCCGATCGGATGGCCATTCGAACAGATGATCAGTGAGTGAAGTGTTTCATGAAATCTCCAAGTTTTGAGTTAACGGTGACGGTGCGTCAACGAGTCAAACAACGAAAACGTTCCAAACCCAGCTCGTTCGGTCGGCTGGGAACCACCCCTTCTCGAACCGACGAACTGTTTCTGGTGGTGCTTCATGTTTGGACCCGTCAATCGGTCCGTTTTCCGATGGAATTCAGTCTTCTAACCGGCTTTCGACTAAGGAGCGAGTCGAAAGTCTGTTTGAATCTGATTTCACCCATGTTTTGTACAAAAGTTGAAGAAAAGCTCGAAAATCAAGTGTAAAACATGATGCTTATCAGATCCGAGCTGGAATCAGGTGAAACTTCGTCAGATCTGGTGTAAAAGTGTAAGTTTCCTTTAGATTTTGTTTAAAAACTGTGTAAATCCTTAAGATCTAGGGCCGTTCTTGATTAAATGGTGCTCCACAATAGTTTGTACCAACTTCTGAGTGGAAACCACCTCCAAGAGACCCCAAATCAGTCGATTTTCATGAAAATATTGAAGTGTTTGAGTTATTTTGATTAAGAATCATGTGTAGAAGTGACGAATGATGAAAGTTGTACAAGAATCAGAGAAGAATACTTACGATTTGCCTTGAATCTTGCTTAAAATGACTGAGAGTGCGTGTGGTCGGATGGCAGAGAGTGAAAGTATGAAATGAGATCACAAGTGGTCTATTTATAGGTGAAAGAGACAGCTAAGGCGGTGTAAGTGTGCAAGGGGATCGGATGGCTATTTAGTCAAATGGTCATCCGATCGGATGTCCATTCGGACAGCCAAGACCCGTTTGCTAGTTTTCCGACTTTGGTTCGTTTTGCGAGTTAGATTAAGCATTGCGTTGCGTATTATTGTGAGTAACCATTACAATGGTATAATAATTATATAATTAACACAAAAGTTTACAAGTTTCAAGTCTGCGTATAAGCTAGTTTCCCGTTCAATAAGTATCAAGTATCAAGTATCAAAGTCTCAATAAAGAATCAAAGTTTCTCATTCAATAAAGAATCAAAGTTTCTCGTTCCATAAGCATCAAGTTTCAAAGTCTCTTGTTTAACAGGTATCAAGCATAACAAGTGTCAAGTTTCAAGAGTCGAGTTTCAAAGTATCACAAGAGTCAAGATTCAAAAGAGTCTAGTATAGTTTCAAGATTCACGCACAAAGTATCACAAAAAGCATCGTAGAGCAAAAGTCTCACGTAGTTTATCATAGTTAAGACTCAAATAAGCATCACTTAAGTATTACAGGGACGAGACTTGCCAAAAGGTAAAAGTTTCGAAACGCAGGGCGTTACATCATGCTCATCCCTACTCTAAAGAGATTAATTTTCAACATCTTGTTAATGCATGAAAAAAATGTGTGGTAACTAACTAATAATAATTATCTAAGTAGGATGATTCAAAAAGATAAATCATTTATTGCATTATAATGTGTATAGGAAAGATATTTTTCACCATGTGGTTAAGGATTCAAATCTCACACTACACGTATGTGTCAATTTAAAAGTAGAGAGGCTTGATTTCAGTACTTAATGTGTGTTTGTAAACATTCCATACATGAAAAAAATCGAGTATAATCAACAAAACCGATTTGGGAGAATCCAACTCTTATTCAATATTTTTGGTAAGAAGCAATGATCAAATTACAATTCGGCTATTCATATTCACTTAATTTTATTCAAAGGCGAAACCTAATAAATGTAAATATGTCTAACTAGATGTAACTAAACCAATATTGCTATAGCATTTATAGTTTGGAAGCTTAATGTCCTTGCTTTCTTTTTAAGGGGGGAGGGGCGACTATACTCGGCCACCTCCAAGTAAAAGGAATAAACGAGGTAGGGGTAACATCGCCTCCTCCCAACCGATTACTTTGATCGAGTAGCAATTATGGATTTCCATGTTCGAGGAATGTGTGTATGTAAGGGGGGGGGGGGGGGGCGGCGTTGTATAATGGCTATAAAGGCGTCATGTTGCAAAAAAAAAAAAAAGAATTTTTTAAATGTATATATATCTCACCGTTTTTACATTTTCCCCTCAATTTCAATACCAAAGTATTTCAATATTTTTTATATACTCTCTGTAATTTCTATACCAAAAAAATATTACACAATGGATGTTCCATCTGATTCTAGTACTCTTGAGTTGCCTTCGGGATTCTCGGATTCCAGTGATTGTTTTTGCGAGTGTTAGACCATTTCAGACCGTTGATATTTGAGAAACATAGTTTAGAACATTTTGTAACAGCTTTAATAGTAAAGGGGTTAAATTGTAAAGTTGGATAGTCTAATATGTAATGTTGGCGGCGTATTTAACATCCAGTGTCGGCTTTAGTGCAAGCTAAATGAGGCATTAGCTTAGGGCCACCAACTTTTAGGGCCTCTCATCTTGGATTTTTTTCATATATATATATATATATTTATATATTTGGGCTTGTGTTGATTGTTTTGGGTTAACTAAATGAAAGGGAAAGCAAACAAAAGAAGGTAGTAGTTGTGTTTGCTTGTAGGCCCAAAAGTCAAAGTTAGGTCTTTCAAGAAAATTAAAAAAGCGACTCCCTTTGAATAATAAAACGGCACTACAATTTAACGAAAAAGTCATTTGTTTTATTCTCATTTTTGTTAATTACCCTTTTGGTAATTTGATCATTCATCACTTGTATGCAATAGCTTTGAATTGGTTCCATAATGACTTTTGTGTAATAGCTTAAAACTGTTCATCAATGTTCCGCCAACCTGTGTAATAGCATCGAATCTGCACGCCTGAAGCAGAAGGTAATCGCTTCGATTTTACTTAGTTGATTATTTTTGCAGTTATCCTTTTGGTAGAGATAGACTTTTAGAACTTAGTTATCCTAGTTTGTTTTGCCTAATTTGCTTGCTATTCTATTAGTTGGTTTTGCTTGAAGGTAATCGTTGTTAAAACTATTGATTTTGAGTGATAATTTATGCCCCTAATTTGCTAATAGTTAAACACTTGATTCTGTTGATGTTGTTAAATGCTAGTTTATACCTTAATAGTTAAGCACTTGATATGGAAAAGGGCCTTAAAATTTTATTTTGCTTTAGGCCACCAAAAACATTGAGCCGGCCCTGTTAACATCCCTACGTATTTATAAATACGTAGGGTAGCCATGCTATATATATGAATTTCTCACAACCTAGCATTCCAAGTTTCTTGGACTAAGTGTATTCTTGGTGTTTTTATTCAATAGTTCATCAGATTTGTGTGCTTAAACAGTATATTCAGACTCTTGATTGTGTTATACCTTATGGGATTCTACATCAACATTGGTTGATTCACACTTATTCAATATTCTTTACATTCTACTTTGTTTTTCTTATTTTCATCACTCAAACACCTAATCAATAGGTGTTTGTGTGTTCATCAAACATCACCACTGTGATCCATAGTGATTTTGGGATCTACAATGAGTCTTCCGATTCTAGTAGTGATGTCAAGTTTTTATCCAAACTGGTTGTCGTGTGATCGTGAATTGGCTAGGAAGTTCTAATGAAAGATTACTTCGTCAATAACCTGAAGTACGATGCAAATACAATTAGAGCGAAAATTCGCTTACCAAAGGAATAACTTTTAAAAATCGTCGGGGGATATTGAAGCAAATACAAGGTTTAAATGATTGAAAGATGGTTATAAAGGGAGGCAAAAAAATAGCTTTACACCACTTTAGAAATGCACATCAGTTATTCATCAACTAGCTACAGGTAATGCTCCTGACGAATACGAAGAATATTTAGCTATGTCTACTGAATTTCTCCTGAATCTCTAGAAAATTTTTGTAATTCTTTATTATGTTGTAATTCACTGTGATCTATAGTGATTTTGGGATCTACAACGAGTCTTCCGATTCTAGTAGTAGTGTCAAGTTTTTGTCCAAACTGGTTGTCGTGTGATTGTGAATTGGCTAGGAAGTTCTAATGAAAGATTACTTCGTCAATAACCTGAAGTATGATACAAATACGTTTAGAGCGAAATTTCGCTTACCAAATGAATTACTTTTAAAAATCGTCGGGGGATATTAAAGCGAATACAAGGTTTAAATGATTTCAAGATGGTTATGCAGGGAGGCAAAAAAGAGCTTTACACCACTTTAGAAATGCACATCAGTTATTTATCAACTAGCTACAAGTAATGTTCCTGACGAATACGAAGAATGTTTAGCTATGTCTACTAAATTTCTCCTGAATCTCTAGAAAATTTTTGTAATTCTTTATTATGTTGTATGGTAAAGAGTTTTTGACTAGCCACGACATTGCATATTTGTACAACGCGAATTAAGCTAGATGGGGCCTGCTAGGGATGATCGATAGCATCGACTCTACACATATCATTTGGAGGATATGTTCGACAAGGTTGCAAGACCAATTTATGAGAAATGATCACAAATACCCAACGATCATGCTCGAAGCAGTGGTGTCACATAACTTGTGGTTTTGCCATGCGTACTATGGTCTTGCGGATTCAAATAACAATATCAATGTTTCCAATCAATCTCCATTGTTTAATAACGAAATGCATGGAACCACCCCGAGGTGTCCTTTTTAGGTTAATGGTCGCCAATACAAACGTGGCTATTATTTTATTGATGGGACTTACTCGTCTTGGTATGTTTTTTTGTGAAATCTTTTACATACCCCATTGACTCGAAAGAAAAAAACAATTCAAGAAAGTGCAAGAATTAGCAAGAAAAGATGTCGAACGAGAGTTTGGTATTTTAAAAAGGTAGATGGGGTATGCTTAGTTAACCGCAGCGGACAATGAAGCGCGAGAAAATACGGAATTTGATATACACATGTGTCATATTGCACAATATGATTATAAGACATAATGGGATTGCAATATCAACTGATTATCTGATAGACCCTTCGACCGATGTAGTCATAGACCACAATGTAATTTATGAGTTATCTGATAAAAATACACATTTTAGAGTTCGATATGATCTTGTCAATCACATCGCTACTCTACCGGACTGGAACACGGATGATTCAGACGACAATTAGTTTTTATTTCTATTTTTATTGTTGATTTTTTTATTTTTGTTTTTTTAAATAATAAAAGTGTCTTTTTTTATTTTAATGTTTAGTTTTTATAGTATTTTTTAAATTAATTACACAGATAGCCCTTGTGCTTTGCCTATATTTCACATCCACTAACGGAGAAAATAGACGACCATCCATGCTAAGGACCATCATAGTTAGAAAAATAAAACGTTGAGGACCATCAGTGTTAATTGGGGGCATTTATGAAATCGATGCAAAGCACATGGACCATATATGTAATTGACTTTTAGAAAAATGTAGTGAGTACTCTGGGTATTTTAAGGTGTTGTTTGTTTTTTCAGAGGTAAAACGTCTGTATTCTGCGGACCACATCTGCAGACTTCTGCAGCTGAAGAGGTGGACCAAACCTCTGCAGTTTGCAAGAAGAAGATTGTTTTTTTTTTAACTTAACAAAGCAAAGATCTGCTGAAAATTCAGAACAATTCTCACAGTTTAACATGATCAATTTCCGAACAATTCTCACAATTTAACATGATCAATTTCCGAACAATTCTCACAGTTTAACAAACTAATGAACCTAAATTATAGGTCAAAAAATAGCCCTAATATCAACACCATCAGACCAAAATCCAAGTCTGAGATATCACATGACAGCAAACGTTACTTAAAATCATCAAAGACACGATCATGTATTTTACTGCATCAAATCACTACAAACTAATACCATTAACTCATGTACATTTGGGTTTAACCCGTAATTATTCTTGCAAACAAACAACAAACAATAAAAAGAACAAGTTTTTGACAAAAATTAAAAGTTAAGAACATACCTATGTGGTGTCGGCTAGGAGGAGGTGGAGGTCGACGGAGGTGGAGATCGATGGAGGTGTCAGCTTGATGCTAGGGTTTTTGAGATGTGTTTTGAAAGAGCAGAGAGGAAGAGGTATAGAAGAGACTTGAAGATGTGAGGCCAGGTCTGCGCGAGGAAGAGGTGTAGAAGATGTTTTTAAATAAAACCACTTCCAAAAAACAAAGACGTTGCAGACTCAAACGTCTACGCATGGTCTGCGTGGGGCAGACATAAGAGGTTATGAAATGTTTTTCACAAAAAACAAACACCCCCTAAGTAAGTGCCTCTTCCAAATAGTGGGTAGTTTGAGTAGTTTTGAGGTGACATAATCATGTTGATATTTTTTTAAACGACGTATTTCTTGGTCTTATGAGATTTAAACCCAAAACCTAACACTTTAAATGTATTAAAGGATTTGCCTTGCCATTGGACCACCAACCCCAATAGTCATAATCCTATTGATTAAGTCAAGTACTTAAGGTAATAGAGTAAGGCACTCTCTACCCTTAGGGTATGTTTGGCAAAGTAGCTGGTGGCTGATGGCTGGGAGCTGGTGGCTGGAAGCTGTTAGTTGGTAGCGGTTTTAGCTTTTTAGATATATTTGGGGTTTGGCAGAGTAGTTGGAGCTTTTAATAAAATGTATAAAATGACCAAAATGGAGATAACTAAAAATTTAAAAAGTTTGTGCATTAAAAAGTTCATTACCTTTAGAGGTTAAAATAGTCATTTTTTCCCTAAAAGCTTATAGTTCTTTCTAAACGCTACTAGTAGGAGCGTTCAATCAAAAAGTTCAAGCTTCTAACCTAAAGATTCAAGCTCCTTTAATCAAACAAGACTTTTTATTAAGTAGGAGTTTTTTTATTAAAAGCTTAAAGGTAAAAGCTCCTTAAAGTTCTATGCCAAATATACCCTTATTTGGGTTTAAAGTCAACTATAAATAAACGAGTCAACTTTTTAATTGACAATTACAAAGACTACAAATCTTGTTTATATGTGTCCAAAATTAGGATTGATATTCTTTTAAACGTAAAAAAGAATAAAAACAACTTTTGAAGTCTTTGACAAAACTGTTTTTATAAAAATGAAGTGTTCTCGGAGGATGTTAAGTCTCTTTTTATGCATTTTAAAAACAACATATTTTTTTTTTTCTAGAAGGTACCAAGTAGTTTTATATACTATTAGTCCACTAGATGACATTATTTATTGTAGCTTAGTTTAGTTGAACAAAAGTGCATTTGAATAAAACTTTTTTTTTTTTTCTGAACGGTAAATTTGGATCACTGACGGACCATTAGAGTATCATTGTGCCATGAGCGGAGCCACTCGATCATATCCATCTCTACTAGGCATAATGCCTATACACCAATTCAAGAGGAAACCCAATAAATATGGGAAAACCTCTTTATGGAAATAGAACCCAAGACCTGTTGGTCTTAAAGCCTTATTTCACCCCTAAGATGTCACTAGGCTACAAAGCCATGGGCGATACTTTTCTTTTAACTGGTTTAAGACTTAATAGTAGATTTAGAGGACGTATAAAATAGCTATTCTAAATAAACATCACATTATTTACATTATTTCAATAATTACAATTGAGACAATAATAAAATCGCACTTAATAGACAAGTTAAAAATAAATGGAAGTGAAAAAATAAGGATGGGATGCAAATGGTAACTTTTTTTTTTTCTTAAATCGAGTTTCTTTACCTTTTTTTTAAATCAATTAATAACTTTTATATTCATCGTTATTCTAAAAAAATATACCATAAATTACAGAAATTTATTATCTTTAATCTAGATATGGTGCTTAACTAAAATTGTCTCTAACTGTGCGTTCAAGTCACCCATGGCTTCATGTTTGAAGGAAAATTACTATTATAATGTTGTGTAAAAAATTAACAATGGTAAGTTTAAAACCACCTTTGATTTAACAAACGTATATGCCTAGTCCGAAATACACTTTGTATATATTAATATATTAATGGGTTATTGGATTTTATCACACTCAACTATTGGCTATTGGTCGCTGTCACCCTCAACTATCACTTTGACGTCCGTCACCCTCAACTTAACACTTAGTGTGTTCTGTCACCACGTCGTTAACTGATCACTAACTTTTGATTTTGTTACTATACTTTTGGAGTGTCATAAGATCTCTATAACACCCTCAAAAGTATAGTACCAAGATCAAAAGTTAGTGATCAGTTAACGACGTGATGACAGAACACACTAAGTGTTAAGTTAGGGGTGACGGACGTCAAAGTGATAGTTGGGGGTGACCGCAGCCAATAGCTAGAGAGTGATAAAATCCGATGACCCTATATTATACAATATCCCACCTACATATTAATATATTAATAATTATACAGATAAGTAAAACCAGAATATAACTTTAAGGATTTAATGTATCCACATATACCAACAAAGAAGATCTTAAACATAAAGACCAAAATCCGGTTGATGTTTCCATCAATGTTTACCTTTTGTTTTTACATTTGAAATTTCTCATCAAATCTCCATAGTACATTTTTCAAAGATCCTTCTGCTTACCAACCAATATTCATTCCCAATATGGAAAACAACAAACTTCTCTTTATTATTTAATTTTACATTTTTCTTTAAAAATCCAAACCAATTATCATAAAAAAGATTTTTGTTTACCTTTTATTCATTCCCCATAGCACACGGAGTCTGCCTTTTACAAGGGATATGGGCCACATACAAATATACGATATTCCAGCTTTGTGAAAAGTAGATATCTAGGTACGTTGGCTGGCTTCTTGTTGTATGAGATTTATCACGGTGTTATTCTTTTCAACTTTAGTGTGTGTGACACTTGGTTTTTACTCAAGTAAACTTTATTCCCGCTATGCATGGTAATTTCTATGCTTTTACTGACGACCCTTATCGGATCAAATTTATTCACCCACTAGGAGACCACACGCAAAACCAGATAGAAAACAAACAGCCATAGGGTGTTTCAGAAACACATACCTTAACCTGGTTGGTCGGTTATAGTAGACCGTGATTCATGAAACACCTCGAATCAATTACTTGGCCGCTAGTTCCGAAACATGAAAACTCCACTTCACGAATACCCATAAACCCGAACTCTTTCAGACTTTACTTGTGAAATGAACCAACCCGAAAAACCGGTTCAAAACGATTGATGACGACGGTGGTATGTGATCACTGCGACGACTCAATGGATGAGCGTAGGCGGCGGCAGCGGACCCAACGACGGCGTCTTCAGTAATTTTCAGAAAGCGGATGATCAGAGAGGCGTGTAATCACTCTCAGATCAAATTATTTCGGTGGTTCTCTCGAATAATTTAATTGGATACAACTCTGATTTTCGAGAAATTGAACAAGTGTATGTGTGTGGAGAATTCGTTTGAACCAGGAAATTATGATCAAAAACTGTCTATGAATTTGGGTTAGGGATGATTAACTGCCTCATGGCAGTTATCTCAAGTTTTAAGACAAAACTGCCTCTTAAATGCCATTATTTTGAAGTTTCGAAATTATGGCATTTTCCGGAATTGAAGATTCTCAACCGATTTTTTGTGTACCGCTAGCCAGCTTTTGATGGTAGTACACAAATCAAAACATATGAGCACGAACGGACGACAATGTTACTCATTAACATGATATATATTAGTGAACGTATATATTATGTAATGTCTAGATTCAATGTATAAGAGCCTGTGAATTGGTATTAGATTAGATCCCAAAATATAGGAGAATTAGCTATCATCTCCTTGATATAAGCGTGTATTGCTCGTACGATGAAATCAATGAGAATAATGATTGTTAGCATGGTATCAGAGCTAATAATCATCACCACTTCTTAATCAATCCCGATCCTAATTCCAGCCAGAAATATTCATCAATCATAGCCCTGTTAATTTCGATCAAACATGGGAGACGCAAATAGTTCAAACAGCAACGATGCAAAAACCCTACATCCAGTATATTCTGTCACAAAATATAGAATAAAGTTCGAATTCTTGATGGCGAAAAGCTCACATATTCTCCGTGGGTGAAATTGTTCAGACTGCACGTACACGGGTACGATGTATTGGATCACATCGACGACAAGCCGCCTCCTGCCAAAACGGATTCGTCTTATGAGGCGTGGTCCAAAATAGACTCCATTGTGCTCCAATAGATCTATGGCACTCTCTCAGACGACTTGTTGGTTCGAGTTTTAGAAACTGATTCAATCGCTCAACAAGCTTGGAACCGGATTAAGGTGATATTTCTCAATAATAAAAACTCTAGAGCAGCCACACTTGAACATGCATTCACCACTACTACTATGGCTTTGTGTACATCTATGAGTGCTTATTTCCAGAAAATGAAAGATTTGGCAGACCAACTTAAAGATGTGGGTCATCCGGTCTCCGAATCCCGACTTGTGTTACAAATGCTCCTCGGCCTTCCACCTGAATTTGATACAGTAGCCTCGTTTATCACTCAGTCAGACACGTCATGGGATAATGCACGAGAAATGTTAGACCGGGAACAACGTATACAGGCTGCACGAAAACAACTCCCAACCCAGCCAGCCCTTGTAGCCGCCAATAGATCACATGCTCAACCGATACCCACCACCCACACTAACCCTTTACAGCCACACCATCCGTCAAATAACCCACAACCTCCACCTTCATACAACCCTTCCCAAACCTTTGACTCGTACCCACCGAGATCCACCTTCAGTGGCTGAGGCCATGGTCACTTAAGAGGGGGCCGTGGTCGTGGTAAATACTCTCACCACAGTTCCTATGGGTCCTATGGATCTCACCATCCAAACTATGGTTCCTATGGTTGGTGGAATTCCCCTCCTCCCTCACCACACCCAGTACAATCCCCTTTGACCACAGCTTGGACCCGTCCTCCTGCTGGCCCATTACCTCCACAGTCCCAGCAGCCCCACCCCAATCCAAATGGTTTCGGCCTTGTCACTCCACCACACCCACCATACCCATGCAGCCCAACATTGATCCCCTTCAACCTACAGAGTTTGGGCGGCCTTGTCCACTCTCAATCTGAATCAAACAGACCCTACTTGGAACTTTGACAGTGGAGCCTCGTCTCACATTACTTTGAATCAGGGTAAAATTCACTCTCGTTTTACTACGTCTACTAATGCCAAAATTTTTGTAGGTAATGGTCAAACGTTGCCGATTGTTGGATCCGGAAATGGCTTTCATTAAACCCTTAACCGTACCTATTACCTAAACAACATCCTTTATGCTCCAAATGTCGTTAAAAATTTACTTTCCGTTCGTAAATTTACTCGTGATAATCGTGTTTCTATTGAATTTGACCCTAATGGTTTTACCTTGAAGGATCTCAAGACTGGTCGGGTACTTTCACGCCATGATAGCGACGGCGACCTATATCCATTTACTTCACAAACTCAAGCTTTTGTTGCTTCTTCACCAAATAAATGACATGAACATCTGGGTCATCCGGGTTCACAAGTTTTAGATTTTATGTCTAGTCGTTTTCATCTTGCATGTAATAAAAACGTTCCTACGTTTTGTAACTCTTGTCATTTATCAAATAGCAAGAGACTTCCATTTCATGAATCGAACTCATTTACGTTTGCACCGTTTGATATTATCCATTGTGACTTATGGACCTCTCCCGTTATTAGCAATGCATCTTACAAATACTACATACTTCTAGTTGACAATTATTCTCAGTTTGTATGGGTGTATCCATTAAGGCTCAAATCAGAAGTTTTTCCAACCTTAGTAAAATTCCACAAACACATTCTCACTCAATTTAACAAACACATAAAAGCCTTTCAGTGTGACCTTGGAGGAGAATTTGACAACCATGAATTCCACAAATTTGCATCCACCAATGGTCTTGTCTTTCGTTTTTCGTGTCCTCAAACATCACCCCAAAACAGCAAATTTGAATCGCTGCAACCGGTGGCTTCTTTGAAGCCACCTTCATTGCCATGCCAAGATAATGAAGCCTTCATCGCCTTTAGATAGTAAGCAAAATATAATACTTATTGTAAACACCAAAGTTTACACCAAGTAAAATACGTTGAATTAGAAAAAGGTCTCAGATGAGACTGTCCTCATCATCATCAACTACGTATTTCCGTAAAACCAAACAACCTAAAACAAGCAACGTAAACACGATAAATCTATAATATGCCACCATGTAAACCAACGAATAATAATATTTAAGTATATGTAAAGACAACAACTTTGATATGTTGTTCATTTGTTGTTTTAATGTTATGTATTAGGTCAGTGTAGGGTTCAAAAGGTTAACCCCTCAACGTCACATTGAATTACAAATGATACTCTACCAAAAACTTCGGCAACACCACAACAACAATAGAACGAAGATAATCAACGACGTGTTGTAAGAACGTTACACCTCAAGCTAATTATATTGAATGGGTATAGTAACCGAACATGATAAATCTATAATATGCTACCCTGTAAATCAACGAATAATAATATTTAAGTATATGTAAAGACAACAGCTTTGATATGTTGTTCATTTGTTTTTTTAATGTTACGTATTAGGTCAGTGTATGTAACACCCCGTGTTTCGAAAGTCAAAGTCAAAGTCAAGATTGAAGTCAAAGGAAGAAAAGATTGCTAATTGCGATCTGTCTCTCCTTGCTCAATTCCTGTTTTGACTTCTTTGACTCGTAGTTAGTCTAATTTTATGCTCAACGTTAGTTGTATTATGTGGAGTACTTATTATAATCGAGGTATATTCGATATCTATCGCATGTTTAATCGCTTTATCGCTATCGCAATCGCACTCGCAACTCGAATTACGCATTTTGGTTACTGTTATACGTGTGTGTGTGCCTTATGTGTTACTTGTGCATGTTTATTTAAGTTATGTGTGGTAATCAATCGTTACGCAATCGAAACTCAATCGCAATCAAATCGCAAACGCTAAACGAATATGAAATAAGGATGATGGTATGTTGATATAATAGTTGGGATTAAAAGTAATTTGACTAGGAAACTCTAACGCATCGAAACGCTCGCAATCGCAATCGAAACGGCAAAACTCGTCGCACCGAACACTCAAACCAAGCGACTGATCGATCAGGTGACCAGCCAATCGACCAGTCGTTCGATCGAGCTTCCGCTCGATCGGCCAACTGTTCGACCGGGCTGCCACCCGATCGGCCAGCCCTTTCCTCTTTGGGAAACCCTATAAATACCCCCTGTCACCATCATACTTTCCACTTTTGGCAACTCTCCACCGACCAGCTTATCTTCCCCACTTTTCTTCAGATTTCTCGCGATTCCGGTAAGATCTCGTCCTAAATTTTGTACTTCCTTAATCTACACGCACTCCTACACCTTTCTATCTTTTGAATCTTAACTTTTAACCGTGAAATCATCAAGATTCAAGGTGTTCTAGGATGACGTCATCATGTGTTCTTGAGAACTTCATGTTTTGGCCTCAATCCACCAAGAACAACTTAGATCTAACCGATTTCCAAATAAACAAACAAAGCTCTTTCATAGATCTAAACATATTCTCAATGATAAGGATTGAAAGATGGTTTTCCAACTTTCTTTCAACTCTTTTACACTCAATGCATTCAAAACCGTTAGAATCGGAGCTTGTGCCGACTTACTACTCATTCTGGTGGTTGTGTTGGTTCAAGATCTGGATTCTATCCACGAGACAACCGATTTCGGGTTAAACATGGAACACCGTCTCGAACAGTTAACTGGTCGGATTTGAGTGATTCCTGTCCGATCAGGAGTACCAAGTATTGACGAGGTTTCTGTTGCTTAACACGTTATCAAAACATCTCGATAAAAATGACAAACTATCAAAACAACCAAGTGTAAGACGAACGGAACGACCAAGATGGAATGCCGTTCGAACGGTTGTCACCCGTTCGATCTGCACCTTGGTCCCACACTTAACTTTTGTTTTCAAAACCTTGAAGGATGAACATTGAACGAAGGGCTGACCGATCGGGTTACCATTCGATCGGACTACCACTCGACCATGTAATGTTCTGACTTCAACACTTAAACAACTTTCAACATGTTCAATGCACAAGGAATGCCACCCGATCGAACAACCGTCCGATCGAGTGACAACCTGCTAAGAACTTGTTCTCGCTGAAGTGCCCAACCTATCGGACTATCGCCCGATCGAACAGTCGATTCGATCGATCGACCTGAAAGGTAGAGATACTTCATTGTTTTCAAAATGCTACAATGAAAACTTCAAAAGTCAAGCCATCATACACAAACACATCCTTCCCAAAGGAAGTAACAATCCACTCGAACGGTCATCCGACCGGACGACCATCCGAACGGACTGTCACTCGAACGACCGGCTGTCCGATCGGACTACCATCCGATCGAACTGTTGTCCTACCCACTTGCACTCTGTATCGTTTTACGCGTCTCTTATCGTTATGCTATCAATCTGTTCAGGCTAACCCTACTCTCTAGCGCTCCCTTCAATCCACCAATCGCTGTGAGTATACCCGATCCCTTTTTGCTTTACGCACTTTTGGGTGTTACATACGTTACTTATACAAAATCACATCGAACACACTACGCAATACTTTAAACGCTAACCGTTATCGCATGCATACGTGACTTAATGAATGCTTGTTTGTTATGTTTACACATGGAATGCTGTCTACCTGCCTTAGCAACGATAGTACTATTAGTTTGGACTCGGCACCTGTTCACTCAAGGACAATTACTTACATGGCTCACAGTGGTGAGTGTGTATCGCGAACTGCCTTGGGCAGTCAATCCGCAGTCATTGGTATCGATAGGTTCATGTCGATAACTAACATGCCTCATTTTACACTGTGTACGTGCTGGTTATGCGTAACGATTTCGAACTCTATATGCTATTATCAAACTTGTATGCTCACCTTTACACTATGTGTATTGACTTTTACTTTAACGGATGTGACAGGTGCTTAGGATGCATATTTGCTTACTTTGCTATGAAATCGAGGCTAGGAAAGACCTATGTCAACAATAAACAATTGTCTGTAATAAAAATCTGAGTTGTCGGAACAGAACAATTGACTAGATCTTTTCTGTAATAATTGTATTATCATCTATGACATGGTATGGGACGTGTTGCTTTAAATATTTGGTAAATATAGTTGTTATGGAAACTTCTGGACAATCTGTTTCACTCAGTGCCGCGCCCCGATGTTTCCGCCATCGGTTGGGGTGTGACAGATTGGTATCAGAGCCATAACTATAGGGAACTAGGAAAGACTCAACCCGGTCCAGGTCGATGTCTTAGAGACCTAGTCTATAGTTAGGAACCAACAGACCGACTCGCGCAAGTCCAGTAGGAATTATGTGTGAGCGTACTTGCTATTTCTCGCTATTCTCGCCTACGCTACACTATCACAGCACTCGAATATGAATGAGCGATTAAGTCGAGATTAGGTGTGAAAACCGCAAACTCTCGACTAAATTGCTTGTTCAGCCCACATTTTTATCTATAAACTCGAGAAATTGCGTTGAAATAGGAGTGAAATCCATACTTTGACGCATAATTCTCTTTTATTTTTTTATCAAAACAGGGATGAAGTTGTTAAGCCAGGGGTGAAATCCTAACCTTGACGACTTGTTCCGACCTTTACTTGGTTTTACAAAACTCTCACCAAAGTCTCGACGGACTCCAACGACTTGAAGTCACGATATGACTAAAGGGATGCATGCCGAACGCCCAAGTATTGAGGCAAAAGCACAGTCCTGAAGGTCAAAGTATGCACAACAAGTCCTTGAGAATAGTCGAATCACTTTGGATAGTCAATGTCTAAATAGCCGCAGACGATCTATTTCTTGATTTTTATGTGTTTCGATTCTGAGCCCGTAACTGCTGACTCTGATGATTCGTCGATTTTTATGTGTTTATGTGTGTATTTACCTGCTTATGTGTTTTAATTTTGTGGACTTACTCGATTTTCGCTTTCACTTTGATCGACACGCACGACCCGCATTGCATATCTACCTCAAAACACTGACAAATCGCTACTACCACAAGGAACCACCGTACGCTATGTTGCTTGCTATATTATTCATTCTATACTACTCACTTATACTATACTACTCGATATGTTATTCGCGATCGTAATTCTCGAACGCGCGAAACCCTGAAAGATAAGGGAACACAGTCATGCATGTGAGTGAATACGTGCAAATATGTGCCTACATGAACTATGTGCTACTGTGCCTTGCATGCTTATGTGCTTCTTTGCTTATGTGAATCTGTGATTATGTGCCTATGTGTTTATGTGATACATGTTACATTGTGTTCCTGAGCTTTAGTAGTATTAGACGTGTGAGGTGAGATTCGATTTTGACGTGTCTGAGACCTATGACGATGTCTGTTGCAGACAATGTCAACTGGACCATCATCTGGACCCCGTCACCCACGACTTTCTCGCCAGGAACAGAGAGACAAACGCCTTGCTGCCATCCTCGCTAAACAAGTGGCAAAGGTTGTGCCCCAGATCGTGAGTGAAATTTATGAGAATGTTAGCAAATCATCTGAGGAGTCCATAACCGAAGCTCCTAAAGTTGCTACCAAGACTGCTTTCAGCTTTAAGCAGTTCAAGGCTTGCGGTCCAAAGGAATTTACTGGAGAAGATGGCCCAACGGCTATGTTTCAATGGTTCGATTCCGTCGAAGTCACTCTGTGCCAGAGTGGATGTCCAGAAAATCTTCGCACTCTAAACGCTACCGGCGTCTTCCAGTCCCGCGCATTAGACTGGTGGACGACCGAGAGAAACAAACGCGGAAATGATGCAGCCTACGAGCTGACGTGGGAAGAGCTGAAGGCCATTATGATGGATGAATTCTGCCCTCCCCATGAACGCCAAAAGCTGGAGGACGAATTCTGGCACATTAAGCAGAAAGAAGGTGACAACGCTGCCCTGACTGCCCGCTTTAAGCAACTCAGCATCATCTGTCCCGATCAAGTGAAGACGCCTGACATGACGATCAAGAAGTACATTCGAGCTCTACCCGACTGTGTTGCAGATTTTGTGCATGCCGCAAAGCCAGCAACCATCGAAGAAACCTACTTGCTTGCCGCCGAAATCAACTACAAGCGAGTAAAAGCTGGTTTTTGGGATAAGGCTTCAAAGAAGCTGCACCAAGTCACCGCCGCACCAACTGCCGAAACCGCTGCCGCTCAACCATCAAAGTCCTCACGCCGCAAGAAGAAGAAAAATAACAGTAGCTCCAGCAACAAGAACTGTGCTGTCACTACCACTGCTGCTCCATTTCAAGCCGTACCGGCTCAGTAGCAATCTCACCACCGCCCAGCACCAGTTACCTATGCACCGCCTGTAAAGCGTGCATACACAGGCCCCCACCCGGCTTGCCCAACATGTTTGTATTATCACCCGGTGGGTCTCGCCTGTCGTTTCTGCGCTCACTGCAATATGTACGGCCACTTCACTGCTAACTTCCGTACTGGTCCCCGTCAAGCACCAGCTCAAGCCACTGCTCCTCAAGCTCTGCTCCCAGCCCCACAAGGCCAACAAGCGACTCAAGAACAAGCGGTCAACGCCCGAGTCTGCTTCGCATGTGGTGATCCCAACCACTTTGCGAACATGTGCCCGAACAAGGTTGTGAAACAAGAGCCCCAGCAGCAGCAGCCTCAACAGCAGCAACAGCCTCAGCAGCAGCAGCAAGCCGCACGTACTAGAACTTTCAACATCAACGTGCGCCAAGCCCAGACTAACAACAACGTAGTCAATGGTACGTTCCTT
This sequence comes from Helianthus tuberosus, assembly GCA_030545235.1. NCBI lineage: Eukaryota > Viridiplantae > Streptophyta > Magnoliopsida > Asterales > Asteraceae > Helianthus > Helianthus tuberosus. The sequence continues at coordinate 179,684,458 of CM060368.1, forward strand.
GTAAATGGTATTTATGCATCGTGTTTGTTTGATACTGGAGCCGATAACTGCTTTGTGTCGTTTGAATTCGAGAAGCTTCTTAGTCGTAAGCGCTCCCATTTCCCCTCGACGTTCGATATTGAAGTCGCCATCGGAAGATCTGTCGCCATTAATTCTGTTCTTCGTGATTGTACTCTTGAGCTCAACAATCACATCTTCCCAATCGACCTTATTCCGATGCAACTCGGAAGTTTTGACGTCATAGTAGGCATGGACTTTCTTCGCGAAAACCATGCTGAAGTTGTGTGCTTCGATAAGATGATTCGATTCTCGCTCGCGAATGGTGATTTATTGTGTGTTTATGGAGAAACTGCTTCGAAAGGTGTCGCAACCCCCGATCCTTGATCCCCGGGAACGGGCGAACGCGATCTCAGAGTTTGGTGGTATCAGTTTATTTAATCTCGCAGCGGAATTTTCATCAGAACCGTAGTTAGGAAATGTTTATCGGAGTAAAACCACCTTCTTTTATATTAATAATAAAATGGGCAAAACCCAAGTTTCTTATTACAACACATTATAGGGACAAACCCTATTTAATTGAATTTAAAACATCGTTTATTTGGTAATTTTTATAGCCACATTATCCCCAAGCCTTCAGTGCTCTCCAGCTGGCTTTTTATTAATTGGCCGTCACATTGGGTTACCTGAAACGCGTTTTAAAAACATTTGTCAGTCGGAAATACTGGTGAGTGAATCCCAGTTTAATCAAGAAACATTTTATTAATTAAAACAGTATCGATGACGATTACAATGTTTATGTCTACACAATTACTCCATTTTGTACTATCAATCCACTGACTTGTGGGTCATATTACACATTGGCTAACTCATTGTCCAACGGTAACGTACTGTCATACTCGACTTACTACTCACAGGTAGTACAAATTTTGTATACAAAACCCGAACATACCGGCAGTAATTGAAGACTACAAAGACTCAATCACTGCTTAATTACATTGTAAAACATTTAAGGTTTTGTAAAAACTGTTAATAAAAAGGAGATTACTCACATTGCTATCTTAGGCTTTTCGTAAGGGTTTCCTGGATATAATCTATAATTTATACAAATGTACATTGGTTAGTATCATAACCCTTTGAAAATATTAATAATACCCTCCCCGAGACGGCATTCCAACAACTACATCGGGCAGAACCACGACAGTTGTTACGGAATCCTAAATCAATCGGGCAGCGTAACTATTATGAAACTGGGGTTATAATACTTACAACGGAGCAGAACCTCGCTAATTTAGGGGTATAATACCCGTGTATTATAACTTCTCTACAGAATTTAGATCGAGAATTGATATTGTGAGCGACGAAAAACGTAGACTGATGGCCTTCTTATATAGTTGCTGATATTGACTCTCAGGCGGCCCGCGTAAGGTAAGGCTAAGCCTTACGCGGCCCGCGTCAACTCGCGGTCAACCTATAGCTTAGCCTGATCATCCAATAGACTCGACACGATGTCGACACGTGTCAGCACTTGATGCTTCCGCGTTTCATGATCTGTCGCGGCCCGCGTTAACTAACGTGAACACTTACGCGGCCCGCTTCAACTAAAGAAACTAGCGCAGTCAAGACCAACCTTGATACGGCCCGCGTGAGCTTGAGGTGAGGTCTTACGCGGCCTGCCTCAACCCTATAATTCTGGTTTTTGATTTTATTTTATAATTATAACATAACTAGGGCTCGGGTTTCACATACGGGGTGTAATATAAAACATATTGAGACATTTTATAATATATTTAGAGGGTCAGAAAATATTATGAGGGTGTTGGTTTTACCGAGGGTTGTTACATTCTCCCCCACCTTATTTTAGAGCTCGTCCTCGAGATCTACTAAAATAAATGCGGGTATTTCCTTTGCATTTCTGATTCTAACTCCCATGTGTACTCAGGTCCTCTTTTGGAGTCCCACTTCACTTTGACTAGAATTAGTCTCTTGTGTTTGAGATTCTTGACTTTCCTATCTTCAATTTGTAGAGGTCTTTCTACAAATTTGAGTTGTTCATTTACCTCTATATCCTTAAGAGGTAATATCAGTGATTCATCAGCTAGACACTTTTTAAGATTAGATACATGAAACACATCATGTATTCCTGCCATTTCCTCTGGTAGTTGTAATTGATAGGCTACAGGTCCTATTCTTCTAATAATCTTAAAAGGTCCAACATACCTGGGACTTAGCTTTCCCCGTTTGATGAATCTTACTATTCATTTCCAAGGAGAGACTTTCAACAATACTTTATCTCCTATTTGAAATTCCAATGGCTTGCGTTGATTATTGGCATAACTCTTTTATCGATCACGTGCGGCTTTCAGTCGTTCCTTGACTTGAATAATCTTGTCAGTTGTTTCTTGCACTATTTCAGGTCCAGATAGTTGCTTTCCCCCAATTTCTGCCCAACAGACTGGGGTTCGACACTTTCTTCCATAAAGTGCTTCAAATGGTGCAGCATTGATACTTGTGTGATAACTATTATTATAAGAAAATTCTATTAAAGGTAAGTGATCGTCCCAATTACCTCCGAAATCAATTACACAAGCTCTAAGCATGTCTTCCATTGTTTTAATTGTTCTTTCACTTTGTCCATCTGTTTGTGGATGATAAGTTGTGCTCAATTTTAACTTGGTTCCCATTGCCTTTTGGAAACTTGACCAAAAATGAGATGTAAATCGACTATCCCTATCAGAAACAATTGATAATGGAATTCCATGCAAAGAAACAATTTCATTTACATATAATTTAGATAATTGTTCCATACTAATTGTTTCCTTCATTGGTAAGAAATGAGCTGACTTAGTTAATCTATCTACAATCACCCAGATTGTATCATTTCCTTTCTTTGTTTTGGGTAATTTAGTAACAAAATCCATTGTTATTAATTCCCATTTCCAAACTGGCATTTCTAATTGCTGTAACAAACCTGAAGGTTTCTGATGTTCAGCCTTAACTTGTGAACAAGTTAAACATTTAGAAACACAAGTTGCTATATCCTTTTTCATTCCTATCCACCAGAAATTTTTCCTTAAATCCTGGTACATTTTATCACTTCCTGGATGCATCGTATACTTAGACTTATGGGCTTCTTCTAATATACGATTACGTAGATTTCCAAATTTAGGTATCCACATTCTCTTTTCATGGAATCTCCAAATTTCATCTGTTCCTTGTTCTAATTCTTTCAACATACCTTTTAATTTTTCAGAATCATCCTTGATTACTGATTCTTATGCTTCTCTTATCTGATCATTTAAATCTACCTGCATATTTAATTTAAGAGAACGTACCCTTTTTGGCTTTTCATGATATTTTCGGCTTAAAGCATCTGCTACTACATTTGCTCTTCCTTCATGATACTGGATATCACAATCATAATCACTAAGAAATTCCATCCAGCGTCTTTGTCTCATATTCAATTCCTTTTGTTTGAATATATACCTTAAACTCTTATGATCAGTGAATATGGTAAACTTACTACCGTAAAGGTAATGTCTCCAAATCTTAAGAGCAAAAATTATAGCTCCTAATTCTAAATCATGGGTTGAATAATTCTCTTCATGACTCTTGAGTTGTCTAGATGCATAAGCTATAACCTTTTGTCGTTGCATCAACACACATCCATAACCTAGTTTAGAAGCATCACAGTAGACTACAAAGTCTTCAGTTCCTTCTGGTAATGCTAATATAGGTGTATGGGTTAATCTTTGCTTAAGAATTCTAAAGGCTTCTTCTTGTTTTAGTTCACATTCAAACTTAACAGATTTACAGGTTAATTTAGTTAAAGGAATGACTATTCTAGAAAAATCTTGAATAAATCTTCTATAATAACCAGCCAATCCTAAGAAACTTCTAACCTCGGTTGGTGATTCAGGGGTTTTCCATTTTGTAATTGCCTCAATCTTTGTTGGATCTACATGAATTCCTTCATGATTGACTAGGTGTCCAAGGAATTGTACCTGTTCTAACCAAAATTCGCACTTATTGAATTTAGCATAAAGTTTTTCCTTTCTTAACAAACTTAAAAGTGCGTGCAAATGTTTTACATGATCCTCTTTACTCTTAGAGTAAATTAGAATATCATCTATGAAAACAATTATGAATTTATCCAAATATGGCTTACATATTCGGTTCATCATGTCCATAAATGCAGCTGGGGCATTGGTTAAACCAAATGGCATGACAGTAAATTCATAATGTCCATACCTTGTTCTAAAAGCGGTTTTAGGAATATCCTCTTCCTGTACCTTTAATTGATGATATCCTGACCTTAAATCGATTTTAGAGAAAAATCGAGCTCCTTGCAGCTGATCAAACAGATCATCGATTCTCGGTAATGGGTACCGATTCTTAATCGTGACTTTGTTTAATTCATGGTAGTCAATGCACATACGCATTGATCCGTCCTTCTTTTTAACGAACAATATCGGCGCTCCCCATGGCGACGAACTCGGTTGTATGAATCCTTTTTCCAACAATTCGTCCAATTGTTTCTTTAATTCTTGCATTTCTGCAGGTGCCAAATGATAAGGTGCTTTGGCAATTGGTGATGTTCCTGGTATTAGGTGGATTCTGAATTCAACTTCTCTATCTGGAGGTTGCCCTGGCAATTCTTCTGGAAATACATCTGGAAACTGTGATACTACTGGAATGTCTGTTAAATCCTTTCCCTTAGTGTTAGTGATTATAGAAATCAAATACACTATAGAACCTTTTCTTATAAAACTTGCAGTTTTCATCACAGAGATGAATTTTGTGGTCCTAGAGGGCTTATCTCCTTTAATTGTGATCATTTTTCCTTTTGGTGAATTTACTTGAATTAACTTTTGATCACATAAAATATTGGCTTTATTGGCTATTAACCAATCCATTCCTAAAACAACATCAAATCCTACCAGATTCATAGGATAAAGATTTGCAATAAATTTCTGATTTGAAATTTCTATACTTGCTCCTTGCAAGATTTCAGAAATCCTAACGGTTTCTCCATTCGCTGTTTCTACTACACATTCTTGTGGTAATTTAGTTAATGACTGATTTAGAAATTTGCAAAACGATGTATTAATAAAACTTTGGTTTTCACCAGAGTCAAATAATACTTTAGCAAAAACATCATTAACTAAAAACGTACCAGCTATGACATCTGGAATCATCTTGGCTTCTTCTGCAGTCAGAACAAATGCTCTAGCATTTTTAGTATTCTTGTTGTTTGCAGCTGGGGCCAATTTCGGACAATTTGGCCTGATATGACCTTTTTCTCCACAGTTGTAGCAATATCCATTACTGGATTTCTTCTTGCAATTTTCTTCCTTGTGTCCTGGCATCTTGCAATAATTGCAGTGAGTGGAGCATTTTCCCGAATGCTTTTTCTTACAGATCTTGCAGTATGGTGCAGAGGTAGAACCTGTATTCCTACGATTATAATTCCCTGAACGGAATTCTTGAGTAAGCCTTTGGGTTAGGTTCCTTCTCTGGTCTTCTTCTCTAGTACGGACTAATTCATCAGTCAAGGTATTTGTTAATTCTACAGCTTCTTCTATAGTTTGCGGTCTAGCTGCCTTGACTATGTGTCTAATCTCTCCAATTAATCCCCAAATATAACGAGAGATTAACACTGGTTCTGGTGAAGCAAGAGTTGGCACTATTCTAGCATATTCAAAGAATATTTTAGTGTACCCCTTACTATCTACACCAGTCATCCTAAGATTTAGGAATTTGTTTGCTATCTGTTCCTTCTCATTGGGTGGGTAGAATTTCCTTTCTACCTTGTTCTTAAATTCTTCCCATTTCATATTGTAGGTTTGATCACTTCCTCTTGTCTGGAGGATAGTGTTCCACCATTCTAGTGCTGCATTCTTAAAGAGATTAGAAGCAAACATTATCTTATCTTCTTCAGCACACTTACTTATCCTTAAGACTGCCTCAGTCTTTTCTATCCAGCGTAAGGTTGCAATGGCCCCTTCATTTCCCGAGAATTCCATTGGTTTACAAGACCAGAATTCCTTATAAGAACAACCGTAAGGCACAGTTCTTCTTCTTTTGGGAATGGGCATTTGAAGTACAGGTCCATTGTTCACGCTGTTTTCTGGTTCACTTGGTCGCTTACTGCTATGCTTACTTTTATTATCAGCATCTTTAACAGTTTGAAGAATGAATGGCATTGCATCTATAATTCCTTGTGATACAATGTGTTGGACAGCACTATTATCCATCTGGTTCCCATTGTTATTGATGTTTGGATTTTCATTAACCACGTTAATGTTACTCTGGTTATCGTTATTCAGATTTCCTTGATTTTCTTCGTCGGCCATCTGAATTTTAAACATTTATCCCATATTAATATCATAATTAATATTTTAATATAATAAATTACATAACACACAATCTAGCCAAAAACGTAGATCATTGCTACTATACTCTTTTCATATACTTATGCGTCTATTACACACTAGTACATAAATAAAGATTACAATACCAACAGAAATAAAATAGTAATATGCATCCGTACACACATATTTTATTTTATTTTATTTTATTATTACTACTGCTTCCTTCATTCTAACATTTACGGATATGGATTCATCAAAAAATCCATATTGCGCTCATCGTATTTCCATACGAGACGCTCTCCCACCTGACGCATCCTTTCACTGCTTTCTAAAATTTCCTCCCCAAAAGTCCTAAGTTCTTGGACGTTTTCTGCACTCATTGGGGGTGCAGGTTCTAGGACTGGGTTTGGAATCTGGGGTTCTGGTTCCTGATATGGGGGTAAAAGTGCCTGTAATCGGTAAGGATCTTCTAAGATTTCCCTGATGTAGTTATCATGGTAATAGGGATCTAAAGGGTCCATACCTGAATAGGCTCCTATAGGTGTGTCTTCCGGAATAGAGTAACGTTGCACATAGTCCCTATTTTCATCCCACCAGGGGTCGTAATTCGGGTCTAGAGGGTTTGGTGCAGGTACTCTAGGGATTTCTTCTGGGTTAAAGTCGTGCATCTCCACTTGGTTTTCCTGATTTTCTATCTCCATAGGTTGTTCTGGGTTTTGTGGTTGTGGGGCTACTAGTTATTCCAGACTTGGATCAGCAGCAGTCATAGCTAAGATATGGAAATTTGCTAGGCTTCTATTTAGCATATCTTGAGTATGGGCATCTGTCTCTCGCTTAATAGCTGCTAAAGCCCTTTGCTGTTGCAATTTTCGCATTCTCTTCCTACGAGCAAAAGCTTCTTTACTGAACCATCCTCGTTTCTTATTAGGAAATGGCTCTTCAGATTTAGCTCTAAAAGCAAATATTCCATCCTCCTGATCAGCAGTATACCCTGAAAGGGCAGGCTGTGATGATGTACCTTCACTCCTAGGGGAATCAGATAACTGACGGTTCAGATCTGAGGGTCCTTGATCACTCATACTAAAAACTAACAAATAGTCAAATAACACATAATACATAATTACAGTTATGCACGTATTTTCGTAATTTATTTCCTAACACAAAATTTAAGAACACTTCTTTGGCTCAGACCAGTGGCTAGGCTCTGATACCACCTTCTGTCGCAACCCCCGATCCCTGATCCCCGGGAACGGGCGGACGCGATCTCAGAGTTTGGTGGTATCAGTTTATTTAATCTCGCAACGGAATTTTCATCAGAACCGTAGTTAGGAAATGTTTATCAGAGTAAAACCACCTTCTTTTATATTAATAATAACATGGGCAAAACCCAAGTTTCTTATTACAACACATTATAGGGACAAACCCTATTTTATTGAATTTAAAACATCGTTTATTAGGTAATTTTTATAGCCACATTATCCCCAAGCCTTCAGTGCTCTCCAGCTGGCTTTTTATTAATTGGCCGTCACATTGGGTTACCTGAAACGCGTTTTAAAAACATTTGTCAGTCGGAAATACTGGTGAGTGAATCCCAGTTTAATCAAGAAACATTTTATTAATTAAAACAGTATCGAGGACGATTACAATGTTTATGTCTACACAATTACTCCATTTGGTACTATCAATCCACTGACTTGTGGGTCATATTACACATTGGCTAACTCATTGTCCAATGGTAACGTACTGTCATACTCGACTTACTACTCACAAGTAGTACAAATTTTGTATACAAAACCCTAACATACCGGCAGTAATTGAAGACTACAAAGACTCAATCACTGCTTAATTACATTGTAAAACATTTAAGGTTTTGTAAAAACTGTTAATAAAAAGGAGATTACTCACATTGCTATCTTAGGCTTTTCGTAAGGGTTTCCTGGATATAATCTATAATTTATACAAATGTACATTGGTTAGTATCATAACCCTTTGAAAATATTAATAATACCCTCCCCGAGACGGCATTCCAACAACTACGTCGGGCAGAACCACGACAGTTGTTACGGAATCCTAAATCAATCGGGAAGCGTAACTATTACGAAACTGGGGTTATAATACTTACAACGGAGCAGAACCTCGCTAATTTAGGGGTATAATACCCGTGTATTATAACTTCTCTACAGAATTTAGATTGAGAATTGAGATTGTGAGCGACGAAAAACGTAGACTGATGGCCTTCTTATATAGTTGCTGATATTGACTCTCAGGCGGCCCGCGTAAGGTAAGGCTAAGCCTTACGCGGCCCGCGTCAACTCGCGGTCAACCTATAGCTTAGCCTGATCATCCAATAGACTCGACACGATGTCGACACGTGTCAGCACTTGATGCTTCCGCGTTTCATGATCTGTCGCGGCCCGCGTTAACTAACGTGAACACTTACGCGGCCCGCTTCAACTAAAGAAACTAGCGCAGTCAAGACCAACCTTGATACGGCCCGCGTGAGCTTGAGGTGAGGTCTTACGCGGCCCACCTCAACCCTATAATTCTGGTTTTTGATTTTATTTTATAATTATAACATAACTAGGGCTCGGGTTTCACATACGGGGTGTAATATAAAACATATTGAGACATTTTATAATATATTTAGAGGGTCGTAAAATATTATGAGGGTGTTGGTTTTACCGAGGGTTGTTACAAAAGGTCTCAAGCTCATGTCGTGTGTCCAAGCTAGCAAGTATCTCCGCAAGGAATACAGAGCTTTCTTGGCTAACATTGTAGTAGCGGAGAAGGAAAAGAAAGGAGGACCCGGTGTAAACGATGTCCAAGTGGTTCGAGAATTTCCTAACATCTTTCCTGAGGATCTTCCCGGACTACCGCCAAGTCGTGATATCGACTTCCGTATCGACCTCATTCCTGGAGCCAACCTTGTTGCCAAAGCTCCTTACCGACTCGCACCGTCCGAAATGCGTGAACTCTCGAGTCAGCTTCAGGAATTACTTGAGAAAGGCTTCATTCGCCCGAGCACCTCTCCTTGGGGCGCGCCAGTCCTTTTCGTCAAAAAGAAGGATGGGTCGTTCCGGATGTGCATCGACTATCGGGAACTGAATAAGTTGACTATCAAGAACCGCTATCCCCTGCCTCGCATTGACGATTTGTTTGATCAGCTACAAGGTGCTACGTGTTTCTCGAAGATCGATCTACGTTCAGGCTATCACCAACTACGCATTCAGGAGGAGGATATACCCAAAACCGCTTTTCGCACTCGTTACGGCCACTATGAGTTCGTTGTTATGCCTTTTGGTTTAACCAACGCACCCGCGGTTTTCATGGATCTAATGAATCGCGTGTGTAAACCTTATCTCGACCGTTTCGTCATCGTGTTCATCGACGATGCCTTGATCTATTCCAAATCGAAAGCCGAACACGCGCAACATCTATGTTTGGTTCTCGAGCTACTCCAAGGTAATCGACTCTATGCCAAGTTCTCCAAGTGCGAATTCTGGTTGGAGGAGTTTCAATTCCTCGGTCACATTGTAAATAATCAAGGTATTCACGTCGATCCCGTGAAGATTGAAGCCGTTAAGAGTTGGATTACACCTAAGAACCCGTCTGAAGTCCATTCTTTTCTCGGACTAGCGGGCTATTATCGACGATTTATCGAAGGATTCTCAAAGATCGTTGTGCCGCTTACCGCTCTCACGCATAAAGACAACCCTTTTGTTTGAGGAACTGAACAAGAGGCTGCTTTCCAAACCCTCAAGCGCATGCTTTGCAATGCTCCTGTTCTCACATTGCCCGACGGAAACGACGAATTTATTGTCTATTGTGATGCCTCGAACCTTGGTCTTGGCTGCGTTCTCATGCAACGGGACAAGGTCATTGCCTATGCATCTCGTCAGCTCAAAATCCACGAAAAGAACTATACAACCCATGATCTCGAGCTAGGCGCAGTTGTTTTTGCGTTAAAGATTTGGCGACACTACCTATATGGTACAAAGTGTACGATCTTCACCGATCATAGGAGCCTACAACATATCTTTGACCAGAAGGAACTTATTATGCGTCAACGCCGATGGGTAGAACTTCACAACGATTATGACTGTGAGATTCGTTATCACCCAGGCAAAGTAAATGTCGTTGCCGACGCTCTCAGCAGATGGAGTTACTTGCTCAGCATTCGTAAAATCCAAGCCCAATACGATCTCGAAACCCTCATCCGCGAAGCCCAGCATGCTTGTTTTAACGAGCGCACTTTGGATAAGGAAAGAATCTACCACGATGGAGCTCAGCTTGTGAACAAGTCGAATGGGATATTCCACTTCCTGGACCGAATTTGGATCCCTAAGCGGACCAATTTGCGATAGATATTGATGGACGAAGCCCACAGATCCCGGTATTCTATTCATCTCGGTGCCGACAAAATGTACCAGGATCTTCGCTACAAGTACTGGTGGCCGGGAATGAAAAGTGATATCGCTCTCTACGTTGGAAAGTGCATGACTTGCTCGAAGGTTAAGGCTGAACACCAAAGACCCTCTGGCTTACTCGAACAACCCCCGATCCCCATATGGAAGTGAGAGAGTGTAGCTATGGACTTTATAACAAAGCTCCCGCGCGCGCCATCAGGTCACGACAGCATCTGGGTTGTTGTTGACCGTTTGACCAAATCAGCCCACTTTTTGCCAATACGGGAAGACTACAAGGTAGAACGATTAGCCCTAATCTACACCAATGAGATCATTTGTTGACATGGGACGCCTCGCGACATCATCTCTGACCGTAACGCTCGGTTTACCTCGCGACTGTGGGAAACATTTCAAGTGGCTCTCGGTACTACGCTTAACCTAAGTACCACATTCCACCCTCAAACCGACGGTCAGACTGAGAGAACGATCCGTACTCTTGAAGACATGCTCCGTTCGTGTGTCATAGATTTCGGTGGCAATTGGGATTCGTACCTGCCGTTAGTCAAATTCTCGTACAACAATAGTTATCATTCCAGCATTCAAATGGCACCATTCGAGGCTTTATACGGAAGAAAATGTCGATCGCCAATTGTATGGCACGAGATCGGTCACTCGCAACTAACCGGTCCTGAGTTATTGCAAGAAACGACTGACAAAGTCCTCCAAATTCGAGACAACTTGTTGAAAGCTCAAAGTCGACAGAAAAGTTACGCCGATAGACGACGCAAGCCCCTTGAATTTGACGTTGGCGACTACGTACTCCTAAAGGTGTCACCTTGGAATGGTGTGGTCAGATTCGGCAAGAAAGGGAAACTAGCGCCTCGATATGTTGGACATTTTAAGATTCTGGAAAGGATCGGAAAAGTCGCCTACAGACTCGAACTACCAGAGGAACTTAGTAATGTCCACCCGACTTTCCATGTGTCAAACCTCCGAAAGTGCCTGGCTGAGCATGATTTAATTGTACCTCTCGATGACCTCCAAGTAAACGAAACACTACACTTCGTGGAGAAGCCTGTCGAAATCATGGATCGCCAAACCAAGCAGCTCAGACGCTCACGCATTCCTATTGTGAAAGTCCGATGGGAAGGCAAACGAGGCACAGAGTTCATTTGGGAACTCGAAAGCGACATGAAGGCGAAGTACCCGCAGCTGTTTGTTACGGCTTCGGCCTAATTTCGGGACGAAATTCCCTCAACTAGGGGAGGCTGTAACACCCCGTGTTTCGAAAGTCAAAGTCAAGATTGAAGTCAAAGGAAGAAAAGATTGCTAATTGCGATCTGTCTCTCCTTGCTCAATTCCTGTTTTGACTTCTTTTACTTGTAGTTAGTCTAATTTTATGCTCAACGTTAGTTGTATTATGTGGAGTACTTATTATAATTGAGGTATATTCGATATTTATCGCATGTTTAATCGCTTTATCGCTATCGCAATCGCACTCGCAACTAGAATTACGCATTTTGGTTACTGTTATACGTGTGTGTGTGTGTGCCTTATGTGTTACTTGTGCATGTTTATTTAAGTTACGTGTGGTAATCAATCGAAACGCAATCGAAACTCAATCGCAATCGAATCGCAAACGCTAAACGAATATGAAATAAGGATGATGGTATGTTGATATAATAGTTGGGATTAAAAGTAATTTGACTAGGAAACTCTAACGCATCGAAACGCTCGCAATCGCAATCGAAACGGCAAAACTCGTCGCACCGAACACTCGAACCAAGCGACTGATCGATCAGGTGACCAGCCGATCGACCAGCCGTTCGATCGAGTTGCCGCTCGATCGGCCAGCTGTTCGACCGGGCTGCCACCCGATCGGCCAGCCCTTTCCTCTTTGGGAAACCCTATAAATACCCCCTGTCACCATCATACTTTCCACTTTTGGCAACTCTCCTCCGACCAGCTCATCTTCCCCACTTTTCTTCAGATTTCTCACGATTCCGGTAAGATCTCGTCCTAAATTTTGTACTTCCTTAATCTACACGCACTTCTACACCTTTCTATCTTTTGAATCTTAACTTTTAACCGTGAAATCATCAAGATTCAAGGTGTTCTAGGATGACGTCATCATGTGTTCTTGAGAACTTCATGTTTTGGCCTCAATCCACCAAGAACAACTTAGATCTAACCGATTTCCACATAAACAAACAAAGCTCTTTTATAGATCTAAACATATTCTTAATGAAAAGGATTGAAAGATTGTTTTCTAACTTTCTTTCAACTCTTTTATACTCAATGCATTCAAAACCGTTAGAATCGGAGCTTGTGCCGACTTACTACTCATTCTGGTGGTTGTGTTGGTTCAAGATCTGGATTCTATCCACGAGACTACCGATTTCGGGTTAAACATGGAACACCGTCTCGAACAGTTAACTGGTCGGATTTGAGTGATTCCTGTCCGATCAGGAGTACCAGGTATTGACGAGGTTTCTGTTGCTTAACACGTTATCAAAACATCTCGATAAAAACGACAAACTATCAAAACAACCAAGTGTAAGACGAACGGAACGACCAGGACGGAATGTCGTCCGATCGGACTACCGTCTGATCGGACTGTCGTCCAAACGGTTGTCACCCGTTCGATCTGCACCTTGGTCCCACACTTAACTTTTGTTTTCAAAACCTTGAAGGATGAACATTGAACGAAGGGCTAACCGACTGGGTTACCATTCGATCAGACTACCACTCGACTATGTAATGTTCTGACTTCAACACTTAAACAACTTTCAACATGTTCAATGCACAAGGAATGCCACCCGATCGAACAACCGTCCGATCAAGTGACAACCTGCTAAGAACTTGTTCTCGCTGAAGTGCCCAACCTATCGGACTATCGCCCGATCGAACGGTCGATTCGATCGATCGACCTAAAATGTAGAGATACTTCAATGTTTTCAAAATGCTACAACGAAAACTTCAAAAGTCAAGCCATCATACACAAACACATCCTTCCCAAAGGAAGTAACAATCCACTCGAACGGTCATCCGACCGGACGACCGTCCGAACGGACTGTCACTCGAACGACCGGCTGTCCGATCGGACTACCATCCGATCGAACTGTTGTCCTACCCACTTGCACTCTGTATCGTTTTACGCGTCGCTTATCGTTATGCTATCAATCTGTTCAGGCTAACACTACTCTCTAGCGCTCCCTTCAATCCACCAATCGCTGTGAGTATACTCGATCCCTTTTTGCATTACGCACTTTTGGGTGTTACATACGTTACTTATACAAAATCACATAGAACACACTACGCAATACTTTAAACGCTAACCGTTATCGCATGTATACCTGACTTAATGAATGCTTGTTTGTTATGTTTACACATGGAATGCTGTCTACCTGCCTTAGCAACGATAGTACTATTAGTTTGGACTCAGCACCTGTTCACTCAGGGGTTGTTAAGGACAATTACTTACATGGCTCACAGTGGTGAGTGTGTATCGCGAACTGCCTTGGGCAGTCAACCCACAGTCATTGGTATCGATAGGTTCATGTCGATAACTAACATGCCTCATTTTACACTGTGTACGTGCTGGTTATGCGTAACGATTTCGAACTATATGCTATTATCAAACTTGTATGCTCACCTTTACACTATGTGTATTGACTTTTACTTTAACGTATGTGACAGGTGCTTAGGATGCATATTTGCTTACTTTGCTGTGAAATCGAGGTTAGGAAAGACCTAGGTCAACAATAAACAATTGTCTGTAATAAAAATCTGAGTTGTCGGAACAGAACAATTGACTAGATCTTTTCTGTAATAATTGTATTATCATCTATGACATGGTATGGGACGTGTTGCTTTAAATATTTGGTAAATATAGTTGTTATGAAAACTTCTGGACAATCTGTTTCGCTCGGTGCCGCGCACCGATGTTTCCGCCATCAGTTGGGGTGTGACAGTGTAGGGTTCAAAGGTTAACCCCTCAACGTCACATTGAATTACAAATGATACTCTACCAAAAACTTCGGCAACACCACAACAACAATAGAACGAAGACAATCAACAACGTGTTGAAAGAACGTTACACCTCATGCTAATTATAAGAACTTTTTACATGCGTACTTTTATGTACATGTCAGTATAAATCAAAGTTGGTTTGCGTTTAGACATAAACTTTGTTTCTAAACGAGTCAGCTCAAATATAATACGTTTTCGTGCCTTTTTATGTACGTTTCCGGTTGGTTTATGTTTTAATGTAAATTTTGTACTAAACCCAGTGTGGTTAATTATAATAAATTTTCATTCGATGGTATAAATTCAAGTTACTTTACGTTTCGACCCCTAGCAACGCAAAACGGGTAAAATTACAATTATGTTATTGTTATATATCTACACGAAAAACCATAGTCGTTGATGTTTACACCTCGCGACTTTGATCCTTTCACTTTGCAAAACACTTATGGTTGCTCCTTGATGTGAATGTGTTTTCTTTTTTCCTTTTGTGGTTGTTATTTTTAAAGCTATAATATGCCCCATTTTGATTACACATGGCCATTATTTCTCTATACACGCTTTATGTTTTTTGTTACGCTATGTTATAATTGTACGATATATATTTGATTTATTTTACGTTTTGAGTCAATCACAATGCTTATATAAGGTACATTGAGTTGAACCGAGTACGTCGAAACATACATTTTGATATTGTTAACGCTTATACTAATCCATTCGATGTTTCCAACGGGTCCATAATGCATCGCCCGCAGGTGATATTATTGGTTTAAGTGAAATGTTAAACAAGTTGCTATTTTTCTCTTTGACTTTTCGAGTCATATTTAAGTTCATATAATTACAATTACGCCACCAAGCCCATCATAACCATTATATTTAATACAATCAGTGACCAACATTTCTTCTCGCATTTTCCAAATAAAGTTGATCTTTATTTGATCAACCCTCTCTTTCCTTGTATTTTACTCCCTCTTTCCTTGTATATTACTCCCTTTTTCCTTGGAGCTCCTTGTCTCAGTATAAGGGGAAGCGGGGTGGGAACTTTTGTTTCCGTGAAACTTTTCTTCCACGCGTGAATTTTACAAACAAACCACCGCTACTCAAACACATTAACGCGTGAAACTTGGATTCCATGATAAAATTCACGTGTGATGGCCATTCCGTGATAATTGGATGAGAGGGTGTGAGGGTTTATTATTGGTGTTGTGAGTGATGACCATTTCCACTAAAAAGGTTGTGACTAATGGAATAATGGTTGATGACATGACAGAATTTGATTGTATGTTGTGAGTGATGAGTGAGTGATGAGTGATCATCACCCTCTCCCCCTAATATAATATAAGTATGTGTATAATATAGGAATTAGGATGGTTATAGTAGAAAGAGAAATCTTTTTTTTTTAATAGAAATCTTTTTTTAAAGATCGTACGTAGAAAGGTTTCAAGATACTACATGTGTACATGCAAAAATATTTCCAAACATGTTTCTTATTTCGTTAATTTCGTAAAAATATTAAATATTAAATTTGATGCAATCAATGTATTTTTTTTACCGTTCAAAAAAAAAAACATTTTCTACGCTTCTAAAAAGTAAATATTAATTTAACTAGCCTCTCTCCATAATGGGAACATGTTAAATACATGACCAAATCTAAATAGAGAATTCTAAGGGTGGAGGGTATGGTTAATCACTCTAGGGTGATTGAGTGAAATCATACCCAATAAAATTATGTCATGTCAACTCCCCATTCCACTCCACATTTTGCACTCAATCAAGGGATATGGTTAATCACTCTAGGGTGTTTGAGTAGGTTAAAAAATAAAAAAATTGTGATTGGTTAAAAGGGGTTGGGACCCACCATTTTCTCAATCACTCTCTCTCACCCATTTCGGTAATCACTCACCGATTTCCACACTCTCTCTCCAACTCACCGAACACTCTCATCCACTCGGTATAGTCACCGATCGGTGACCTCAAGTCCCCGCTCAAGTCCCCGCTACTATACCCTGGACCCTAAGATGTGGGACTACATACAAAACTGGTTAAGTAGCGCATAAAAGATATTCACATGTAGTAAGAATAGTAGGAAAGATGGTTAAAAAAAGTTCTATTTATCACATACAAAGCAATACAAAAGGTTTTACTTTATATTAATTTATGTATATTAATTTATGTATATTATGTTATTCTATTTAAGTTACTTCATCTTTACATAAAAATTAGAGTTAAATGCCATTTTAGTCCCTGTGGTTTGCGCCATTTTGCCAGTTTAGTCCAAACGTTTCATTTTTAACCTGTGGGTCCAAAAAGGTTTCACAGTTGCCATTTTAGTCCACTGGGTTAACTTCATCCATTTTTTCTGTTAACGAGAAGGCCAATTCGGTCATTTTATATGGCTGAATTGCCCTTTTAGTTAACAGAATTACATACAAAATGACCAAATTGGCTTTCTCGTTAACAGAAAAAATGGATGAAGTTAACCAAGTGGACTAAAATGGCAACTGTGAAACCTTTTTGGACCCACAGGTTAAAAATGAAACCTTTGGACTAAACTGGTAAAATGGCCCAAACCACAGGGACTAAAATGGCATTTAACTCTAAAAATTAATATGAAAGTTATTGACAATTACCTTACAATGTAATGTTTAGTCCTTGATAAGATAAACAGTCACTATAAGAAAAGGAGGCAATAGCGGCGACAGGTCATATGTCGTTGTTATTGGTCGATCCGAAACACGGTATCCCACAACTAACCCCAGCCACTCATTCCTTATCATGATCCAACGGCTGGGGTTTGTTCTAAGAATAGCGTCCCATCAATAGCGACGTTACAATAGTGACGATATGTCGCCGCTATTACCAGTAGCGACGGCGATCTGGATTATTAGCGGCGACAGCCGTCGCTTCTATTGCCCGTTTTCTTGTAGTGAGTATTGGATTGATGCCCGCTTAGTCTTCTTCTAATAGATTTATAACTTGCATTCATATTGGTGAATAAGAAAAAACTATTAAACTTAAAAAAGAATTTTCATACCTCACTAATGAAAGACAAAAGATATCAAAGAATATATTTATAAAATAGTACCTATATGACATTTGTGTAATTAAAGAAAATGGTTTTGAAAGAGGCTTCACCGAAGCTAGATGATGTTATTTTTTTTAATTATTTTAAAGGAGAATTTAAGTTTGATTAAGGTGATTCCTTGCATGGAGACATGAGCACGATTAATTTTCACCGAAAATGAGATGTTTTCACATTATACATTATTCAACTCCATATTGTTGTCTATATATAGACACATCTTGCCATTTTACATTCAACATAACACTTCTCTCTCTCTCTCTCTCTCTCTCTCTCTCTCTCTCTCTCACACACACACACACACATGGCTAAGGCTCATCTTCTAAACCGAGTATACATGATCATACTACACATAATAAGTAACTTGGTTTCAATAACAAGAACCAAACTAACACCATTGAAAAACACTTCACTCCAATATAAAACCCTACCTCTTGAAATAGCAACTAAACTTTTTCTTGATACCACTTCCATCAAAACAGCTTCTTCTGATTTCGGTAAACTTGTTCAAGAAATCCCAACTGCTGTTTTCCATCCTTCCACCGTTTCGGACATCTCCCGCCTTATTAAATCCTCATACACCTCTTCTTCTCCTTTCAAGATCGCGGCCAGAGGCCGTGGTCACTCGGTTGGAGGACAGGCAATGGCGAAAAATGGGGTGGTGGTGGAAATGAGTTCTTTGATTAATGTTGGGATTAAAGTTTGCCGGAGTGAGAGTTTAGGGTTTTATTGTGATGTTGGTGGTGAGCAGCTTTGGATCGATGTTTTGAGGACGACGTTGGACCATGGATTGGCGCCGGTTTCATGGACCGATTACTTGTATCTTAGTGTTGGAGGTACCCTTTCTAATGCAGGGATTAGTGGGCAGGCTTTCCTTCATGGACCTCAAATCAGCAATGTGCTTGAAATGGATGTCATCACCGGTACATACATATACATATACATATGCATACATGATACGTACTTCTATTAAAATATTTTCGATGAAATACAAGTCTAGTAATGTCGATACATATGTAGAAATATACATGGGTGCACAACTCCCTCAGCTCTCAGTTTCTCGAATTTTATGTTGAAATTATGTAATATTATGCCTTTTAGAAATCGTATACAAAATATGCGTCATTATATCGCGTGTTCGAATCCCAAGTAAAAGAAAATTTTAATAGGGCCCGGTTTTTTAGAATATGTTTTGAGCCCTCAAAAAAGTTGAGTCAGCCCTGATCACAAATATTTCAGTTTGGAATTATAGAATAATAATGAATATTGACAACCATGAATAAAGAGTTACATTGTATAAGAAACAAATAATTAACATGGAAGTTGTAGTTAATACAAACTAGATCAATTTTATTGATATATTTTGACAAAATTTTCTTTCTTAGAATATGTTTCTTGGATGGTTGTAGGAAAAGGAGATTTCATGACTTGCTCCAAAAGCATGAACTCTGATCTCTTCTATGGAGTTCTTGGTGGTCTTGGCCAGTTTGGGATCATCACTAGAGCAAGGATTGTTCTACAGAAGGCACCAACAAGAGTAAGATCTTTAAAAACATATGTAATTGATCAACTGATAATTCAATAGACTATAATCACCCTATGCTTAATTATGTTCTTGATTTATGTAGGTGAAATGGGTTCGAATGATTTACGACGACTTTGCTACCTTCACAAAGGATCAAGAACACTTGATCTCACTTAATCATGGACCTAGTTTTGTTGAAGGCTCTCTTATTATGAAGAAAAGTCCTGCAAACAATTGGAGATCTTCGTTTTTCTCGGTTCATGATGAAGCGAAAGTAAATTTGTTAGCATCCGAATGTGGTATCGTTTATAGCTTAGAAGTAGTAAAATACTACGACGAATTCGGCATACAAACCATAGATGAGGTACATATTCTTCATTCTTATATCTTTAGTTTTTGCAAAATTTTGGCCCACTTTTTCAACTTTTATTTGTAATTACAGGAACTAGATGAGATGTTCAAAGGGCTAAACTTCAAAAGTGGATTTATATTCAAGAAAGATGTAACATTTGTGGATTTTCTAAATAGAGTGAGAAGTGAAGAGCTAAAGCTTCAATCTAAAGGATTGTGGGATGTTCATCATCCATGGTTGAACTTGTTCATCCCAAAATCGAGTATTTTGGATTTTAATCAACGTGTGTTTGTTGATATAATTCAAAAAGAAAACAAGAGTGCTGGCCCTTTTCTCGTATATCCAATGAACCGAAAAAGGTAATTAACAATTTCACATTATTTAGTTATTCCAATTATTGTATAAATATCTTAAATTTTATGTTGAAATAACTAAGAATAAAAATAATTTAATTTCATAGATTATAGGATTAATATATTTTTCATGGAAAAGTTCAAGAAAAAGTGAAGTAGATGACTTTGCCCTAGTTTGGAGTTTGATTTGCTAGATGACAAAAAATCAATTATGTTTCTAAAAGTGCATACATTCATATAGAAATTATATTTTTGAATAAACGGGTATGCAAATAGTAAATTAATTATTATATAAATAACTGTTTTTTTTTTCTAGTTTTCTTATTTAGATAGTTTGAAACATAAAAGTAATCACACTATGATTGTTTAATGAACCAAAATATGTAGTATAAAAATCATATAAAAATTATATTATCCTTAGTAACCTTCACAATTAGAATTAAGAAAAGTTATAGTATATTCTTATTTGAATTTGCTTTTAATAGTAGTTAACAATTTTGAATAATTAAGGTTATTTTTATGAATAAAGATCTATCATTTTGTCAACTACTTTGTATTTATATATTTAAATTTAATTATCGAATAACTAATCAACCATCCTCCAAATAATTAAAACCCAAATTATAGTATTAAAGAAATAATCTATCCTTAACAAATCTAATTAAATAATAGAATTTTTATTTTATATAATCCCTTACTTTGTGGCTAATTTACTTGTAAAATTGCAGGTGGGATTATAGGATGTCATCGGTCATTTCGGAGGAAGACGAAGATGTTTTTTACACGGTAGGTTTATTGCACGCAGCTAGAAATGTCGAAGACTCGAAGATAATCGAAAATCAGAATAAAAAGATATTAGAATTATGTGATGAAATTGGGATTAAAATCAAACAATATATTCCACAATATAATGAAACAAAAGAAGAATGGATGAAGCATTTTGGTGCAAAATGGAGTTTGTTTGAGGAGAGGAAAGCCAAGTATGACCCAAAAATGATATTGTCACCTGGACAAAAGATTTTCAATTTTTAGTTATAGTAATTATTAAGTATCAACTATTAGTTATATATATTTATATGTTATTCTATGTATATTTATAATAGATATGTTGGATTAATGTAGCATATCGGGTTTATGTAATTTAGTTTAGTTTATTATCTCTTTTAATATCAATAAATTTTTATTTTCTTATAAGCCTAAAGTAATATTATGATATATATCAACCAATGCCGGTTCACTACTTCACTCAGATAACCATTAGCCGGTAAAATTATGTAAAGCCCAGCCCAAAACTACGCAGTAGAGCTTCATGATTGTATGGCCCATTACAAAGTTGCAGCCTAATAATATATCAAGAGTAAATGTCTGGTTTTATTTTGGTTTACAAGTGTAGCTTAAGTTTTTTAATGGTTTGGTTTTGATTTAGATAAATCATCGAAACCGAACTATAAACACTACTGATATGCAGATAAAGACTCGGTTTTGCTCGGATCACAACTTTGGCCATGAAGGGAGCATTCCCGTTTTTTCCGCCATAAAACACAATACTCAAAAAAGAAAGGATGATCGACACAACGAACAACTTCGAATTCTAGGTAGGGATGTGTAAAATTCGGGTTATACTAGCCAGACAGGACCATGACCAGCCTGATTTGTTTCAAATGGTCCGGTACTCGGGTCACTATTTTGCAGCTTTCCATTTTTCGGTCGAGTATCGTAAGCCAGATGTTCCATCCTCAACCCAAAAAAACCCAAAATCTTAAAACTTGAATCACACTAGCCCACGATTGCCGGTCACAGCCTAATTAGAAGCGGCCTAGACTAAAACCAAATGGTGTAGAACCAGTCTGCTAGGCTGCCTACATCTTCTCAACAAATCAGTCTCAGGCCTAGGCCCATTTGTTCACTCCTAAACTAAAGGGAATTTTTTGCAGAAGTAGGTGTTTTGAGCACCCAAAGTCCCAAAGAATGAAACTAGGTGGGCATGGACTTTGTAAGTGAAAATAGGCAAGTCACCATTCCAATCAGCGGCTTTCATGTAAGATTCCTGGGCTTCTGCAACACTTCTGACACAATTCTGCACTGTCTTCTAAAGCCGCTGTACGAAACAAAAACTTCCTTTAAAGTCGCTGTTTGAAACAAAAACTTTTATAAAGCCGCTGAATTGAACAACAACTTCCTTAAAAGTCGCTGACCAATATCACCATCTTCACCTAAAGTCGCTGTTTGATATAACCTTCTTAAAACATGGCTGATCCATATCACCAGCTTTGATTAAACTGCTGATTCATAATACCATCTTCATAGAAAGCCGTTATAAATGCGATTGTACAAGTCGCTCTATGGAGTAAATGGAGGCACCGGAATGACTTTGTTTTTAACCGGAAAATTGGCACACTAGAACGCGTCAAAGAAGAAATAAAACAACTGGGCTACCTCTGGATAAAAAGCAGGTCAAAGGCACAAAATTTGTCATGGTTTCAGTGGTGTAATGTTTGATTTACATAGTATGCATGTGTAATGTTTTTGTTTAGTTTTGGTGAACACTTGTACCTGGTGATGGACTAACTTATCTGTTGGTACTAGATTAAATATAGTATTATGTTGGCCTTTCAAAAAAAACAAGGTTGTGGTCCTAAACAGCAGCTTTAAAATGAACATTGTAATTCCATTCAGCGGCTTTAGGAGACTGTAGAATTGTGTCAGAAGTGTTGCAGGAGCCCAGGAGTCTTACATGAAAGCTGCTGATTAGAATGGTGACTTACCTATTTTCACTTACAAAGTTCATGCCCACCTAGTTTCACTCTTTGGTCGCTCAAAGCACCTACTTCTGCAAAAAAATCAACTAAAGGTGCACATAAAACCCGGACCCACCTGGAACCAGTTCCTACCCTACCCTACCCTACCCTACCCTACCCGAACCGCGGGTACAGACCGGTCCCAACCCGGCTGAAGAAAAAAAACCGAACCAGACCCGGAACCGGTTCCTATCCTACCCGAACCGCAGATTCAGACCAGTCCCAGACCCGGCCGAAGAAAAAGAAACCGAACCGAAACCACCAGAACCAGCTCAACCTCTCTCTACCCGGTCAAAACCCAGACCGGCCAAATACCTAAAAAAATCCAGCCAAACTGGTCAAAACCCGATAAAAAACCCAAACATACCCGGAACCAATTGTTGACTTTGACCAAAACCAGACCCGGTTCCGGTTGAAAAAAAAAACAGTTTTGTGCACCTCTATCCTAAACTACTACAGGCATCAAGAAACACTACAGGTAGCAGGTGTGCGAATAAAGGTATACAGAAAAAAGATTTCAGTGGATAAAAGATCTTCAACAACAGAAACTACACTCCATGTTCAAGTAAGTAAATTACAAAACAGAGGTATACTACCAAACCGTTTGTAACAAAAATAATAAAACTGGTTTAAGCCCGTCTTTTACTCAATCGCCACGAGTTGGGTTCATGGTACCTATCATAAAGTGGCTCAATCCGCTCTTGCCGCTTACGCTTACTCATTTTAGTTGGGTCTGACACCTTGAAGAATCTAGGCGCCAGCTCAACAAGCCATTTGGGATCAATGACAGTGACCTCACGCATGTACTCTTTTGTTGTCATAACCAACTCGTGATAGATGACCCAATCGGGCTGTCTCTGAAAAAGAGCACTGCTTGGGTGTATATAAACGGGCTGATTCTCAACTATGGTCCGGTATCCTTCTTGTGGGTCCTTCCTTGCAGCGTGAAAGAAGAAACCGGCTGTTATTGCCTTACGTATTTTGGTGAAATTTCTCCCAGCACTTACAACATCCAATTTGTACATCATCATCATCATCATCGTACTCAGTATATCCCACCTATAGCAAAGCTAAGGTAGGGTCTGAGGAGGGTGGGATGTAGACAGCCTTACCTCTACCCCGTAGGAATAGAGAGGCTGCTTCCAATGAGACCCCCGGCTCGATTGTGGTTTTGCATCAAGCCTTGGACATAAGGCACATAACACTCAGCAATTGAGACAAACGCCAATTGGTGCATGTACCCCCTTGTCTTTCGGCTAATTAATAGAAACATACACAATACAGGTTATCAAAGGTTGAATGTTTTATACAGTTAAGTACCAAATAACAGAAAAAGATGTGACAGTGCTTAAACGGTTAAACCCTTTGTGTAATACATTTTAAAAACTGAACAAAGAACAAATATTTTATAGGGGTATGAACCCGTGCAGAGTTTGGGTAAAAAAAAAATACAACCATAACCCAGACACCAATACTAATTTAAAGCACTATCCTCAATACAAATCCAACAATTCGCTTAATACCATAAGCATATGCATAACTAAACCTAAAGCTTGAAGATTTGTCACCCATAATTCATTTTCAATAATAAGAGTTTTAAGACCCATAAATGAGAAGAACTAAGTAGCATTAGGTACTAGTGAACTAATGGATTGATATCGGGCATGTAAATTTTGATAATTTCACAGTCTAACTATTAAACAAAATATTGTCAGGAATACAAGGCAATTTGCAGCATCTGTCCATATCAAGAGTTACAGCCATTTATAATAGTTTTGCATCCTAACCATGAATCCATATTTTTCAGATAAGAAGTCAATAAAAACAATAATATTTGAATTGCAGTTCTCTTGATAATGAAATAAGCGGGTACCAACAGCCAAAATATCTTCTCTTTTTACGATTTTAAAACCATAACCATGAACAATAATATGTTTTAAGAGGGAAAAAGGAAAGGGCTTTGTCAGCATCTATCTATATCAAAACCAAGGTCGATAAACAAATCCACGTAACACATTAAGATTAGAAATTGACAACCTTGTGTTATAAAGATGAATCCATATTTTTCAAAATAAAACTTTGAGTTAGCTACACAGATAGTCCCTGTGGTTTATTGAAATTTGAAAGTAACGCCTTTAAGTACTAACTTTTTTTTTGTAACGTGTTAAGGTTCTTTGGTTTCGTTTTTATAACACTTTGGGGTATTAAGACCAACTGACGTTAAAATTTCTATTAAGTTTGAATTAAATGACTGTTCTAGCCATTAATAACCACAAGGACCGTATATGTAGATAAATAAAAATTAATTACAGGGACCACTTTTGTAAATTACTAAACAAAAAAAAAAAAAAAAAAAAAAAAAAGCAGCCCCCTTGAAATCAGATTCCCGGTCATCGGTCAGGATCACCGACTCCGGTTATCACCACCGTCATGAAATTTTCTTATTTCGCCAGCACCACCTATGTATTACTAGGAAAAAATATAACATTTTGAGGAGAGGAATTTAGTGGGTAACGTCCAACATACACTCTTCCTCTGAACAATATACAAAGTAAGGAACTTCCTTCCTAGGATTATTCCACCCTTTAATTTTGAAAGCATCAATATGTATATTTACAACTGCCATTCAAGTTTATAACACAAGAATGGATTTTTAAACATAACAGAAGGGAAATAACAGAAACCCCATCACTAATTCAAGAAAAAAAAATCATTTTTCAAGTTTTAGTGTTTATTCTGATAAAATTATACAGCATAAATTAGGACGAAAGGGATATGGTCGGAAGTAGTGTAGGAGGCGGTGCACGGTGGAGGGTATGGCGAACGACGGTGGGTTCCGTTTGCCGGTGGAGTTGAAAAGTGATGGTGCAGTGGTTCAGGTGGTGGTTGCAGAGGGTTGGTCTGTCGGTGGTTAAGTGTAGGAGGCGGTGCATGGTGGAGGGTATGGCGAACGACGGTGGGTTCCGTTTGCCGGTGGAGTTGAAAAGAGTTGGTGCAGTGCATAGTTACCTAATTCGCGGTTCGCTCCGGTACGGGTACTATTGGATGAAATTTGTAAGGATTAACAGAATGTATTGATAGGGTTCTTGATTGAATTGGTAAATGTAACATTACATGATACGAATATATATATACATCCCGGAGAAAAAACTAATAACCGTCCCTAACTTTATCTTATAAAGAATAACAATAATAGTGACATAATGTTACCTATAAACTTAATAAACCTATATAAGATCTAGCTTATATTTAATATTGTTCTAATACCCTCCCGTAAGCTAGATCGAGAAATTTGCTGAATCTTTAGTCAGCGTGTGCATCCCATATCTGCAGCCGATTTTTCAGATGATTGAAGACCTTTAGCTGCAAAGCTTTGGTGAGTATATCGGCAATTTGATTTCCGGTGGGACAGAAATGTACTTCTACATTGTTGTTCTTAATCAAATCTCGAATGAAATGATATTTAATTCTTATGTGTTTGCTTTTGCCGTGAAATACAGGATCTTTGGCAAGACTTATTGTGGATTTATTATCACAATGAATTATTACTGGACCTTTGACTCCTTCTTGAAGTTCTTCCAGAATTCCTTTAAGCCAGAGTGCTTGACATCCTGCCATGGAAAGAGCAATATACTCGGCTTCTGTTGAAGATAAAGCTACTACCTTTTGTTTCTTTGACTGCCATGCTATAGTTCCTGTTCCTAATTGAAATACGTATCCAGATGTGCTCTTACTATCATCTATGTTACCCGCATAGTCACTGTCACTGAAACCCGTTAATGTCCCTTTCCCTCCTTTTGAGTAGACGAGTCCTTGATTTAGAGTTCCTTTTATATATCTTAAAATTCTCTTTCCTGCTTCCCAGTGACTTCGTTTGGGCTGCTCCATGAATTGACTTATCTTGTTGACAGCAAACATTATGTCTGGCCTAGTATTTGTCAGATACATCAAACTTCCCACCAGTCTCCTATATAAATTTGAATCTACATCATCGTCCATGTCTTGTTTTGACAAGCGCAAACCATATTCCATTGGAGTTGAAAGCGTGGTGCAGTTTATCATATTGAATCTGTCTAATAAACCTTTTGCATATTGATGTTGTGAGAGAATGATGTTTCCATTGTTGAAAGTGACTTCCATTCCCAGGAAGTAGTGCAGCGTTCCCATATCAGTCATTTCAAACTCACGTTTCATCAAATCTTTGAATGTCTTGAGACTAGACATTGAATCACTAGCTATGATAAGATCGTCCACATACAGACAGATAATTATCCTTTCATCTTTAGATATTTTCGTGAATAAGGTATGTTCATACGTACACTTCTTGAATCCATGTGTAATAAAGTATCCTTCTATTCTACTGTACCAAGCTCTCGGAGCTTGTTTCAAACCATATAATGCCTTCTTAAGTTTACATACCTTCTTTTCTTCACCTTTCACTACATATCCTTCTGGTTGTTCAGTGAAGACACATTCCTTAAGATTCCCATTTAAGAAGGCCGTTTTAACATCCATTTGGTGTAAATACCATCCATGATGTGCTGCTAATGCAAGTACAAGACGAACTGTATCGAATCTTATTACCGGGGCAAAGACTTCTTGATAATCTATCCCGTATTTTTGACTATAACCTTTCACTACTAATCTAGCCTTGTACTTGCTTACTTTTCCATGCTCGTCATATTTCGTTTTGTATATCCACTTAACACCAATTGGTGTTTGATTCTTAGGAGGATCTACTAGATCCCAGGTATCATTTTTGATTATGGACTCCATCTCCTTATCCATGGCTTCTTGCCATTTGATATCTTTGCTTGCTTCATTATACGTCGTTGGATCAGAGTCCGCATACAAGACAAAATTCACTACATTACTAGCATTACTTTGTCTTTTGTTATAAAGTTCCCTTACTTGTGCTTCTGTTAGAGCCGAAGAACTTTGATATATTTCTGACACTTGTTTAGTTTTTATAACCTCATTTTCAGAATCTGATGAAGTGTCTTCATGAACTCCGGATCCCTCACTATTTCCTGTTTCTTCATCATCAGCATTTTGCATATTATCTTCATTGTTACTTGTATGATTTTCATTTGCACCGCTCACTGAAGGTGTTTCACTTCCGCTTCGGTCTTCTACCATATCCTCTACAGCCATAGTTTGATCATCATCACTTACATTGTTCATTCCTATGCATAACCTTCCATCACTTCCTTTTGTAGTTACCCAGTGTTGACTTTCACTGAAGACTACATCCCTGCTTATGATTGTTCTATTTGTCACCGGATTATATAGTTTGTATGCTTTACTATGTTCGCTATACCCAACGAATATAACCCGCTCGGTTTTAACATCTAACTTGGTACGACTTTGCTTTGGAATATGAACATAAGCAATACACCCGAATATCCGGAGATGATCTACATTGGGCTTCCTACCACTCCATACTTCTTGTGGTGTTAGTTCTGGAACACTTTTGGTGATAGTTCGATTCAGTAGATAAGTAGCACAAGACACGGCTTCGGCCCAATACATGTTTGGTAGTTCTTTCATTTTCATCATACTCCTACTCAATTCCATGAGAGTTCTATTTTTTCTTTCTGCTACCCCGTTTTGCTGAGGAGTATAACTAGTAGTAAGTTGATGATGTATTCCGTTTTCCTTTAAAAAATTTTGAAATTCATGTCCACAATACTCTCCGCCCCTGTCCGTCCTCATGCTCTTAATTTTATAACCTATTTGATTCTCTGCTAGACGTTTGAAATTTCTAAAGTAACTTAAGGCTTGAGACTTGAACTTTAGAAAATATACCCATGTCTTTCTCGAAAAATCATCTATAAATGTAATAAAATACCTGCACCCTCCGATAGATTGTGTTTTCATGGGTCCACAGATATCAGAATGGATAAGTTGAAGAGGTTCACTTGCTCGCCATACAGCTTTCTTTGAGAACGGCTTTCTAGCATGTTTACCAAAGATGCATCCTTCACATATGTGCGATGATTTGTCGATCTTTGGCAATCCACTTACCGTCTCATTCATGCCCATATCATGCAGAGTCTCGAAGTTCACATGTCCGTATCTTCGATGCCATAAAACCGAGTTGTCTTGAGTAGTCATGTTGCAAACTCTAGGAACTATGTCATGTTTCAGATTCAACGGGAACATCTTGTTACCTGTCATCTTAATAGTTCCCATGCAGTAACCAGATGAATCATGAATTGTGCATCCTTTTTTATTAAATCTTACATCATAACCCTTCTGCACTAACTGACCGACGCTTAATAAATTATGTTTTAACCCATTCACATAAAACACATTTGGAATCTTCTTCTCTTGTCCCTTGATTCTGACGTTTACCTCTCCACATCCGAGAACTTCTAACTTTTTATCATCTCCAGTTCTTACTTCCCTTTGTTCTGATTCGTCCAGATTTACAAACAGGCTTCTATTGCCTGTCATGTGATTGCTGCATCCACTATCTAGGTACCAGCAGTCGTTTTTGACTACTTCCTCCACATTAAAGATCATAAACATAGTATCATCGTCTTCATCCTCTACATCTTCCTTATGTAACATAGCATTGTTTGATCTATCACTATCTTCTCGTTTGTTACAAAACCTAGCCGTATGCCCTATTCTTTGACAATTGTAACACCGAATCGAACCATTAAACCTGTTCCTTCCTTTTCCTCGTCCCCTTCCTGGGATATCATTTTTAAACTGTCTTGATCTATCGTAATTACTCCCTTGAACTTGAAACGCTTGTTCTACGGATGTATCATCATACTGTTTTAACCTTAATTCATGTGATTGAAGAATACCTAACAGTTCCTCAGTGGAAATCATATTTAGATCTTTCGATTCTTCAATTGCCACGACCACCGATTCATACTTCCTAGTCAAACTTCTTAAGATTTTTTCAATTACACGTTGTTCATCTATCCGTTCTTCATTCATACGTAATTGATTGACTATTATCGTGGTACGGTTAACATAATCTTCTATACTTTCACTTTCTTTCATTCGTAAATTATCGAATTCACATCTTAGGGTTTGAAGCCTTACCGTTTTAACCCTGTTCTCCCCTCTGTATGCTTTGTGCAAAACTTCCCATGCATCTTTTGATGTTTTGCATGTTGCAATACGTTCGAATACCATTTCGTTCACTGACTGGAACATAATATGCATCGCCTTCTTGTCCTTTTTAACCTTTTCTTTATAAACATTCTGTTCATTCTCCGGTGCATTGGATGCAATTTCGGTATAACCTTCATCCACAATTGACCATAAGTCTTGTGATTCTAGTAAAACCTTCATCTGTATATGCCAATGGTAGTAATTCTGTCCCAATAATTTGGGAATTTGGGTTTGAATTCTACCATTCGTCGTCATGTTTACAGGTCTGATGAAATTGTAATCTTCTGAGACTGAAAAATGATGATATTGTAATGAATCTGTTGAATAATGATCACAGATCGGTGGCTCTGATACCACTGTATTGGATGAAATTTGTAAGGATTAACAGAATGTATTGATAGGGTTCTTGATTGAATTGGTAAATGTAACATTACATGATACGAATATATATATACATCCCGGAGAAAAAACTAATAACCGTCCCTAACTTTATCTTATAAAGAATAACAATAATAGTGACATAATGTTACCTATAAACTTAATAAACCTATATAAGATCTAGCTTATATTTAATATTGTTCTAATACATACGTGGTTCGGGTACGCGATTCGCTAGAGGTGACGTTTTCGGTACGAAGGTGGGTAGGTTCATTTTGGTACGAACCGGTACAGTGTACCAGTGGCGGATCTAGAAAATCTTCGTAGGGGTAACGTTTTATATAAAAGGGGTAACGGAATCGAAAAAACGTCAAATTTTTCAAAAATTTACACTACCGCCGGAGCGCCAAAGGGTAGCGGAGGCTACCCCTTCCCCTAAGGTAGGTCCACCAGTGCAGTGTACCATGGAGTCCGGTTCGGTGTACACAGATTAAAACATAAATTACCAAATTCCAGAATTCAAATTACCAAACATAAACATTGAAGATAAAAATTGAAATTGAATAGGAGTAGAAATTGATATAATTTGGTTAAGTGTTATATATATAATGTTAATTTATACTTTTTATGTATAAGTTTAAGGATCAAACGTAGTTTTTGTATATTGAGTCTAAATTAGTATCGTATGAGTCGTTTTTTTAGAGTCGGTACTGCTTTGGTTTTGCTTGTTTTTGTTTATGCAGGTTTGAATCGTACCACCCGTACTTAATCGCCATTCGGGTGATTTCGGAGCTGTACCACAAATTTCAAGGAATTTACCAAGTATACCAGTCAGTGTCAAAGCCGATCGCGATCGAAATGCTATACGATCGAGCTGGTTTGGACGAGAGTTTTGGAGCTTACGCGTTACTTTACCAGCTAAGTCCTTTCCAATTTGCCCTTAGTCTTTTTATTTCTTATTTATTTTTAGTTTTTGAGTCGGTTTCCACCCTACATTGAGGGCAATGTAGAGTTTAAGTGTGGGGATGAGAAACTAGCGTTTAATGTCTAGTTATAGAGTCTTGAGACATAAAATTCGAAAAAATGCAAAAAAAAAAAAAATTAAAAATTTAAAAATAAAAAAATGGAAAAATAGAAAATGTCCCTTGTTTTAGATGTTTGCAAAATAAAAAACGGAAAATGATAGAAAAATCAGATTTGTTCGGGTTTCAAATAATAATAATATGAGAATAAAATAAATTAAGTTTGTGTCTAACTTGGGATGTGTGAGTAGGCCCGATTCGGTTTCTAGGTTCCTTTGATATTAATATACCTAATTGTTAGTTTACTAGTGGGTTCTCATCTAGGAGAGGTAGGGAAGCCGAAACCGCCAATAATAGTATAAGGGATGCCGTTATAAGCCAAAATTTTTAGAATTTTTTATCAAAAAAAAAATTGCAATAAAGAGCTAGACCGAAAAAAAATCGACAAGGCCTATGTAATCTCTGTTGGGGATAGTGACTCTGACTTAGAATGCCTCTGAGATTGTTGAATAAAATGCAAAAAAATACTGATGCCTATTGTTGTCACTCTTGGGGATGGTGACTCTGATTGAGACAGTCTCTGAGATAAGGTATGCATAGTCTAAAGGTCATAAGAAAACAAAAAAAGAAATAAAAAAAATTGATGTTAAATTCTCTTGATCTTGGTATAAAACGGTTAGGAAATAGTCCCATGACTGTTCCTTATGTTCTATAAGCTTGAGGCGGGATTAGGTGAAACGACAGATTCTAGTGTGAGACCTTAGGTAAATTAACCGAACTTGAACTAAACTTACATGATAAGGGCTTGGAACCGGGTTTGGGTTTAAGAGGATAACTATACTTGCAATCGCGGTTAACATGAGTTTAATTTTAATAAGTAATCTATATTTTTGAACCTGAATATTTTCTGATTCTGATTCCGTTTGCATAAGTCTTTTTCAGGGACGAAAAAGGTTTAAGTGTAGGGATATTTGATGTGGTCTAAAACATAGATATTTTTATATCAATATTCCTACACTTTTGAGTAACTTTAGTGGTGTTTGCGTTAAATTCTACTCGTATTTGTTTCACGTATAAAGTTAATGATTTTAAGTGAAAACGAGTCCAATTGCTTAACTCAATCATAAAGAGGGAACTACAAAGAAAAATATAAAAACTATTTTGAGTGGTTATAAAGAATACTAAAAAAGTGTTAAAAGTCAACTGAGAAATTGGGCTATGGACTTCAACGAGAGTTGGAAATTGATCAAATGATATTAATTATTAAAATAACATATGTTAAGTCCATGATTCCATGAGAAAAGGAAGGGATTAATCCCTGTTGATAGCGACAGGATTAAAATAAAAGAAAGGATTGGGTCAGTGGACTAGAAATTAACTGCATGAGTTGTTTTCTTTTGGGCCAGTCATGTACGCGAGTGGTCTGGGCTGAGAGAGAAGATGGAACAATACCTAGTGCCGTATAATATAAAAAGGGATATCATTCGTATACCTGAAAAAAGAGGACGGCAGCAAGCATAGAGACGCACAGAAGATTAGACAAAGGGTGGAAGGTTAAAGGGCCGATTTCAAGAAGGAGAAGCTGGTTCAAGATTCAAAGCCACGGTTCAAGATTCGAGTCTGGGTTCACAAACGAGTTAGCTTTACAGTTTTTAATTAGACTTTGTGTTTTTTTAGACTTGTGAACATGATGTTTTTGATATATCAGACTTGTTTATTGTTTATGACTATGATTCTTGGCTAGTTATTTTTCTACCCGGGTTTGTGATGATTATTCGTGTCAATTGGTAATTTGTCAGCTTTTGGTAATTTTGTGATGGATAAATATTAAAGTAAGAGACCTAATTATATTTGATTAGATGTGTGTGCGTACTTTACTCTAATTTACTATCTTATAATTGTTCCTCATGCGTCTTTGTGAATGTCTTTCTTGTATAGATGCATGTTAGGCTACCTATTTTGTGTTTGTAACTAGTTTATGGTTTATGGTGCACGTATTCCATAGGAACTTTGTTTGATAATTCAGAGGAGTTTAGTGTTCTACCTATTCTTGAGACCGGGAGGAGATAGATAGTTAGGATTGTCTTTGGTGCTAGGTATTTAGTTGCAGTGAGACCGGGAGGAGATCTGTCTAAGTGGCCTAGTATTATTTGTTTTCCTAAGTCTTGTCAAGTGTTTTTAGGTTACCCCGTGCACTCTAGGGTGTATTGTGATTAGTGAGACCGAGAGGAGATCTAGTCTTTGGGTACTTTAGTATTGTTGGAGAGACCGGGAGGTGATTCAACCCATACCAGTGAGCTTTATTTGACCTTTAGGACCTTAGGAGAAGTTGATGAGACCGGGAGGAGATTCAACTAATCTTTAGTCTTAAAGTGTCGTATTATTTGAACTTGGTTCCATCATGGTTACCATTGCCGAGAGAAAACTAATAGTCACGGATAGGATTCCAAACCTGGGTAGTACTTTCTCATCCTTGATTTCACCTTAGTAGCCTTCAGCCTGCGTCTAGGTAGTCTAGTTTATCTTAGTTAATTCCTTTAGTTTAATTAGTTAAAACCCCAAAACCCAATCAAATCAAATAAACCAGTTAAGTAATTAGTTGAGTCAGAGTCTAGTGTAGTGTCGCTAGTGTCTCGTGGGTTCGATACTCGGACTTCATTAGGCCTTACTGCATACGATAGGTACACTTGCCGGTCAGTGGTCTAACAGTTAGAGAGTCTTAGTTTATAAATATAAAACTAGGGTGTCTAGATTAGGTTAGTTTTTATTAGACTGCATTTACCACATCACGTCCTTTGTTTAAAATTACGTTTTTGCCCCCAGTTCAAAATAAAATTATAATTTTGCCCCTAGCTCAAAATTACGATTTTGCCCTCAGTTCAAAAACCCATTTTTTTATTCCCAGTTTAAAATTACGGTTTCGGCCTCCGTTTAAAATTACATTTTTACCCCATGTTTAAAATTAAATTATGTTTTCGCCCCTAGCTCAAAATTACATTTTGCCCACATGTCAAAATAAAATTATGTTTTTCCCCTAGCTCAAAATTATGATTTCGCCCTCAGTTTAAAATTATGATTTCGCCCCCAGTTCAAAATATAATTACGACTTTGCCCTCTGTTCAAAATTATGATTTTGTTCTCATTTCAAAAATTACGATTTCTCCCCCAGTTAAAAATTGTGATCTTGCCATCATTTTACTTTTTTTTTACAAAACTATAGTATTGTTTTATTTTGCTTGGTTCACTCAATGTAACTTTTATTGTGTCAAGCAGTTGTCTAACACTTGCTCATTGGTCCTGACAAATTAGTATTTTACCCCCAGCTCAAAATTACAGACCTGTTATCGTTTTAATTTTTTTAGCAAAACTATGGTAGTGTTTTGGTTTAATTGGTTGTCTCGATGTATTTTTTTTAGATCGTGTTATAAGTAGTATGTACAAGTAACCTAAATACATTCATATATGTTATGAAACTAAGAAATATTCAATTTAACGCCCCGCAACGCGGGCGGGCATAAGTGTAATTTTTATTCGTCCATGCATGCCTGGTACATGCTCATTTGTCCTGAAAAATTACAATTTTGCTCTCAGTTTAAAATTATAGTCTTTCCATCGTTTTTTTTAGTAAAAGTATGGTAGTGTTTTTGTTTTAATTAGTTGATTCGATGTAATTGTTTTTAGATCGTGTTATGAGTAGTATGTACAAGTAACCGAAACACAGACATACATGTTATGCGAGAGAAATATTCGGCTTATGGCCCCGCAACGTTGGCGGGACAAAAACTAGTTATCCTACATATACAAAAAGGAGTTGAGGGAATAGCGCAAGGCAGCTTGCCTGACACTTCCCTATTGGACCAACTCATTTTTAATTTAATTTTATTCACAGTTTAAAATTACGGTTTCGTCCTTCGTTTAAAATTACATTTTTGCCCACATTATCCTACATATACAAAAAGGAGTTGAGAGAATAGTGTCAGGCAGCTTGCCTGACACTTCCCTATTGAACCAAATCATTTTTAATTTAATTTTATTCACAGTTTAAAATTACGGTTTCGTCCTTCGTTTAAAATTACGTTTTTGCCTACAGTTCAAAATAAAATTATAATTTTGCCTCTAGCTCAAAATTACGATTTTGCCCTTAGTTCAAAAACCCATTTCTTATTTTCTTCCCAGTTTAAAATTACGGGTTCACCCTCCGTTTAAAATTACGTTTTTACCCCCAGTTTAAAATTAAAATATGTTTTTGCCCCTAGCTCAAAATTACGTTTTTGTCCACATGTCAAAATAAAATTATGTTTTTTTCTCTAGCTCAAAATTATGATTTCGCCCTCAGTTTAAAATTATGATTTCGCCCCCAGTTCAAAATATAATTACGACTTTGCCCTCTGTTCAAAGTTATGATTTTGTTCTCATTTCAAAAATTACGATTTCTC
Organism: Helianthus tuberosus; assembly: GCA_030545235.1. Classification (NCBI taxonomy): domain Eukaryota; kingdom Viridiplantae; phylum Streptophyta; class Magnoliopsida; order Asterales; family Asteraceae; genus Helianthus; species Helianthus tuberosus. The sequence goes on from CM060368.1 coordinate 179,720,344, forward strand.
CCCCAGTTAAAAATTGTCATCTTGCCATCATTTTACCTTTTTTTACAAAACTATAGTAGTGTTTTATTTTGCTTGTTTGACTCAATGTAACTTTTATTGTGTCAAGCAGTTGTCTAAAACTCGCTCATTAGTCCTGACAAATTAGTATTTTACCCCAGCTCAAAATTACAGACCTGTCATCGTTTTAATTTTTTTAGCAAAACTATAGTAGTGTTTTGGTTTAATTGGTTGTCTCGATATATTTTTTTAGATCGTGTTATAAGTAGTATATACAAGTAAACTAAATAGATGCATACATGTTATGAAACTAAGAAATATTCAATTTAACTCTCCGCAACGCGGGCGGGCATAAGTGTAATTTTTTTTCGTCCATGCATGCCTGGTACATGCTCATTTGTCCTAAAAATTTATAATTTTGCTCCCAGATTAAAATTATAGTCTTTCCATCGTTTTAATTTATTTTTTTTAGTAAAAGTATGGTAGTGTTTTTGTTTTAATTGGTTGACTCGATGTAATTTTTTTTAGATCGTGTTATGAGTAGTATGTACAAGTAACCGAAATACAGACATACATGTTATGCGAGAGAAATATTCGGCTTATTGCCCCGCAACGCGGGCGGGGCAAAAACTAGTTGCTTATACACTTTCAAATAGCTATAAAAGAATTCAAATTAAACAAAAAACACATAACTTTTTAAATATATATAACTAGTGTCATGACCCGCGCGTTGCGGCGGAAACATTTAATCGAATAAAAAAATTGATGTAAAAACGTTGAACCACACATACGCATTGTGACATGTTAACTCGCCAAATTCATACTGAAACGTAAATTCATCGACATAGTAACAAAATCACGAAAAAAATGAAATAATAAAACTATAAAAGCTTAAGGTTATAAAAATGTATACACTGCAATTATATTTTTTACATTGATTTTTATATTAGCCATCATTTCTTGGATTAAACATTTAACAAAGATGATTTAGAAAAAAATGAGATTGTAAATAAATGTAAAGGTTAGGGCATCAACCATCAAAATAAAGATTTGTATTTAGTCTATAGGTGGCCCAATGAAAATGCATAAAATTGAACAATGAACTTGTGAGGTAAAGTAAACTTGCTAATTAATATAGGGGAAATAAATAACCTGGTTTTGTAATCAACCGGAATCTGTCAATGACTCCATTTGCCATAAACTCCCGTTTTCTACACTTCTATGTTGTAGAATCGAAAAAATAAATGATATTTCACTACAATTTTTCAATTTTCAACAAGTTGAATAATCAATGTAAGTAAGATGTCTCCTCTTTAGTTCAAATTCTACAAAATAAAGGTATAGACGTCTTTAAAAGTAGCTTAGTTTATCGTTTAAAGAGATAGGAGGATTTGTAGCTTTGTCAGTCCATTGGCTTAGTGGCTGTTCAAATCCATAGTTATTTCATTCGAATAGAAATTTGAGCTCATAGTTACTTAGACAAAATCTAATTTTTTTGGACCATTTCTTGATTTGTGCGTGTCATTCTATATATACTTGTATTTATTAATCAGTTAATCAGTTCAATGAAAACTGTTATGGTTTATTACAATCCACTTTTCCATTGGAAAAGATATATGTTTGACAAGTTTTATAAAAAAATGATTTTTTTTTATTTTTTGATCAACAGTAGGTTTAAAAATGGGTTGGCCAAATCTTTACTTATATTTGATAGAGCAGACTGGGCTGATGGTTCCTAATATTGAGTTGTAGCCTGTAAGTAGTCCTACGTATGGTTTCTGTCAGAATAAGTATCACCCGTTAATCCGTTATTATGGGTCGTTGCTAAAAGGTTTACGTTATTGGGCTCATGGATATAATAGGTTTCATTGCTAGGTTTTGTTTTTATTCTGTAACAAGGAGTTAGAAGGCACCATTAGTTATGAGCCTCCCAAACGGTACACCATTATTAGTGATACAACCAGAACAGACTTGCATAAAAACATTGAAGCTACGCCATTGATTCCAAGTCATGCTCCTGTCCTTTGCCCGGTGTTTCACCGGAACAAAGCCCATCGCCTTAGCTCCTTCCACGACATTAGCTAAATTCGCCTCTTTTCGGTTGAAAATAGTTTGATTCCGCGCCCTCCAAATACACCACATCACTAGATAATTGCATAGATGGCTTTTCTTTTCTTATACGAACCTGGGCAGAATTCATGAATGCGAATAAGATCCCGTATGCTGAAGACATAAAAAGGCTGAATGTTGCACCATTGAGATATTAATTGCCAAACTGATTGCACGACACAAAGATGCGCTCAGCAGATTCGGGATGATCTCTACAAAAAACACAATCCACCGAGTTAAGGATGATATTTCTTCGAGCCAACTCCATCCTTGTTGGAAGCCTATTCCGCTCAGCTCTGACACATACCAAGACACGAATCCTCAATGCATAATCACCGGTCGACGACAACAAACACCAGTGTCAAACCTAATCAAGGAAAAAATATATAAGAATAAGCAAGTACCAACGAAGAAGAAACAAAAAGTATGCATAAGTTCATAAATAACAACCTATAAAACCAAAAACCTCGCAAATATAAACTTAAACATGTTATAAACAGTCAAATCGCCGTCCTTGACCTAGTATTCGTCAGCGTGGTCCACTTCCAGTCCGACAACTACTCTAACCTATGAATTAGTAACACCTATTTCTCTTTACACCCCGGTCCACAAACATCACTTTGATCATCACCATTACAGAATGAAAATAACAAACAACATACCCATAACAACATAGAAATGGTTAATTGAACCTGCGAATTGGACTTAATGAAATAACATGAACTGTGCTCAAAATAAATCTTCATATCACCTGGACACCATTGGAACCTTATTAATTAAATACTAATACTATTATTGAATATTAATACTATATGTAAGTAACTCCATTGTTAGTGATAATTTAATTTCATCACCACTCATAACAACCAACTAAATTCCCTCAATGTGTCATGGAACAACTTGAATTATACACTACCTATATAATTTGGCTCCATGATAAGGCTCACATATGCAGATTTCAGTTACAATAGCTTATTGCATACCTGAAAGTGTACAGTATTCCTTATTCAAGGAAAGTTTCTTTGAGTGTAACCCTAATCTTTGTGACAATTTTTGAATCATCATCGTTGACATCCACCATGAAACCCTAGCCATCAGAGACAAAAGACTGTGATAAACATACCTGCTTATAAACCGATCGATTGCAAAACCCATAAACTCAGAGAAAGACAGCATGACGGAGGCGTCGGGACCAGACTCTTCCGACATACCTGCTTATAAAACCTTAATAAACATGCTCATCTGCCAGTACCGAAGGGAGGCACGACGGAGAGGCGGATGTCAGACTCTTCCAACAGCTATAGGAACACCGGAGAAATCAGAGCACCACCATCGTGTTAGCCTTATTCGCCGAAGCAGATTAGCGGACCCACCTTCACCATCTCCATCACTCCTCTCTTTCTCTGTCAATAACTAATAGCTACATGTATAGATTTACATGAATTGTGATCAGAGATGATATAGTAAAAGGATATCATAACATAGAGTTTGGTTTAACGAAAGAGGTGAAGGTTGTTTTACACTGTGTTCTAGAGTTTACTAATGGAAGGAAAGGAAAAGAAACAAAAAGAAAGTAAAAATATTTTGTGTTCCAGAGTTTCATTTAAGGAAGGTAAAGAAAGGAAAATAAAACATGTCGTGTTCCCGAGTTTCATTTAAGGAAGGAAGAGAAAGGAAATGAAAGGAAAACTAGGCTAAATTCTTTAATTTTTCTTTCCTTCCGATTTGGGAGGAAATGATGGGAAAGACATCTTTTTTTTCCTTTCTCGTCCTTTCCTTTCTCACTTTTACTTTCTTTTCTTTTCCCTCGTTAAGTTAACTCGGGAACAGATAGATTTGGGGATCTACTGCAAGTTTGTGGTATGGTGGCAGGGCTGAAGACGAAAGAAATGTGAGACCATGCGGTGTGGGGATCGGCCCCCTGTCTCCGGCTCGACCACCTCGTCACACACCGCCCCCTCCCCCTCGTCACGTCGCCGAGCGTCGCTTAGAAGACAGGGCAGCGACAAGCAGCCTCTCTCTCTCTCTCTCTCTCTCTCCTTCAGGTTTCAATCTCTCTCCTTCAATTATATATTGATTTTTTTTTATTAAAGTGGGTAGTCCTCTGATGTGAAAATAAAGACAACTAAAAATTAACCTTAAACTAGACACTCTAAGTTTTAAATTTATAACTCAGACTCGATCTTAGACCTAAACCACACAACCGGCAAGTGTACCGGTCAATGCAGTATAGCTAAAGTAAGTCCGAGTATCGAACCCACGAGACTCTCTAATTACGTTAATTACTTTGTCTAGACCTAGACTGACACGGACACGACTCTAACCATTTTTATCTTTTGAGGGAGGGTTTTCTAAATATCCTAAAATTGCAAATTAAATAAAATAAAATTAACTAGCACAAATTAACTTGAATTTTAACTCAGATGATGGAGACGACTGCCTAGACTGGATTACTGGATTATTTTAGTAATGACTTTATTATGTTTATTAATTATTATGGAACCAGGATCTTAATAAACTAACCTACCGAGATACCGAACAAGCCCCTCGACCCTTCTCAGGGAGACACATATGGAACTCTAAATAGGCTGTTATGATTACCGGTTACTAGACTCCTTCTCAGGTTATCTAGGTTTCTAAAAGTACCCTAATATGATTTACTCCCTCTCAGGCTATAAATCTAGGATAAGTTTGGAATTTCAGTTTAACTTGTTAGACAACTATCACTAAGGAAACTAGTTCAGACTCCTCTCGGATATCTTACCTAGCAATTTAATGACGAAGACCTAACAATAATTTCGCACCTCTCAGCTAATGAAATTAGTAGAACACTAAAAATTATTAAATTACCAAATATTGCTTCTAAGGTGTATTGGCCGATAAACCCTAAAGATTATGAATTTATTCCGTGATATAGACAGTCACCAAAATTCATACGAAGCAACAAAAGACAATAAAACAATTAAAGCATGCATGTTCATTTAACCGAATAAACCAAACCGACTACTTTTATTAACAATCCATAAATAACTAATTAAACATAATAAAAATCAAGACTTATAAATCTATCATCCAAGTCTAGGCAGTAAAAGAAAATTAGCCAAACATTATAACAATAAAACAAGGTTTAAAACTAGAATTTATCGACATATAAACTAGAAACTAGAAAACAAGAATAACCGAATAGCAAAACCCGTTTAATTCTTGATTTCTAAGCTTCCACTTCAGTCCCGATAATTCTCAGCCGTAGTCTTCCTTCGTGCGTCTCATCTTCTGTCTGAGTCTTCTCCTATTGTTTTCATGTGCCTTGATATTGGTGTCCAACAATCTTTTTATATCTCTAATAAAGTCATCTGCCTCATACCCACGTTCGCATGTCTTTTCTTTTGAGTTGTATTTTCTTTTCCAGAATAGTGGAGATGTGTGATAAATTAAAGTATTGTTGTCAAAAGTGCATTCCACTAATGATGATGATTGTGTTGTATCCATAATTCGTTCAGAAGATGTCCATCACAATTACATGTTTAATATATATTTTTTTTCATGTATTGGCCCACCAATAGCAATAATAATGCCTCTAATATATATGAGTATATAATTCATATTGCCCATCTTATAAGACAAAGATAGAGGGCTCGGACCACTCAAGGAAAATAGCGGCACTTTTAATTCGGTCACTGGCGCCCTACTCTGCCAAACTGGCTGGTTATTTCCTTATTACTCGTTTTCGCTCCATTTGCATCAGGACCTGGCAAACCACAAAATAAAATAAAACAAACAGGAAACTAAATAAAAACAAATAAAAACCATACAATAATTATACATTTCACACGGGACAAATATGTGTATTTTACTACACATTAAATATCCCCACACTTAACTCTTTTTCGTCCCTGAAAAAGACTTATGCAAACGGAATCAGAATCGGAAATATTCAGGTTCAAAGATCTAGATTACTTATTAAACTGAAACTTGTGTTAACCGCGATTGCAAGTATATGTGTCCACTTAAACCCAAGTACGGTTCCAAGTCCTTATCATGCGATTTAAGTTCAAGTATGGTCAATTTACCTAGGGTCTCACACTAAAAATTGCAGTTTCACCTAACTCCGCCTCAAGCTTATAGAACAAAAGGAACGAATCATTTGACTCATTTCCTAACCGTTTTATACCAAAATCAAGAGAATTTAAAATCAAATATTTTCTCATTTTTTTTTCATTTTTCTTTCTTTTAATTTTTTTTCTTTTGAGCTTAGACGTTGCTTTACCTAAGAGGCATTCCGGCTGTAGAGTCGCTATCCCCAACCAAGATTACAATAGGCGTCGGTAATTTTTTTATTGCAATTTCGATTTCACACATCCTAGAGGCATTCCGGGTCAGAGTCACCATCCCCAACCAAGATTACATGGGCCTGTGTTACTTTCATTTAGTTTCTAGCTCATTTATTTCTTTATTATTTTTTTTTTCTTCCATGATATGATAAGAAATTCTAACGATCCTAGCTTATAACGGCATCCCTCATGCTATTTTTGACGGTTTCAATTTCCCCACTTTCCCTAGATGAGAACCCACTAGTAGACCGACAATTTAGGGTGTATTAAGATCAAAGGAACCTAGAACCGAATCGGGCCTACCCACACATCCCAAACTACACACAAGTTCAACTTTTTAAACTTATATTATTATTATTCAAACCCGAATAAACCCGACTTTTCTATCATTTCCCGTTTATTTATTTGCAAACATCTTAAAAACAAGGGACATTTTCTGAAAATTTATTATTTATTATTTTTATTTGTTTATATATATTTTTTTAATTTTATGAATCAAAATAGCACTAAACAGACTCAAATGATAGTTTCCCATCCCCACACTTAAACTCTACATTGCCCTCAATGTAGGATGGAAACCGACTCAAAAACTAAAATAAATAAGAAATAAAAAAAACTAAAGGCAAATTGGAAAGGACTTAGCTGGTAATATAACGTGTATATCCAAAACTCTCATCCAATCCAGCTCGATCGTATAGCATTTCGGTCGCGATCGGCTTTGACACTGACTGGTTGAGGTGCTCGATAAATGCATTGACAAATAATTAGCAGCTCCGAAATCACCCGAATGGAGCTTGAGTACGGGTGGTACAATTTAAACCTGCACAATAAAGAACAAAGCAAAACCCGAGCAATATCGACTCTAAACAAACTCTATGAAACCTCCCCACACTTGAATTTAATCAGGAGGTTTCTCTTTGACCTGGACCCTGTCTAAACCGTTTAATTCCACCCGGTCCACATAAACATTAAAATTTATATAGGTGGAATTGTAAAATATTTTAAAAATTTTAACCGGTTCAGACCACCAAAACTTAAACTTACCTGGCATTAACCGGATGCATGACATGAAACGAGAAGACTGGATCTACTTGAACTTTAATTTCTCCACCGTCTGTTTCGCCCATCTTCCGACCCGTAACCATCTCTGGTTTCCAGGTTCTTTCTTTCTTGCCCTCTCCCGTGGCCTTGAATCTTCAGTTACTCCCACCACGGGCCAGCTATGGTGTTCTTCATCTTCCACCACTTTGTCTACTTTTGGTGACTTCTTGATCTCCATAGTCGGCTTCTCTTCCAATAATGCTTCTAATTCGGTCAAATCACCGACCGGGTCAAATAGTTCTTCATCTACTAGAGTTGGTAGATTAACCAACTCGTCACCAAACTCCGTCTCCCATGAGAGGATATGATCATCCCCCACTTCTGATGCATCAGACATGTCCCATATTGGGTCAGTGGGATAAAAATCATCCTCATAAATTTCTGGATTGTTGGGAGGTTGCTCATTTTCTTTCTCTCCTTCTTCTTCCTCTGGGTATTCTCCTTTCCATCTCTTATATGCAGCCAGTTGTGCATCTATCTCTTCATTACTACACGAAAAATCAATTATGAACTTACCCGCATTCTCTTCTCGTTCTTCCTGTTCTTCCTGTTGAACCGGAGGTGGGACTGAGACATCCATTATGGTCTCCGGCTCTACTTCTTTCACTATCCCGCAATTAGCCATCTGCATCTTAATCTCCTCTTCTTCACAGCCAAAATCAATGATGCCCTTCTTCTCCATTTCTTTTTCTTCTTCTAGTCTCCTAGAAATTTCTTCTAATGAACATTGAATGTCTGAGAGTATAGATTGTTGATTTTGAAGAAGGACTTCATGTTCTTGAATCGTTTTCTGAGTAGTCTCATCCTTAGTTATCAGTTGAACTAACAACCATTTTATTCTATCCACCTGGTCTTGCTCAAAGACTTCAGAATTTTGCTGTTGAGGCTGGTAATATGGTTCCTCATACTGGTATGGTTCCTCATACTGGTACGAGGAATATTCCTGTGAAAAATATGGATGCGGCTGCACATAGGGATTAGCATAATAACGTGTGGAATACCTCGGGAAATATGGACAAAATATAGAGATGTGAGGTATACCACAATTTTGACATGGACAAAATATAGATATGTGAGGTATACCACAATTTTGACACATAACTGACACTAACACTCAAGATAAAGAAAAGACACAAACAATTAGACCCCTACGACTCCAAAGAGAAAGACATGAAGACTCACAAAACTCACCACAGAAAGCAGATAAAAACAATTAGATTCCTACGACTCAATATACAAAATATACAAGTAGCACATATATGTCAGATAAGATCAGTCAAAGAAATTAACGCAATTACCAAGAGTCCCCGGCAACGGCGCCAAAAACTTGATGTGAAAATAAAGACAACTAAAAATTAACCTTAAACTAGACACTCTAAGTTTTAAATTTATAACTCAGACTCGATCTTAGACCTAAACCACACAACCGGCAAGTGTACCGGTCAATGCAGTATAGCTAAAGTAAGTCCGAGTATCGAACCCACGAGACTCTCTAATTACGTTAATTACTTTGTCTAGACCTAGACTGACACGGACACGACTCTAACCATTTTTATCTTTTGAGGGGGGGGGGGGGTTTCTAGATATCCTAAAATTGCAAATTAAATTAAATAAAATTAACTAGCACAAATTAACTTGAATTTTAACTCGGATGATGGAGACGACTGCCTAGACTGGATTACTGGATTATTTTAGTAATGACTTTATTATGTTTATTAATTATTATGGAACCAGGATCTTAATAAACTAACCTACCGAGATACCGAACAAGCCCCTCGACCCTTCTCAAGGAGACACTTATGGAACTCTAAATAGGCTGTTATGATTACCGATTACTAGACTCCTTCTCAGGTTATCTAGGTTTCTAAAAGTACCCTAATATGATTTACTCCCTCTCAGGCTATAAATCTAGGATAAGTTTGGAATTTCAGTTTAACTTGTTAGACAACTATCACTAAGGAAACTAGTTCAGACTCCTCTCGGATATCTTACCTAGCAATTTAATGACGAAGACCTTGTAGGAACCGTTCGCATAAATTAAATAAAATAAACAAATTTAATTTCAAGATTACAATACAGAAATAGAAAGCTGAAATAATACAGAACTATTACAACTGAAATAAAAGAAAATACAAGAAATGAAGATGAAGAAGAATGGCTGAGTCACGTGTAAACACGCTCCCCTTAAAACAAATTCCGAGTCTCCCAGGAGAACTCGTTTTGTTTCCCAGGGTACAACAGCCGGAGCAGTGGTACTGCCGGAGTTAGCACAAGACCCGATGTCTACCTTGAAATCTGCAAAGAAAAGTGAACAGAAGATGTAGAGAGAAAGTTATAGATTGCTGTTGTTGCTGGTGTACCTCTGCTGTGGGTTTGGAGCTGTATTTATACAGCTCCAGATTTGAAACAGTCAAAAAACGAATTAAAGAGAGGTTTAAATTGCATTAAACGTCTTCAATGCAATTTAATACGTCATTTAATTCTCAGTCAAAGCCTGTTAACTCGTCAGTTACGAAGCTGGACTGAAACTGCACTGTCATTTAATGCTGGAAGCTCTTACGCGCGCGCGCGCGCAAGCCACACTGGTGCGCGCACGCCCAGGTGTGCACGCCCATGCGCGGTGCGTCCTCTTGGCTCACAGCCATGCGCGCGTGCGCCTCACTAACTCAGGTCCATGCGTGCGTGCGCCACGTTACCTGTGAGCCTCTACGAGCACGCCACACAGTCGCGCCGTTTTGGCTCACTTTGGTGCGCCGCGCACGACACCTCCAGACCCATGCACCATGCGCAACTGCGCGCCTTCGTGCCACGTCACGCGCTTCGAACCTGCACTCCACTTGGTCCCTGCAGCCTATGAGATCCACCACGCGCACGTGGTCAAAAATACAAAGGCGGCTCGCGGTGATGCGAAGTGCAAAGTGCGCCATCAAAGCGCCACATTGCGCCTCATCGCCCACGCCACGCGCGCGCGCGAGCGTGTGCGAGTGCGAGTGCGAGTTAGGGTGCTCCGCACCCTTCGCGAGTACACTAGTGAGTGCTCCCATGAAACAATAAGGATGGAGAGTTCCCACTTAAATACCCCTTTAAGTTCCACCTCTCATCCGATGTGGGACAAGGTGCTACTTTCCCTTTTGTTTCAGCATTGAATGTTCCAAACACCCAACTTTGAGCATCGATATCTCATTCATCCTAGCTCCGTTTTGGACGTGGTTTAGTTCGTTGCGAAGCTCTTCCAACATAGAACACAAACCCACAAATAAATATATAAAACCCACTCATTTTATTATATTTATTTCTAGTCCAAAATAGGAAAAAATCATTTTCCTATATTTGTGAAAAATGCTATTTTCACCTATTTTTCCAACAGACCTAACAATAATTTCGCACCTCTCAGCTAATGAAATTAGTAGAACACTAAAAATTATTAAATTACCAAATATTGCTTCTAAGGTGTATTGGCCGATAAACCCTAAAGATTATGAATTTATTCCGTGATATAGACAGTCACCAAAATTCATACGAAGCAACAAAAGACAATAAAACAATTTAAAGCATGCATGTTCATTTAACCGAATAAACCAAACCGACTACTTTTATTAACAATCCATAAATAACTAATTAAACATAATAAAAATCAAGACTTATAAATCTATCATCCAAGTCTAGGCAGTAAAAGAAAATTAGCCAAGCATTATAACAATAAAACAAGGTTTAAAACTAGAATTTATCGATATATAAACTAGAAACTAGAAAACAAGAATAACCGAATAGCAAAACCCGTTTAATTCTTGATTTCTAAGCTTCCACTTCAGTCCCGATAATTCTCAGCCGTAGTCTTCTTTCGTGCGTCTCATCTTCTGTCTGAGTCTTCTCCTATTGTTTTCATGTGCCTTGATATTGGTGTCCAACAATCTTTTTATATCTCTAATAAAGTCATCCGCCTCATACCCACGTTCGCATGTCTTTTCTTTTGAGTTGTATTTTCTTTTCTAGAATAGTGGAGATGTGTGATAAATTAAAGTATTGTTGTCAAAAGTGCATTCCACTAATGATGATGATTGTGTTGTATCCATAATTCGTTCAGAAGATGCCCATCACAATTACATGTTTAATATTTTTTTTTCATGTATTGGCCCACCAATAGCAATAATAATGCCTCTAATATATATGAGTATATAATTCATATTGCCCATCTTATAAGACAAAGATAGAGGGCTCGGACCACTCAAGGAAAATAGCGGCACTTTTAATTCGGTCACTGGCGCCCTACTCTGCCCAACTGGCTGGTTATTTCCTTATTACTCGTTTTCGCTCCATTTGCATCAGGACAGGACCTGGCAAAACACAAAATAAAATAAAACAAACAGAAAACTAAATAAAAACCATACAATAATTATACATTTCACACGGGACAAATATGTGTATTTTACTACACATCATCCTCCACACCCTTGGGTAGTCCCCAAGGGGATGGTCCTCCACCCGTGGTGATATGCGGTGTCGCCTAGAAGACAGGCAGCGACGAGCTGCCTCTCTCTCTCTCCTTCAGTTATATATTGATTTTTTTTATTAAAGTGGGTAGTCCTCCACACCCTTGGGTAGTCCCCAAGGGGATGGTCCTCCTCCCGTGGTGATGTGGCGCCTACGTGGCGGGTGGTCTCCAAAGAGACTAACCAAACCACACCCAATGGTCTGATAGAGGCTGGTTAAGACAGTAGTGGACACGTGGTACAGAGCAACAACGTGGCAGGGCAGAAACAAAATACAACTAAAATACTCACATGTATGCTTCATATATGCACAAAACACACTTTAAACATGAAGTACAACCAGTTATTGCACAAATATGTTGCAAATTTAAAATATATAATATGGGGTGTTTGGGATTCCCTTTTAAGTTCTTAGTTATAACTTCTAATAAGTGAGAGTTTAGAATTTCTTACTTCTCAATTTCTCCTTCTTTAAGCCATTTTAAGCCATAAAAGTCCTCGCAGGGAGTGTTTGGGATTCCTGTTAGTCATAAAAGTCCTTCACAGAAGGTGTTTGAGATTCCTTTTAACTTCTAAGAAGTTAATAAGTCGAAATTAGCTCCAAAATAAGCTAACCCAAACACCCACTATATGTCGGTTCTCTAAGATGATATTATAGTTGATGAGTTCATAATATATAAAACGAGTGAATTTCAAGAATTGTCCTTTATTTTAATACCCATTTTCAGGCGTTGTCCTTTATTTTTAAAATTGACGAGTTTTGTACTTTATGTTTTCAAATCATACACATTTTGTCCTTTAGGCCTAACCTAGTTAGTTTTTTCAGCTGAATTTGGTCATGTGCTTTGCACATGAGGGCATTTTGTCAATTCATATTTGCGGGGACTAATTGCAGATCCAATTTCTCAGCAAAACCCCCACCAAATCCAACTCTGCCTCCCAAAACTCCTTCTTTTGACGCATTTTCACAAACACCTAGCATGCAAATGGTTTTAGAGGACCAAATGAATTGAACAACCCTCAATAGCAGCACAATACATCAATAAATTCCATTTTTCATTCAAAAACTTATTGCTTTCTCATTAATCAATTTTCATATATATAACACTAAAACAATCACTCCAAAAAAGCAACAAAGCCAAATGTAAAATTGCTCTCATATAAATAACATTGAAACAATCACTCAAAAAACAACGTAAACAACAAAACCAAGTGCAAAATTGCTCCAAAATTGTGGGAAAATGAACCAAATCTAATAATTAACACAGAAACAGTAAGTATAATGGAATACAAGATGAATTGAGACAATACATACCTTTAATTGATTGATTAATGACCTTTTGATGCTTCGCATCGCCGGATTTGACCGGTTTAGGCAACATAGGTGGAGCTTTTTTCCTTTTTTGGGGCCTAGATTCAACATACGAACGAAACCAAAACCAGAGTGAAGAGCGGTCGTAAAGATGAAACTATATGCAGTAAATTCCACATCCGGTTTCAATCACCAATCATCAAGGACTTAATCATTGAAACCTAATTGATTATGTTTGATTTGCGTCTTCAATTTACACAGGTACCGTTTCATTTGGTCTTCAATCTACACACGATGAGTAGAAGGAATCATTACTGTTGGTCTGGCTGGCATCTTAAAATTTGCTTGGAACTTAAATTTCTATACAGTAGGCTTTCACAACGGTGTAGTGATGGTTGTGCTACAGATGGTTGTGGTTGTGCTAGAGAAAGAGAGAGGTGGTTGTCGGTGGTTGAGGGTGGTGGCTGGAGAGAGGTAGAGGGAGAGAAGTGGTTGAGAGTGTTGGAGGGTGGTGGTCGGAGGTGGTTGAGGGTGGTGGCTGGAGGTGGTTGTTGGTGGTGGCTGGGGAGAGGTAGAGAGAGCTAGAGAGAGGGGGTTATTTCTTTTTATATAAATATATATACACACACACATCTTATATTATATAGAGTAGGGATCCTGCGGAAAGTGTGTTTTTCCTAGAAAGTCTAGCAAGCGATCTGGGTCATCCAATGGGTGTGTTTAATGGTTGGGATGAAGTCAATGGCAGTCTTGTAATTTTTTAGTTTATTTAATTCATTGTTTTAAAAGACTAGGGGCAATTTTGTCAATATACCGTGTTTTAAATCAATTAGATAATTGTCAATCAAACCCCAGTCCCTACTACTTTCACGTGATTTTCCCTCTCTTTCTCAAAACTCATCTTCGAAACCCCAATCCCTACCAAAAATACCTACAATCATGGAAGAAGATAAGAAATTTCACTTGTTTTATAAATGTAAGATGATCTGACATTGTGTTATATGTTTTATACGATGCTGATCGGTGTTTGCTTCCTCTTATTGACGGTATATACTGTGTGCAGGCAAGAAATTCAAGAAGCAGAACACTTTGGAGGGTATGGAGCAAACGATCGGAGTTGATCGAAGCCGAACGAATGTCGCAAATGTTGGAGGTATGTGTTTTATCAGAAAAACGTAGTTAGGGTTACGGTTAGATGAGGTTTTATAATGTGTTTATGTTGATGTGTTATACCATCATAACGAACTTCGATTAGATGAGTTTTTATAATGTGTTTATGTTGGTGTATTGTACCTAGTAAAATATAAAGTGGATGTTTTTTTTCTTTTTATTGAACACTAGTCTTTATTGCAGTCGTGTTTTAACAAAAAGCAGAGCATATGAAGGGCAAATTGGTGCTTGTGGGTTAGTTAATTTTGTGTGTGTTTTCGTTGTGTGTTAGTTAGCTTTAGGTGTGAAAACAACAAGGTAGATGATCCCCTACCTGTTTGGTTGTTGTGGTTGTGTAAAACACAATTGCTGATGTGATTGTGTTTTACATAATAGGGGTACAAAAAAGGTGGTTTCAATGATCATGGTTAATTGTAAAACACAATTGCTGATGTGATTGTGTTTTACACAATAGGGGTACAAAAATGGTGGTTTCAATGATCATGGTTAATTGTAAAACAAGGTAGAAAGCTTATGTGTGTTTTAGTAAAACAAAGTTGTTGTTAAAAAATGTTTTTCAGTAAAATGAAGGAAGAGTGAAAGATTAAAGGGAAAATGGCTTTCGAAAAAACCAGGAAACAAACCTGACCAACCAAATTATGTTGGACGAATCAGAAACTGAAGAATCATCACCTATATGAGGTGCAGTTACTTGTAGGGGTGGGGGTGGGGGGTTATTTGTATAGTTACTTGACTGACCACTTGCATTTTGTTATTGTCTGCATTTATAGCTGGTAAAAACACAACTATAGCGGGAGACAAAGTTGGTGACTGTGCACAACCACCACCTACTGGATCCATTATGTCTAATAATGCAAATATTTTCCTAAACGTCATGGAATGGAATGTTGAATTACAAGCTGAGAGCGTCCAACATAGTGAATTGCCTAAATGTATGTTGGAAGTACAGTCGGACATACCATAAGTTTCTTGTGGTCCGCACAATGCAAATACTAACATCACCTGTTATGTGTTTTTGCAGCTGATGCAAAACACAAGGGTATCAAATATGATAAGAAACGGAAGGACAATAAAGCTGCAATCAAACAGAATCAAAAGAAGGTAGCTGTTAAAACAACCAAAAAGAAAAACATAGCACATGGTATATTGAAATTATACACTGATCACTTCTAGACAATGTGTGTCTTAATAATACGCTTTATATGTTGGTGTGTTGATAGATCCCAACATTGAGGATTCTGATGACGACTTCGACAACCCTCCGTGGAAAAAGGCGAAGCCAGATCCTAAGCAACCCGTAATCGAAAAACCACAAAACCCCCGGTTGCCAAATCAAGCGAAAGGTCAAAAACACAGAAACGGTCAACAACGGTAAAAAGTTACCTACCATTGTCGGATGGCAAACTGACATTACGAACAGCTCTTCGCCACATGTGGGAGCTGATGCAAGCATTAAACGAAAAACAACGGGCAGCGATCAAGAATATAGGGTTTGGATCAATCCTTGGTTTTGATATGGGCCAGATTTCATTGGCTTTGGGATGGTGGTTGGTGAAAAACTACGACCCTAAAACAAGAGTGTTAAACTGCGGTAGCCACCACATACATATTACAGAGGAGTTGGTCCACGATATCTTTGGCGTACCGAGAGGGAAGATAGAGATCAAAGAGGTTGAGAGAGCTAGGTCAGATTTCCATGAGGTTGTCGCAGAATGGAAAAGCCAATTGGAAGACCGAGAAAGCAGCCGTTTTACACCTGTTCAGTTCAAGACGTACATGAAAGGACAAAATGCGAGCAGTAGAATCTTCGTGTTGAACTTCCTGCTATTCTACAACATCCTATTGGGAGAGACAACAACCAATTCGATGATTAATATGAGGTTTCTACCAGCCTTGCGTCGAGGGATCGAAATCATGAGTTTCAACTGGTGCGAATATATGATAAGGTGTTTGCATAGAACAGTGGAAGCGCGGTTACCAAACACCCCCTTTCTTGGGCCGATGCCTTTGTTAGTGGTATGTACCGAATATTTACATGATTTTTAGCTTGTTTTAAATTGCAAAATCAACCCTATTGTGAAAACAACAATCTGTTTTAAAACACATTATGGCAGCATAAAACTGATGATCATCAACCTGGTTTAAAACAGAACGTATTGATCATCAACCTGCTTTAAAACACAACCTATTGATCATCAACCTGTTTAAAAACACAAGATGTTGAAAACATCTTAAAACACAGTAGTATGTATTGTGACTTATTTAGCAACCTAAGACACATTCAATGTGTTAAATTGTAAGCAGATTTGTTAGACTCCAATCTAAAACACAACCTGGTGTACGATGATCCGAAAAGTATTAAATAAACTCCTTAAAACACAGTCAGTGTGTAACCAAGTAAAACTGACTCCAGCTGTTCATCTTCTTTACAGGCGGCATTGATACGTGACCAAAAGAAATACAAGGAAGATGAGCCAAGATCAGTTCACCTCATTGAAGATATCACACAAGATGATATCGAGTCACTTAGCATCAAATTGGACACGGTAAAGTTTGAGCAAGTGTTAGAGAATGAAAAGGATCTACATTCGGTTCAAAGATATCCGTTTGAAAAAAAGGAAAAGTGATCGAGAATCAGCTGGCACAAACCCTTTGAAGATGGCTGAACAAAGGGATTAAGCAAGTGAAGGGAAGGATGATCAGAAAGATGTATCCAAAAAAATAAAACCCAATACAAAAATTGCAATGGTGAAAAGGAAAAAGATTGTTGTGAAGGCAGCCAATAAAACGCATGGCAAATCTACAGATTCAAGTATACCGAAAGAAAAAAAAAGATTGAAAAAGTTGGGCACAAAACTGCTCCTGATGTGAACAAGAAATCTGATGCTGAATTTGGGCCGAAAACTGCGTCTGTTGTCAATAAAATTCCAGTTAATATGGGAAAAATGCTGAGGTTGGAGAAGACATGCACGTAGAAGGTGGAACAACTGGTGCTGATTTCAATGTAGACGATATAGAGAAATACTACGTTGAAACCGGCGAGTACGGGTAAACATAGCAAAGTCAGCCAGGGATTAACATAGGGTTTGATGGGGAGATTAGGATACCAATGGTGTCTGAATATGGGTCGACACCACAAGCGAGCCAGAGTGACGAGGTACTTTCAGAGTGTTTCAACACATGTTAAAACACAGTCTTAATACACAACTTAGACTTCTGCATGTTAAAACACAATCTGTTGTAAATCACAAGGTAAAACACCTTAAAACACACAGGTAACCCTTAAAACACAATTTTATGAAATGTGCCATATACCACAACTTAAAACACATCCATAATGTAAAACACATTATGATGTATATGTGAACACCTTATAACACAATCTGAATGTTTAAAAATCGTCTTAATACACACCTTAGACTTATGTGTGTTAAAACATATTTTGTTGTAAACCACAAGGTAAAACACCTTATAAACCCAATTCAGCCCTTAAAACACAAGCAGAATGTTGTTACATGATTCTAATGTGTTGTGTTTCAATGATGTAATTCAGGTGCATGCGGGAATGTTGGAAGTATTCTTAAATCAGTTTGACGAATGTGTGTAAAGGATAAACGACCATTTTACGGAAGGTCTCCAGTTGTACCCTAAAAGTGAGAAAATAAAAGAGAAACACATGATGTGGATGAAATGCTGAAAAGGTTGCGTCTACAAGTAC
This sequence comes from Helianthus tuberosus, assembly GCA_030545235.1. Taxonomy (NCBI): domain Eukaryota; kingdom Viridiplantae; phylum Streptophyta; class Magnoliopsida; order Asterales; family Asteraceae; genus Helianthus; species Helianthus tuberosus. The sequence continues at coordinate 179,738,572 of CM060368.1, forward strand.
GACGAGTGGACAACCACATACTCCTACCGATAAAACACCGGAAAAGACAACCACATACTCCTACCGATAAAACACCGGAAAAGGAGACAAATAAGGAGAATGTGGAACTGTCATAGTTGTCGCAGTGGACACCTTTGTTTGTCGAAGAGTTAATTAAGACGGCTGATAAGACAACCACACCGCCAATTCAGCTTGTTGAAGTTGTCCAGCAGCCCCCACTAGTCGTCACACCGATCTTCCAAAAAAAACCAAGGAATATGAATTTTTGATTAGACGGGAGCAGGTTATACACGAGTTGGACCAGGGAAAGCGGAAAATAAGGCCGCAAAGACAAACAGAGTTGACCGACGCTATAAGGTCTCCATACATGAAGCGGGCGGTAGATCTTAGGTCGAAGCTTGATACCGCTGAGGTCTCGGTCAGCTCGTACATGTATTCAGCATGGGGTTCAATGTGGTATGTAATGTTTTTTAATTTATATTACCAACGTTTAAAAAAGATGTTAAAACACAAGGGTTATAACTGATTGGTTTGAAATTATTATAACGCCTTGTTTAAAACATGTTTTTTATTTGTTAGGGATACCATGTTTAAAACTACCAAAGGTGTGCCGGTGATGAGGTCTCCGCTCGAATCGTTGTTGCGGGGAATGGAATTGCATATATTGGTAATAAGCGCATGGGCGGATTTGTTGAACTACGAAGAAAGGTTTAGGAAAAAGGGAACCATCACACGCCTGTTCTGTTCAGTGAATATGTTGGTAAGTATGATCATAATGACATTGCAATGAAAGTTTACTAAATTTGTAATATTATTTCACATAATCACTTTAAATGCAGAATGAAAAAGATTACAATAAGAGAGCGAAAATAAGGTCAAAAACCTTCGCAGAAAACATGGACTCGGCCTTATTATCTGCTGAAGTGAAGAACATACGTGACAAGTCGCTCATCTTTGTACCAGTCTTACACGATGATCATTTCTACTGCGTATGTTTCAATTTGAGGGACAACAAGGTAGAGGTTTTGGACAACAGCGCTAAGGATGTGTCAATGAAAGAGAAATACAACGAACGTCCGGAAAAATTGGTACGACCCTATTTATATAATCTATAAATGGTCTTTGTTAAGAAAATGAATGATATCTGATGCCCTTGATCATAAAACACAATTAAGAAATTGCATGAAATGGTTACTAAGTTAGAACACAGCCTGATGATAAATGATATCTTATTTTCTATGTTAATCACTTAAAACACAATTGATGCCGAAAACATATCTTATGACCTATGTTGGTAACTTAAAACCCAATTTGATGTGATTCAGCATGAAGTTCTCTATGTATACAGTTTGATCTTAAAACACAGTACATGCTGAATGATACCTTGTGGTACCATTAATAACTTAAAACACAGTCAATGAAAGAGAAATACAACTAACGTCCAGAAAAATTGGTACGCCCCTGTTTATATAATCTACAAATGGTCTTTGTTAAGAAAATGAATGATATCTGATGCCCTTGGTCATAAAACACAATTAAGAAACTGCATGAAATGGATACTAAGTTAGAACACAGCATGATGATAAATGATATCTTATTTTCTATGGTAATCACTTAAAACACAATTGATGCCGAAAACATATCTTGTGACCACTGTTGGTAACTTAAAACTCAGTTTGATGTGATACTGCATGAAGTTCTCTATGTATACAGTTTGATCTTAAAGCACAGTACATGCTGAATGATACCTTGTATGTACCATTAATAACTCAAAACACAGTTTGTTAAGAAAATGGCCTTTGTTAAGAAAATGAATGATATCTGATGCCCTTGGTCATAAAACACAAATAAGAAACTACATGAAATTGTTACTAAGTTAAAACATAGCCTGATGATAAATGATATCTTATTTTCTATGTTAATCACTTAAAACACAATTGATGCCGAAAACTTATCTTATGACCTCTGTTAGTAACTTAAAACCCAATTTGATGTGATACTACATGAAGTTCTCTATGTATACTGTTTGATCTTAAAACACAGTACATGCTGAATGATACCTTGTGTGCACCATTAATAACTTAAAACACTGTTTTATGTGATAATACATGATTCCATTATTGTGTACTTAAAACACACTTCATCAGCATGATAATCTATATCACCAATGGATAATCTAGGATGGTATCAATTTAAAACAAAATCTGATGAAAATGTTTGTCATGCAGCATGATGCTTTATCAGTGTATTTGGAAAATGTTGGGCATCCAGGAGGAAAGAAAATCAGACAAGTTGAGCCGGTGAGATTGGAGATGCCATGGCGTACAAAGCATAATGTAATCCACTGTGGAATTTTCTTGATGCGACATATGGAAACGTACAAGGGCGTGACTGAAAACGCTTGGGAATGCGGATTCTCAAACGAGTGCACTGATGCAGGTAAGATAACATACAGGCAGCGGGAAGAAATTGATGATCTTAGACATAAGTACATTGCGAAGTTGCTTCTAAGGGACGCAAACACTTACAAAAGCTTTGTTGAAGCAGACGTTGCTATATATAAAAAGTTGTCAGACGATGAAAAAAAAGAGGCTAGAAGTGGCAGCCTTTGACGCAATCACGGGAAGACTGGACAACTGAATTGAAATGGGATGTCTTCAAAAAACAATAATATCATTTCGTTGGTGGTGGTTTGTTGAAGTAATATGGGATGTGTTTCAAAAACAATTTTAACTTTTCGTTGGTGGTGTTATTTTGAATTGTATATCTTAACATATGTTGGGTTATGTTTTTTGAGTTTCCTATCGATAAAAATGTCATCTAGAACAGTTTGTACCTGTTTAATATTGTGAATTTATGTCGAGAATGTTAGTTTGTTTGGATTGACAAAAAAATACAATTTGTAAAAATGTATAAATAGCTTAAAACACAACTAATACACATTATGATCTAATTTGACCAGGAAACCAAAGTAGCTATATTCCATGGTATATATAAATTGTGAACCAAGTTAAAACACATTCTTAAAGCTGTAAACGTAAACTGTATACCAAATTAACTAGTACATGGGATATGTAAAATATGTAATAGACCTTAAAACACAACATGGATCCTGTAGAGTATAAGGACCAGGTTTACATGTCATCACATTTACATAAAAAGGGGGTATTACAATGGGTGTGATAAGTAAAACATAATTCTACATCCTTCAACACCCCAAACCCCATACAATGAAAATAACAGGTAAAACACAGGGAGTAGTTTAAAAAACAAAGTTAAACCCTAAAACACAGAATAACAAAGAACATATAATATCTTAATAAAATGTTCAACCCAAACCAGTTTTAAAATCAACAAAATGAAATCCAATCAAACACACGGGGAAATTAAAACACAAAAGGGAAAGTTCTACGAAACATTTAATTTTTTATAGAAAAAAGGAACTACTCTGCCATGTCTTCGTCATCCAGATCTGCATCATTTCCCAATGTGTAAAACACATCATCAACATCTTTGGAACCAGGACCATCACCTTCAACAATTGTAGCAGCATCACCTTCAACGATTGTAGCAGTATTACCTTCAGCATTCCACGAAGTGCCTGCCTCAGGAACGACCACAGTGTATTTCCAACACGTTCGATTGTTATGACCATATTTTTTACATATTGAACATTGTCGCCCGTTTACTTCCAGACTGACTTATGGCACGCTCCTTTGGAGATTTGAGGCATTTATGGGAACCACAACCCTTGAACCTGGTACCAACTTGAACACGGATAGTGGTCGTACTCACTGGAGCAACCCCCAGTAGTTCAGCAAATCGATGACGTCGTGTCTTTGGAGGTGCATTTATCTGAGCATCATCAGTGACTGACATAAACTGCTTGATATGTTCACGAAAAGTACACAACTGATCAAATTTTGAAATCAACTTGTTCCCGACATACTCAGTTGCGTGACTAATCTCACGAACATAACGGTTGACCTTCTCGCTACGATCTGGATCACCGCCATCAGTAAGAATGGACCCGGGGGAACTATTTGGCACAACTTCACACGCCTATCGCCTTAATATATATTGTTTCGGAAACTACCTTACATCAAGAATCCTTAACACACAAAAAATGTGACTGCACAACAATCCAAACTGCTCAAACCTGTTGCAGTTACATTTAACAGTTACATCCTCCTCACGTATCATAACCTGTAACATTGCATATCCAAAAAACACAGTGTATAAGTCAGATGGCTACTTAAAAAAGGCAAAATAGTGTAGAAATAACATAAAACACAATATCACCTCAAAGAACGCAGAACATGGCTGATCGAGATCTTTAATAAAAAACTTAATGAAATCACCGACATGATCTAATCTGACACTAGTACAACGATGAATTGCATGTTGAATCTTGAGTTGAACGTTGAAAAATAAAGTTCTGGTATATATCTGAACTTCTTGCTTCTCGATAACAAAATCACTCCACGGCTGAAGGGTGGTGTATCGAGGGTCATGATCATTTTTTCGATGCTCATGTCTTTGCGCTTCGATAGTTGTGTCGAAGTGGCTAAGAAATTAAACCAAAGTGCACTTTGGATTGCTAATCTTGCAAATAAAGTGATTCTCGCTTTCGGATCTAGATGATGTCCACATAAGTCCAGACATTTCTTCTTCGCGATAATAAGCTGGAATCCATGATTCACGGAGCCCGTATATATACGTCAACCATTCATGGTCAGTTAATCCGAACTCATTTAAGATAGCTGCCCATTCAGTCTCAAACGCTTCGGGCAATAAAGAATCAGTCCAAACAACTGCAGACAATCTTTTCCTGAAATCGGTATTTGAACATTGGGTAGCCCCGTCCTAAACAACATTTTAGCATGTAGGGTTAAAAAATACTTAAAACACAGGGAAAAACAAATCTAAAAAAACCCACTAACATAAAAAAAAACCAGACCTTTGTAGTAAGTTTATCCATGATATGCCACATACATAACCGATGCCTTGACTCAGGCCAAACATCCGCTATAGCCCTTTTCATCGCAGGGTCTTGGTCAGTAATGATTATGGGAGGCGCGTACCCATATGCGTCCTTAATCACCTTAAGTAACCAACTATACGTCTATGTCGTTTCAGACCCAAGAATTGCAGCACCAAGTGTGACGTTCCTATTATGATTATCAATCCCAGTGAAAGGGACAAACATCATGTTATACCTACAAAAAAATAATCAGTAAATCACAAAAATATCATAATGTATTTATAACACAGCAGGGCTAAAACACAATGAATATAAAAAATGAATCTCGTAGTTACTTGTTCCGCTTGTAGGTAGCATCAAATGATACAACATCTCCAAACATATAAAAATTCCTCTTCATGTTCTCGTCAGCCAATAAAATACACTTCAACACACCTTCATCCGTCGTTTGATATTCACAAGAAAAGTTCGGTAAAAACTCTTTTTTCCTTATTAGTCGCTTGACAAACATTTCAGCATCAAACTCTCCGATGAACATATTTAATTATTTTTTGAAATTTTTGAAATCTACTTTGGTCACACCGACTTTGTCGAACTACCCGTCACACACTTCCTTCATAATATTAAATGCTCGAACAGTACCAATGTTAAGATTTGACATCTTATTTATCATCTCTTCGTGCGCACGATTAACACCTCTGTTTTCCTTAAGAAGATGTAAATCTTCTCCGTGCACAAAATCATGATTGTACGCCTCTGTGAAATGATAGAGCTCATACTTCTTGGCATCATTCAGCTTTATTCTAATCATCATTTGACATCCAGTCCTTTTGGATGGTACCCTATGTAACAACCTGTCAGAAGGCTGTTCGGCTGAAGTATCGACCGGTCGAAACTCTTTGTGGCCCTCTTTTGAACAAAAAAAGTACTTATTTATTATAATACCACGATTTTCATGCTGTGTGCCCTTCCTAACTGTCCAACCTCCAGCATCTGCATAAGCTTTGTAAAAGTTATACGCAGCATCAACCGTGTCAAATAACTTGCCCTCTGCTGGAGTCAACGAAGATGGTGAATCTGGAATATATCTCTTTGTTCCCGAGTTAGGAGAAACTTGTTCCATGCCACATAATTGGTAGTTGGGAGCATCTACAACACATGACAAAGAATGCATACACATCATTAACGTACACTACAAGGGTTTACCACACACATAAAAGAAAATCTACACATAAAGTGAATCTTAAAACACATTTGAGATAAAAGATAGAAAAAACAACACTGTTTTAAACACAAAAATACAAAACTGATTTTTAAACACTAAAACACACAAGTCACAAAAAAGGCAAATAAATGCATAAACATGTTGCCAAACATTATAACACATTGTGTTATCTTACAAAAATGGGGTTTGATCTAAATAAAAACAAAACACATACTAAAATAGAAAACCTAGGAGAAATTTTAACACTTAACACACAACTGATTTAATGAGTGATATGTGCAAAATGCAACATATAAATTACATCAAATGAGGCATAAAACTAACCATTTTTTAATACTAATGTTGGAAAAAGTGTATAGTACTAATGTTGGAAAAAGTGTGCTTTTGTCTTCCTTTTGTATTTTCAGGACCAAGTGAGATTAAATGAACAAAAGGAACAAATATGCAGCAAAAACTAACATAAATACAAAGAAAAGGAAGAAACGTGGCATGCCCGACCCCTCGACAACATCTTCCCAAGCAAAAACAAGAAACAGAAGGCTGACCACGGCCCCGTGTCCACTTAGCACGGGGGCGTGGCCAGATGTCTGCAGAAAAGACAAAGCTGTAGAAACTTCTATTGCTCACCACAGGGGTGTGCCCACTGAACACGGGGCATGGTCAACGCTAAGATTCGTAAAATCTAGCAAATCTTGGTAGTACAGATACGCTTCTTCACACGGGGCCATGCCCAGCGAACACGGGGCCGTGCCCAACGAACACGGGGCCGTGTGGAGCCTAATGCAGACAAGAGAAATTAATGAAGGAAGAGAAAGTGGATGGCCACGGGGCCGTGTCCAGCGGACATGAGGCAGTGGCCGAACTTCTGTTCAGGCTATAAATAGAGGTGCTTAGTTCACTTCAAAGGCATCCCTTGGCAAACCACCTCTCTCCCACTTCACCACCACTCCACCACCACTACAACACCCACATCTACCACCATCATCCATCATCCACCTTAGAGTGTGTGTAGTAGTCTCGGGATCCAAGATTGATCGTAAGAGTTCTTGTCAATCAAAGGCCATGTTTGGCTAAGTCTCTTGCATCACTTGGTGAAGACAAGTCTTTAATGTAATACTTTCGTTTTTTAATCTTTTCGCACTTTTTATTTGGTTTTGTATTAATGACTTTAATAACTAGTTTCTTATGTTGAAGGTGAAACTTCTTTATCATTTGTACGTGGTGTCTTGGCATGACTTTACTGTCTATATAAAGTAAAAGATTTTCACCATTCATATCTCTACGGTCTATATAGAGATATGTTGGCTACCTGGTCGGGGGTTAAGGTAATGGTTTAGTAAGGTTCTTGACTTGTTCAGTGTATAGATCCTGCAAGGACCTGGGTCAAGTTTACTGGGACCTCCTTCAATACCCACTGGTATTGGATGGCGAGGGTGCGAATGGCTTGATCCCCTCATATGTAAACTACTATTAATACATTAAACTGGCTACTTGGGATTGTATCCCTGCTTGTAACGCCCTGCGTTTTCATACTTTCCATATTTAGAAACCATTGCTGGAAATTCTATTTTTTTGGAAATCTTGTATTCCTTGTAATCGTATTTCGTTGTGTCGTTGTAAAATCCGAGACTTTGTTCGTAATGAAACGAATCTTTTATACGTCGTTTATACATTGATACGTGCACTCGTTTGATACATGGTTCGTAATTCGTATAAACGTAAGCTTAACTCGTAAACAATGATCGTGTATTTGTAATCCATAAATCTTCATACATTTAAACACTTAGTTATTCGATTATAAGATTAAGTTGTATATTTTTTTTTCACTTGATCATACCAAACTATAAACCATACATACTTGTTACATTTCATGTGTTATACACACCTATGTTATCACACTTTTTGCTAAATTAAAACATGTCATTTATGCATTTTGGACCTTGTTACAAGTTACATACATACTAGACACCATGTAACACTTTATTAAACATCAAATATATACCTTCTAATGTCAAAAAAATAAAATAAAATAAAATAAAAATTATAGGGCTATTAACAGCCTTGCATCAGCCCACTTAATTTCCTTGTTTTGAGTTATTTAGCCCACTAAACACTTCCAAAGCCCAACCCAATGAAACCCTAATCCATCCCCTATATAACCCAAGCCTCCTCCAAGCATTTTTCACTTTCTAAACACTCTCCATTCACTCTGAAACACTCCAAACCATAGCTGATTGCAGAAGTTCGAGCAGATTTATACCATTTCACTAAAGTGAGCATAACTCACTCAATTCTTATCCGATTCACTCGATTCTTTTTCCTACTACTTTGTATTGACCTTAGCTACGTTTCCATGGGTTTTCCCTGGAAAACCAGAGCCTGGAATGTTGCCAAAAGGGCTCCAAAGTGGACTGATTTTTCTGTTCTTGTTTCAAACTTTGATAAACTTGTTTAAACTTGAGGAAACTCATCTCAAACCTATGTCCTTATGCTTATAACCACTTCTATGGTTAGTTAGGCTTAAAAAAAAGGTTGAGACATTCAAAATCAGAGGTATAAACCTCACAAACTTTCTGTTTTGTTCAAGGGTTTTAACCCACAAGTGATGCTCAAGTTCAAGACTTGATGATTGTGTGATTTAGGATTAGCTTGGGCTAACCTACTTGAAAATCCACACATTGCTTGATGTTTTCTCATAGATTAGTTGTTCATATTATATTGTTTCTTGTAAGTTCATGACCCTCCTTGTTGTTCATAACAACAAGTGTAGTGGTGAACAATAGAGGTACCTAAATGGAAGCTTTGTTCTTCCTACCTCATGTATGAATTCCATGATATTTAGAGGTGCCTAAATGAATACTTTAATCTTCTTCCTCATGCTTGACTTATATGATGTAATATACACTATGTAATACTTATGTAACAACCAAATAATCGAACTCTTGGTGATGAACTAATGGACATTCGTCAAGCTAGTAGATTGTATCATCTTTGGCCTTGACAACTTGTCACGATTCTAATGGAACTTTGTTCCCTGAAAACATTTAAACTCTTTTAGAGTTTCATAGTGTTAAGAACAAGTGTCATAGGTGTTAGATGATTATTTTCATATGTTTATTTTTCATGTTATCTAAACTCCAACTCCCTAGAACCATATGTAAACACCTCTTAAACTCCAAATCGAACACATTCAACTTCCTAGTTTCAACAACTTCGTCACATGGGATAATCGGAAATCATATGCAACTTTGTGAGTACACTTAAACCATTTTCCTTTTAATACACTTTGGGTGCAACATGTTTTATTTGTTAAAATGCACGATTCACAAACATACTTTATTCGTTCAATCCTTATACATGCTTTGCTATGCGTAGGTTCATGCTAGAATACATACTACTTGTTAACTCAGCTTAACAATTATAGCGCTATAGGAGTAGCACACCACCCGACGGGGTTTTGTTGAGTCTTTATTCTATAACGGTCTCGTCACTTTTGTGTCGAGGGATGCTAAATACTAGTGGACACTAGAGTTGACATATTGTTATGCATGATAGATTAACCTTGTATACCAATTGCTATGTTGGATTGAAAATACCTTTTTATACATATTCCACGAGTCTAAAACTAGTGTACTCGCCAATACCTTTGTATTGAACTATGTTTTTAAAATATGTTGCGGGTTTAGCGATGATGTTGATGATGCATGGAATCTAGTAGGATGCTTAGATACACACTTTGAATTTTGTATTTTATTTGTATTGTATTTCATTATTCATGTTGTATTTGTTTCATATCCTTGTAATTGACTCTTTAGAAATGAAATGAAAATTTATCATTTAAATACTTGTCACAAATAGTGTTATGAAGTCTCTTGCAATCTATTTCGTCTCACTCCGATGTTTCCGCCATAGGTTGGGGTGTGACAGATTGGTATCAGAGCCATAACTATAGGGAATTAGGAAAATTGCCATGCTTTTGACCTAGTCTATAGTTAAGCACCAAAATTCGACCATACTTGCTTCACATGCTACTTTTATGAAATATCTTTACATGTTATTCTTGAAATGTCTCTTACGTGTTATTTTCTTAAAATGCTTTATGTGCTTATACTTGTTATTATTACTTTGAACATACGTCTTTAACTCATTTATACTAAATTCGAAACCACTTGTAATACACAAACGAGACGACTTCACCAAAATAGGCGTGAAACCCACAAGTTGGTGAAAGACTCTCAATCCACCTATTCTTTTTACACGAAATTCGCCACCAAGTTAGGAGTGAGATCCTCACCTTGATGGAGAATTTCCGCTTTCAAATTCTAGTGGACCCTCGTCAAAGTGTTGAAATTAAATTTTGACCCGACGAGTACCAACCACACTTAGGATACGAAATCGTCAAGTTAGGGGTGAAACCCGCACCTTGTCGACTAGTTCCACTCCTTGAATTTTTCATAAATCCCGCCAAGTCTCGAAATTTCGATTGATTTGGGACATGTAGTAACCGGAAGGATAAATACTGTTAACTGACTTGTCGGCGAGAGTATTCCACCTATTAGGCCAAATCATGCTCCTCAAATTTGAAAGACTTTTTGACCACATTGGTTAGTCAAAGTTCCGTTTTGAAACCATCCCAAATTTTAATCAAACATGTGTTTCTATTATTTATTTTATACGATGCAATCTTTCAAATTCGAATTTACTTTCGATATTTTCTTCTCACACACACATCATACTAAATCTTTTTCATACATTTATACCTATGCATGATTTCAAAACGTCACTCAATTTTGTTTACATTCTTTATAACGCCAAAATGGAGACATATCATTGAGTTAGGAGTGATTTCCTTACCTTGACGATTAACTCCACTCCTTCTTTTCTTAAAACGACCTCACTAATGAGTTAGGGGTGATTCCCTTACCTAGGTGATCGTTACCAAAACTTTCCTTCAAAATACTTTATCAAGCAAACACAATCATGTTTCATACCTAAATCATTTATCATTTATCGAAATACCCACTTATATCAATTCCAAAATACATTGTTTTATTAAACCTTACTTCTTATCCTACAATCTATTTTCACATAACTCACATACACGAAATTCTTAATCATACCTTAAAACGTTTTATTTCCCGAATTTCAAAACCTTACGAAATGCTACCTATCAATTTAATCGGTCCAATGAATCTCTGGCCCATGAACTTCATATTCAACTTAATCACTAAAACACCCACACATTATATCATCATACTAGAGACTTCCATTCTTAATCGAAATCAAACCAACCTTTCTCAATTACTTATAAGATCTTATAGATGTTATATGATCATTTTACCAAATACTCTTTTCAACATCAACAAATCATTTATTAAAACTTTTAACAATAACTAAGTCCTTTTGCTAAATTTCTTTTCTAAGGATCCTTGTTTTCACAAGAACCTCCTAAATTCATAATTTCTTGTTTGATGAAACGAACTTACTTTTTATCAAAAAACCTTTTTCCTACACCAATTTACAAAACACGTGGGCAAGAAGACTTCATGGGGACCGACCATCTTCGGATTACGTAAACTCTTTTAAAACAAAAGTAGCATTTCCATTCATTACCAAATACATTATGCTTAACCAATGAGTACTTTATATCCTCTTACATTTACAAACTATATTCTACCCTTCAAATCAAGCTCAATCTAATTTTGATTCGATAAACTCAATGTTTCGTTTAAACAACTATACATGCATATCATCATACACATTTTAGTCGATATCTCATGATAACATCATTCATATCGTTCGTACTTACATACTCAACCTTTTGAATGCTTTTATACGCTTAAATCCGCTATGTCCGAACGTACACTATATACGTAAATTTTATTATTCGTACCTACACTTATACACATACGTTTTATGCTTATACTTATACTCATACTACTCGTACGTTTTATGTTTATACTCATACTTACGTGCATATTCATACTTAAACTTATACTTATGCTCATACTCATGATTCATACATTCGTACCTATACGCGAGCGTAATCTGAGTGATTCGCTTACGTGGGTCCCATACATACTTAAGCATGGACTTGCTTATATACTATATTCTTATACGTACACATTCTTATTTTTAAATTATGTATACACTGATTCATACAAAACTAGTACAAGCTATGCGGATCATGCGACGATCAAAATAATCGCGGGTGCACACGGGATTATAGTGATAGGCATATGAAAACCATAGAGCGTACTACTGTGTACGGTAAGACACGGAACGTAACATGACACCAAATAACGAGACGGACATAACATGGTCAAAACATGGTGGATACGCCGCTGGTACTTCCTATATATAAGTGTTTCCACCATGTTACCAAACTTTCGTAAAACGTGCCGTGAGAAATTCAGTGTTTTACAGACCTTTTGACCTAACACAAACTTTAAACAACTCACAAACGCATTATATCTGATTATCCATGACGAGACTTCAGCTTTAACATGCTACTTTCGTCTATCTAATACTTATATCATTCATATACTTGCATTCATTTAGAGTCAATCGTTCGCCCCATACTCCTATTATTCTCCATTATCCTTTCTTTCATACGAACCCTGTTCACAATCAAGCTTGTTTAAACAATCCTAACTTATCTCATTACCTTTAAAACCGTCTTCCTATTCTTTATGCTTGTGTAAATGTACTTAGTATACCTATAACGCTTTATTTAAAGTACCAAACCTTTTCGTTCCTCTCAATAAACAATTTTTACGAAAGTGTGATTTTTATACTATCCTTAAAACTTCCCCTGTAAACTACCCCACTTTCCAACAAAATACAAACCGTTTGTCAAAATCTTCCTTCTTAATACGTCCCATTTTTAATACATCTCCAATTTAAGTTATCCAAACTTGTTTAGACTCACTTTACCTATATACGCATCTACACGTTTTCAACTATGTTTGGTACCTCAAATTATTTTAGACAACGAACTCCCTTGCAAATTTACCTTGTCGTTCTCCAGAGTTTTGTACTTGTCAAACCGTTTAAAAATTTCCAAGTCTCAATTTTTGCCAAAAATTTTTCAAGTCTTCCTCTTGAATAAATTTCGGGATGAATTTCCTAAAGGAGGGGAGACTGTAACACCGTGCGTTTTCATACTTTCCATATTTAGAAACCATTGCTGGAAATTCTATTTTTTGGAAATCTTGTATTCCTTGTAATTTTATTTTGTTGTATCGTTGTAAAATCCCAGACTTTGATCGTAATAAAACGAATATTTTATACATCGTTTATACATGTTTATACATTGATACGTGCACTCGTTTGATACATGGTTCGTAATTCGTATAAACGTAAGCTTAACTCGTAAACAATGATCGTGTATTCGTAATCCTTAAATCTTCATACATTTAAACACTTAGTTATTCGATTATAAGATTAAGTTGTATGTTTTTTTCACTTGATCATACCAAACTATAAACCATACATACTTGTTACATTTCATGTGTTATACACACCTATGTTATCACACTTTTTGCTAAATTAAAACATGTCATTTATGTATTTTGGACCTTGTTACAAGTTACATACATGCTAGATACCATGTAACACTTTATTAAACATCAAATATATACCTTCTAATGTCAAAAAAATAAAATAAAAATTATAGGGCTGTTAACAGCCTTGCATCAGCCCACTTAATTTCCTTGTTTTGAGTTATTTAGCTCACTAAACACTTCCAAAGCCCAACCCAATGAAACCCTAATCCATCCCCTATATAACCCAAGCCTCCTCCAAGCATTTTTCACTTTCTAAACACTCTCAAACACTCCAAACCGTAGCTGATTGCAGAAGTTCAAGCAGATTTATACCACTTCACTAAAATGAGCATAACTCACTCAATTCTTATCCGATTCAATGGATTCTTTTTCCTACTACTTTGTATTGACCTTAGCTACGTTTCCATGGGTTTTCCCTGGAAAACCAGAGCCTGGAATGTTGCCAAAAGGGCTCCAAAGTGGACTGATTTTTCTATTCTTGTTTCAAACTTTGATAAACTTGTTTAAACTTGAGGAAACTCGTCTCAAACCTTTGTCCTTATGCTTATAACAACTTCTATGGTTAGTTAGGCTTAAAAAAAGGGTTGAGACATTCAAAATCAGAGGTATAAACCTCACAAACTTTTTGTTTTGTTCAAGGGTTTTAACCCACAAGTGATGCTCAAGTTCAAGACTTGATGATTGTGTGATTTAGGATTAGTTTGGGCTAACCTACTTGAAAATCCACACATTGCTTGATATTTTCTCATAGATTAGTTGTTCATATTCTATCGTTTCTTGTAAGTTCATGACCCTCCTTGTTGTTCATAACAACAAGTGTAGTGGTGAACAATAGAGGTACCTAAATGGAAGCTTTGTTCTTCCTACCTCATGTATGAATTCCATGATATTTAAAGGTGCCTAAATGAAGATTTTAATCTTCTACCTCATGCTTGACTTATATGATGTAATATACACTATGTAATACTTATGCAACAACCAAATAATCGAACTCTTGGTGATGAACTAATGGACATTCGTCAAGCTAGTAGATTGTATCATCTTAGGCCTTGGCAACTTGTCACGATTCTAATGGAACTTTGTTCCATGAAAACATTTAAACTCTTTTAGAGTTTCATAGTGTCAAGAACAAGTGTCATAGGTGTTAGATGATTATTTTCATATGTTTATTTTTCATGTTATTTAAACTCCAAATCCCTAGAACCATATGTAAACACCTCTTAAACTCCAAATCGAACACATTCAACTTCCTAGTCTCAACAACTTCGTCACATGGGATAATCAAAAAGCATATGCAACTTTGTGAGTACACTTGACCCATTTTTCTTTTAATACACTTTGGGTGCAACATGTTTTACTTGTTAAAATGCACGATTCACAAACATGCTTTTATTCGTTCAATCCTTATACACGCTTTGCTTTGCTATGCTTAGGTTCATGCTAGAATACATACTACTTGTTAACTCGGCTTAACAATTATAGCGCTATAGGAATAGCACACCACCCGACGGGGTTTTGTTGAGTCTTTATTCTATAACGGTCTCGTCACTTTTGTGTTGAGGGATGCTAAATACTAGTGGACACTAGAGTTGACATATTGTTATGCATGATAGATTGACCTTGTATACCAATTGCTATGTTGGAGTGAAAATACTTTTTTATACATATGCCACGAGTCTAAAACTAGTGTACTCGCCAATACCTTTGTATTGAACTATGTTTTTAAAACATGTTGCAGGTTTAGCGATGATGTTGATGATGCATGGAATCTAGTAGGATGCTTAGATACACACTTTAAATTTTGTATTTTATTTGTATTGTATTTCATTATTCATGTTGTATTTGTTTCAAATCCTTGTAATTGACTATTTAGAAATGTTATGAAGTCTCTTGCAATCTATTTCGTCTCACTTCGATGTTTCCGCCATCGGTTGGGGTGTGACACTGCTGACTCAAACCACTTAGCCGAGGGTAATGTCACCTTCAAAAGAGGGGCCTACCACTTTACGCATTAATAACTTAATTAATTATCTTCCAATATTCCGACCCTTTGGGATTGTATCCTTGCTGACTCAAACCACTGGGTTGAGGGTAACGTCATCTTCAAAAGAGGGGCCTACTACTATAACTAAGATAATCTCTTAAAAAGTGCAAAAGTGCGGAAATCATTAAAGGTTACATTAAAGGCAAGTCGGATCCAAGTGATTCATCTTGTCTATCTGTTTTTCTTTTATTTTTATTTTTCAGCATTTTTAGTTTTTATTTTCATGTTTAAAACCTTTTCTAAAATTTTGATATGATTAGACGTTGAGGATAAAGCGGTACTAAAAGCTCTTGTGTCCTTGGACGACTTCGGTATCTTATCAACGCTATACTACGCTCACGATGGGTGCACTTACCCATGTGTGTGTTTAGTGTTAGTAGAATATCATGTTTTATAAATTTAAAACTTGACTAATGTGTTAAAAAGGGCTTAAAATATTGATAAAAACATATCACACCCAACACACACCAAGTTTTTGGCATCGTTGCCTGGACACAAGGATTTTAAGAAAGCTTAAAATCGACGGTCTAATCATTTTTTTAAACCTTTTTAAAACTGCGCGCAATTTTTTACATTTTTAGGTAGTTTTTGCATTACAGTAGCCTGAACACGGGGCCGTGTTCACTGAACACGGGGCCGTGCTGCATGATTTTTACCAAACACCCAGATACAGAGTCTGAACACGGTGTCGTGCTCACTGAACACGCCCCCGTGCTGAACAAAACCAGTCACATTTTCAAAACGCCGAGATACAGAACTTGAACACGGGCCGTGCTCAGCCTATGTCTCTATTTTTATTTTTGTTTTCTAGTCCCGAGACTCTGTTGTGGTCTGCTGGGTGATTCTTATGGATCAATACTCAGGAGGTTACAACTACCACTATGAGGAGGGTGATTATAAGGAAAAGTATTGTACCATTTGTGGTAATCCTCATTCGGTACAATATTATGACATCTTTGAACCATCCCCTTCATACACGTACTATGAAGAGCCCAGGTACGAGCCATTCACTTCATACACATACTATGAAGAGCCCATGTATGAACCTTCTACCTCATACTCATATCTCGATGAATCAAGGTATAAGCATTCACACTCATACTTTGAGGAGCCAAGTTATGAGCCTTCACCTTCATATACTTACTATGAGGAACCATGGCGTGAACAACCCATTTCATATGAGTATTACGAAGAACCAAGTTACGACCCTTATTCATCGTATACTTACAATGAGGAACAATGGTGTGAACCATCTACTTCATATGAGTATTTTGAGGAACCAAGGATCGAACTTCCGAACTCAAGCTTTGAGGATCCTTATTCTATCTCCCCTATAGCCGATAAGATAATAGAACACCTTAAAACTATCGAGCGCTATATAAAAGAAGCCCGCGCAAGGGAAGAGGTAATATGTACTAAAGAAGTGATAGTTGAAGAGGTAAAAATGGAAGGACAAGTAAGTGAAAAACCGACACATGAGTTAAACAACGAAAAAGGTGAGTCCGATAACGTTAAAATTCAAGAAGAGTCTAATTTTCAAGAAATTAATCTCTTGTCACCTTCTTTCGAAAATCATTGTTTAGTACCTACTCATGCTAAGTTTTTAAAAGAATTAAACACTAACACTAAAATTGACGAAATGGTAAGCATTAAGTTAACAAGTGATCAAACTACGCTAATAAAAGATGATCCATTTGAAATTAACATTACACCGGTTCCAAGTTTCTTTCAAAATTCCTTTATTGGTAATATTACAATTGATAAAGATCTTTGTGTTAATATAATGCCAAACTACATTTTTGAAAAATTAAGTATTAGTGATTTTTCTCCACTTCAAATACCCATTTTTCTATCTAATCGGAAAACAATAAAATCAATGGGAATAGTTGAGGATGTGTTAGTTCAAACAAATCAAATGGTAATCCCAACCGACTTCGTCATCCTTGATGACGCTCCACTAGTGTTGGGAAAACCTTTTAGGAAAACCTTTTGTAAAAACCTATGAAGCTTTGAAAAATCGGAAGAAAAACAATCTACCCATTCAATTAGGGGCATTCAAACGAAGTGTCGATCTTGAGCGTTCAATGAAATATCCAATTGGCAATGATGACCCCCTAATTGAAGATGAAGACGAGCCACCCGATACGAAAAAAGAAATTGACCACTTTGTTAAAGAAGAGGTCGCCATTGAACAAACCTTTTTGGTTCTTGACCAAAATGAGCAACCAAATAAGGAGTCTCCTAAAGACCCACCACTTGAGCTCAAAGAACTTCCAAAAGGTTTGGAATATGCTTTTCTTGACAATGATGGTAAGTTACCTATAATTATATTGTCAAAATTAACTAGTGTAGAAAAAGAAAAATTGGTCACACTTTTGAAAAAACACAAAATGCGATCGCATGGAGCTTGTAGATATTAAAGGAATAAGCCCTTCCATGTGCACGCAAAAACTTTTAATGAATGATGACTATAAATCGGTAATACAACCACAACGTAGAGTAAATCCAAATGTCCAAGAAGTGGTTAAAAATGAAGTCATCAAATTACTTGACGCCGGACTCATTTACCCAATTTCTGATAGTCCTTGGGTAAGTCCCGTCTAAGTAGTTCCTTAGAAAGGAGGTATAACGGTGGTCACTAATGAAAATAATGAATTAATACCAACAAGAACCGTCACAGGATGGAGAGTGTGTATAGATTATCGTAGATTAAATGAGGCAATAAGGAAAGACCACTTTCCTTTACCTTTTATTGATCAAATGTTAGAAAGATTATCCGGTCACAAATTTTATTGTTTCTTAGATGGGTTTTCAGGTTACTTTCAAATACCGATAGCACTCGAAGAGCAAGAGAAGACAGCATTCACATGTCCCTATGGAACTTTTGCTTATCGACGCATGCCTTTTGGTCTTTGTAATGCCCCCGCAACTTTTCAACGTTGCATGGTGGCAATCTTCCATGACATGATAGAAAAGACTATGGAAGTCTTCATGGACGACTTTTCTATCTTTGGAGATTCGTATGACCAATGCCTCGATAACCTTGAACGAATGCTATCCCGATGTGAGGAAACTAACCTCACCCTTAATTGGGAAAAATGTCATTTCATGGTAACAGAGGGAATAGTACTCGGTCATAAAATCTCAAGCGAAGGAATGGAGGTTGATCGGGCCAAAATAGACACTATTTCCCGATTACCACCCCCATCCTCGTTAGAGCTATCAGAAGTTTCCTAGGACATGCCGGATTTTATAGACGATTTATCAAAGACATTTCTAAAATATCAAGACCTCTAACAAAATTACTTGAAAAAGATGCTCTTTTCATCTTTGATAAGGATTGCAACCAAGCATTTCTAACACTAAAAAAATGCTAGTCAATGCACCTATCATGATAGCGCCTGATTGGAAATTACCTTTTGAAATCATGTGTGATGCAAGTGACTTTGCAGTTGGAGCCGTCTTGGGACAAAGAAAAGATAAGCATTTTCACCCAATTTATTACGCTAGTAAAACACTTAACGATGCATAAGAAAATTACACAACAACTGAAAAAGAATTACTAGCTGTAGTATTTGCTTTTGATAAATTTCGTTCTTATCTTGTTCTTTCTAAAACGATAGTTTATACAGACCATGCAGCCGTTCGTTATCTCTTTAAGAAACAGGATGCTAAACAGCGTTTGATCAGATGGATTCTACTCCTCCAAGAATTCGACATAGAAATAAAAGACAAAAGAGGAGCAGAAAACACCGCTGCAGATCATCTTTCCCGCTTAGAATATCCAGCTTTGGAGGCAACTAGAGACGAGCTAATCAATGAAAAATTCCCAACGGAGTCCCTAGAAATGGTGGAGTACCGAGAAGAGCCATGTTACACCGACTATGCTAACTATTTAGCTAGCGGAATAGTCACAAAAGAATGGTCACATCATCAAAGAAAAAAATTCTTTGCCGATGTAAAGCATTATTTTTTGGAAGATCCTTATCTTTTCAAAATGTGTGCCGACCAACTTATCCGACGATGCGTACATGGTAGTGAAGCAAGAAGAATCCTCTGCCATTGTCACGAAGGTCCATACGGAGGACATCATGGTGCCGCTAGTACCGCGCGAAAGGTATTTGATTCAGGATTTTATTGGCCGACCATTTACAAAGACGCCAAAAGTCTTGTAAAGACTTGTGATGCATGCCAATGATCAGGTAATATTTCTTCCAAAAACGAAATGCCACAAAATGGCATTCTTGTTTGTGAAATTTTTGATGTGTGGGGACTCGACTTTATGGGACCTTTCCCACCGTCAAAAGGAAACAAATAGATACTTGTGGCAGTGGACTACTTGTCAAAATGGGCCGAGGCCGAAGCCCTTCCAACCTATGATGGAAGAGTTCTGGTAAGATTCCTGAAACGATTATTTTCTCGTTTTGGAACTCCAAAAGCGTTAATAAGTGATAGGGGTACCCATTTTTGTAACCATCAACTCGATATTTTTTTAACAAGGTATGGGGTCTATCACCGGATCTCAACAGCATATCACCCTCAAACAAATGGACAAGCCGAAGTGACTAATCGAGGTTTAAAAAGAATACTTAAGAAAACCATAGGATTAAATAAAAAGGAATGGGCCGATAAATTAGATGACGCTTTATGGGCTTTTCGAACCACATATAAAACAACAATAGGTACCACCCCATATAAGCTTGTCTATGGAAAAAGTTGTCATTTGCCAATAGAAATAGTACACAAAGCCTATTGGGCAATTAAAAACGTAAACTTAGACATACAAATTGCCGGTAAAAATCAATTTTGTCAATTAAATGAATTAGACGAATTAAGGAATCACGCATACTCTAACTCCGAAATTTATAAGGAAAGAATGAAAAATTTGCATGATAAAACATATTAAACCTAATGAATTTCGAGTAGGAGATCAAGTTCTATTATTTAATTCAAGACTTCGATTATTTCCCGGTAAATTAAAGTCTATGTGGTCGGGACCTTTTTATATCACCCATATTTTTCCACACGGTGCAATTGAAATTAAATCTCGGAATGGGATTCCATTCAAAGTCAATGGCCAACGGCTAAAGCTTTATCAAGAATTGATTGAGGATGAAGAGGAGGAGATCTCGCTACAAGCGGTCGACTAATAAACGAAGGTTTGTGCATCAACGTCATATCTTGTAAGTAACGAACGACGGAAAAGCTTCTAAATCGGTAAGATTTCTAAAACCAAGTTTTGGGAAACAGGTCACTCACACGTGCACTATTAAAAAATTTTCAGTTATCACCCGCCCACGGGGCCGTGCCCAGCTGGACACGGGACCGTGGCCGGCTACTGTCGGGATAAAAACCCCTTTTCTTTTCATTTGTTCACTTCAACACGACCCGTTTCCCCGAAAACTCTCTGGTTCCACCAGAAAATTCTGCAGATTTTCACGTTTTTCCACCGTTCAACAACATCAAGGTATAATTCTATCATCATAGTTAGTTTGATTAATCATTGCATGTAGTTTAACATCAAAAATTTGGGGAAAAATCTAGGGTTCTTCAACTTGAACCGAATCAAACCTCAAATTTTTTCCTAGATCTGTTAGTAGTAGTTTAGTTATGTGTTATAGGAAGTAAATCAACTTGAATTGTTTGAAGATTCGCCCGATTTCTAACAAAAACCTCAAACCCTTGTTTTTGAACCGAAAAAGATAAAATTGAAAGGGTAAACAGTTTGTTTTGGGAAAAACGGCACTTGGGGTTTCTTTTTCGGGGAAAACCACCCCTACTCAACCAAAAATTTTCAAGTTTTCGGAACCGGGACGAAAAATGGGTATTTTGGGAAACAGACGCCTGAGCACGGGGCCATGCTCAGCGACCAATGGGGCGTGGCCAGCAATCTTCACTCGAACACGGGGCATGGCCAGTGGCCACGAGGTCGTGTTCAGCTTGCTGTTTTCAGTTTTCTTTGGAAATTTACTGTTTCATGCTAATTGTTTTGTGTTTTCTTTTAGATGACCAAGAAATTCACACGCTTCAACCAGAATGAGTGGAACTATCAATCACGATTTGAAGTTCTTCAAAATAGGCCCGAGGAAAACCCGAGACAAGTTTGCTTAGACACCCTGGAAGCAGTGGGGCAGATTGACCGTTTCAACAACCTACTCACGGGTCCACTTCGAGCGGCCCTCTGCACTAGACTCCATTCGGTCCATGAATACAATATGGAGTTCTATAGCACGTTTGCATTCAAAGCTAAATCGGAGCCGTTTGATGAAGAGGGGGTTGAGTTTCGTTGTGCTGGAAATTTACTCTCAATATCCATTACACAGTTTGGGTCAATCATTGGGTTGTTTGCTGAAGAAGATGCCGGAAACGAGGAAAACATGGGTGGTCTCCGTGAACTCTCACAAAACCTACGTCAAATGGCATGGGCTCAAATCGGAGAAGGAGCATATGATCCAAGCCAAACCAAGAGCTCACAGTTGCGGGACCCTCTATACCGCTACATCCATAAGGTCCTTAGCAACTCCCTCAACCAAAGGCGTGACAGTACTGGTGTTTTCAACCTAAGGGATTTGACAGTCTTATACTACATCCACAACCGTGTGCCTCTAGATGTCCCACACCTGCTCCTCCGAAACATGCACCTGAACCAGCAAGCCACAGCCCCGTCCCTCATCTTCTTTGGATGATGGATTTACCGCCTCTACAAGAACTTTGTGGAGAGGATGCCTAGGTCCTTCCTTAAGGGCCCATGGTCGGGCAAGGTGGATCTCATCATATGCCGCTCAATGGGAATTATCAACCAAGCAGGTGACGGGACGGTTCGATTTCAAATGGTTCAGGGACATGTCTGGAATCCACAGGAGGCTCTCGTTCTTCACGCCCCACAAATCCGTCCTCCTCCTCAATATGGCCACGGGGGCGCATCATCCTCTCAAGGAGGTGGTTTTCCTAATTTCCAAAGTTTACATGATCTTTTGCAGGAAAACCTCTTATGCACCCGCAACACCTACAACATGCCCAGCAACACCCACACACGAGTCGGAGCTATAGCGAGAAACCTCTCCGAGATGCAAGACGACATCAGCCACATCCGGGAGCATATGGTGCACCGAGGAGGAGATGATGAAGACGAGGAGATGGATTGAGGCGAGGAGTCGGAGGTGGTGTGACACGGTGGAAGCTTTAAGAGGTTAACCCCTTACTCTAAAAAACAATTATCTGGCCTGCGTGCCAAAGTTGAACAATTTACTTTCCATTAACACTTTTACTTTTCTGCATTTTCGTTTTTTTTTAGTTTGTGATGTGGATGATGACTTTTGGTATGTAGGATGTTTGTTATTTGTGTGGTATGGTATTTTTAAGCAAAACAGGTACCTAGGAAGCTTGGAGGCACTAAATATTAGTGCTACACAAGCCCGGAAACCCGAACCGAAAGCCAAAAACCTGTTTGATCTGATTGCAGATTGTCGCCACGGGACCATGCCCAGCGAGCACGCCCCCGTGTCCACCACCCTGGACCTGCTGTTTGTCTGAAACCTGCCTGCCACAGGGCCGTGTCCACCAAGCACGCCCCCGTGGCCACCTTCTGTAAGTTATTGTTACTGGCACTCCGACCACGGGGCCGTGCTCACCCAGCACGAGACCGTGGTCAGATGCCCAGTAACACCAAAACCTTGTTTTTAAACACCTTTTTACACATTCAATCAACCTAAAAACTTATTTTTGGGACACATTGAGGACAATGTGTAATTTAAGTGTGGGGAGGGGGATGCTAAAACCTTGAATTTTGCAAGTCCTAATAACAAGTCCTAATAACCCGCTTTAAAGCCGGACCGAGGACACTCGAGGTCTCGGGTTCGAAACATGTTTCTTACCCCTCTTTGATGGCTATGGGTATTTGCCGCCAGGGATCCTTGTCGGGTGGTGAACTGGGAAGGGAGTTCCCTTCCGCGGTCAGGGGTACCGTGCAATTACCCTTTTTTTTTTTTTTTTGGTTTAATTTGGGAATAAAAAGTTCCAAAAGGTTATATTTTTACAAATTTACAACCGATAGCGTCGTGATAAAAAGAACCAACATAAGAAAATTATGAAACGGCATAACAAATCTAGTTAAAATTTGATTATATATACTTGATCACATTATAAACTCATTCCCACAACAAGTGAGTTTTGAGCCTTTATTGAGCATACAAGCATACATCTTTAAATTAAATGCTCATTTTTCGTTTCTTGTGTGAATAGCCGCTTGGTTCTTACGACTCTAGAACTTGCCACGACAATACATTCCCGGTCCTTACCAACTCAAACCCAAGTAAGTAAATGATGGAGGCATTAGGACTAACCCATTTTCTTTTCAACACCATTATTTTTCATTTTTTGTTCACCTACCCAAAATCCCCCTAGTTGACCCCTTTGAGCCTAAACCTTTTCATTTCTAAACCCACAAAACAAACACCCTTTACCCACCAAAACCTTTTTTTTTCTTTTCAACCCTTTATTTTAGTAAAAAGCTCGGTTTTCTTGTGACGTTTCCTTATAAAAAAATGAAAGTCTAGCAATAAACAAACAAGTTCCTCAAAGAGACTTTGTTTGAAAATGCTTAGTTTGAATAAAAGTCACAAAAACAAAAAGTTTTACGACGACCGACGCTTTTTACGCTTTTAGCCCTTTTTACTAACCACTAACCCAAAACCACCTACCTTTAGCCCAAGCCTAACCCTCCCCAAAGTCCTCTTAATATTTACAAAGGTTTATAGTTAAAAAGAAGGAGAATTTATTGCTTGGCAAGCATATGGTAGAAGTAAGTTCCATGCCGATCTTGAGTGTTTCACAAAAATACATCTTCGGCCGAGTGTTGAGTGATCTACCGTGAGGTATGTGAACTTGTATATAAATGGAATTTTAAAAAGGCATGTTATGCCCAAATAAGTAAGTTCGCTTATGAAATGTTCTAAATAAATCATAACGATTGTAAATAATATAGAAATAAAACCCAATAAAGATCTTGGATTCCCGACACTCAAGACAGCCTAAAACTTCTCTTCTACCCATTCCATTTGGGTGTGTAAGCCACAAAATAAAGAGTTTTGCTTGAGGACAAGCAAAGATTCAAGTGTGGGGGTATTTGATGTATGCAAAAATGCAACATATAAATTACATCAAATGAGGCATAAAACTAACTCTTTTTTAGTACTAATGTTGGAAAAAGTGTGCTTTTGTCTTCCTTTTGTATTTTCAGGACCAAATGAGCTTAAATGAACAAAAGGAACAAATATGCAGCAAAAACTAACATAAATACAAAGAAAAGGAAGAAATGTGGTATGCCCGACCCCTCGACAACATCTTCCCAAGCATAAACAAGAAACAGAAGGCTGACCACGGCCCCGTGCCCACTGAGCACGGGGGCGTGGCCAGATGTCTGCAGAAAAGACAAAGCTGTAGAAGCTTCTATTGTTCACCACGGGAAAAAAAAACGGGGCTTTGTGGAGCCTAATGCAGACAAGAGCAATTAATGAAGGAAGAGAAAGTGGATGGCCACGGGGCCGTGTCCAGCGGACACGGGTCCATGGCCGGGCTTCTGGTCAGGCTATAAATAGAGGTGCTTAGTTCACTTCAAAGGCATCCCTTGGCAAACCACCTCTCTACCCCTTCACCACCACTCCACCACCACTACAACACCCACATCCACCACCATCATCCATCATCCACCTTAGAGTGTGTGTAGTAGTCTTAGGATCCAAGATTGATCGTAAGAGTTCTTGTCAATCAAAGGCCATGTTTGGCTAAGTCTCTTACATCACTTGGTGAAGACAAGTCTTTAATGTAATACTTTTGGTTTTTAATCTTTTCGCACTTTTTATTTGATTTTGTATTAATGACTTTAATAACTAGTTTCTTATGTTGAAGGTGAAACTTCTTTATCATTTGTCCGTGGTGTCTTGGCATTACTTTACTGTCTATATAAAGTATAAGATTTTCACCATTCATATCTCTACGGTCTATATAGAGATATGTTGGCTACCTGGTCAGGGGTTAAGGGAATGGTTTAGTAAGGTTCTTGCCTTGTTCAGTGTATAGATCCTGCAAGGACCTGGGTCAAGCTTACTAAGACCTCCTTCAATACCCACTGGTATTGGATGACGGGGGTGCGAATGGATTGATCCCCTCATATGTAAACTACTATTAATACATTAAACCGGCTACTTGGGATTGTATCCCTGCTGACTCAAACCACTTAGCCGAGGGTAATGTCGCCTTCAAAAGAGGGGCCTACCACTTTACGCATTAATAACTTAATTAATAATCTTCCAATATTCCGACCCTTTGGGATTGTATCCTTGCTGACTCAAACCACTGGGTTGAGGGTAACGTCACCTTCAAAAGAGGGGCTTACTACTATAACTAAGATAATCTCTTAAAAAGTGCAAAAGTGCGGAAATCATCAAAGGTTACATTAAATGCAAGTCGGATCCAAGTGATTCATCTTGTCTATCTGTTTTTCTTTTATTTTTATTTTTCAGCATTTTTATTTTCATGTTTAAAACCTTTTCTAAAATTTTGATTTGATTAGACGTTGAGGATAAACCGGTACTAAAAGCTCTTGTGTCCTTGGACGACCTCGGTATCTTACCAAAGCTATACTACGCTCACGATGGGTGCACTTGCCCATGTGTGTGTTTAGTGTTAGTAGAATATCGTGTTTTATAAATTTAAAACTTGACTAATGTGTTAAAAAGGGCTTAAAATATTAATAAAAACATATCACACCCAACACATACCAATGAGCATAAAACACAATGTGTTGACCCACAAAACCATGTTGACTAGCATTACAAACACATTGAATTAACATAAACAATGATCATAAAAACACTATGTCATAAAACACAATAAAACCCAACAAAAAAAAAGTTCTCACATGTAAAATATTAAAACCAAACATAGTAAAACGCATACTAATCATCACATACTAATCATGCTATATACTGATAACCTTGTAAAACACAACGCAACACAGAATTCTAAAACTACATGCTAAAAACTGATAACTAGTGAACTTTGAATAAAAAAATCTTTATATAAGTTAAAAACACAACATCCAACAACAAAAACAAAGTGATATGTATATTACAAAACATCATTCATATTATGTGATCTATAAAAACATTGACTTTAACCCTCTAACTGTTAAAACACGGTACTAAGAACATGCTGATAGTTTTCGGATAAAGTTTAATAATCGACACACAAAACATAAAATAGTAAAAAAAAAATAAGAACTGTACTTACCATCCCCACAATCAACAACTGTGTTTGATTCCATGATTTTTCTCTCCGTATAAAAAAATTATCAGCAATGAAGCTTGTGAGCAAGAAAACGAATGAATGATTGATATTTACGTGAGATCAGAATTCGAAAACAAAAAATTCCGAAAATCATGGAGGAAATCGGTTTCATTCTTATATGTGGATAGTTAGTTATTGAAGATAAATTCCTAAAATAAAAATAGAATGTGAAAGTACATAATTGTCATTCTAGTTAAAATCCTTCAATGCCACGTGTCGCATTTTGATTGCTTCCTAGACTTTCTAGGAAAAACTCACTTTCTACCCAACTCCTCCTCATATTATATATTATATTATTTTTTAAATTTGTTTTAATTATTAACTTATTTTTAAAGTAATTGGTAAAAAGACTAAATTGCCCTTGAGTGATCATATTTAACAGAAAAAATTAACTGAGTTTGACTTAAAGGACAAAATGTGTATGATTTGAAAACATAAAGTACAAAACTCGTCAATTTTGAACATAAAGGACATCGCCTAAAAATGGGTATAAAAATAAAGGACAATTAAAACCTTACGATTTTTCCCCTTTTAGTTTTCTTAGAGTAAACTGCATCCATGTGGTTTACTAACATTGAAACTTTTCAACCCTATTCTAAAAATTCACCGTTTTCAAACACGACGTTTCCGATATGCATTAATTTAGGACCCTGCTGTCTAACACTGTTACTTTCTACGGTTACCCACTAACGGGAGAAGGACATAAGGATAAGGGTAATTTCATGAAATATTACTTAACCATATCAGTTTTCACCCCCTAACCCCATCATATCCACACCCTCACCTCCCCTTACACACTTAACTCCTCCAATCCACCTAAATTCTCCGGTCATCACAGCTCCGGCAAACTTCCCAACAATGCGAACTAGAGACATGGTGATGAATGTCTTGAGAGCGATTAAATGTATCGTCTTTACCTAAATGATTTTTGTGAAATCGGTGAATGTAAATTTAGATGATATGTGAGTAAATTCTGTAAAATGTGAATATGTTATGTTATGATAATGTACGATAACGTGATTTTGTTAGTTAACTTGTACAAGATTAAGCCCTCAAGTGTAACAGACAATGTGCATATCAGGTAATTACATAATCAATGTATGTGTTTGTGTATATCAGGTAATTACATAGTCAATATGCAAAGTGTAACAATTACATTATTTATGTGTGTTTGTGTATATCAATATATAGTGTGTATAGGTTCATTATTTGTGTGTATTATTGATGTTTAAACTAAATATAGGGGTCGTTCTGTAATTAGTAGATAGTTAGTTTATGTTATAATTAAATTAGTTAGTAAGTGCGAGGACCGGAAGCGACAAGATGGAAAGATTGAAACCTACATCTAAAGGAGGCGACATCTCCTACGGACGTGTTCCTTCAGAAAAGACGGCAATCATCAAGAAGACACGACGCTTCATCATTAGACACATCGATTCAAGAGGAGACGCAACCATTCATCGCACCTATTCGTTTAGTATATATAGGGTTCATGTATGTCAATTGTAATCATCACTTTTCATTCAACACAAGCAAGTTTATTTTTCTTTGATTCTCAATTCTTTTATATTCATACCTGTGATATGCAAGTTAGATTACCAACAATGGTATCAGAGCACCACGTTAATCGATCCAAGAGGAAGCAAGAAGGAAAAATCTCAGTGCAAGATTACAAGGAAGAAACGATAATTTGCGTTTGTCGATTGAATCAGAGAATCATCTATCAAGAACCGGGCGACGATGTTCAATTTCGTAAGTGTGTTTTTTTCTTTTGACTTAATCGAACCACAAGAAAGGAATCAATTTTCAAAATACATTTGTTGGTTAGGTCTTATTCTTCTCAAAATTAAAGTTTTGAATTCTTTATTATTTACATACTTCGAGATTATAAAGGCAAAAGTCAAACAACATTCTGATTGTTTTTTTAATTTTCAAAGAATTTAAAAAACATAAGTCTTATTTTAGTATTGAAAGAAAGAAATTGGTTCCCATCATCAGTTTATGTTTTTTAAGAAAGAAATCAAGTTTTATATTTCAAAAGGGGATCATAATAGCATGTTTTAGAACAAAGCAAGTCAAAATCAAACCATAAACGTATAGCAAGAAATCAAACCCGTATCGGTTCATAGCAAGTCAAACCGATTCCTGGTTCAAATAGCAAGTTTCGAACCGGTTGGTTCAAAATAGCAAGTAGCACGTTGAATCATCACGATTCAAAGCAAGAAAAAGCAAGTATAACGGGCCGATCAAAATTAAGTCCAATTAGCAAGTTGGTTGGATAGTTTTGATCTCACTCGCGATAGCAAGTTAGCAAGAATCTGATCAGCAAGTCGGTCAGAACCTGATTAGCAAGTGGGTCAGGGTACATAAAAAAATCTAATTAGCAAGTCGGTTTGAAACGCAAGAATCTGGTTAGCAAGTTGGCCAGACGCAAGTACTAAGTAAGAAATTTGATCTACACGGTCAAGAAAGGGATCATCAGATCACAAGCAAGATAGGCAAGAAAAACAAAGCGAGAAAGAAAGGAGGCATGACAGAAAAAGAAGGAAGTGCATCAACGTCACTCCACGAGCAAGGGGATGTGTCTCTTCAATGCCCAAAATTGAAAGAAACGAATTACACCCAATGGGCAGTTATGATGGAAACAATCTTGAAGGCATATAGTATTTGGGAAACAGTTGTTTCAACGGAAGGGATAAACGAAAAGAAGGCACACACAACGAAAGCAATTATCTTCCAAACGTTACCGGAAGATGTTTTGATGCAAATTGCGCAGTACGACAAAGCAAAGGAAGTATGGGATGCAATCAAAGTTCGTTATCTTGGAGCAGATATGGTTCAGAAAGCACGTCTACAAACTTTGAGGAGCGAATTAGAAGTTTTAAAGATGGATGAGAACGAAACAGTAAGTAGTTTCGCAAGCAAGTTGGGTGGTATAAAAGCCAAATTTAAAACTCTTGGTACCACTATCAAAGACAAGAAACTCGTAAGGAAATTACTTATCTCCGGTCCGAAGAAGTTTCTACCCATCGTGGCAAATATTGAACAATATTCAGAAATAGACAAAATGCCATTTGAAGAAGTAGTGGGAAGAATAATACCTTTTGAAGAACGTCTCAAAAGTCAAGACAAGCAAGAAGATAATAATCAAGGAGGACTCATGATGGCAAGTGCAAATAATCAGTTTGAAAGTTTGCATCATGGAAAGGGTCGTGGTGTTCAAAACCATGGTAGAAGTCAAGGACAAGGATCTTTCAAAGGAGGAAGAGGACGTGGAAAATATATGGGTCCAAGAAACCAAGACAAGAGCAAGTTCAGATGTTATGATTGTGGAGAACTTGGTCATTTTGCAAAAGATTGCACCAAGTGGAAGGAAAAGGAGAAAGACACGCAGCAAGAAGCCAATCTCGCATTGGAAGAGGAACCAATGCTACTGCAAGTCAAGCAAGTTGAAGACCTTCGTTAAACTATATTTAGTTTAAGGGGGAGTATTGATGTTTAAACTAAATATAGGGGTCGTTCTGTAATTAGTAGATAGTTAGTTTATGTTATAATTAAATTAGTTAGTAAGTGCGAGTAGGGCTGCAAACGAACCGAACGAACACGAACAAGACCTTGTTCATGTTCGTTTGTTAAGAAATATATGTGTTCGCGAACCGTTCACGAACACTTATCGAACGAGATTTTATGTTCGTGTTCGTTTGTTAAAGAAATGAACTTGTTCGTGTTCGTTTGTGTTTGTTTGTTAATTTTAGGCAACGGACAAAATGGAACGTTGACGAACACAAATGAGCACAAACTAATGCTCATGAACACAAATGGAAACAAACGAACACAAATAATCGTTCATGAACATAATATATAATACACTGACACTTATTAGATATTTAATTTGTCGGAATTTTGAAGTATTTAAATAAATATAAAAACTAAAAACACTAATGAACTATCGAACACAAACGAACACGTTAACGAACATAAACGAACGAACACGGCCTCTGTTCATGTTTGTTCATTTAACTAAACGAACAAAATTTCTTGTTCGTGCTTGTTTGTTTAATAAACGAACAAACACAAACGAACTTCCCGCCGAACGGTTCATGAACTGTTCGCTGAACGTTTGGTTCGTTTGCAGCCCTAAGTGCGAGGACCGGAAGCGACAAGATGGAAAGATTGAAACCTACATCTAAAGGAGGCGACATCTCCTACGGACGTGTTCCTTCAGAAAAGGCGGCAATCATCAAGAAGACGCGAGGCTTCATCATTAGACACATTGATTCAAGAGGAGACGCAACCATTCATCGTACCTATTCGTTTAGTATATATAGGGTTCATGTATGTCAATTGTAATCATCACTTTTCATTCAATACAAGCAAGTTTATTATTCTTTGATTCTCAATTCTTTTATATTCATACCTATGATCTGCAAGTTAGATTACCAACATGTATTTGTAGGATCATTATATAGTCAAAGTGCAATGCACATAGTCTAACAGATTGTACGAGTATTATATAGTGTCTATAGGTTCATTAGTAAAGTCAAACTGCAATAGGTTATATAGGTTCATTAACAGTTTGTATGATCATTATATAGTTTGAATTAACAGTCTGTATGATCATTAACAGTTTGACTTGGTAAATTTTGTAGGTTTTTTGTAGTTGAAGTGATGGTCAACTTGACCCTCACAGCCGTGGTGATCCACGTGGTGGTCATACTTTATGGTTGTCCAATCCTCAACCTGCAATATCCACCTAGGCATTAGAGGATCGACTACTCACCACCAACGACGTTGCATTATATTAGCTAGGATAACTCAACTATAATATTAAGGATATTTTTGATGATCTTGGTGTTAAAAGTAAGTAAATTTTACCAAGATCATGGTCTTATCAAATGATGTTTTATTAACTTAGTTGATGATTTATTAAGTATTTTTTTTTATGTACGACTTAATTCCCAAGTTTAATTAAAGTGTGTAATTCAAATAGTTTGAATGTGTTTAATTATTAACTATTTGCTATGGTTTATTGTGTAATTCAAATGAGATTATGGATGGTTTAACTTTGCAGGGTCAAACAACATGGTCAATTGACTTGATTATGGTCAAACAGAATGGTCATTTGACTTTGCAGAATGGTCATT
Organism: Helianthus tuberosus; assembly: GCA_030545235.1. Taxonomy (NCBI): domain Eukaryota; kingdom Viridiplantae; phylum Streptophyta; class Magnoliopsida; order Asterales; family Asteraceae; genus Helianthus; species Helianthus tuberosus. The sequence goes on from CM060368.1 coordinate 179,770,883, forward strand.
CTTTGAATAGAATGGTTAAACAGAATGTTATTTAAGGCTTGAACTGTTTTATACTTAGGTGATTTAAAAACATTTTGGTTGGTTTGACTTTGCAAGGTTAAACAGATAATGTTACCTGTGTGATTCAAAACAGATTTGGTTGCAGGGGAGGGGGGACCCCCCGAACTTTTCGCTCAGTAGTGTTATGTATGTACGTTTCGTATAGAATTTTTTAGGTATATACGTTTTCGACCCCCCGGTTTTATATAAAAAAAATTAGGTATATACTTTTAGGTCCGGTGACTTCCGACCCCTCGGTGGAAATTTTCAAGCTTCGCCACTGTTTGGTTGGTTTGACTTTACAGAGTCAAATTGTAATGGTACATTGTGTAATTAAAGGCTTGAATTGATTGGTTTAACTTTGTAGGGTCAAACATATAATGTTCCTTGTGTGATTCAAAAAATATTTTGTTTGATTTGACTTTGTAAGGTCAAATTGTAATGGTACATTGTGTAATTCAAGGCTTGAATTGGTCATTTGATTTTGCAGGGTCAAACTTAATGGGTCATTTGACTTTGTAGGGTCAAACAACATTTTGGTGATTTTAAAAATTTTTGGTGGGAATCAATAAACGTATTCAAGAACTAAATTTTCAGTTATTAGAAACCACAGAGATATCAACCCAAAGAGTATAAGTGTCATTGACTCATTTCACATTAAACCTAACAAAAATATGATGTCATCAGACAACATGTTCCTAAATTGATGCATATTGGAAACATCGGGGTGTGAAAATGATGAATTTTCATAATAGGGTTGAAAAGCGTCAATGTCAGTAAACCACAGGGACGCAAATTGCAGTTTACTCATTTTCTTATGTTTTTTTTTTCCGATTAAAATACCTTCTTAAAATTCTTACACTGCAACGTATGCGTACGGGCCATAATATTTTTTTCTATATATGTTTCAATATTTATAACCGCTTTGCTACAACTGCATACGTTCCTTTTAATCATATGTCAACGCCGCCACGTGCAGGTAAGGGTGTATTTTCTGACCCAACTCGAAACACAATACTAACCTAACAACAAATTCACGGGTTTGGGTTTAGTCTAAACCGGCTCGGGTTAGTTTCAGGTTGAGCTCACAAACCCGTTTAGCTAAACGGATAGGGTTCGGGTCAGCCCGATCAGGTTGGTGGGTTGACCCGTTTAACCCATTTATATTATATTATATTTTTTACTATATATTTTATGTCATAAATTAAATTGGATGTGTATTTTATGACATAATTATAACTTAAAAAAGAGAAACTGACGTAACATTTTATAATTTAAATATAACTGTATTACATGCATTCATGTTTTTTTAGTAAATTTAATTTTAGTATATTAATTTACGGAAAAAATAAATAAACAAATAAAATTCGAGTTGAACAGGTCATGTTCAGGTCAACTCGCGAATATTCGGGTCGTGTTCGGGTTCATATGTATGACACGATTTTCGGGTTCGGGTCGTGTTCGAGTTCGTCTAAAATTTTCAGGTTCGGGTCGGGTTGAACCCGCCAACCCGGAACACGACGCGTTTAACACCCCAACGTGCAGATGACCAAACTGTCACATCTTAATACGTTTTGTTTGATCATTTTGTAACATTTAACGCTTCTTTTATGTATTTAAACATGCTAATGTCACCTTAACAACATGTGTAACGAAGTTCGCAAAACGTTCCCTTAACCATGTGAATCTCATCGTACGGCCGCCGCGAAGTGTGGGGTACTTTCCTCGTTTATTTTTTTTACCATCGATAATATAATAACTATTGGGATACCTCATGCTACACGACGGAAATTCAGCCAGTATCGGCTCTGTTCGTTGCGATACAAGCACTCTTTATAGCAACCGAAAGAGAAGACATAAATAATAAAGTTGTAATACGCTAAAAGGATGTCGGCATGTGTTCTACATCGATCAGAAACAATGAAAACGAATATCGGTACCATGTTGTTTGGTCAGAATCGGTTCGTTTTGTTAGGGTATCGACACTCGTATGGCCTAAAGTAACAAGACACTTTTATTGGAATTAGTTTATGTGTCCGTCTAACATATATAAAGCTTATGAGTATAAATATTTGAAATATTGATCCAATATAACTTCTTCTTAGACCTATGAATATCAAGCCGTAGTTATCTAAATTTACGTCTTTCACTGGCGTTTTTATAAGTGATGTTGGTGGTGGAAATTTTAAAATAACTAGAATTAATTCCCCGTGTTGCAGGGCGGGGTTTTTTAATGTGATTTGAACATAACAATGTTTTTTTTTTAAATTTGCAATTGTTTTGAAGAGAAAATAATGAGTGATTACATTTCCAACTCTTTGGATGCTTCTAAAGTTGTTTGAGAAATCAATTGTAGTCGGATCTCATGGTATGTTAATGCGGTTAAACCCACATCTTGCCGCAATTTTGTATTTATTAGTCATAGTTGGATCTTTTTTTTTTGAACGGCAAATTTTTAAACCTCTTAATTCCAATCGTAGTTGGATCTCATGGAGTGTTTCAAATCGAACTTTTCAACTAATTATAAACTTTTAGTAAATATGCACACGACACAAATACTAAACTCATATGACTTCATAAAAATTAATTCTGTTTGTTATTCATTTTAATTTAATTTTAATTATAAAATAGGGATGTTAACTCGAAAAATAAAATTAAATAAATAAATAAATATAGAAATATAAAATTGCAACAATATTAATTTAGATTTTTCATGTAAATATATGTATGAATTAATGAGATGGCATCACATTCGACATGATTGAATATGATTATGTTTGTGAGTCACCTACATACATGTCAATATAGTTTCACTGTAGCGAACAACTTCTCCAATTATATTTAAATATTAATAAAAGACTCCATTTAATGTAAATGACATTCTCTTCTATAATCTGTTATTTGTTTATTTATTTAATTCCACATGACATTCTCTCTCATTTTTTATTTGTTTTTTCTTTAATAGATTAATAGAATCTAATCTAACCCACCTCCTTCAATTTAATTTTTTAGAAAAATAATTATCTGTCTTTTATAATTTTCTATTATTATCGAAAATTATAGTTCATGATAATTGATTAATTTTCATTTGTTTTTTATTACTATTATTTTTTTCCCATTTAAGAAATGTTGTATTATTATATACTATTTTTCCTACTTTTAGCGTAGCAGTACATAGTTAAATTTTTTACGGGTTTTCATATTTGTTTATATCTTATCAATACAAAATTTTTATGGGTTTTCTATATACTTTTAGAAGAACAAATCTTAATTCTAATACACAATTTCAAGGAATGTTATGTGTCAACATCATATCATACCTAAAAAATCATTTCTAATCAAAATTGATTTTTTTTCTTTTTTAAATCTTGTTAATATCATATAATGATAATATTGTTTCTTTTAAAATCGTTACCTTAATATCCGCCCCTACTTCAAATATATTTTTAATTTATAATATCATATAATGATAATATTTCTTCTTTTAAAATCGTTACCTTAATATCCGTTCCTACTTCAAATATATTTATAAGTTATAATTAATAGTTTATAAAGAGAATGATATTTTTGTATTAAAACTTGCTAAAACAGTTAAATACTATTATATTTATAGTAGTAGTAATAATGATACTTTTGAATTGAATTACTGAAAAAATGCAGAATCTATGGATTTTTAAGCATTATTATATGTTTGAAACAAACTTTGAGTTACTATGGAGAATAATCAAATGTAAACCCAATTATGAGTTTAAATATTTTTTATATTTAACTATATTACGTTATCTAACAATTTAATCTTTTTATTAAAAAAACTTTTACGTTTGTCAATATAGTTTAACAGTTTATTAATATAGCCTAACAATCTTTTAAATTATACGTGAGGCAAGATAGGCTAATTTGTATTATAAAATAAAGGAAAATAAACTTATGAGTTATAAAAATATTTTTTCAGTGTTTAACTATACTGTGTAAAAATAATTACAAAGCTTCCTAAAGAATTGATGATTAAGCACTTTAGAAGCATGATGAGTACTGATTACTATGAGCAAAAAATTGTAAGTTTGTGAGATTATTGTATGGTAGATCTACTTGTCTTTTTCTGTTATTCATACAAATAGTTTTCATTATTTAAATCGTGTAATACACGAGACTATAATCTAGTATATAATAATTATAATTGTTTGTGTAAAAAAATAGATGACAATATTAAAATCTATATCTATACTAGGGTAGGGATCCTGTACATTAATCCAGAAGTGTGAGAAGTGTATTATAACACTATATATAACACACTATAACACCATATAAACACCGTATAACACTATGTAACACCATATAACACTATGTAACACTATATAACAAATATAACACTATACATCTATCATAGACATGCTATCAGACAAAATATAGTGTTATATTTGTTATATAGCGTTATATAGTGTTACATAGTGTTATATGGTGTTATATGGTGTTACATAGTGTTATATGGTGTTTATAAGGTGTTATATAGTGTTATAATACACTTCTCACACTTCTAGATTAATGTACAGGATCCTCTATCTACACTTCTGGATTAATGTACAGGATCCTCTATAATAAAAGAAATCATTTACCGGACATATGTCACTCATTGGAGCCATCTTTTTTTAGTTTTCCCACCTATCTATTTTACCTAATTATCAATAATTAATTTAATTAAAAGATAATTATACAATTGCATTTAATATAAATTTAATTATTAATTTTATACTCATATCTTAACTTCATAAAAACAATTCGTATAGGAGATAATATAATATTTTGAAATTTTCATCAGATTTAACTATTTATCCTTGAAATCTAATATTATGTTATTCAATTAATATAAACATAATATAATTACAAATTTCAAATCACCGTTTAGCAATCCTTCGATATTATTATTATTATTATTGTCTAATCTAATATTTTGTTAAAATAATATAAATATAATATTCAAACATAGATCATTGTGTAATTTTATCATCATACACGTGAATATTAGCCATAAACTATAAAAAAAAAAATTAATACCATAGTCCAATATTAACGTAAACATAAACATTGTGTATCCTCATATTATTAATTTAGTTTTGAGAAAGTGTAATGACATATAAATATAAAAAAAAATCAAGAACTATCCTCGCAATCACTCTATCTATAGTGTATCGAGTACACCCATTAGTTTTTTTTAAGATATATTTTTTTATTATCTTATCTGGTATATAAAATTAGATTTATTCAACACGTGTAATGCACAAGGTTTTTTTTAAAGATATAACTTCTTTTATTATTTACTATAAAAAATTACATATATTCAACGCGTGTAATACATGGGGGTTTTAAAAATAAAACTTTTTATAATTATTATTTAGTGTATAAAATGTAACACCCCGAAAACGGGTTTGGTAATCAAACTCCGTTAATACTAAAAGACGGGTAAAGTACCGTTAGTGGTAAAATTTACCCAGTAAATATTAGAATTTAAATAATTAATCCTAATATTAAATAAAAAGTGAACAAAAGCTTTTAAGGAAATAAAATGGATAAAAGGCCCGGGTTAACGGGACCTAAAATAAACTTAGTCATAATTTTCCCCGAACCCACTAAGTTAACTAGGAATGTCTAACCTAGTTAATAAATGGGAATATTGATATTAGAAATAAGTAGGTTGTGACCTACTTAATAACGAACCAAACACGAGGGGTTAAAGTTGTATAACTTGAAAGGTTATTTATTAATAACTAAACAAAACACACACACACAAGTGTGTGCTCTGGATCGATCTCAGGGGAGCTCCCATGGAGCCAAACCCTAACTTTCAACAAATCCATCAAATTGAAGGATCAAATGAAGCCCAAATTCACAACCGAGCGTGAATTAACGATCACCCGAACAAGAGGATCGTAAGGTATGTAAAATCTTGATGATTCGTGAAGTTGTAAAAATTGGATAATCATCCTAATCGCGAATTAGGCATGGATTATAGAAGCTATGGCTAGATTAGTGATATATACTTGCTTAGGAACGAAACCCTAAGTGAAAATCATACATAACATGCTATAGATTGATGAATTTTGTGAATTAACACACTTAGATAAGTGGGTTTTGATGTTATGATGATTTTGATGATATAACTATGCTTAGAATCAACATGCATGATAACAAATAGAAGGTGTTCGATTAAACCATGAATTTGTGCACAAGATCATAATTGCTATGAAATGGGTTTAGTTTATTTGATGAAATTAATGTAGTATTGGTGTTTATAAACGCCATACTAACTCGTATGAATGACTACTTGAGCAAAATAGGGATTTTGTTAAGAGTTCATAATTGATTAGAAGTGTGTCTTGACACAAGGATTAAACTCATGATTTATTATTGAGTTTAAAGAGAAAAATAGTCAAAGAATCATAAGGTGTGAAAGTCATGATTTGGAGTGATTAATCTAACAACCTTGTGAATAATGAATGATAGTTGGCGCTTAACAAGCTAGGTGAAGCTTGGGGAGAAAGCGGGTCGAACGAGTCAAGCATAAAGGAAAAGCGTATTCGGGATGCAAGGTAAGTATAGCTTACACTAGTCTTAAATTGTGGAATATTTTCTCAACATATAAATTACGAATGAGATATCTAAACAATTGAAATATGATGTTCCGTCGTGTAGTCGAACGGAACAAGATAATCAAGATGAAAGAAACCGTAATAATGGTTAAAAAGAAGTAAATCGATAATTCGGTCATATTATGTCGAAAGTAATAAACGGTTTATAAGTTAAAATGACCGTACGGTGTTAAACGGAACGAGTCATGTAGAGGAGATGATAATAAAAATCATCTCGCATAGATAAACGGTCAATTCGGCCAAACGGGTCAAAAGGTGTAGACAACATCTTTTGACTATATAGACTAATGATTCTTTTGTCGAGTTATATGCTTACAGGAATAGATGTCCAATGGATATTCGCATTGTTATTAATTAACGAATATAAAGCAAGGTATTAAAACCGGGTTAATAAGTTGATCCGGGCCAGGTATGTATAATAGATCAACTCCTCATTTAGAACTTGGAGATCCATGAGAGTTAGGTAAAGTAAAAAGGGACATTCGGTTACCTTAAAAGGTAAACCGAAGGATTTAAATTATAGACAGAGTGTTTTGAAAACAAGATTTGGTTAAAAATGAGATTTTTGGGCGTGATTGGCTTAAGCAAGCCCTTCATAGTAAAAGAAGGGTTAAAAGTGACCAAAATGCCCTTGTAAGTAAAATAAAGCAAACAACCCTTAGAAGTCTCTTGAAAACGAGTTTTATAATCAAGTCAATACTTAGAATAAGTATAAAAGCGAAAGATGTGAAATATTGGTCAAATGACTCTATAAAGAGTCTTTGCCGTAAAATAACGATTTGAAGGGTAACATTTGGAATATATAAATCACCACATTGAATCCACCACAAATATAGTTGTGGTGGGAGATCATTTGATAAGAAATGTGGGCATATGTATTTGGAAACGAATGAAGGCAATTGGTGCTTAAAATATGCTTAAATACCCTTAACGGGTCAAAATAAGCATATGAGTGAAAATAGGTTTAAGAAGGTATATGAATCTGTAATTGGAACCTAATATGTTAGACAATCATTGAATTTAATAGGTTTACGAGAAATAAGGATCAAACAAACTTGTTTGTTTGATAAAAAAAATCGAACGGGTCAAAATTTGGTAAAAAGGGTAATAAGCTGAAGACTTAAAAGTCTGAAATTTTGTTAAATCAAATGTTGGATTTTAACTCCATAAGGTGGAGAATCAAATTACAATCACGTAGGAAGAAACGGTAGGTCAAACGGACAAGCGGATTGAAAGATACGAAAGTTTTCGTGTCAAAAACGGCGAAATGGAAAGATGGAATGCAGGGACCACCGTAACTTACGGTGCCACCGTAAGTTACGGTGGAGCTAAAACTGTTACGGTAGTTTACCCCTGAGTTACGGTGGGGGAATATCATTACAGAGGCCACCGTAACTTAGGGTACGGTGGAGACCAAGTTGAAATTTTTGTTTTGAGATCAAGAGATTAACGTTGGGATTTCTCCTTTCATATTCGTTACCGGACTCGTTTAAACACGTTTTAATCCCAGTATGACTAAATCATTTCATGTTTATGAAATGTAGGTACATTTGGATGCCGAAAGACGATCAAGCTCAATGAAGAACCGAACACGATAAAGACACATGCTTCCGCACATTGCCTCGTTGTAATTTTTTAACGACGAACCCGATCACGTTATGTAGAATAACTTATAATTTGTAAAAGTTTTAATAAACCCGTATTTTTATAGTATGTGTAGTCTTAACCACACATCTAATTGTTGGTATTTACATATAAAATCGTTAAATAGAAACTAGGGTGTTACATAAAATTAGTTTTATTCAACTTGTGAAATATACGGGGTTTTTAATTATTTAATATATAAAATTATATTTATTCAACTCGTGTAATACACGAGGTTCTAATCTAGTAGTATTATAAAGACAAAAGAATTATACCATTTGAAAGATCAGATAGATAAACGAGTTTTTTGCACGTCTAACTAAAAAAATATATCTCATCGCAAATAGGGTGAGATTCGTCTACAAAGTATGTTTTTCTTACAAATTGTAGGAAGTGTTTTGGACCATTAGATGAATGTTTTTAATGGTAGAGATCATCTTAATGGCATTTTAGTAATATTTATGTTTAAATAAAGATTGATTTAATTGATGAAGGGCAAAAAAGTCATTTTGTGTGTTTTAAAAATAGCAAAGTAACTGTCATTCCATAAAACCACTTTTTCATTTTGGAAACTTCCCCCTCCCTCTCTCTCTCTCTCACACACACACACACTTATCACCTTCTATACTAAAAAACAAGATTAATGATTCCTCGTTCAAGTTGTTCGTCGTGGAATTAGACAATGGTGTGTTTTATATTGTGTTTATATCGAATCAGACACTGGTGTGTTATATATTATGTCTACATCAAACCAGACACTGTCTACATCGAATCAGAGACACTGGTGTATTTTATGTGTGAGGGGTGTGTTTAATTATGGTAACTAATGTAACATAATGTGAAGAAACCAAATACTAATAACACACAACGTTAAGAAATAATGAATGTGTTTTATGTTTCGAAATGTGTGAGGGGTGTGTTTAATTGTGAAATGATATAACACAGTGTGAATAAACCATAAACTGATAAAACACAACGTCAAAAAATAATTAATTTGTTTTACATTTCGAACTTCGGATGAAGGATGCTATGTTTTATTGTGAAAACTGATATAACATAGTGTGAAGAACCAGAAACTGATAAAACACAACGTCAAGAAAAAATTAATGTGTTTTACGTTTTGAACTTCGGATAAATTAATCGTGGATATGAAGGATTTAGATGCTGATTTTGAATAGTTAATAGATATATAGTTTCAACAAAAATAGTATTTTATTATTTAATAGATATATCTTTCAAAACAAAATTAATTATTAAATTATTTTTATGCCATTTAATACAAAAACCCTAGATGTCACATGTCACTCGTAGAACACTTCCTACACTTTGTAGAAAAAGTAGACTTTGTAGGCAACTCCCAGCGTCGCAAATATATGTCATCGCATAAGATTTATAATTTTGTTATCGTATGACATAAACATCTTATACTTGAAAACATTAAACAATAATAGATAATAAAAACCCTATACTTGAAAACATAAAATAATAATAGATAATAAAAAGAGTTAAATGCCATTTTAGTCCTTGTGGTTTGGGTTATTTTACCAATTTAGTTCAAAGGTTACATTTTTTGCATGTGGGTCCAAAAAGGTTTCATCGTTGCCATTTTAGTACACTAGGTTAACTTAATCTATTTTTTCTGTTAACGAGAATGGCAATTCAGTTATTTTATATGTAATTCTGTTAACTAGAAGGGCAATTCAACCATATAAAATGACCGAATTGCCCGTCTCGTTAACAAAAATAATGGATGAAGTTAACTCAGTGAACTAAAATGGCAACGGTAAAACCTTTGGACTAAACTGGCAAAATAACCCAAACCATAGGGACTAAAATGACATTTAACTCTAAGACCAAGCGTACTGGGCAGTATCACCCCCCAAACATGCCGATAAACGCCACCGCCACCGCCGGCGTGTTTGGGCATTTTCTTTCAAAAAAGCACAGATAGCTGTTTTAAATAACGCTGAAATGGCTGGAGGGTTTGATATTTTGACCAATACTGTGCTCCTTGTTCTTTGTTTGGCCAATAACAAATTTTAATGGTTTTTTTTATTTAAATTCTATTTTACACCCTTTTTAACATAATGCCAACATCCCCACCACACCCATTATAGAAAACACCTCATAATGCCCCATTGCTGACTGAGCTGTCACATGACGCAAAACACCCAAGGATGGGGTGTTAACCACTACACATGGTCTAATAAAAATCCACAATAATAGATAATAAAAATCCTATACTTGAAAACATAAAACAATAAGACACAAAGCACAGGGCTTTGTTGGTATGCACATCAGCAAATAAAGCCCAAATACAGGGTGACACCTTGAAGCAAGTAGGGGCTTTGGCCAAAATAGATGGGGCTAGCCACGACATTGTTTATGCTGCAAAATAAATAAAGTTGGTTGATGGTTGGTGACATAAAAATTATGAATCAAAGAGGTGATTACTGACCCTTGTTTGAGTTCGACTCATACGAGCAATACGGGGCCGGCGGTTGGGATTTACCCGATTCACAAACAGAACGGGTACCCGAAACACAAGCCCCTTTACAACAATCGTTCTTTCCATTGACCCTACCCGAACCCCAACCAAAAAAAAGCTCACACAATAAAAAACAAGTCGGCGAGTCATCGGGATCCCAACAACGAAGGGCTAAGCGTTGGACGGTCGATGAAGAATGCGCGTTAGCGCGAGCTTGGGTTGACGTCTTGGAAGATCGACGTGTTGGTAATTTTCATTTATTTATTCTAACACGTTTATTCTTTTTTTACACTAGTTAATTCAAAAAAATAACTTATACTTATATATATATATATGAAAATAACGCTAGTTAATTCGAACGGTTAATTACATTACAAATTTAGCCAAAATCGTCACCTTAAGAAAAACCGATAAAGATATTCGGATATGAAAACTTTGGCTATGAATGCCGAACACCTTAACGAAGAAGATCGCGAGTTTGCCGAGATGACTAAGAACGAAATTCGCACGGAGTATTGTAGGAAACGAAACAACAATTAGTTATTTGATATTTTTTATTTCAAGTTATTTGTGTTTTTTTAGTTATTTGTAAATTTTTATTTGAAGTTGTTTGTAATTTTTTGAATTAGCTATTGCATTTTACCGTTGGAACTTTTTAAAACTTGAACATTAAGGGGCTGTTTGTTTATGTAATACCCGAAAATTTAAAAACACTAAATTAATAAATATCATTTAATTATGTATGTTTTACAGGAAATTAATACATCCTATAATTGATTAAATGACTATTTTAAGTGACAATTGACCGAACACGTCTATTCCGTAAATTTCACTTAACAAGTTTGTGTATCCCTTTTCTGGGTAAATCATTAATTATGTTAAGCATTATAATTCAAAAAAAAAAAAAACATTATATGGACTAAAATGTAAATTGCTATTTTTACTCAAATATATGTTTCGTTCGTCTGTATCACATTCCATAACCTCCGCGATTCCGAATCAATTTCCAAAACACTTCCATTTTAGTGACAATCACTAGAGAATTTGAATCATAAATAAAAACCTTGCCATACGACGAAAACAGTTTCATCGGCCTCTTCCCCGATTCTCTCTCTCAACACATCTTGTTCTTTCACATCGAGATCTCTACTGGTTTAGCGACGATATTCACCGGTTCATTCCAAGTGGCGTACCAACCTTTTCGACTGTCTACATAATCGCCGATACTTCGCCTTGCTATTTGAAGATCTCCGGTCACTTTGTAACGCTTAAATCAACAACCCGTTTATGATATAAGGCACTTGTGATTATTGAGCATGACTTGACGTGTTTGCTTTTGCAATTTTGCTATTCGTTACGTCGAATTACAGATTCTGTCTTCTTTCCATCGTAGCACAAATTCCGGCTCTTTATAAGACCACGAATTTTTGGGTCTTGATATCGTAGTATAATCTTATCTTCATTACTCTTTAGTACGGATCCTTGTCCTTGTTTTAAGGTCTGATTGTCATGGTTTGATACCTTTATCTGTTGATATGTGATATGTTATCTGAGTCAGTATTGTCTTTGTCTACTTGTTTATTAGTGTGTTGTAGCATGCCATACCTCAGACTTATACTCATCGTCGCATGTTCCGTCGGTAATTAATTTTAGTTATCTGTAAATTATATATATGGCCTAAGCTTTTGTACTCTGTCACCCAAGCATGTCTGGCTTGTCGTTTGGGCATCAACGGCATGGCACTAATCGTGACAGTGCGTAATAAAAGTTCACGGCGTCTCTAGCTCGTGTTTGTATAGCACCTTGGCCACTAGAGGCGTATAGATCGATCTTAGCTTTGAGTTTAAGTTTGTTTATTTGGAGATGGTATAATGGGTGAACGCCACACTCACCATCTCATAGGTGCATGGACTAGCTAGCTGTGTACCAGTCTGTTTTGTTTATGGCTTTGGGTGCTTCTGTGTTACACGACTTAGTATGTTGATATATCTGTCGTGTAAGTTAGCAGTGGCGGACTAACAATGTTATTAGAGGTAGCACGGGCTACCCCTCAACCCCGTCTCCGTAGTGTAAAAATGCCCCTTAACTTCGTTTCCGTAGTGTAAAAATACCCCGCAACTTCGTCTCCGTTATACAAAGTATACCCCTGGTCTAAAAAATAAAAAATTGGGATGCCCTTAAATTTTTGGGCTAGTTCCGCCGCTGTAAGTTAGTATATGTTTCGGTATGTAAATATGTTCAGTATCTGTTCTGATATGTTTTGTACGCATCTGATTATGCTTTTGATCGTGTATGGGGTTTTGCTTCCGATTATGTTCAGTATCTGTTCTGATATGTGTACGTATATGGTTATGTTTCCGATCAGTATTGGGTTAAGTATGCTTCTGACTATGTTCAGTGTCAGATTCTGTTATGTATTAGTTATGTCTGTTTTGACCCAGTGTCTGTTTTAGTTTCGTCCCAGTAAAAGTCTCAATTTGGATTTCGATTCCGTGTTATACGTATAGTTTGTATCTGTGAGTACCTGTATTCAGTATTTGATTCAATCTTTGTTCTAAACTTGTCGTTGAATTTGTCTTTGTTTCGTGTCAATACTCTCGATCGGTTTAATAAGTTTTGTAAGAATTAAATTATTCTACTTTTAAGCTTAGGTTATCCGATTATTTTGGTTATTGAATATAAATCTCCAAAGTAATAAAAATAATTATTTTTATTATATAATCACTTTTGAAGTATGATTAATTAATAGATATTAATCATAATCCAAATATTTATTTAAAGATGATAATTTCGACAGTTCTTTTCTTTTAAAGGTTAGAGGATTTTTAAATTTACGTATTTGTTTTCGTTTGTGTATTGTTTTCCCATGCCGGCTTACGAAATTATCATAAGTACTTGGTTTGAGATCCAAGTTATTTGAATTATTCTATTTCTTACACGTAAGTTTTCAAAGTTAGAAAATTAGTTATTTTTGTCTAATGATGACCCGCTATGAAATTTGATAAATTATTTTATTGATTAAATTCAGACGTTTACCATAAGAAAATAGTTTTGCCAAGTATCTTGTTTTCACAATATTAGAATTATTTAATGTTGTTCAAAATATTAGATAATTATTAGTATTTAATTTGCTCAAACGTTTCATTGATAGGTCAGAAAATCTCTTTATATGAATACTAGATTAGTTAAACGATGTTTTAAAATAAGTTTGTTTATACAAGCTAAATTGTTCTAGTCATCATGGCCAACGATGTCAGTCTCAACATTGGTTTTTGTGTTGGGTTCGGTATCGGTGATGCATATCACTTATTTTTGTTTTCGTATCAGTTTCCGATACAGTTTCAGATCAGTTCGTGTATTAGCTTTTGCATCAGTCATGTGCCTGCACTTGTTTTTCAGTAATCGTGTTAATGACCGTTTCAGTTCAGTCTCGATTCTGTTCTGTTGTGTTTCGCTTCCGCTGATATGACTTTACTTGTACTGTTGATTTTCTCTGTTACTGAGCAATTTTGGCTCAGCCGTATTTTTCTTTTTGTGTTTTTCCTATTTGTTTTACAGGTAATATGGGATGATCTGGGATTTCATTGAGGAGCGTTAGGAAGTTGCTGGCTAAGATTCTTTATTTTAGTAATGTAATAAATGCAATTAGGATCTTTTATTTAATGTTATGGATTCGTTTTTAGTTTTGATATCTGTAAGAGTGACACGTCAGCCCTAGCGGGGTTGGGGTGTTACAGTTTACCTCTTAATGGTTCAGACATTCTACTGGTTCAACACTTAATGGTTCAGACTGTTTGTTTCGTAAGCAGATATCTGAATGGTTCAGACATTTCCCTCTGAATGATTAAGTATTATACAGAGTCTGAATGGTTAAGACATCTAATCTTGGTGTGCGTACTACTTTCTAAGCACATTGTACAAGCATCTTATGCTCATCTTCCTACTTCTTGCCTTCATCCATCAAATACAACTAAAATCAACCAAATTTCATACCATACTCAACCTATCTAACAAGTATTCATCACGTACAACATACTACATCAAATTTTGAACAAGGATTGGACATGGATGATATATCCAAGTCACCATCTTCACCATAACAAACGGGTTTCGCCTCAAAACATCAAATTAATCAAAATCATGCATAATCCATGTTCTATATGGTGATTCTAACACATATACATGATTAATTTCATACAATTTCGTGGATTAAACATAAACCCACTTCATATAAGATCACCAAATCTCAAATTACAACTTACCACATGTTTGTAAGGTTGAGATGATGATAATTCTTCATTCATGCATAAGATTGGATCATAAATTCATCACTAATTTAGTGATTCTTGATGAACAAGGGTTTTGGCTCCCTTTGTGTTTCTCCTAATGTTCTACGCACACACTCACACCTAAAGTGCAGAATTTTTGGCTTCAATTTCCCTTTTATTGACCACTTCCATCAACTTCCAAAAATGTCATAATTGGCCCTTGTACTTTCCATTCATTCTTTCTATTTACTCTTTTATGTTAACTAAGTTAAACAACCTAGTTAAGTTATTTCATGACATATATCTAGTAAATACCATGTTTATAAAAACTTTGGATTTTGGGGCGTTACACTCCAGCCATGGTTCTAATCGAATGTGGTTATATGTTGGTAATTAAGTAGGTGATAATCCCTAAAAAGGGCACCTCCTAATTGTTACATTTACTTAGTTAATTGTCGGGTCAAAGTAATTAACAGAAAAGTCAAACGAGTCAGTTTTTATTAAAAATTCATAACTGATAATGTAGAAGCTATAAAATACGTATTATCACTTTAATAACTTGGTAAATATTATAAGAACATGTTTAGACATGTTCAACCCGACAATTCTGAGTTTAGGCTTGGTTCGCAACCGAAAGTCGCAAAAGTTAACTTTTGCTTTGACCTTCAGTTCTGACCCGAATTAGCTTAGTATCTTTATGCCTTAAGTTCCTTTGTGACCATATTATATGTTAGTATAACCCTCTGAGGTTATACTACATGCTCCCTTATTAATCTGAGTTCATTTGCATGTTTCCGTTATTTGCTTAAATATTGACTATTATGCCCTTATGTTATAAAAACCAGATTTTTGAATATGTAAACATGCAAACTACTTAGTTACTGATATACAAACATGTCTAAATTAATTTGACATAACTTTCTGGTCTCAAACTAATGTTATGCACGATATCGTAAAACTTAACTTTTTATTAATTAAATTACGCTTTTGTGCATAAATCATGTTTAGGCCCAAATTTTGGCACCAAACTCATTACCTACTGTTATGATATTATTTTTAGGGATTTTTGGAATATTGGTTCAGATTATAAACTGACCATATCATTGAGTTCTTGTATAATTCGATAAATGACGATAATGCCCTTTTTGTTAATAAATAAAGATTTGCACATGATTAACATACCAAACCTTTTTCCTACTGATGTTATATGATGAATAAAATATTTTGACCATTCAAGGCTGGTCAAAATCTCAGGATCACATAAACACCGCAATTATGGTCAATTGTCGACTTTTACGCTAATTAGGTGCATAGTATGGTTTAAAACCATATTTAGCACCCAAGACTTGTTACCTACTGAATTTATAGATGAATTTTAATACTTTTATAGTAGGTATAAGTCATGAACTCAGACATCCAATTTTGTCCCTAAAACCATATGTGAAATGACCAAAATGCCCCTACGGTGCATA
Source organism: Helianthus tuberosus (assembly GCA_030545235.1). Classification (NCBI taxonomy): domain Eukaryota; kingdom Viridiplantae; phylum Streptophyta; class Magnoliopsida; order Asterales; family Asteraceae; genus Helianthus; species Helianthus tuberosus. Next base: position 179,787,438 of record CM060368.1, read on the forward strand.
GTTTGGCCATCAATGGTAAACCACACATATGTATGATATCTTACTATTATAACTTTATAAAATAAAGATTTTTACAGAATATTATAGACCCAAACATCAGTTTGCTTTAAAACCTCTTTTATAAATCTTAAAATGACCAAAATACCCTTACGGGACTTAAATTGGTTTTAAATTCTTTTGGGGCATAATTATTGATATCCTACTGATATAACAACATATTTAAGCATAATAACATGTGGAACTACTATATGACTCATCCGATGACCCGTTCATGCTTATACGCGTACGGTGCGGTTTATGTGACTAGTTTACATAAACTAGCCGAAACGGGTCAAAACTTATCATTTTAACTTCCAATCTCAGAATGTATTTAGTTTACCCATATAATACAAGTCTCCATACTTGTCGGGTCTAAATTACATTCCGATCTGGTCATCGCTTAATCTAGCATTTCGTACCGTAAACCTTTCCTTAAACTAACCGGTCTAAGTTTACTACTAAAATAAGACCCGTTAGTAATCTCATCGGTTAATATAACCTTCGTTCCAGATTTAGGAGCCCAGTAAAAGATACTTGCACTTGTTGAGTAGGACATACGGCTGAGTATACAAAAACTAGCATTTTAAGCTCAGGTAAATACTTTTAACTTATTTTTCCTTATACGGGCTTGGGATACGGTAAAATATTTCCGCTTGGTCGGGTGTAAAAACATTTTAATCGAAGATGGTTAAATTGCATAATCCCGTTTTAATCGGTGTTGCTTGATAACAAATAACATTGGGTATTAACGACCGTGTCCTGGATATCCTCGGCTCATTTAAAAATTGTAAATGGCCCCGACTTAAGCACGGGGTGTAGGCATACACCTGACAGTTGCGTATGTAAAGATATACCCATTTGTTGAGGATTACTCACCGTGGGATTATATTAGTGGTGTGTCGATTAATCTTGTTCGGCTTTTATACCAGCCCTAAATGTTGGACAAACATGTAAATCTGATACAAGATTATTGTTAATTTAATTGTCCCAAGTTATAAAAGAACATTTGTGCCTTGTGCATTTATCAATTTTCATAAATGCTTTCAAAAGAGTCGGTTAATTGTATTTACCAGTGTAAACTGACGTATTTTCAAAAAGATTAAGTGGCATGTACTTATCATAGTTGGCTGGGAGCTCTGGGTGTTAGTTAAAGAATCTTGCAAGTTCTTAACGCTTAAATTATGTTGAACAATATTTTGTATTACATTTTAGATCAGCCTGTGGATCCTAACTTACAACCGTCTGTATTATATTTTATTCGTACTTTACATTTCGGTTTGTAATAGTATTTTCTACCAAGACTTCCGTTGTGCAATAAACTGTGTATAATTGTCTATGATGATATCAACTACGTCACGATACTCTCCGTCGGGCCCACCGATAATATGTGGAAATAATCGGGGTGTGACACATTGCATACCAGTGGGGAACCCGCGTGTTGCAGCGGAGTCGGCAAATTCCATTAGTTTTATTTTAGGCTATGAACCAATCAACAAGCTAGCTACTCATGTGAGACTTTTTCTAAAATCAAATTTTTATGTCTTCTGCTATTGTTTCAATATTTATTAAATAAGAACTTTGTGGGCGTTGGGATGCCTAACATAAAACTAACAGAATGTAGATAAATACGAACGTTGGGGGCGTTTGGATGCGCATAGTGAAAAATAAATATGCGATATTGAACTATCAATCATGTAATCAACTATCATAAACTTAAGTGATGCTTTCTAGAGTGTTGTAATAAGCACATAATCAGAGGTTTGTGTTTGGAAAAATATGATTTTTATAAAATTGTTAATACGCTAAAAAGAATACTTTTTATTTGTGAAAGAAAGAAACACCCTATACCTAGATAATAAAATAATTGGAATCTGTTTATACAAACATTAGATAAACAATAAGAACCCAAACACCCCCATTTGAAGTACCTGAGGGGTGGTTTGAGCACAAATATAACCACGAGTCAAAGTGTCTTCCATATTTCGGCTAGTTGCCACATTTGTAGCTGAAAATGTTGAAGTAGATCCACCGGTCCCAACCATTGAAGGGACCTCGGATAGAGCTGAGGTCCACACATCACCACTAACACCTGTATTACCAATAGGTAAACTCTGTATAACACTGCTCGAAACAGGAGACAGAATATAACCAACATCAGAATCCACCTGTTTTTCTTCTGCCCCAACAGACGGTTATCGTTCTCCCATGGGATTTTCCATTATTACCTGTTTTTCAGCTAATTTCCTTGGCAATGGCTCAACACGTTTTGCAGAAACATTAGAAAGCGAATGCCTTAATCATATTTCTCAAACCAACTTGGCAAACAAGAAGCCGTAAGAAGAAAGAAACCTTATATGTGATATATGAAAGGATAATAGGATATACACCGGTGTAAGACATATGACAAGTGTAAGACATATGACATGCGATATGTACACAACAATCGTTACACTCCCCAACCACTCAGGACTGCCTCTGGGATTCCTGCATCCATATAAAATCAATATCAAAACTAAAATCCAACACTTCAATAAAAGATTAAAACACAAAAGCTTTTATTTCAAGTGGCCACAGTTACTATTACACGATTTACACTGCATGCAAGTCTCTGAAATCAAGCATATACAAAAATTTGGTTAAAAAAAGAGAACAAAATGATTAGGGTAATTTTAAATGTTCACAACAAACCTCCCATTTTTAGAATAAACATGCCACCGAAGATTAAAAATCTTACAAAAAGTCCATAGTTGAGTGCCTTTTATGCACGGGTAGGTGATTAAGTTGCTTCAAGCAATCCATCTATAAAAATCAAGATCTTACATCAGTAGAACTTACAAGCAACAACTGAGGAGGCTAGGAATTTTTTTTGGAAATGGTATATTTTGAAAACATTTTTAGGAAAACGGGGAAGTCAAAAAAAAAAAAAGGTAAATGGGGTATCCGCTATTAGCAATAGCGGATTAGGAAGAAAAATGTTGTGTACTGTAGCTTTACTCAGTGAGGGTGTCAGATGTTTCCTAATCCGCCATTCTCAATAGCGGTTTAGGAACAAACACTTGACCAACTCAACCCAGTTAACCCTAGTCAGTTATATTACCCAAAACCTAGTTAAGTTTTAACAAACCAAAGTAACCCTTTAACTGATCTACCTAACCTCCGTTAAATTTGGATTCCTGCCGTTAACTTTGCTCCATTACTTTACTATATGATAAAATCAAAACTGAATGAACAGTATCATCATTCAGTTTTGATTTTTTAATTCTTTATTTATTTATTTATTAAGTATCATTCAGTTTTGATTTTTTAATTCTTTATTTACTATGTGATTTTTTTTTATATTGAGCAATACCTTATATTCATTTATTAGACTATAAGGTATGGGGCGAGGGTTGGGCCGTGGTTTGGGTACAAATGCCCAAGTCACCACCCCGGGTGGGTTTGGGTTTCGGCGTGGCCCCTTGGGCGGGAGTTTCAGCCCGGGCGTTGGACATGCCTAGCGGTCCTCCGTGGCCGGCTCTCATTGGCTGGGTTGGCTAGGCCATAGCGGCTAGGCTTAAATTTTAAAAAATAACCGTTTGGCGCTAGGTCCTCCGTGGCCGGCTCTCATTGGCTTGGTTGGCTAGGCCATAGCGGCTAGGCTTAAATTTTAAAAAATAACCGTTTGGCTAAGTCACTACAAAACCCCCCAACCCCACCGCCTGTCCACTTCGGCGTGGCCCCTTGGGCGGGAGTTTCAGCCCGGGCGTTGGGCATGCCTAGCGGTCCTCCGTGGCCGGCTCTCATTGGCTGGGTTGGCTAGGCCATAGCGGCTAGGTTTAAATTTTAAAAAATAACCGTTTGGCGCTAGGTCCTCCGTGGCCGGCTCTCATTGGCTTGGTTGGCTAGGCCATAGCGGCTAGGTTTAAATTTTAAAAAATAACCGTTTGGCTAAGTCACTATAAAACCCCCCAACCCCACCGCCTGTCCACTTCGCTACCCCAACCCTTCACTCCACCTACCCGAACCCGCTACCTACACTTGATACCGGCACAACGCGATGAAGGGCCGCCAACCCGGTGAGACCCGTTACTGGCCGAAAGCTTTCGCTAGCTATCGGCACAACGTGGGGAACGACCGGCACAATTTAAACGCCGAAACCCAAACCCACCCGGGGTGGTGACTTGGGCATTTGTACCCAAACCACGGCCCAACCCTCGCCCCATACCTCATAGTCTAATAAATGAATATAAGGTATTGCTCAATATAAAAAAAATCGCATAATAAATAAAGAATTAAAAAATCAAAACTGAATGATACTTAATAAATAAATAAATAAATAATTAAAAAATCAAAACTGAATGATGATACTGTTCATTCAGTTTTGATTTTATCATATAGTAAAGTAATGGAGCAAAGTTAACGGCAGGAATCCAAATTTAACGGAGGTTAGGTAGATCAGTTAAAGGGTTACTTTGGTTTGTTAAAACTTAACTAGGTTTTGGGTAATATAACTGACTAGGGTTAACTGGGTTGAGTTGGTCAAGTGTTTGTTCCTAAATCGCTATTGAGAATGGCGGATTAGGAAACATCTCTGACACCCTCACTGAGCAAAGCTATAGTACACAACATTTTTCTTCCTAATCCGCTATTGCTAATAGCGGATACCCCATTTACCTTTTTTTTTTTTGACTTCCCCGTTTTCCTAAAAATGTTTTCAAAATATACCATTTCCAAAAAAAATTCGGAGGCTAGGCATACAAGAGCTACAAAGGAAGATCCAACTTTAAAGTAATGACAAACAATTAAAAGTATAAGCCATAGTTGTCGATAGCGAGCGTAGCAATCGCTATAGCACGCTATGTAGCGTATAGTTCCAGGCTCGCTCTTAGGGTTGTAGCGATAGATAGCGATTATAGCGACAATTAATTATTTTTTTTGTTTTCTTTAATATAAATTGCAATTAAATATGGCTATAAAATAGATGGACTTTAGTTTTTTTTAAATATACATGTAAAATAACATATATATCAAGGTATTTTGATATAATATACATAAGTTTTTAAAAGTTTTTTTTCTAGTGTATCGTTATTTATAAAATAGCTGCTCGCCATTTATCGCTATTCGCCATGTAGTATATAGGTACCTTATCGCTATTTATTGCTATTCGACATTAACAACTATGGTATAAGCCATTGGAACATAGTAAAGTTGTAAAATACAAGAGGTGGGTGAAACCTGATAGGAAAAGGGAAGTCAAATGACCTAAGTAACCTTAAATATGTTAGACGCCAAACGATTTAAACAATAGTCATAACCCATTTGACCCACCAGATATGTGCCTAAATGTTTTGCCGACCCTATCAAGCCTAACTAACCTTAAACATATTAGATGGTGAACAAATTTAAGACAATCACTAATTCTAACTACCAATCTAATGGATTGAAATTTAATGAAGTTAGGTTATACTATGTTAAACACATTTCATTAGAGCAAAATTGTCATTTCCAAATGATGCCGATAAGTTTAAGACGCATTTAAAAAAAAAAATAAGATAAAAAATGAACAAGATATTTATATAGTCACTGGATGCGTAATAGCCGGTAAACTGAAGTTGGGAATACAGTACTGTTGTATAAACAAAATTTGAATAACTTATTAGACGCCGAACGATTTAAAACATAGTCATAACCCATTTGACCCACCAGGTATGTGCCTAAATGTTTTGCCGACCTTATTAGACGGTGAACAAATTTAAAACAAGTCACTAATTCTAACTACCAATCTAATGGATTTAAATTTAATGAAGTTAGGCTATACTATCTTAAACACGTTTCATTAGAGCAAAATTGTCATCTTAAAACACATTTCATTAGAGCAAAATTGTCATTTCCAAATGATTTTAAGACGTGTAAGATGCCGATAAGTTTAAGATGCATTCTAAAAAATAAATAAGATAAAAAAACGAACAGGATATTTATATAGTCACTTGATGCATTTAAACACTAGTTTGTATCTGAACCAGAGTATGGTTCAAACAGGTCGCTTTCGAACTGGGGTAATTTCACATATTCATCCCACGTGTTTTCATTAAAACTTGGTTGGGAACCGAATTAACCTCATTTGAACACTGGTTTGTATCTGAACCAAAGAGTCGGTTCAAACGGGTCACTTTCGAACTGTTAACTAAAAAAATATAATCGTGTAAATACAGTTTCTGTTTAAATACAGCAACATTTAGATAAAACATTCAAACAAACGTAATTCACTTTCCAATACAGACCAGCCTATAAATTTCCAATACATTCAAAAGACACCTAATATCTATGATAATGTAGGTAGTTCAAGTTAAGCCCTATACACTATGCACAAAAACTATCACAGTAAAACCACACATATGTTGAACTCATCAAAAACAAAAATTGAGCCTCTAATTCATAGGATACCAAAATAGGAGGACATAATTCGCACAAGATTGTTTTGAACAGCTTTCATATAAGTATAGTTTCATCTGCAAATGAAAACAGAAACAGAACCTTCGGTCTAGCGATCCAACCCCGTAGCGCAATGGCACACGCTAGAGTCGATGGCTACAGTATGTGCACTTACAGTCTAAACAGTCCCTATAATCTAGAGAAAAGAAATAAGAAAACTCTTACAACTGTGACATTTAACTTTGACTAAAAAAGTCAACATAGAGGATAAAAATATACAGGTTCTTTTAAAACAACTGTAGTCATCAAAGCACTTTGACAAAGCGAATCCTCCGGCAAGCTCGAACGCTTTTTGTGCTTCCCGGCAGTGTTCACCACATCATAAAGTAAGCAACAAGAGTGTGGATAAAACTATTTGAAAAATGAAAAATAGAAACATACCAGGGTCTACAATTGGAAACAATCCCATTGACGCTTTCGGGTGGTTTATACTTCTGAATTACAGGCACTTTTCTTTTCAGTAGCCTGTGATATAAAAGAGCAGTCTATTTTAATTGTTAGCCGGAATCTGCTTGGTCATGCCAGACGACAAAAACTCGGTCTCTTTCGGTCCATGACCCAGTTATAGAAAAAAAAACTAAATGCGAGGAAGCTTTGATAAAATGTAGCTTTGGCGGAGCAACCACCTTGATCTTCATGCTGCTCGGAACGAGGGCGGTGACATCACACTTCATGATGGAGTTGTAAGTGGTCTCATGAATACCAGCAGCAAATCAAAGATGGCCAGAAAAGAATCTTCGGGCAATGGAATCTCTCTGATAACTTGTCCATCAGGCAACTCAAAGTTCTTTCAACAGAAGAACTGCTTTTTGTGGTTTCAAGCTCTTTCTGTTCAACACAAAGATGATATCAAATCAATGAACCATATCATATCGAAACCCTAATTAAACTTCACATAATCAGAATCACAAAAGCTCTAATATTTGGTTACTACTGAAACACAATAAAAAAACATAATAAAGCTCAATTATTTTCGGTTTTACTTAATTTCAAACGTGAAATCAATTCTAGAGATAGAAATTAAACATGAAATTGACAGATCAAATACAGGATGATTCAAATTTAGACTAAATTACTGACTTAAATAGAAAATTAACAGTAAAACGATGAAAAAATGGAACAAAATTACCTGAATTAACAAGTAGTGAGGATCGGCGTGCCAAATTGGAAGTGGTCACAAGCGATCGATTGATCGAACATCGTCGGTTTATGTCTTCAATTTGCTGCCAGCATCGGTTTCCATTAATTGCTATATGTTTCAATTGATCATTAACCAGCAACGATTCATTGCCATAACCGATAAACCTTTGAGTTCATGATTCAATCTGCCACATAAGAAACCTAAGAAATCATTATAACCTAATTGAATGGGGGCATATTTGGAAGCGTGGGATGAAACTCAGGGAAACTAGCTATGACTTCCAATGGGCGTCTTAAAAATTTGAGAGGAAATTACATCTTAGTCCTAAGAAAATGCTTTACATAGATGTAAAGATAACAGTTTCACTTTAGCTCAAAATCAACTTCGTCTACATGAACTTACATTTATTTCTTTTAAACAAATTACATCATTTCAATTGAGATAATAGTTTGCTAATTGTTCATCAAAAGCAGATGGGTATACTTATCGATTGAGAGTGTAATCACCGTTTACAACGAAAATAAAAGTTAAAAGTGTCACTGATTAAACTGCCAGCATGAATTCTTTTCGACCGATATGCTATAGTTTTAACAATCAAAATCCAATTTATCTTTCTAACATATTTCCTTATAAATTCATCTCTAGTTACTAGTTATAAACTTATAGCTTTTTTAATTTTATATTTAAAAGAACCAAACTTACGTAAACTACATGAATTATAAACTAAGAGACAAAATGAATCCACCAATTTCTAAATTTTGATGATCTATTTGTCTATATTAATGTAATCACACTTATCTTTTATTATCAACCCATGACTTTTATATTTTCCATGTGTATAAAGACACTCTTCCAGAATCTCCATCTTCATCTTCTTCATCACACGAAAACACACACACAAACAAACACACAGTTAAAAATAACTGTTGAAAAGTGATTCATCAATGGCGATTGCTTCCATGTTGTCCTTCATGGCGGATTGGTCCACACCCACTATTCTTTTTTGTGTTCTTAACATCATGATCGCCACCATCTTTATAGCTTCAAACTACAAGTCTCCAAACAATCATCATCATGATAATACACCGAGTCAACTCACTCGATCACCTTCGTTGCTGGAACGAGTCAAGTCAGTGAATTTTTCATCTTTCTACACCACCCCAGAATCACATGACCAATATCAAGTTCATTATGAATCAAGCGAGTATGACTCGGCGAGTCAGCTCAGTCGTCGCCCGTCTCTTTTGGAACGAGTTAAGTCCTTTGATTTCTCTTTCTCCTCTTTCCATAACTCAATACCTGCTGAGTCAGAGCAGCTCAGTGATTCGCCGAGTGAAGTAACTCAGACTCATTCGTTGATGGACCGAGTCAAGTCGTTCAAACTCGCCTCTCCTTTCAACTCGGATCAACACTCCAGCGACACGCCATCTAGCAAAGATGAACATTCGGATAACTACCCACATCATGACTCAGCTGAAAACAATATTGTCACACATGGTAAGTCACACCACATCAAATTAGTTAATTGTAAAATACGAAGAAATGAAATATTAAGGGAAGCAAGAAAAAGAAATCATGGGTTCACAATTGTGACACGTATAATAAGTTAATAATCAATAGTTTATTTATTAGGTATAGATTATTAAAGTTGGTTGGTCACTGCTAGGAAACCATCTATTCATCATCATCATCATCATCATCGTACTCAGTATATCCCACCTATAGCAAAGCTAAGGTAGGGTCTGAGGAGGGTGGGATGTAGACAGCCTTACCTCTACCCCGTAGGAATAGAGAGGCTGCTTCCAATGAGACCCCCGGCTCGATTGTGGTTTTGCATCAAGCCTTGGACATAAGGCACATAACACTCAGCAATTGAGACAAACGCCAATTGGTGCATGTACCCCCTTGTCTTTCGGCTATCAACGCCACCACATGATGCCTGATTAACGATCCCCTCTTTTTAACGTTATTTTCACGAAATTAGGAAACCATCTATTATATTCACAAATTCCGTCACAAATGTAACTGATTTGTGACGGAAACTGCAGTGGCAAAAACCTCTCTATTTTCTGACAAGTCTATTTTGCCATCAAATTTATCTACCATTTAGGAGGTCGCGAGATTTGTGACCGTGTTATGATTATATATTGGACGGTCACTAGTTTCGCGACCTATGTTTTCAGTCACTAGTTTTATGACCATTTTATCTCTATCAAATATCAAATTTTAGTCACACTTGTAAAGTTCTTTAGCAGCGAATATTTAGTTATTTCATGTTCTCATATGTTTATAATTGTAGTATTGGAAAAGTCTGGGGTGGCTTCGGCGAATAGGTCACCGAGCAAGTTAAGGAAATCAGGTAGTGAGAAGAAGGTGGCGGTAGCACACGACAACGAAGAGGTTGATGTCGGGCAGCCACAGCCGGCAACAATGAAAAAGGCAGTTCGGGAGCATGATGAAAGTGTAGATGCAAAAGCCGACGACTTCATCAAGAGGTTTAAGCAGCAATTAAAACTACAAAGACTTGATTCTCTTCAAAAATTGAGAGAAATGTTGAATAGAGGAACATGAACATCTTCTCCTTGATTGAAATAAACAGTTTCTTGACATAATTGCCCCTGATTATTAATATTTTTTTAATGACAACGTTTACTCCTACTCTGTTACACCAGTAATTCTATATTATTTATTCTTTCCCAGATTATTAAGTTATGATGCATCTTGTTTTATCAGTTAGGTAATTTGGTCATTTAATTATATTTGGCCGGTATAAAATGTTGGATTAGATTATTTCAGATGTTTTTTGTTCAATATTTAAAAATCAATTTTATTTGGCCCTTTCACTAATGTTGACAAGTTGTATATGTATACATTGGCACCAACTAAGTACCTAATATTCCATGAATAACCATTAAACATTAAATTATTATTATTTTCTACAAAGAAAAATATATTTTATATCTAATAAGTCACATGTTAAACCTAAAGCAATAAAAGGCACATCATACATGGCATGTTGTTTTAGCTCATAGTTTATTACACAATCCGTTAAGATCAAAAACACTATTCGGTTCGAAGTTAGATCGATTAGCGTTTGAGTTAAAAGGGTTCAGGTCGTAAACAGGTTGGCAAAAATAATAGTGTCTCTGACCTTTTATAACACGATTAAAAATGTGTTGTGTCGAACATGGAACATAACACGAAACATTTTGTCAGTTCTATTTGGTTAAGGATAACATGGAAGGTAACTTTCATGAATAGGACCATGATAGTAAGTTACAACTATTTTAAATCCATATCATACTTTATAACATAACTTTTTTTAACAAGAGATCGACGCTAGCAAATGCTCACTCCAACCTCGTACTCTCGCTTTTGAAAAGAACGCATCAGAGTGGACCAACGCCAGAGTCCGGGTCACAACCTCTAACAATCAAGTCACTGCGCATCTTAAAATGGGATCAAAATATCACTCCTAATAAAGCCTGCATCCAGTTCAACATATCTTATGTTATGTTAATCATATATAGGATGAGACAAGGGAGCATAAAAGTGGATTGTGACCAATATAGTAACCTTCATGGACAAACCATTGACACATGATAAATTTAAGATGTTTCCTTTTGTGAAGGTGAAAGGCAAATATTACATAAGAACGCACTCATGACTCAACAACATATTGTTCTTATCATAAAGAGTGGAGTTTGTTTTAACTTTTTCAACTTTATACTTTTAGGTACGTAGTCTTTATTCTTTTAAGTAAAGTAAGTTTGTTCAAAGTGATATAATAACACTATATATTTCAAGCATGTGATCATTAATAGCGTGAAAAAATAAAGTAATGTTTAAAACAAGGGTCCCGTGCGTTGCAATGAGGTATTCGGTTGATATCGGTTTGGTTAGTATAGCAACCAGAAGATATATGAGCAAGAAAATATCGACACGTGTTTTGTAATGTTCGAAAACCAGAGGAAAGAATACCGGTATCGGTTCACATAATATTGATACTGGTACGAATGTCATTCAATCAGATTTGGTTCCATTCGTTGGTTCCATTCGTTATAACCTCAGATGGTATCGGATAGGTTCGTCAACGTAAAGAAAAAAATCAACATTTATCGAAGCATAGTATTCGAAGTTTAACAAAGCTTTATATTAAGTTGTTAAAATAACAAAAAAGGGTTAATGAAATGTACGTTTTTTGCTTCAATCACTTGTACATTACTATTCACAACTTGATTTTGAGTAAATTCATATCGAGACGTAAATAAAAATAAGCGCATCATGACGACACACTCCAAGTTATATTAAATACCGTATTTTAAAAGTTATACGAGAAACAAAATAAACTAAAACGTAATTATAATATAAAATAATAAAAAATACATATAATGTTAAAGAAATAATTAACTATATCATAAAGAATAAAAAATAGTTTAATTACTTTATATAGTTTTGGCTTTTGTAAGTTTGTGTATGTAAAATTATAAGAATTAACTAAATATAGAAATATGGCCTTCTTTTGCCCAAAAAAAAATTAAGTTTCAAAAATGGTAAATATGAACAAAATTCAATGCATGCAATTGATCACCAATAAAAACCTGTAAAGTATATCCATTTTGAAAATGTAAAGATATAGAATAAAATAACCCATTTCTTATTAAGTGAATTATATTATTATACTAGGTCATAGACCCGCGTATTACACGGGCTGTGTATATATGTATATATTATAAATATCTAAATGCATCATAGAACTGAAATTATATTTTATATATGATAGTGGAAACGGTCAATTAGAGTTGTTTTTATCGGAAAGATTCAATTGAGTAACATGTTTCATTTAAAAAAATTGAAATGACCAAATGTGTCAAAAGTTGAATGCTATCGTTTTATTAAAAAGAAATCCTTTGTCATACTTTTGATAATATGCTTTTGTTAGTCATTAACAATATATTAAACATTACAAAATGTCTATATATAAAATAATAGAATGCACAAAAGTTGTTGAAACGTTGGCCTAACATGACTCATATCCTTTCGACCCATAGAAAATCACTCGTTTTGACATAAATCCGTTACAACATGAAAAGAATGATAGATAAGATTCAAACACTTTCCATTAAAGAGAAACAAAAATCCTATTACAAATATGTGATTGAATTGAGTAGTTTATAGTATTCACCTTAAGCATAAATTATTGTAAAACACAAGAATAAATCGAAAACCACAACTAATATGTGGAATATGAAAATTATAGATCATATGAAAAAACTTAAGCATAACTATTCATTTTAAAAGTATTAAAATCATAGGTTTTAAAATTATAGATAACCGCATTAAAAGAAAAGTTGAAGTATTCTTTTAATGAAAACTTTAAGTATTTTTTTAATTATCAATCTTGAATTTTAATTAATATAAATATCAATAGCATAATATTATTAATAATAATCATTAATTAGAATTAGATATTTATTAAATAATATTATTAATGATTTGTATAAGAAAATGCCATATGGCATTAGTTGAAACTTTAAATAAGAAAATGACATGTGGTATTAATTGGAGTTTTTTATTAGATTTAGATTTATATATTAGTATTAAGTCTCTGCGTTGTAACTGTTATTTTAAAACTGTGTCAAATAGTACAAATGCTATACCATTGTTAGCAACCACCAACACCAGAAAAACTCGTAAAAACAAAATAAATAAAAACGGAAAAATAATGTCGCGCGAAAAGCAAACGTAAAATCTCTGAATCACGCAAGCTCGTTGCAGAGAAATTAAACTGAAACATAAAACATAGAAAAAAATAACTATGTTAATCCAGGACTCACGCGTTACGATGAACTTGTCAAACGGAGAAAAATAAATGTGTTGCGACGGGCCAGTCAAACGGGAAAAAATATACGAGAAAATGTTGAACCCCACACGCACGTTGCGGTGCGTTAACTCACAAAATTTTGAACAAAATGAAAAACTTGGGAATGATGAAATGTATGGTGGACCAAAATTGAAAATAAAAAAGAGTTAAGCTTAAATTGCAAAAGATGAAAAGCTTTAGTTTAAAAGTAAAAAAAAAAAAAAAACAAAGGGTCTAAATTGCAAAAGAAGAATAGTTTTGAGTTAGAAATGAAAAAAAAGGAAAAAAAAACCCTATACATGAGGTACAACACCATAAATTACAAAAAAAATTAAAAATTTTATTTTTGTAAAACTTGAATAAACTATTATATATTATATATTAATAGAGTAAACTCTAGTTAATGGTTAAATACTTATTTATTATCTGCATAACACACGATATGGTTTCAATTTTTTTTTTTTTTTTTTTTGGAAGGTGACTTTCTATGTACATGACCTATTGGCCACCGGGTTCATGTCGAAGACAATCCCCCGTCAGCCCCGCACTCTCGGACGCGATGTTCGATTGGGCCCCGGCCGCCGCACAAGCTGACTTCCGCCCGGAAACCATACTGCCCCACACGAGAGACTCGCTGGGGTAACAACTGGGTAAAACCGGGTTGCCCTCAAGACCGCACCATGCCTCGGTAGGTTTCAATTTATTGTTTATTCTTTTATTACTTTAATATTTGTGAATTATTTTTTTCATTTTAGTTCAAGAGATATTAATAATTTATTAGATATTAGATTGAGATATTAATAATATTATTAAAAGATTGAAAGAGAAAATGTCATGTGGCATTAATTAAAGTTATTTATTAATCTTAGATAAAGATAAAGACATGTGACATAGTGAAAATTTTAAATGAGAATAAATTTTTTGTAAGAACAAAACAGAAGAAATGTCAACCAATAAGAATGCTTTATTTTACTTTATTTAATATAAGTATTTAAAGTTACTATAAGGGTACATTGATAAATCTACATTGTCACACCCCTTTCTTAGGCGGAAGCACGAGGTGTGATCATGAAAGGTTCTCATTGCATACGAAAGGTAAACATACTAAATGCTCGTAAAAATAACTTCAAATACTGATAACATTACATTACTAAAAACATAGATTAAGCGTTTACATCACGAGACAGCATATTGTCTGAAAGTTTACAACTTTATTTAAGGATAAACATAAACGACATCCAGGAGCATGAGTAAGATCGCGCGCACATCCACTTTAGTTTCCTGAAATACATGTGAGTTTTTGGAAAAACGTCAACATAATGTTGGTGTGAATTCATGCAGTTCTTGTATTGAACGTTTGTATACTTTGTATGATAAACATGGTATGTATCTTGTATAAATCAAGTATTCTTGTACAAATCAAGTATTCTTGTATAAATCAAGTATTCTTGTATAAATCAAGTATTTCTGTATATATCATGTATAAATCAAGTATTTCTGTATGTATCATGTATAAATCAAGTATTTCTGTATGTATCTTGTTGTTAATGGGTTGCAAGGCCATTAACATGTGACACGGCATAGGAAACAACCAAACCATAGGCATTTTTCTAGTTGTCGATTCACGACGGAGACACAAAAGCACTACTCGGTACTAGTTTTCACCAAGAGTGTGGCTGCCCGAAAACCCATTAGATCTAACCTTTTGTTCTGCGGTCTTAGTATGTACACAATTAATGGTGCTTATTGTACCCTATTCGTGAAACGATTTCTCGTATCATTCCTTAAAACGCATCATACTTGGTACTAGTTATCACCAAGAGTACTTCTTGTTTTTGTATCCATCATACCTTTTGTAAACATTGTAACATCTGTAACATGTATTTCACCCCCGAAGTTATAAAACTGAAAACAGTTAAAAGAAAAGGGGGATCATGAACTCACAACTTTGCGTTCCTTGCGCCGTAAACTTCACCGGTTTTTGCTTATCTAGCGTCGTGACCTAAACGTGTTTTATTAACGTTAGTCTCTAGACTTGTATCGCACAAGTACAAGTCATTATCTTTTATGTATTTGTTCTTGTGTTAAAAATAATTTATATTTTTAACTATGTGCCTTACTTATATTATTTTCTCAACAATAAATATAAGTATCTTGTATTTTTCACCCGAATTATGTATTTTGTCCAAAACTTCATTTCATGTTCATAACTTGTCCAAGTTATTTATTCTATCAAGTAATATATTTTCATAAATATATTTTCTTGTATTTGTCTAAGTATGTTGTATGTGTATTTTGTATTCCCACTCCTTAGGAGTATTTAGTGTATTTTCAAGTCCTAATACACTATTTCATGTATAATACATACTACATACACTTAGCACAAAATTTGGTGATCAATAAATATATATATTTTCTCCAAAAATATACATACTTAATATCACTTTTAATCTTGAAGAAATCATCATTTCTTAACACAAAAATTAGGGAAACCTTGGTAAATGTTTTTAGATACATTTTTAGGGAATAAGTTTCTCAAAAACTTATATTTTTCTAAGTGTCAAAATTCTATAGAAATTTTGACATAGTTTCCCCTAAAAATGGAGGTTTCCCATGTTTTCAAAACATGTGTTTATTTTCTTTTAAATCATCATCAAGCATCAACAACACCTTCAACACTTACCGAGTGTCAAAATCAAGTATATTACACTACATCATGAACTTGAAGTTTTTGTAAAAACTTGTAGTAACTTACCATGTTATTTAGTAGGTTTAGTTACCCTTAAAAACATGGTTATTTGTTTGTAAAACACTTTCTTGAAGGATTTAGTCATTTACAACTTGTAAGATGATTTTTCTAAAAGTATTTCTTTTGTATTTTTCTTGTTTCATAAGTGTTCATACACCTGTTTTCTAATAAAAATAGTGTAGGTTTAAGTAAAAACCAAGATCTTCTAAAATTCATATTTTAAACTTGGTTTTCTTGGAAAATCATTCATAAATCTTGGATTTACAAGATTATTAGCTTACTTTGTTTATTACTTTTTCAAGAATTCATCTTGTTTTCAAGTTCATGTTTAATCAAGAAGATGATCATCTTGTATAAACACATAATCATCTCTTAACTTGCTAAATCATGCTTTTAATCATAATCTAGCAAGTTCTATGTAATGATCAACATCAAAATCTCTAGTAATCAACAAGCAAATATCATTCATATACTAAACAATATCATTCCATCCATATATCATCATATGCAAAGCTTTATGTTTATGATTCATGTTCAAGTCTTTTAGTGTTCTTGTTAATTTCATCATACTTCACCTTTTAACCACTAAAAATATGAAGTAACAAGAGTTACAAGAAGCTTACTACTAGCTTCAAGCTAGGGAAGAAACAATGAAGAAATCGAGTGGATAAAAGCTAGCAAAGGAGGTCCTTCAAGATCCACTTGCACCGAGCTTCCTTAATCACCTCCTTGCACCTTAAATCAAGCTTGGAATGGATGAATGAAGTTGAATGATGATGGTGGTATGTGGAAGGGGGTTCGGCCGAGCACAAGGGGAGAAGAAGGAAGGAAAATGGTGAGTGGTATGTGTGAAGTTATTAACTACAAGTCCCTACTTATAACCAACCTTGAGCTCTTAACCAATGGATCTTGTGTTCTTGAAAGTACATGCATAATCTTTACTAAATCTTCACAATATTTGGCAAGATCATACAAGATCAAATGGGATCCATGGTGGGGTCCCCATGACCGTCCACTTTACATGGGGGGAGGGGGGGTAAAATGTAATTTCCAATCTTTAATTGTATTAATAAGTTAAGCTTTCAAGTGTAATTTTTTAGGGACTTGATGTGTTATTATGTTATAAGAGGTGTTATGGTGTTCGGGGGCCATAACTAGCTCAGAAATAAGTAAACAATGCTTCTAGTAATATTTTGATGTTCCGGGTAATGTCCAGTTGTTCGGTTAAATACCGGTTCGTTAAAGTGCTAAATTGCACCGTTTAGTGTCCTTTATGTCCCCTTTTGTGATGCTTTCAATTCCCTACACTTAGGAAAGTATTCTGGATCAATTTTTCATATTTTTACATGCTACAATCTTCTTACAATGCTGAATTTTGCTGAAATATGTAATATTCAGCATTTAAAGTGTGCTTCGGGTGCTTTTTAGTACGTATTTTAGCTTCCGGAATGTCTATATGTTAACCCTTGTATGTACTCTTGGGTTTTAATGTATTCTTGTCGTTGGACCTACACCTAGGCTCCAATTCTATTGTCTAACTGCTTTCTGCAGAATTGTTGACACAATGTGTCTTACCGGTGAGTTTACTAGTATTTCTGACGCAACGCTATCATAAAGTAATTCTTGTAGTATAAAACGTGCATGAATTCACTTGTATAGTATGTAATCAGAATATGTTGACATTTAAGCACATAATTGCAGTCATTAAATAATAATTAAAGTGTACAGAAATTACCGGTTTGGTGACAGTTGTCACAGTCTCCCCCCGTTAAAAGAATTTCGTCCCGAAATTCAGGCTGAACTAACTCTCGCAGGAGTCTTCTTGAACAGGTGGGGATACTTTTCTTTGAACCGGTCTTCACGTTCCCACATGTACTTGGGTCCGTGCTTAGAGTTCCAACGTACTTTGACAAGCTTGACACTGCTCCTCCTGGTCTTGTTGACTTTCCAGTCAGTAACCTCAACGGGTTGTTCTGTAAATCGGAGGGTGTCATCAATATGCACTTCATCCGCAGGGATGATCACGTTTTCTTGTGTTGGACTCTTCTTGAGGTTGGATACATGGAACGTATCATGTATTCCATTAAGTTCTTCCGGTAATTCCAACTTGTATGCCACGGTACCAATTCTTTCCAAAATCTTGAATGGTCCGATGTATCGTGGATTCAGCTTTCCACGTTTTCCAAATCTTACTACACCCTTCCAAGGCGAGACCTTTAACAAAACTTTGTCTCCCACCTCGAATTCTAATGGTTTTCGTCTACGATCCACGTAGCTCTTTTATCGATCTCGAGCCGCCTTAATGCGCTCTCGGATCTGCATAATCTTGTCGGTTGTCTCTTGTACAAGTTTAGGACCAACCATGCATTTGTCTCCAGCGTCTGCCCAACATAATGGCGATCGGCACTTGCGGCCATACAGAGCTTCGAACGGTGCGGCTTTTATGCTTGTATGATAACTGTTATTGTAGGAAAACTCAACTAAAGGTAGATGAGTATCCCAGCTGCCGCCTAAGTCCATAACACATGCGCGAAACATATCTTCCAGCGTTTGTATGGCCCGTTCACTCTGACCGTCTGTTTGTGGATGGAATGCCATGCTTAGATCTAGCTGAGATCCAAAGGCTTCCTGAAAGGATTGCCATATTCTTGAGACAAAGCGTCCATCTCTGTCTGAAATGATTGAGATAGGCACTCCATGACGTGCCACAATTTCTTTTAAGTATATCTCAGCAAGCTTTCCAGTGCTGTCTTTCTCTCGGATCGGTAGGAAATGCGCATATTTCGTCAATCGATCAACTATTACCCATATCATATCGTGCCCTCTAGGGGTCCTGGGTAATTTTGTTATGAAGTCCATCAAGATTTGCTCCCACTTCCACATGGGTATCTCTGGTTGTTGTAGTAGCCCAGATGGTTTCTGATATTCAACCTTAACCTTAGCACAAGTTAGGCACTTTCCAACATAAACAGTAACATCGCTTTTAAGTCTCGGCCACCAATAGTAATCCTTCAAATCTTGATACATTTTGTCCGATCCTGGATGGATCGAGTATCTCGACTTATGAGCTTCATTAAGGATGACTTCTCGAATACCGCCATAGAGCGGAACCCAAATACGCTTCTTAAAGTATAAGGCTCCCTCTTCATTTGGCACCATATATTTTAACATACCTCGGAGGTATTCAGCTTTATGGTTTTCCATCTTAAGGGCTTCTTGTTGTGCGTCACGAATACGTGTAGTGAGGTTCGTTCAAATAGTCATTTCCAATGCTCGAACCCTTAGGGTCTTAACCCTTTCCTTCCGGCTTAATGCGTTTGCTACAACGTTTGCCTTTCCAGGATGGTACTTGATCTCACAGTCATAATCGTTTAGCAGCTCGACCCATCGTCGTTGACGCATGATTAATTCCTTCTGATCAAATATGTGTTGTAGGCTTTTGTGATCTGTGAAGATTGTACATCGAGTACCATATAGATAGTGTCGCCAGATCTTCAAGGCGAATACCACCGCGCCTAGCTCCAGGTCATGAGTGGTATAGTTCCTTTCATGTACCTTCAATTCTCTTGAAGCGTAAGCTATGACTTTTTGGCGTTGCATGAGCACGCAACCCAAACCTTGTCGTGAAGCGTCGCAGTATACCACGAAGTCTTCAGTGCCTTCGGGTAATGATAGTATTGGTGCATCGCATAGCTTGTTTTTGAGCAGTTGGAAGGCTTCTTCCTGCTTGTCACCCCAGTCGTACTTCTTGTCTTTCTGTGTAAGGGAAGTCAACGGTTGAGCTATCCTTGAGAAATTCTCAATAAACCGTCGGTAATAGCCCGCTAAGCCCAAAAATTGTCGAACTTCAGTTGGGGTTTTGGGGGCTTCCCAATTCTTTATGGCTTCTATCTTGGATGGGTCCACATGAATGCCCTTCTCATTCACAACTTGACCAAGAAATTGTACTTCGCGAATCCAAAATTCGCATTTTGAGATCTTTGCATAAAGTTTCTCCTTCTTCAGTAGTTCCAGAATGGTTCTGAGATGTTGCTCGTGTTCTTCTTTCGTTCGCGAGTAAATTAGGATATCATCGATAAATACGATCATGAATTTATCGAGATATGGTTTGCATACGCGGTTCATCAGATCCATAAATACCGCTGGCGCTTTCGTCAGTCCGAATGGCATCACAAGAAACTCGTAATGCCCATAACGTGTTCTGAATGCAGTCTTTGGTACGCTTTCCTCTTGAATCCTTAACTGATGGTATCCAGATCGAAGATCGATCTTGGAATAGTAGCTTGATCCTTGCAATTGATCAAATAAGTCATCAATCCTCGGTAGTGGGTACCGATTCTTGATAGTGAGCTTGTTCAGTTCTCTGTAATCGATACACATCCGCAGTGTTCCATCTTTCTTCTTTACGAACAATACTGGAGCTCCCCAAGGCGAGAAGCTTGGCCTTATGAATCCTTTATCCAACAACTCCTGGAGTTGTGTAGATAATTCTTGCATTTCGGATGGTGCAAGCCGATAGGGTGCCTTGGCTACAGGAGCGGCTCCTGGAACCAAGTATATACGGAATTCGACTTGTCGTTGCGGAGGTAGTCCTGGCAGATCTTCGGGAAAAACATCAGGGAATTCCTTCACCACAGGAATGTCTTCGAGTTTCGGCTCCTCAGCCTTCTTATCTACAACGTGTGCTAGGAAAGCAACACATCCTTTCCTTAAGCACTTATGTGCCTTCATACAACTGATGATTCGTAGAGGCGCGTCTCGCTTTTCTCCATATACGATGAGAGTTTCATCATTCGCCAGAGGGATGTGAATGATTTTCTCGTGACAAACAACTTCAGCTTTGTTCTTGGACAACCAGTCCATTCCGACCACTACATCGAAGCTACCCAATTGAATAGGTAAGATGTCGATGCTAAATCTTCGTTCACCAAGTTCTAATGTGCAACCTCTAACAACTTCGCCCGATTCAACAAGTTTACCATTGGCTAGTTCTATGGAATAAGGAATATCTAATCTCCTAGATTCTATTCCAAGCATACGTTTAAATTCCACAGACATGAAGCTATAGTCGGCACCAGTGTCAAATAATATGGATGCAAAGTGATTGTTAACGAGAAACGTACCGGTGACCACATTAGGGTCCTCGCGTGCGTTCCTTGCTCCAATCACAAACGCTCGAGCCTGAGCATTGTTTCCTTTTGGGCAATCTTTCATGAAATGGTCCTTGCTTCCACAACTGAAGCATCCTTGGTTCTGCCCCTTTCCATTACCATTGCCACTCCCATTTCCACTGTTTCTTTTACCGGCACCGTTGCGGTTTCCATTCCCATTCTTGTTTCCTTTACCCCAACAGTCTTCAGTATGGTGACCTAGTTTTCCACACTTGTCGCATTTTGGAATGTGACAAACCCCTTCGTGATGACGCTTGCAATTGTTGCAAATAGGCAGAGTGCCCACGTACCTTTTGGCAGGAGCGTCATTCATGGTTGCAAGAGTTTTCGCCTCCTGAGGCGAGTTGGGGTCACGCTTCTTGTTGTTGAAACCCTTGTTGTTACGAGTTGCTTGATTCAGATTCGAATGCTTCCTTTTCTTGTCACCGGATGACTCAGCATGCGTCTCGGTCTTTTCTGTTGGGTTCAACGATAACTTCTTCAATCGAACAGCATCTTCAGTAAGGCTGACAGCCAGAGTTACAGCCTCAGTGATTGTTGCAGGTTTGGCCGCAGTTACCATGCCGTGTAACACCCTTGCTATTATTTTAGGGTTTTCGTATTATTTACGTAAATAAACATGTAATTATAATTACATATACATTGAAAAATACGGTCATATTAAAACATTTTCGGATTTGAAACAATACAATACAATATGTATAAATTCATCGTTTTTAAATGACGACGAAACCATGTGCGGAAGCTTGTATCTTGATCGTGTTCGGTTCTTCAATGAGCTTGATCTTTATCCGGGACATCTTCACATTCACCTATGATCAAAACCAACTTAAAAGTTAGTTTCCATATCTTAACTATTAGTATAATCAAGTTCTAGTAGCGAACAATCAAAAACAAAATAAAATTTCGGAATTTAGTGCGCCCTCGCGTGTCGCACCAGGATTACTGCTCCCTGTCGCGTGTCGCGGGGGAGATGATTTTCCAGCAGTTTTGTTGCTGAAACCTGCATTTTTCCCAGCTATGGTTTTAATCGTAAAACGATCTTTAAAGTGTCATAACTTTTTATCTACAAGTCCGTTTTAGGTGATTCTTTTTCCTACGCGTTTGTAATAAAAATACGCATCAATTTATCCTATTTTCCGCATATGAAACCTGAATTATAAACGATTAGTTTATAATTTCTTATTTCATTTATTCGACCCATTTGTTTTAAAAGTTTACAACCTTGTTTCTAATTAACCATTTAGCATACATCAACATGCTTAACTCAAAATCTATAGTTCGGGTTTGTAACTTTTATGAATTAAGCGACTAGTACTCAATCTATGCGCATAATTCTTTTGACCCGTTTCGAAGACTTAAACCTTCTAAGTTTAAATCTTTCCCTTTTGTTATGCACAATCCACTTTATACTTATCTAATACTTACATTATCATAATACACGATCTTAAACGGCTCATAAAGACCGTTTACCCGGTTTAGCGTTCATGGGTATTTTGGTCAATTTCAGTCCCTCATTTTACAACGAAGGGCTTTCACTGATATTTGACCAACATATTACTTCTAACTATAATTTAAAATATGCGTACCTGGCTCGGGTCAAGTATTGACCCGCTCTAATATCTTGCTTTAATGATTTTGCTAATTTATAGCAAATGCAAACTTCCGTAAGCCGTTCTTATCCTGTGAGCATTAGACTCGACAATACTTATTAGTCGTTATTTGTCAAATTGCGCTAAAAATTGCCCCTTTAACCCGTTTGGTCTAAACGACCAAACATTTTGCATTTGTATTTGAATGGTATATATATATTTACCATTTCGTTATTTAACCCATTTCGGCTTACGCCGTAGGGTATCATTTAACTTTATCTTACGTTGGTCGTCAAGCAACTAATTACCATTTTATCCCCATCATTATTATGAGTTATCCCAGAGGGCAACATTTCAAAACTCGTTGTATGTTTGTCATTCCATGACTATACCACCATTTACCCATTTTTACCATCCATTATGGTTTTCCATCATTTTTACTTATTCCGAGCCGTATCGACTACGTCGGAACACCACATTTTAACCATTAGCTTAACATATTCATAACCCTTATAATGATTAAACATTTTATAAAAAAAGAGACTGTAAGCTTTACTTACCTCGCATCAAAACTACGCTTTTCTTTTCGTACTTGCTCCGTTTGACCCGCTTCATTCCCAAGTCTCCATCTAGCTTGTGAAGAGTCAAACTATCATCATAATTCGTAAGACGGTTAGATTAGTCATAATCATTTACGACTATTCCATCCTACGGGTTTTATGTCGAATTTATCATTCGACCATATCAAAATTATCATTTGATCTAATCGTTGGTCGGTTTGACTTTTTAAAGTCAATTGACTTATCAACATATTTAAATGCACATTTGGTTCAATGAACTCACCAAGGCATATTTCATCCGAACTCTTAACGAAATCAAATTTTACATACTAACTAGTAGGCCGCGATTTCATATAGGCATTTCATATCACTGAAAATGGGCTGTTTCTGGTGACTAGTTTAACCTGTTTACAAGTCTTCAAAAATTATGATTTTTTTATGTGGCGTACCTCTCGGAGGGTTAGACCTTGTGTTAAAATTTCAAGATCTAACTCTTTACAAAAAATTCGTAAAAATTCATTTACTAAGTTGCAATCAGATTCGTCACTTCTGACTGCAGCTTCCGGAAAAATTCATTTAAAATTCCTCGTTTATCCGATTGACGAAATTCCAATTGGCGATTCTTTTAATCACTTAAAACTTTCTACATTAAGAATTTGAGATCATAACTCAATTCCTAATTTGAGTTATGACATTCATAATGGGCTGCAAATTCTGCCAGAAAACGCAGCTTGAACCTTTGACACGGAAAAATTCATAAAACGCTCAATTTTCGTCGAAAAAATGCGATTCCAGTGGGGTTTTAAAGATATTTTCTGGAATTACATTTTAGACTCAAGAAACACATGTTTTTGTCACGTTTTGTCCAGGTTACAGCTGATACAAATCGGCTGTAAATTCTGATCAGAATTCAGCTTTCAATTCGAACATGTTTATGACATTATAACACTTATTCTTAGCAATCAAGACCCCTAAAAGCATCACATACACTAATTTAGTCAAAACCCACTAGCACATGCAAGAGTAATCATCAAATCCCTAGTCTTTAATACTGATTCATCAAGTTTTTCAACTAGGGTTTGTTTCTAAACATGAATTCATCCTAGTTTCAGCCAAACATCAATCATTCAAGCTTGAATTTCGATTTTTATAAGTTCATCAAAAATCTCAACTTCATAAATATCAATAATTCGACATACGTTACGATCCCCACGCTATGTGATCGTTTCTATGTATTCATGCATCTGATTCGGGTTGGATTTGACCTTCAATTTGATGCTTTTGTTGAAATTAGGGTTAGACCCTTTTTCTTCTCCCCTGGTAGATCGAACTAGAACACGCACGTATGTGTGTGTTTTAATTTATTTTTTTTATAAATGTTTTAACTAAAACATTTTCCTATTTACCCATCTTTAGCCCCTCATGTATTGGTTTGTTATTAAGTAGGCCACAACCTACTTATTTCTAGTAACATTCCCTCTAATTAACTAGGTTTATTATTCCTAGTTAACTTAGTGGGTTCGGGAAGTTCCTAACCTGTCTTATTTTAAGTCCCGTTAACTTGGTCCTTTTTACATACTTTGTTTTTATCAAAGTATTTATTTTCTTCTTCTTTTTTTTTATTAACATCTAGTTGATTTATTTAAATCCTAATATTTATCGGGTAAATTTTTACCACTAACGGTATTTTACCCGTCATTAATATTAACGTGGTTTGACTACCAAACTCGTTTTTGGGGTGTTACAAGTCTACCCCCCTTAAAGAGGTTTCGTCCCCGAAACCTTATTTACGTAGTTCATTGGTTTAATCAAAAGATCCAAGTTTCGTTTACACGGCACCCGTTTATTTTGGTCAAAAGTTTTCATCTATATTGACGCGTACGTCGTTCATGTGTAAGGCCTCGTGGGCCGTTACTTTCAGCTCATATCCGTTATCTTTATTGATTATCTATTTTTGCGGGTAGACTTGTTAGCCGCCGGTTACCTTATACTCCATTACTCGGGTGTATATCCATGTCGCCATCTCCGGCTTTATGTGTGTTTACGGTTTCCTAAATCACCTCATACTACTTATGTTTATTAAAACATTGTTTTTTGACTAAAAATTTAATTTTTTTAGTTCACGTTTTCTCTTTTTTTTTCGTCTTTCTTTCTTATCTAGGAAATTTACATCCGAGGATTTGTTCCTTTCCATTATCATTTGATGTGGGGAATTTCAACTAGTTCCCACGCTTAACCCAAATAACCCGTAGGTCCTTTCGCTTAGTCTCGTAGACTATTTCTTTTGATTTCCACCTTTTTAAGGTGAGACTCAACAATTCGTTTCTTTCCATTTGCGACCCAAAGGTCTTTTTGGTCTTGTAGACCTTAACATTTCTTATGATTCCTGAAGGTTGTGATGATCCCGTAGATTCATCTTTTACTCATGTTGTTCTAAAACATACCTTCAGTGTCAATGCACCCCTTTTAAGTTTAGAAATTATTCGTTTTCATTCTTGAATTCTATGGACCTTGACCATAGTCTAAGGCTACATTTGTTTTCTTCCGAATGATCTTCCGACTCTATAACTTCTAACGTCATTTACACGTCGGTTTGTCCTACGCTTACCGTTACTCAGTTCTTACCTATACTTCCTTACGACATGTTACCCAGGTTCTTTATCTTAATGTTTTTAACATTCTTGTTTTGCTAATTTGCGTTTTTCCTGTCTATATTACCAAGCGTTATTCTTAGTTTAACTCGTTTGACTTGTTCGTGTGAAATTTCATCACTTGTGAACGTCAAACTTCATTCTTTATTCGACCCGTTCAACTTTAAAATAGTTGAACGTAATTATCAGAATTTTTGTTTACAATTTCTCATCGTCTTTTAGTCATGACTCAAAATCCGAGTCTTTTGACTTTCTATTTCGCGTTCCCATCTCTTCGTTTACGCATACTTTCAAAATCCTACCCATCTATCGGGTATTTTACCGAAGTCATTATCAAAGCCACCTTCCCGGTATGTATTAAGACTTCATTTTAATTTATTTGGTCGTCTTAGCGAAACCCATCGCTTTTATTCAATCAAGTCCTTTATTCTTTATTTAATTCATTTGACTTGTCTGTGTGAATCTCATCAGTTGTGACAGTCAAACTTTTATCCCTATACCTTAGCATTCCTATTAGTCAGTCTGTATTTTCATTTACCTTGATCTTTGTCCCTTCTCTCGGGCTCGTTATTCTAACGTAATACGCTTCTGTCATCCGACTTGCGTTTACGTTTACTATCAAACATCTTACTTGTTTGATTCATTTGGGTACCTTTTTTTAATTTGTCCCATTAACCCCGTCCTTACTACATTGAATGTAAATGTGTCCGCTATAAGAAGTTCATGGTATCATATGCCACTACTTACTTGGCCAGAGTAAGCGATTAACACATGACATACATGACCTTTTTATAGTTTTCACATCACGCCCTATGTAATTAACACCTCTATTTAGTTTTCTTGGAAATAATATCCTGGATAGGTATTCTATTCAGGTTTTTCAAGTTTCTAATTTACATATGCAACAATTATTCTTTACATGTTTGTTGCATATTGCTATTTGTGCGACTATATTTAAAAGTGTGCACCTGGTAATGCTTGCCCCGATGGGCGTTCCTTGCCATTATTCCTCTTCGCGATTGTTACGCAATTTGGTCCTAAGTGAGCATGCTCCACTTGTCATACTTCGAACCGTTCTTCTATCCTATCCGTCACTTGTTACACCCTCACCATCTTCAGATGCGAGTATCCTTTTATTTAAAACATTTACAAAGATTAGTAATGTCAACTTCACTAAACGCCCGTATTATAATACAAGGCTTTTCTACTATACGTGTCAACGCGCGTAATTTGGTTAGCTATATCTATCAATTATCGATTTGATTGGTGTAACTTGAATTACACAATAACTCTATGTGTTGTTCACAACACTTTAATCATATAGAACCATTAATATACATGTACTTACCGGATTTGCGATCAAGCCTCGAACCGAACACTTTATTCTTTTAACCGTGAGCTCTGATTACCAACTTGTAACACCCTTGCTATTATTTTAGGGTTTTCGTATTATTTAAGTAAATAAACATGTAATTATGATTACATATACATTGAAAAATACGGTCAAATTAAAACATTTTCGGATTTGAAACAATACAATACAATATGTATAAATTCGTCGTTTTTAAATGACGACGAAACCATGTGCGGAAGCTTGTATCTTGATCGTGTTCGGTTCTTCAATGAGCTTGATCTTTATCCGGGACATCTTCACATTCACCAATGATCAAAACCAACTTAAAAGTTAGTTTCGATATCTTAAATATTAGTATAATCAAGTTCTAGTAGCGAACAATCAAAAACAAAATAAAATTTCGGAATTTAGTCTGTCGCGCCAGCGACAGACTCCTCTTGATCTTTCGCGTGCCGCGAGCGCCCTCGCGTGTCGCGCCAGGATTACTGCTCCCTGTCGCGTGTCGCGGGGGAGATGATTTTCCAGCAGTTTTGTTGCTGAAACCTGCATTTTTCCCAGCTATGGTTTTAATCGTAAAACGATCTTTAAAGTGTCATAACTTTTTATCTACAAGTCCGTTTTAGGTGATTCTTTTTCCTACGCGTTTGTAATAAAAATACGCATCAATTTATCCTATTTTCCGAAAATATGAAACCTGAATTATAAACGATTAGTTTATAATTTCTTATTTCATTTATTCGACCCATTTGTTTTAAAAGTTTACAACCTTGTTTCTAATTAACCATTTAGCATACATCAACATGCTTAACTCAAAATCTATAGTTCGGGTTTGTAACTTTTATGAATTAAGCGGCTAGTACTCAATCTATGCGCATAATTCTTTTGACCCGTTTCGAAGACTTAAACCTTCTAAGTTTAAATCTTTCCCTTTTGTTATGCACAATCCACTTTATACTTATCTAATACTTACATTATCATAATACACGATCTTAAACGGCTCATAAATACCGTTTACCCGGTTTAGCGTTCATGGGTATTTTGGTCAATTTCAGTCCCTCATTTTACAACGAAGGGCTTTCACTGATATTTGACCAACATATTACTTCTAACTATAATTTAAAATATGTGTACCTGGCTCGGGTCAAGTATTGACCCGCTCTAATATCTTGCTTTAATGATTTTGCTAATTTATAGCAAATGCAAACTTCCGTAAGCCGTTCTTATCCTGTGAGCATTAGACTCGACAATACTTATTAGTCGTTATTTGTCAAATGGCGCTAAAAATTGCCCCTTTAACCCGTTTGGTCTAAACGACCAAACATTTTGCATTTGTATTTGAATGGTATATATATATTTACCATTTCGTTATTTAACCCATTTCGGCTTACGCCGTAGGGTATCATTTAACTTTATCTTACGTTAGTCGTCACGCAACTAATTACCATTTTATCCCCATCATTATTATGAGTTATCCCATAGGGCAATATTTCAAAACTCGATGTATGTTTGTCATTCCATGACTATACCACCATTTACCCATTTTTACCATCCATTATGGTTTTCCATCGTTTTTACTTATTCCGAGCCGTATCGACTACGTCGGAACACCACATTTTAACCATTAGCTTAACATATTCGTAACCCTTATAATGATTAAACATTTTATAAAAAAAGAGAGTGTAAGCTTTACTTACCTCGCATTAAAACTACGCTTTTCTTTTCGTATTTGCTCCGTTTGACCCGCTTCATTCCCAAGTCTCCATCTAGCTTGTGAAGAGTCAAACTATCATCATAATTCGTAAGACGGTTAGATTAGTCATAATCATTTACGACTATTCCATCCTACGGGTTTTATGTCGAATTTATCATTCGACCATATAAAAATTATCATTTGATCTAATCGTTGGTCGGTTTGACTTTTTAAAGTCAATTGACTTATCAACATATTCAAATGCACATTTGGTTCAATGAACTCACCTAGGCATTTTTCATCCGAACTCTTAACGAACTCAAATTTTACATACTAACTAGTAGGCCGCGATTTCATTTAGGCATTTCATATCACTGAAAATGGGCTGTTTCTGGTGACTTGTTTAACTTGTTTACAAGTCTTCAAAAATTATGATTTTTTTATGTGGCGTACCTCTCGTAGGGTTAGATCTTGTGTTAAAATTTCAAGATCTAACTCTTTACCAAAAATTCGTAAAAATTCATTTAATAAGCTACAATCAGATTCATCACTTCTGACTGCAGCTTACAGAAAAATTCATTTAAAATTCCTCGTTTATCCGATTGACGAAATTCCAATTGGAGATTCTTTTAATCACTTAAAACTTTCTACAGTAAGAATTTGAGATCATAAATCAATTCCTAATTTGAGTTATGACATTTGTAATGGACTGCAAATTCTGCCAGAAAACGCAGCTTGAACCTTTGATACGGAAAAATTCATAAAACGCTCAATTTTCGTCGAAAAAATGCGATTCCAGTGGGTTTTTAAAGATATTTCCTGGAATTACATTTTAGACTCAAGAAACACATGTTTTTGTCACGTTTTGTCCAGGTTACAGCCGATACAATCGGCTGTAAATTCTGATCAAAATTCAGCTTTCAATTCGAACATGTTTATGACATTATAACACTTATTCTTAGCAATCAAGACCCCTAAAAGCATCACATACACGAATTTAGTCAAAACCCACTAGCACATGCAAGAGTAATCATCAAATCCCTAGTCTTTAATACTGATTCATCAAGTTTTTCAACTAGGGTTTGTTTCTAAACATGAATTCATCCTAGTTTCAGCCAAACATCAATCATTCAAGCTTGAATTTCGATTTTTATAAGTTCATCAAAAAATCTCAACTTCATAAAT
This sequence comes from Helianthus tuberosus, assembly GCA_030545235.1. Classification (NCBI taxonomy): domain Eukaryota; kingdom Viridiplantae; phylum Streptophyta; class Magnoliopsida; order Asterales; family Asteraceae; genus Helianthus; species Helianthus tuberosus. The sequence continues at coordinate 179,817,904 of CM060368.1, forward strand.
ATCAATAATTCGACATACCTTACGATCCCCGCGCTATGTGATCGTTTCTATGTATTCATGCATCTGATTCGGGTTGGATTTGACCTTCAATTTGATGCTTTTGTTGAAATTAGGGTTAGACCATTTTTCTTCTCCCCTGGTCGATCGAACTAGAACACGCACGTATGTGTGTGTTTTAATTTATTTTTTTTATAAATGTTTTAACTAAAACATTTTCCTATTTACCCATCTTTAGCCCCTCATGTATTGGTTTATTATTAAGTAGGCCACAACCTACTTATTTCTAGTAACATTCCCTATAATTAACTAGGTTTATTATTCCTAGTTAACTTAGTGGGTTCGGGAAGTTCCTAACCTGTCTTATTTTAAGTCCCGTTAACTTGGTCCTTTTTACATACTTTGTTTTTATCAAAGTATTTATTTTCTTCTTCTTTTTTTTATTAACATCTAGTTGATTTATTTAAATCCTAATATTTATCGGGTAAATTTTTACCACTAACGGTATTTTACCCGTCATTAATATTAACGTGGTTTGACTACCAAACCCGTTTTTGGGGTGTTACAGCGGAATTCTGAGGCCAGTCCCCAAATGTAGCGTTCAACGCGTTTAAATTCAGGAGTCACCATGTAGGGGATCAACCTAGACAAATCATGGAACCTTCGAGTATACCCAGTAATGTCGGCACCTTCCATGGTCAAATGCCAGAATTCAGTCTCCAACCTTTGGAGTTCAGCACGAGAGCAATACTTCTCTCTCATTTTCTCCTTCAGTTCATCCCAAGACATTCCATACGCGGCATCATCACCCAGAGTTTGGACTTGTAAATTCCACCAAGTCAAAGCTTCATCGACAAACAACCCAGTAGCAAAAGTGACTTGCTGATCCGCGATACACTTTCTCATACGGATAGTGGCATCAGTCTTATCCGTCCAGCGTACGAACGCCACTGCACCTCCAGTGCCGTCGTAGTTCAGCGGTTTGCAGTCGAGGAACTGCTTGAAAGTACAGCCCTGAGCTGCGTTTCCTCCAGATGAATCTCCATTCCCATTACGTCTTGCATTGCTTGGTCCTCCACTTTGTTCAGTACGGTTCGCCTCGTACTGGGCGATAGCTGCGGAGATTCTTTCCTCCAGTAGGGCATTTAGCTCTTCCGTAGTTCTTGGCAGTGGGGGAGGAGGAGGTTAATCACGAGCATTCACAGCTCTTCTGGGTGCCATGTTCTGACAGAACACAACACAATAGGGTTAGACATTTGTTTGATATCGTCTTACTAGACAGTGGTAGTATGACATATACCCACATAGGTGACATCAAACAACTATTACTCCAGCAGAGTTTTTATTAGGCTGGGGGAGGGGTGTTCACGTTTGACCTTTTCTTGCACTGAGGGAATCTATACGTGACAAGACTTGATGTGGTTTCTGTGCACTGAATTCCATAATTATGTATGCATCCATAATTACGTAACTCCTTGCACAGTCCGCACAGTTCGTTTCATCCTCGTATCACTTCCTTCAGATAGGCCATTGTTTTCAGGTAAAGTCACGTATACTTGTGAGATTCTACTTCTAGTATATGTATATATCAATTATCTCACATAATTGCAAGTAATTCTCAATCACAGATAAGTGCTACTCCAGTGCACCCTAAGTCTCGTAGTGTCTTTTCTTGACTCTTTGTAAATAGTTTTTAGGTAGTGGATGTCGCGGAAAGTTTTATGCAATGAAAACTTTTTGGAAAATTGTTTTCGTGAAAGGATCCTAGAGATTGTAGACTAGACTCGAGAAGGAATCCTGGTTCACTACAATCGCAGCTCTGATACCAATCTGTCACACCCCTTTCTTACGCGGAAGCACGAGGTGTGATCATGAAAGGTTCTCATTGCATACGAAAGGTAAACATACTATATGCTCGTAAAAATGCCACATGGCATTAGTTGAAACTTTAAATAAGAAAATGACATGTGGCATTAATTGGAGTTTTTTATTAGATTTAAATTTATATATTAGTATTAAGTCTCTGCATTGTAACTGTTATTTTAAAACTGTGTCAAATAGTACAAATGCTATACCATTGTTAGCAACCACCAACACCAGAAAAGCTCGTAAAAACAAAATAAATAAAAACGGAAAAATAACGTCGCGCGAAAAGCAGACGTAAAATCTCTGAATCACGCAAGCTCGTTGCAGAGAAATTAAACCGAAACATAAAACATAGAAAAAAATAACTATGTTAATCCAGGACTCGCGCGTTGCGACGAACTTGTCAAACGGAGAAAAATAAATGTGTTGCGACGGGTCAGTCAAACGGGAAAAAATATACGAGAAAATGTTGAACCCCACACACACGTTGCGGTGCGTTAACTCACAAAATTTTGAACAAAACGAAAAACTTAGCAATGATGAAATGTATGGTGGACCAAAATTGAAAATAAAAAAGAGTTAAGCTTAAATTGCAAAAGATGAAAAGTTTTAGTTTAAAAGTAAAAAAAAAAAAAAAAACAAAGGGTCTAAATTGCAAAAGAAGAATAGTTTTGAGTTAGAAATGAAAAAAAAAAAGGAAAAAAACAATATACATGAGGTACAACACCATAAATTACAAAAAAAAAAATTAAAAATTTTATTTTTGTAAAACTTGAATAAACTATTATATATTAATAGAGTAAACTCTAGTTAATGGTTAAATACTTATTTATTATCTGCATAACACACGATATGGTTTCAATTTATTTTTTATTCTTTGATTACTTTAATATTTGTGAATTATTTTTTTTTCATATTAGTTCAAGAGATATTAATAATTTATTAGATATTAGATTGAGATATTAATAATATTATTAAAAGATTGAAAGAGAAAATGTCATGTGGCATTAATTAAAGTTATTTATTAATCTTAGATAAAGATAAAGATAAAGACAAGTGACATAGTGAAAATTTTAAATGAGAATAAATTTTTTGTAAGAACAAAAGAGAAGAAATGTCAACCAATAAGAATGCTTTATTTTACTTTATTTAATATAAGTATTTAAAGTTACTATAAGGGTACATTGGTAAATCTACATTGTCACACCCCTTTCTTAGGCGGAAGCACGAGGTGTGATCATGAAAGATTCTCATTGCATACGAAAGGTAAACATACTACATGCTCGTAAAAATAACTTCAAATACTGATAACATTACATTACTGAAAACATAGATTAAGCGTTTACATCACGAGACAGCATATTGTCTGAAAGTTTACAACTTTATTTAAGGATAAACATAAACGACATCCAGGAGCATGAGTAAGACCGCGCGCACATCCACTTTAGTTTCCTGAAATACATGTGAGTTTTTAGAAAAACGTCAACATAATGTTGGTGTGAATTCATGCAGTTCTTGTATTGAACGTTTGTATACTTTGTATGATAAACATGGTATGTATCTTGTATAAATCAAGTATTCTTGTACAAATCAAGTATTCTTGTATAAATCAAGTATTCTTATATAAATCAAGTATTTCTGTATGTATCATGTATAAATCAAGTATTTCTGTATGTATCTTGTTGTTAATGGGTTGCAAGGCCATTAACATGTGACACGACATAGGAAGCAACCAAACCATAGGCATTTTTCTAGTTGTCGATTCACGACGGAGACACAAAAGCACTACTCGGTACTAGTTTTCACCAAGAGTGTGGCTGCCCGAAAACCCATTAGATCTAACCTTTTGTTCTGCGGTCTTAGTTTGTACACTATTAATGGTGCTTATGGTACCCTATTCGTGACACGATTTCTCGTATCAATCCTTAAAACGCATCATACTTGGTACTAGTTATCACCAAGAGTGCTTCTTGTTTTTGTATCCATCATACCATTTGTAAACATTGTAACATTTGTAACATGTATTTCACCCCCGAAGTTATAAAACTGAAAACAGTTAAAAGAAAAGGGGAGCATGAACTCACAACTTTGCGTTCCTTGCGCCGTAAACTTCACCGGTTATTGCTTATCTAGCGTCGTGACCTAAACGTGTTTTGTTAACGTTAGTCACTAGACTTGTATCGCACAAGTACAAGTCACTATCTTTTATGTATTTGTTCTTGTGTTAAAAATAATTTATATTTTTAACTATGTGCCTTAATTATATTATTTTCTCAACAATAAATATAAGTATCTTGTATTTTTCACCCGAATTATGTATTTTGTCCAAAACTTCATTTCATGTTCATAACTTGTCCAAGTTATTTATTCTATCAAGTAATATATTTTCATAAATATATTTTCTTGTATTTGTCTAAGTATGTTGTATGTGTATTTTGTATTCCCACTCCTTAGGAGTATTTAGTGTATTTTCAAGTCCTAATACACTATTTCATGTATAATACATACTACATACACTTAGCACAAAATTTGGTGATCAATAAATATATATATTTTCTCCAAAAATATACATACTTAATATCGATTTTAATCTTGAAGAAATCATCATTTCTTAACACAAAAATTAGGAAAACCTTGGTAAATGTTTTTAAATACATTTTTAGGGAATAAGTTTCTCAAAAACTTATATTTTTCTAAGTGTCAAAATTCTATAGAAATTTTGACATAGTTTCCCCCTAAAAATGGAGGTTTCCCATGTTTTCAAAACATGTGTTTATTTTCTTTTAAATCATCATCAAGCATCAACAACACCTTCAACACTTACCGAGTGTTAAAATCAAGTATATTACACTACATCATGAACTTGAAGTTTTTGTAAAAACTTGTAGTAACTTACCATGTTATTTAGTAGGTTTAGTTACACTTAAAAACATGGTTATTTGTTAGTAAAACACTTTCTTGAAGGATTTAGTCATTTACAACTTGTAAGATGATTTTTCTAAAAGTATTTCTTTTGTATTTTTCTTGTTTCATAAGTGTTCATACACCTGTTTTTCTAATAAAAATAGTGTAGGTTTAAGTAAAAACCAAGATCTTCTAAAATTCATATTTTAAACTTGGTTTTCTTGGAAAATCATTCATAAATCTTAGATTTACAAGATTATTAGCTTACTTTGTTTATTACTTTTTCAAGAATTCATCTTGTTTTCAAGTTCATGTTTAATCAAGAAGATGATCATCTTGTATAAACACATAATCATCTCTTAACTTGCTAAATCATGCTTTTAATCATAATCTAGCAAGTTCTATGTAATGATCAACATCAAAATCTCTAGTAATCAACAAGCAAATATCATTCATATACTAAACAATATCATTCCATCCATATATCATCATATGCAAAGCTTTATGTTTATGATTCATGTTCAAGTCTTTTAGTGTTCTTGTTAATTTCATCATACTTCATCTTTTAACCACTAAAAATATGAAGTAACAAGAGTTACAAGAAGCTTACTACTAGCTTCAAGCTAGGGAAGAAACAATGAAGAAATCGAGTGGATAAAAGCTAGCAAAGGAGGTCCTTCAAGATCCACTTGCACCGAGCTTCCTTAATCACCTCCTTGCACCTTAAATCAAGATTGGAATGGATGAATGAAGTTGAATGATGATGGTGGTATGTGGAAGGGGGTTTGGCCGAGCACAAGGGGAGAAGAAGGAAGGAAAATGGTGAGTGGTATGTGTGAAGTTATGAACTACAAGTCCCTACTTATAACCAACCTTGAGCTCTTAACCAATGGATCTTGTGTTCTTGAAAGTACATGCATAATCTTTACTAAATCTTCACAATATTTGGCAAGATCATACAAGATCAAATTGGATCCATGGTGAGGTCCCCATGACCGTCCACTTTACATGGGGGGGGGGGGGGGTAAAATGTAATTTCCAATCTTTAATTGTATTAATAAGTTAAGCTTTCAAGTGTAATTTTTTAGGGACTTGATGTGTTATTATGTTATAAGAGGTGTTATGGTGTTCGGAGGCCATAACTTGCTCAGAAATAAGTAAACAATGCTTCTAGTAATATTTTGATGTTTCGGGTAATGTCCGGTTGTTCGGTTAAATACCGGTTCGTTAAAGTGCTAAATTGCACCGTTTAGTGTCCTTTATGTCCCCTTTTGTGATGCTTTCAATTCCCGACACTTAGGAAAGTATTCTGGATCAATTTGTCATATTTTTACATGCTACAATCTTGTTACAATGCTGAATTTTGCTGAAATATGTAATATTCAACATTTAAAGTGTGCTTCGGGTGCTTTTTAGTGCGTATTTTAGCTTCCGGAATGTCTATATGTTAACCCTTGTATGTACTCTTGGGTTTTAATGTATTCTTTTCGTTAGACCTACACCTAGGCTCCAATTCTATTGTCTAACTGCTTTCTGCAGAATTGTTGACACAATGTGTCTTACCGGTGAGTTTACTAGTATTTCTGACGCAACGCTATCATAAAGTAATTCTTGTAGTATAAAACGTGCATGAATTCACTTGTATAGTATGTAATCAGAATATGTTGACATTTAAGCACATAATTGCAGTCATTAAATAATAATTAAAGTGTACGGAAATTACCGGTTTGGTGCCAGTTGTCACATACATAGGTCATTAGTTTGTAGTCTTCCTCTTTAATAGCTAACTACATTAAATAATTTGTAACTTATCTTCAAAATATTTATTTTTTTTTTCAAAAAAATAAAATAATTTAAAGTGTATGATAAATTACGAGTTGTGTATGATAAATTTCAACATGTAGGATGAATTTCGAAATATGTAGCACATAATTGCAGTCATTAAATAATAATTAAAGTGTACGGAAATTACCGGTTTGGTGCCAGTTGTCACATACATAGGTCATTAATTTGTAGTCTTCCTCTTTAATAGCTAACTACATTAAATAATTTGTAACTTATCTTCAAAATATATATTTTTTTTCAAAAAAATAAAATAATTTAAAGTGTAGGATAAATTACGAGTTGTGTAGGATAAATTTCAACGTGTGGGATGAATTTCGAAATATGTAGGGTAACTTTTGATGTGTAAGCAAAAAAAATTAGTGTAGAGGATAATAGTCTTTATGACTAATTAATTAGTAAAAAATGATAATAAATGAGATAAGTGAAAAAACTATTTAATGTTTTACAAAAATTACACTTTGTTCTTTTTCTTCTCAATTAAATTTTCTTCTCAAATGAACCTTCCCCAAGTGACATATATATATATATATATATATATATATAATACCACTTATCGTACATTGCATACGATATAACCCCAACCGTCGATTTTGCGTCATTATCACATGATCAGAAGCGGTGGCAAGATCGTAATATTCAATGGATAAGGTTAAAATTGAAAATTATTATTCTCTAATTCCCGGTTACTTCAGTCGTTCCAATCAAAAACAAAAATACATCCCAAAAATCTCGCAGAAGTTTCATACTCGTCTCCATAAAAAATTGATCCGATTCTTCGTCGATTTCAAGAGAAACGACGCAAATGACGATTACAGAATTGGGAGGTAATCCGTTCGATTTAATAATCCTGTTCTTCGTCTTTTTGATCCTGTTATGATTGTATTTTTACCAATAGTGAACCATTGATTCACTTATGGACTATTTCAGCTACAAGGGAGGGGCGGAGCAAAAAAAAACGAGCGGGTTCAATCGAAGCACAACAATCCAGGTTCTTTCTATAGCCCCATTCTTAGGGTTTGAGTTTTGAATTGGCGTAAGAACTGTGACAAGGTGCGGCTATGTATATTAGGCCTTTTGGCCAACGAGCCGTTTATGATTTGTTAACTTGCGATTCATATGTTTTTATAACTTGCGGTTATTTTTTTGGTAGTTTTTGGTTCATGTTATTAATAACTTGCGGTTAGTGTTATGTATAACATGCGGATCTGGTATTAATGTTTGAGGTTAGAACTGGCGTATGCTTTTGTGCATATCTATGATTACTTAATCTGGGATTCATGTATTTTTTAAAACTTGCGGTTAGTGTTTTGTATAACATGCGTTTGTGTTTTGAAAGTATGCAATTCGTGTATGTAGGGGTTCCTGATGATGATAATGATTTTGAACCACCTATTAAACGGTTGAAAACAAATAAACATGAAAACACGAAAATGCCAAATATCAGAAATGTTGAAGATGATGATAATTTTGAACAACCAATTCCACACTTGAAAACGAAAAACGGCTGAAAACACAAAAAAATAGGGCCAATAACAGAAATGTTGAAGATAATGATGATTTTGATGAGCCCGTTAAGAAGTTGAACGTGCAGAAACATGATAAGCATAAGGATCCTGTAAAAAAACCATTAAAAAACTCGAACCAATTAGGACGGAACCTAGGCTTTTCTATGATTATCACCAAACTGAAAACCGTCAATCTAACCAAATAAACCGAAACGATTAACTGAAAACTAATTGGTTAGAAAAATAGACTAACCGATGACTTTGGTTTTGGCTTCGGTTGAGGATAATAACCGAACCATGCACAACACAATGAAATAGATTACACGATTACTTCGCTTTTGATGTATATGTATCACAATAGTGCTACATTAAATATAATATGAATAAGAAAACTACCAAAAACGAGTATCGCAATGCGACGTGTCACTCCTGCCGCATCACGCGGGCATCTTGCTAGTAGTTTTAGAACGAAATGATGGTTAAAGTTTCATGCATATGGTCAAACTTTTATTAAAACGAAACCCCGACTAGCAAAAAACAAGTCAGAGAACAACAAAAAAAAATCAAAACTTGAAACAAATGATACGGCCCCGAATCACAAAACCTAACTCCATTAAAGTTGCATGTTAACTTGATGGTTTTGGATCAACTTGAACAAAACATAAAAAAAAATGGTTAAAAATGTAAAATAAACAAAAACAAAACATAAAAAGTTGATACAAATTATATACCTATATGTTTGCTTTCCTATGTTTTATTGTAACTTAACCCGTCGATACACCTATAGATACAAATCTTTGTGAATATCGTGGAGGACTGGATGTCTCCATATGCATGGCCGGCCCTGAAGGTGGGCGGGGAAGACCACCGGCCAGGGGCCCAATATTTCGAAGGGCACATTATTTTTTTAAAACTTCGATATGTATACGTAAAATAAATTAATTAATAGGGTGTACCTGTACAACCACCAATATAGGCCCACTTACAAAACTATTTTTATGGTTTAGATTAGTTATTAGCTTATTGGCGTTAGGTTTAGACCTTTAGTGAGCCTAATACCCAATTTCGTTAAGGCCTAAGGGCACGTTTTTTCGAGTTTGAACAAGGTACATGAATTCTTAGGGCCGGCCTTGCCATGTGAACCTTTAACGTGTATGATTAAAATTTTGAAGCATAAAGAAATGCTAATTCGCATACATGTTTTGTCATGAAGCATGGATTTATGTATTTGTATTCATGTACTAACCCTTTCATACTTGAATGAATGAATGAATCTTTTATTGTTTGTTTGATATTTACAATGCTAATCTTTGTCAATTGTCATAAAGCATGGATTTATACTTTTGTATTCATAATATTTTGAATGGGGTCTCTCATATTTATATACTATCAATTTGAAACAATTGTATGCATGTTTGGTTGTAAGTTGTGTTTACGTAGCTGTACCTTAATCAAATATTTGTTGTAAGTTGTGCCTAAGTGATTGTACCTTAATCAAATAATGGTTTCATTACCTTACCAAATTCAGTTTGTTTTGTTTTGAATGCATGTATGATTGTAAATTGTGCTTAAGTGGTTGTACCCTAATCAAATAATGGTTTCAATATCTTACCATATTCAATCGGCTTGATCCATTCAAAGTTGTGCTGTTTTATTTGTACATTATTATTATTTATAATAATCTAATTAATTTAGCCAAAATCTTGTATAAATATAATTTGCAACATATTGATGCAATGGTTGTTGTAATGTATGCATTATGGTTTGTATAGTAGTAATGATATATATTATATATAGATTACATGAACCTGTCAAACAGGAAAAAATAGACGTGGGTTCATTGTAACGTGCGAGTCGTAGATCAACTTAGTTATTTTATTCTATGTTTTACGTTTCGGTTTAACTTCTTCGCATTAACACCGCAACTTTAGTGTCGGTGGTCGCTGGCAGTAGTGTGGCATTAGTGCTCGCCCCCGCCACAACACGAGGGTGCTTAATACTAGTTATTAATTTATTTAGTATATATTAAAAGGTGAGGTAGGTTAAATAGTACTTTAAATAATGTTTTATTCAATTTTTTAATTCATGTGGTTTAAGCTTTTCTATTTTTTTATTACTTTAAATAATGTTTTATTCAATTTTTTAATTCATGTGGTTTAAGCTTTTCTATTTTTTTATTGTTTTATTCCTATTATAATCTATATATGATAAAAAAGAAACATAATGAACAGTGGATTTATTATTAAATTAAAATTAGAATTAGATTAGAATTATTTAAAATTAATAACATGATTAAGAGATGAGCAAATGGTATCGGGTATAGGTACCGGTCTCAAATTTACCAAACCGATGTATTTTTGGTACCGGTTCCGCACAGGTATTCACCGGTTTTTACCCTCAAATACCGTGCCGTACCAATACCGACCGGTACCGAACCGTTCCATACTAGGTATATTCGGTACCGGTACCCACTTTTGGGGATTTCGGTACCAGTATTTTAGGTACCGGTTGGTAACGAGCTCATCAAATCCTGTAGCAACGCAGCAATGCAAGTAATTGCACCGTTTAGATTACTTTTCATACACACAGTAAGTAAACTATATTTCGTTTGAATGAGGTTTTATATACACAACAACTTATTTTGCTTTCTTTTTTGTCTTTTTCTGTAATGAATGAATTGTAGCATGTAAAATTAACTTGGATATTTAGAATATTGATGAGCAAATCGTATCAAATCCTGTAAACGAACCGGTATCGTATCGGTACCAAATTTACTATACCAAATCATTTTCGATACCAATTTGGTACCCACCTTTTGGCGTTTTCAAAATCGTTACTTTCGGTTCGACACCGGTCTAGCACCATACCTGTATTTATTGATTTTTACCTTCAAATACCATACTGTATTGTACCGAGCATTTTCGATGCCGGTACCTAATTTCGATGATTTTCTGGATCGGTACTTTCACTGCCGTTACCGGTACCGAGCTCATCCATATTTTAACGTGTTAGCACCGTAATAACTGAACTGAAAACAACCGAATTTCCAACACGTAGGACGTGTGAGTCCTATTATTATATATTAGGTTATTTAAAATCGTTTTATTATGACGGAGTGAGTATCCTTACCATGTCATTTTATTTATGTTTTGATATTCGGTATCTGTTTGCCGTTGCTGACACGCCTTTTGTAGTCATTGGGTCCCGCCGCAACGCGCGGGCGGAAAATAACTAGTTATCATATTATACATATGAATTTGAACAGTGATTCAAATTTATTTAATTTTTATACTTTATTAAAAATAATATATCAATATATTAATAAAATATATATATGATTTAACAAGGTTAGTAATTAGTTATTGTCCATGATTAGTCGATTGGATACTTGACACTCGGAAAATTAGTGATTGTCCCTGATTAGTCGATTGGATACTTGACACTCAGACTGCATAATTTTTTTTTCAAGATTTTGATATTGTGACGAAGCGAACCGATACTGAACAAACGATACCAAAACTGATATCGATATTTGTTTTTATGTTTTAGTGATTGTCCCTGATTAAACTCATGATGAATAGTAAAATTTATGTTTTAATTATTATATTATAATATAGAGTAAATTGCCAAAATCGTCCCTGAGGTTTGAGTATGTTTGTCATTTCATCCAAAACAACTTTTTTGTACCATATAGTCCTTCACTTTTGGGATTTTTTTGTCATTTTCATCCAAACCTCTGACTTTTTTTTTTTACCAAAATCGTCCCAGAGATTTGGGATTTTTTGCCATTTTTATCCAAATGTGAAGGGGTAAGGTCCCAAAAACCTCATAATAAGTACTTGGGACCATACCACAATCTCACCTTACAGCCCTTTTTTACCTTGCGCGGTCGCGCACTGGTTTTATAAAAGAAAGGTTTAAGACAGATAGCAGACAATACTCGCGCGCCAAAAGGAAATCATAAACCCTTGCGCTTTCATAAAAGATGAGAATCCTAAGCACTTCCGCTTAATAATATCCAGACTTGGATATTATTTACTTAACTGATACCACATGGTAAAGAGTCACACCAGATTACAGCAGTATTCTTTTAGAAGACTTAAATCGTGCACCACCCAGACGGTTACAACCGTCTGAACCACGTGTCATCTCCCCAACGTCCCTTAGAATCACGATGATAGCATGTAATTGGAAAGGAACTTCCACTTGATCACTTTCCACGTGGCGAATCCCCAGCCATAGATCTAAACCACGATCCGTGTGCACTCACGTTGGATCAAGAAACTTAACGGAAGGAAATGTAACCGCTTACGGGGTTAGCATCTTCCGTCAATATTTCATTAACGGGTTTTCCCGCCTAAAGACTCTCGGCTATAAATATGAGAACCATTCAGGTACGAAGTTCAAGTTACACACACTTCTTCAATACATCTTCTTCTTCATAACCCATACTTATTCTCACACCGGAGTCGAGTCAAGGAGAGAACCCCTTTCTCCCCTTGGCGAGGCTAACGGTGCTTCTTTTTTGCAGAGTTTATCGGAGAAGAAGGTCAATCGGAATCGAATCAAACGAGAGAGAACGAACCTCTTTATGCAGATCCAAACCCCCTAGATATTTCGATCCCGGTCGTTTATCTAGTGTTTCTTCAAAATGTTTGATAGAAAAAATAAAGCAAACTAGATGTTTGGATGAAAATGGTAAAAATCTCAAAAGTGTATCATTATATTGTACAAAAAAAGTTTTTTGGATGAAAATGACAATCATGCCCAAACCTTAGGGACAATTTTAGCAATTTACTCTATAATATAGTAAAATATATGTTTAATTTATTATATTATATTATGTTATAGCGAGTATTGGTGTCGTACTGATACTGTGAGGATTCAAATTGATTCCAATGAATCAACTTCGGTATTGGTATCGAAATTATCGAAGCTGATACCGGTATATGTTTGTGGTTTTTTATCAGTGTAAAACATGTGTCAATATCATTTTTTCCTATATAAAGACTTTACTTTTCGTTTTCTCTTTCGGTCATTATAGTGAGTGTCGGTACCATAACGGACCCATATTTATATCAACCGATTTTCCATCGCATAGCGCGGGGAAGTGCACTAATACATTATATATATGAATACAAAGTGAGGATGAACAGTAAATCTAAATTTTAATACTTTATTTAATTTAATTTAATTATATTTATTATAGCTAATTATATATTATATTTTGATTTATATTAAAAATAAGTAGTAATTTATTTTTATTATCGTAAACTATACGTGTGCCGATAAAAATATAAAAAACATATATTTTTGTATTTGAGTATTGATACGTGACTAACGAACCGATTTTAGTCGAACAACCTTGGTACCAACATTGGTAGTACCGGAACCGGTATTCTTTTTATGGTTTTTGATTGATATTAATATATATCTTTTTGTGCATATCGCAACTTTATTTTTTTAGTTTTCTTCTTCAACTACTATAGGGATTGCCGGTACCGAAATGAACCAAACCCCTACCAACTGATTATATATATATATATTAATAGAAAGTTATCATGAACAGTGATATAGGGTTTTTAAGTAGTTATTTATTTTTTATTCTAAATTTGAGCATATATATATTTTTTAGGGTAAATTACATTTTTTGTCCTTTATGTTTGTATCGAATTGCAATGGATGGCCTTTAACTTTAATAATTACAGTCACAATCCTTTATTTGTAAAACATGTTACACCCTACGTCCTTTAACACTAACCATGTTAAAAATTTCAGTTAAATATGACATGTGCAAGGCACATGTGGGTATTTTTGTAATTTTACTCATATATACATTTAAAACAAAAACTCACTCTCTTCCTCTTTCTACAACACACACTCTCTATCAGCACACACACTCTCTCTGCTTCTTCTCTTTTGGTTCAAAATTGAAGAATCTCACCACCATTGGCGGTTTCTGAGGCACACTACCATCAACATCGTCTACATCAAACCCTAGCCCCCAAATCGTTGGAATGAGATAGATCTACAACGCCGGAGAAATCGTCGGAGACTATCAGTAGCTCCGACATCAACGCCGGAAGCCTACGCCTTGCAACTGACCTTCGGCCGGAGAAAAAAAGTCGGCAACGGCAAACCCTAGGTATCATATCTTCCTTCAGATCTGGTCTGATCACATCATTATTCAATGATTCCGTCGTGTTTTCTGGCGGTGAAAAATTACAGTGCAATAACAACAAATGAAAATGAGAGAATAATTGCCATCACAAGAAAGAAGACATTTAGACCACAGACATTGCCAGATGGATTGAACCAGATAAACAGCAACCTTGAGATTGTGAATGCAGTGATATAGCAAGTAACCGATACTACAAGTAAAGCAACAAACCTGAAAGTATACAGAAGAAATATATTAGAAACAAAGAAAGAGTACCAAGCAGCCTTGACCTGTTCATCAATTTACCATTTCAGTAAAAAAAAATATATATGAAGAAATAGTAGCTCTATAACAGAATCATCTTTGGCAACCCAAGAATCATTCCATGAATGCGTAGCATCTATCTATTATACTAAATGAATTCTCTTAGGCCACAAGGGCTATTCTTAGCCAATCATTTTGATGATGTGGACATGCTCTAAAGGTTGATAATTGAGAATGAGCGCCAATCTAATTTTCTTTATTCTCCTTCCTCTTCAATTCCTCTTCAATTCGTATTCAATGCTCTCTTCTCCTTCTCACGTACGTTTCTTCACCCTGTCTCTCTCTTCAATCAAATAAATCTTTCCTTTTTCCTTATTGTTTCCCTTTTCATAGTACAGAAACCCTAGGTTTCTTCCTTTGCTTCTTCCTTTGCGGCTTTATTCTTGGTATAGGTAATTTCAAGGTTACAATCTTTCACAATTATTTTGTTTTCGTATTCAAATCTCCCGGTACCTCTCTGAAAGTTGAAGCACTGATGTCATCGCACCATCAAAGTTGTCGATTTGAAGGTCATCGCTCTCTCTGGCTCATGAAATCAAGGTATGTCAATTAGTGTAAGGTGTTTCCCCAATTTTTGTTCAATTATCTTCTTCTCCATCATTTTTTTGTTCAAATTAGGGTTTTTTTTTTTAAATGATTGGAATGCGATGGGGACAGAGGATTTTGGTAAATCTTGTGACTAGGAAAGTTCATACATGTTGTTCGATGAAATGCCTGAAGAACATTTTTAATATTTACCATTGTGTTACACTGATATGGGTAGGTTTTTGATATTTACCATTGATGTGTTCGTTGATAACCGGTTTTACATTTGATCGGATATACTTTTGTTCTGTGTTATTATTTTCTTTGACATGGAGTTTTGTTAATTTGACTGAATATATTATAACTTGAGCTTTATTAATGTACAATTAAAATTGGGGACCTGTGCAATATACATGTCTGAGCCAATCCTATTTTGATGTCACCCAACCCATTCATGTTTGCCACCTCCGGTTATTTTCTAGATTTTTTTTTATGTTTCAATGTGTCTTATAATGGCTAATATTACAATTTATTGAATAATTTGTCCTCAGGCACATATATTGGATCTACAAAAGAAGCTATCATCGATGCAAATCATTGAACAGCAGGTTCAAGCTTTCTGAACACGTTTGAACACTTTATGAAATTAGGGTTTTAATTTACAAGACTTTTAACTTAAGTAATGTTTTTCATTCATTCAGTTTGTGTAGAATCATAAATATGAACAATGTTTTTTTGGTAATGTTACTAGGGAGGTTAAGCAAAGTATTTTACAATTGATGCCTTTTGAGGAAGGCTCCCTGCCAGTTCGATACTTGGGCGTGCCTCTTATTTCGTCACGGTTAGTTTACAAAGATTGCAAGATTCTAGTTGAAAAGTTGGAATCTAGAATTGATAGTTGGAAGAACAAAACCTTATCTTTTGCTGGGCGTCTTCAACTTATTATATCTGTTTTATCTTCCATGCATATTTATTGGGCTTCTGTTTTTATTCTTCCGGCTAGTATCATTGCTGATTTATAGAAAAAGATGAGGGCTTTTCTTTGGTGTCAAGGTCCGATGAAGAAAGGCCAAGCGAAAGTTAAATGGTCCGATGTGTGTCTTCCTAAATTTGAAGGTGGGTTGGGTATTAGGAGAATTCGTGACATGAACATGGCGCTAATGACTACTCATATTTGGAGTCTTCTAACTAGGAGGAATTCTATATGGGTTAATTGGATTCATGAGCACAAAATTAAAGGTCAGTCTTTTTGGCAACTTCGGTCAAGGGGTAATAGTGCAACGGATTGGAGAAATATTTTGAATCTTCGTGATCGAATTCGACCTTTCATTGTTTCGAAGATGGGAAATGGTTTAACCACTTCTGCTTGGTTCGATAGCTGGGCTCGAATAGGTCCATTATGCGCTATTATCTCATCTCGCCAACTTCATAGTGCGGGGTTTAGTCTTAAGTCGAAGGTTAGTGATATTCTGAATAATAGTGATTGGAGGTGGCCGAGAGCTTGGTTGGACATGTTTCCGGTGTTAATAAATGTTCGGCCGCCAACAATTACTCCTCATAAATCTGATTCTCTAGTTTGGTGTGATGCTAGTGAAGCCGAGCAGGATTATTTAGCTTCTGTTGTGCGGGATACAATCAGAAATCAGGGTGAGAGAGTCCCTTGGGTGGAGATAGTATGGTTTGCGAATTGTATTCCTATACATGCTTTTCTCGCGTGGCTCATCTGCAAGAAGAAGTTGAAGACGCAAGATAAATTAAGGCAATGGGATGTTGGTGATCTCGCTAACTTAAACTTGCTTTGTTGCCCCCTGTGTTGCTCGGAACCGGACTCGCATGACCATTTATTTTTTGAATGTCCTTTTTCAATGCAGGTTTGGTCCTCTATTTAATCTTTGGCTGGTATTCAGTTAGCGTCCAACAAGTTGGAGCATATCGTTGATTGGTTGATTTCAGTTCCTTATAAGAAGTCGATGCAAAGTGTCATTGGGCGTTTAGTTCTTGCGGCGACAGCTTACTTCTTATGGCAAGAGCGTAATCAGAGGCTGTTTAAAACCAAGAAAAGATCGGTGCCCGTGATTTGTGAAGCCTTTGTTTCTACGGTTAGATTGAAACTAGCTTCGGTGAAGGTCAAAAGCTCTACGACTGGAATGAGCTTACTCGAGAAATGGAATGTGCCAAGCATGTAGTTTTCATTGGTTGTCTCTAGTTAGTCTCTAGAGTCTTTTTGGCTGTATTTGTAGTGTGTTGCTTGTTTAGCTTGTCTACACTTCCTGGTATGTCAGGAAGGTGTACTAGTGAGGACTCTCCTTACTACTTGTACTCATTTGGTTTGTGATATATGAAATTGAACCGGGGTAACCCTTTACCCAAAATATATATATATATATATATATATATATATATATATATATATATATATATATATATATATATATATATTTTAGGCGTTTCACAACCTTATTTTTTGTTTTTTTTTATTTTGGTTTACAATACTGTACTGATACCGTAACGAAATGAACTGATATGAACTGAATTTCTCCCGCAACGCGTCAGGGGATTTTACTATATAAAAAATTTTGGTAGCATTTTTTGTATTTGGTCTCATATTCATTTACACCCCTTGATTCATTAGTTAGTTTAATATTTGGCCCCTTAATTTTAATAAAGTTCTTCTCTTATCTCTTGTTCTTTAACCTAATCGATTTACACCACAACCCCTGAGCTTTAATAAAGTTATTTTGAGTTTTTAACGAATTTTCTGTTACGTGATTTTTTATGGGTTTCATTTTTATATCATGCCCCACGTGAGAAATTTTTATCTACGCTTCGACGTGAATTTCGTAACGTTGTTTTTATACCGACCGGTGTTTTAAATGTTTTTTTAAAGCATTTGTTTTTTTTTTAACCGCCTGACGCTCATCTTTAAACCATCACGATGTGTTTTTTATCTATGTTTAAACCGACTTGTTGTAATGTGCAACCGTCATGTTTATCTTTATAGGGTTAGGATATGATAGAAAGTAGTGTTTTTATAGGAAGCCTAGGAAGTTATCCTAGCCACTAGATTGGATAATAGATAATTAAAGTTTAAGGGGTGGAATTCATCAAATGCAAAAGAGGCGCTTGAATTTTTAAGGGGTATAATTCAAAATATTCTTTTATCTCTTTTTCACTTTCACTTTTTTTAAACGTTAATAACTCTTTTATTCGGGTCTATTTTTTCTTTTAAAAAATACACCATAAAAACAAACGTTTTTTATCTTTAAAACGAGTATAACATCGATATATATTAAAAAAAAGCACAACGATGTTGTTATACCCGGTTCATTGTGTTTTAGCATGCCCTCATTGTGTTTTATAGCATGCTCAGGTCATTATGTTTTAACATGCCTAGTTTATAGAGCTTTACAAATCTACATGGGTGAAAAACAAAATTGGTTCCCCTATTGTGTTTACACAAAAAAAAAATGTCAAAATCATAATTCATGATAAAAATATTATTCACAATAAGACATTTTTAGCCTTCAGTTTTTCTCATTTTTTCACCTCACTCATTTTTATCTATTGTGGATTCTATTTTTTGGGTTCATTTTTCACATCCATATTTCCCCACAAACATGAAAAAACGAAGAAAAGGTGGGGTATGTAGCAGATGGTAGGTCTGAGAGAGGGTTTTTGATGTAAAAGATGATGGTGATGTGACAACGTTTTTGGGTTTCCTTATTGGGTGAGTTTTTAATGTTTTTAAAGAATGAATGTTTTTTTTATGTGGCAGCTGACTAGACATGTTTTTGAACGTTTTCGACACACCTTATTGTGGATGATCTAACTGTTGGGGTCACCGTCACCAAAATCATCTTCTGCACCCTTGTTCCAGTGTCTGCAAGCCACTAGGTGTTATTTGGGGTTTAGGAAAGAAGACCAGTCGACTAAAACGACCCTTCACTTCAAAAATTAACAAAGACACGTGTAATTGAAGGAGAAATAAAATGTTATTGTTCATTAGACCGCCCGTAGTGGGGCGTTTTTTATAAAAAAAAAATTAAAAAAAAAACGCCGAAACACGCCCTCAGCCCATTACGGCCCGGCGTTTTCCGAGCCAAAAATTGTTTTGGCGTTTTTCAAATCACGCCGAAGCCCCCAAAAACTTCATTTGTTTGCCCAATAAAATCTTGCCATGTGTGTATAATATTTGTGTGATTTTGGCAAAGGTTTTTTTTGAAGTTTTAATTACAAAAGGAAGAAGAAAGTTGCAGGTTGTAACTCAAGGAAGAAGAAAGCGATTTTAGAAAAGGATTTTGCACATTAAGTCCCTAAAGTTTGATTGTATTTAAAAAAAGATTTAAACTTCAAAACCTTTAATATTTCAAGTTTCAAAAATGCTATATCAGTCCCTAAAGTTTCAAAAATACTTTTTTCCGGTTTTTTTTATTTCTAGTGTTGTATTTTTTTTATTTAATGAAGTATTTTAAGTTTTTAATTAAAAAAAATAATTATGATATGATTGGAAGGGACGTTATTGGGCATTATTCCCACTACGACACTTTTGCAATAACGCCCAATAATGCCCCCATGCTGACTGGACTGTCACATGGCAGAAAACGCCCCATGGTGGGGGCATTATTGAGCTAACCACTACGCATGGTCTTAGTAAATTTGGAGAAAACACTGTTCCATTTGTTACCTCAACATTTTTTCACTTTCAGCGTTCGTTCCATAAACTTTACATCTTTTACAAATTTGTTGTTTTACATTTCAGTTTAAATTTTGCTAGTTAACACGCTTCAACACGCGTGTGTGGTTTTTACATTATTTTTTTTCGGTTTAAGGGCTTCGTTGCAATGTGCGGGTCCTATGTCGACTTAGTTATTCTTTTCCATATTTTACATTTCGATCTAAATTTTATGAGTTAATACGCTACAACGCACGTGTATGGTTTATGTTTTTACATCTGTTTTTTTGTTCGGTTTATCAATCCCATTGCAAAACACTAGTTATACATACTATATACATATATCATTAACAAACTATAAATTTGGGCATGTATGTGTTGTACTCAATGCTTTGTGAGTTTTTCAAAAAGTAAGTTTGATATTACACTTTTAACCCAAATATATTTGACCTTTTACTTTTAACCTAAAAGTTTTCTTCTTTTGCAATTTAACCTCAAAACTTTTTTACTTTTAACTTTGGTCCCCCACACTTTTCATCTTTCGTAGATTTTTCGTTTTACGTTTCGTTTTAAATTTTGCGAGTTAACACGGCGTAACATGCGTGTGTGGTTCAACGTTTTTACGTTTCGTTTTACGCTCGTACTAGATTTTGCAAGTTAACACGGCTCAACGTGCATGTGTGATTCAACGTTTTTACGTCGTCAATTATTTTCCCGATTGACAAATTCGTAACAACGTGTGGGGTCCTAAATCGTCTTAATTATTATTTTCTATGTTTTATATTGCAGTCTAGTTTCTTCGCATTAACACATCATAACTTCAGTATTGGTTGTCGCTGACGGTGGTATGATATTGATTGTATTCGGCACGGTTTTACGCCCCGCCAAATCGCGGCGGGTGGTAAATCTAGTTTTAAAAAAAATATAATAAAGTTTAGTTCAGCCGTTTGGTTCTTTAGCAAAAACCCTACACAAGATTTTGAGATAGCAAACTTGGTGAATTCAATTGAATCGACTGTAATGGCGGAAATACTTCAACCGGTTCAAGTTGTATACTGTGGTGTTTGCAGTTTACCCGCCGAGTACTGTGAATTTGGTGCCGATTTCGAAAAATGCAAACCCTGGTTGATCCGAAACGCACCTCAACTTTATCCCGATCTTATTCAAGGTATTCAAATTTATATTTTTGAATTGAATGCTTTTTAATCATATGTTCAGTTTATGTGATAAATTTTTTTTTTTTTAAACAATTCAGAATCAAATTCGAAGGTCGCTGATGGAATTTCAGATCAATTACAATCGGCTTCGATCACTGATGGCACTGAACCTTCAGGTAATATTATACTAGATAGGGTTTTGAAATTTTTTGAGTTGATTATAGTTTATATTTTGGATGCAGAGTTTTTATTCATTAATGTTAGCATACTAATTTCCTTGGCAAATTGGTTATTATTAATAATCCAAATTATTACTCTTTGGCTGATAATAATCCATTCTGGCAATTTGACCAATGGCAATTCGAACGTTCATGTTCGTTGCCAAGTGCAATCCCCTTTGCATTATTATTATAGATTGACACTTGGTTTCCACTCAATTTTGCTCACATGGATGTTTATGAGTGAAATGGGGAACCCTACATTTTTTTGTGAGCGAAATCGTGTGTGAAATCTATGATGATCAAATGAAAGCTAAATTAATAGGTAATAGATTGGATTATTGAAATCCAATTTGCCAATTCCTTTTAAGCACCTTTAGGTAGTGTTCGTTAGGGGTGTGCATAATTCGTTTCGAACCCAAAAAATTCGAAATTCGTTTAAATTCGATTCGATTATCAAGAATTCGTTTCGATTATAAGAATTCGATTCATTTCGAGTCAAGTAAATCGAATACGAATTTATAATTTCAAATTCGATTCGAAATTCAAATAAAAATTATACATTTTTATTTATTATTTTTATATATAATACATATATAACTTTTATTAGGCTATACTATAAATTATTTTCAAATTTTTTTCCAAGTATTAAAATTACCCATTACCAAACCCATTACATGGCCCATAACTAAAACCTAAGTAACAAATCTATCAATAGATTTCTAAGACCAAGCGTAATGGGCGTTTTTTGCCCTCAATCCCGCCCCAAAACGCCGGCAAGGCCGCCCTCATGGGCGTGTTTTGTGGTTTTTGGTTCCCAGGCTTTTTTAAAAGCACGCCCAAGCCCCATTTGATGGGCCAATCACATCTAACCCTTTTCTTGTTTAGCCAATCAATTTTTTTCATGGTTTATTTCATTTTTTTTAATTCTTTACACCCCTTTTAACATAATGCCCATATCCCCACTGCACCCATTTTAGAAAAACGCCCCATTGCTGACTGGGCTGCCACATGGCGCAAAACGCCCAAGGGTGGGGCATTATTCACCCCAATGACTACGCATGGTTTAAGCATAAAAACATTAACTTGTAATGTGGAGTGGTTATTCCCGACTTCTCGAGTTGAATTTTAGACTTGTGGTACTTTATTTGGGACTTTTTAATGTGATATCATGCTTTATGGCTGCTTTAAAATTTATGTTTCATTTTGAAAGTTTTTTACATGTTTTTAAAGAATCTGAATTAAATTGAATTTATTCGAATTCAAATTTTTAATCAAATACGAATTGGGTTTTTTATTCGAATACGAATTTGAATCGAATTCGGTAGGTTCGAATCGAATACAAATTCAAGGAAAAATAAAAATTATTCGAACAATTCGATTCGAATAATTCGAAAATTCGATATTCGATTCGATGAACACCCCTAGTGTTCGTTTCACAGAATGGAATTCGGAGGGAATTGGAATGTAGATTTCATTTCTTAATTTGTTTGTTTCAACAAATGAAAGCATTGTAATTGAACAATAACATAAGTAACAAAATATATATCCCAATTCCATCTAGATTGTATTCCTTTTTGTGAAACAAACACACCTAAATTCCAAACCAAAATTCAATTCTCGCGCGAATTCCATTACAATCTATGAAACGAACGGTACCTTATTTGTGTACCTGGTTGTAGCAATTGCTTCTGAATTTGAAACTGGTGACAAATATCAGTGATGACTAATGGCAGCGCATGGATTGATGTACATATATGTGAATTGACAACTCTACCTGTAATCATACCTGAGTTGTTGGTTGTATGAATTGGTCCAATGAGCTACTTATTATCAAAGACTGTCCATAGTTAAAAATGATGTTAAGGTACATTGCTGTTTATTGCATTTTCAATTTTTTTTTTTATAAAACATGACAACAATGATAAAGTGTACTTAGTGTAGTGCCTTAAATGGAACTGAAATAACACGTAGGACCATTTTTGTGTGTAAAAAGTTTTAAATATGATTATCGGTAACACGGTCTGACGTCACACTGAAACTGTCACGAACAACCGGTTTTTGACCCAACTCTAGGTCGACTCTTTCTTTATATTATTATTGATAGAAAACCACACCAAAATCAAAATACAATGACCCTAACCGTCTATTTATGCTAAAGAAGAAAAACTCCTAACCCTCTGCTAACAAATATGAAACAAAACAAACTAAATTAGTAAACCAAATCTTGTTTTTTACGAAACATTTATTGGCTCTCTTCAAAAAGTATTTCCGCTTTCTTCCTTTTGATTTATCTTTTCTCTTCTTTGTATATCGAACCATTCAGCCCCTATACTTTCTTAGTTTAACTAACTAACTAACTAACTAACTATTAGACATAGTTTAATATGATGTTATATTAGAGGGATTAGAGTGTAATATTGTATTCTATATATACTCATGTATATTCAGCAATTATAATCACAATCACAATTCAATAACAATTATATCTTTACCGAGTTTAACTTGGTATCAGAGCTGAGGATCAAACCCTAATTCTGCCGCCCTCCACAGCTCTGCTGTCCTTTTTTTTTTTTCTCGATCACCCAATCACCATGACTACCCTTGTTGCCTTCTCCCAATCAGAAAAGACTATCCACAACTCTCACAAGTTTGGATTTACCCTATCTCCCACCAATTATGGTCATTGGAAGACTATGATTCATCCGTTTTTGGTCACAAACAACCTGTTCGGTTATATAGATGGCACAATTCCATCTCCAACGCCTGCTATTCCTGTTTCATCTTCTTCTGGTAAAGACAAGGAAGATGGTCTCCCACAACAACCTGAACCGAATCCTCAGCATGCAATCTGGGTCTCTAATGATGCCCATATTCGCATGCTCCTGCTGTCCACAATCTCTGAAAGCTCTTTTCAGCATGTGCAGGGTTCTACTTCTAGGGAGCTTTGGCTGTCTCTGGAACGTGCCTATGCTCCTCATACGGCTTCTAGAGAATACACCTTGAAGACTCAACTGCTGCGGATTGAGATGCAGCCTGATGAATCCTCTTCAGCCTATCTGACTCGGGCTCAAGAGTATGCGACTGCCCTGGCAAATATTGGTGAACCGATGAAGGAAAAAAGATATCGTGATGCTAGTGATTGCTGGTCTTCGTGAAGAATACCACGGCCTGAAGACAACAGCCCTTACTCGCCAATTGGTGTTCAACGAGCTTCATGCTCTGTTTGCAGATCATGATTACATGTTAAAGAAAACAGCAGCTGCTATGCCTCCCACACAAGCCTTTACTGCAGCCCGTGAACCCGCTGCTTCGGCCACTACTGCCCCGACCGGTTCACTGCCTCATTCTGATGCAGTTAAGGTTGTCCAACAGCTGGCTGCCCAGCTAGGGTTACAACTACAATTTCCTTCTTCCCCGTCCCCACAGGCCAACTATACAGCCCGCAACACAAACCGCAACCCAAACAATAGACAAGGAAACAACCGTGGAGGACGTGGCAATTATAACAGCTCCAACAATCGTTTCAACACAGGAGGTAATCGAAATCAATTCAGTTGGGCTTCTAATCAAAATACTGTGTATGGTACTTGTAACAGGTGTGGCATCGGTCATATACCGTCTCAATGTCCCAACCGTGATCCTTCAACCATACGCTCAGGACAGCCACCATCTGCCAACTTTGCTGATTACCGCTTACAACAGGCATTCACCAACTGGATCAACGATACCGGATCGAGCCACCACGTAGCACCGAATCTCTCCACACCTATGCCCGCCGGCCTAAACCCAACACGACGAATTCCACAGAATCTGCTGATGCAGCCCCTCCAGAACCTTTCACCCAATCTGCAGCCCCTCCTACGGCTGCTGCATCCTCTCCTATGGCTGCTGCAGCCCCTCCTACGGCTGCTGCAGCCCCCCAGACTGCAACTCAGCAGCTATGATGCACTGGGACGGGTACGGGAACGGGGTACGGGGACGTGTACGGGAACGGGAAACGACAAAACTAAAAAATTCAAGAAGCGGGGACGGGACGGGATGGGTACGGGAATAAAAACATATAAAAAAATAAATATATATTAAAGATAATGTAACACAAAACCCCAAAATAGTTATATATTGATGTAAAGTTCAAAAATCCCATATCTATCATGCTCATCATTATTATGTTGATTTAACGAGTGTAACTAAATTCATTAAATTTTAAGTAAAAAAACGTACAACTAAAATAATAAAAAGGAAAAAAAACCATTATTAAAAAATTCGTATACTATTTAATTCACTTCAAAAACTGTCCACCTGCTTTGAAATATAATATAATATACTAAAATAATATATATAAATGAAAAATGATAAAATCGTACTTGGTTGGCATTGACCGAAAAGGAGGGAAATGAAATATATTAATAAAAAATAACAAAAAGACCTGACAACTTCATCTTCTACCTTATAACACAGTGCCAAAAATCTGAAACCAAAAAAACCATTTCAAAATCGTTCATAACACAGACCGTCTTCCCCAATTTCAAACCCTAAAAATCATCCTTGGTCAAACATTCCAACACAATAAATACTCTTCTCCCCTCAAAACGCCGTACCCAACATGCCGGGGACGTTTCCCAGCCGTCCCCATGCCGTTTCTGTCCCCTAGCAGTCCCCGGGACGGGAGACGGCACCTCAATGGCGTTTCCGTGCTTCCAAGCTCAGCAGCCTCTCTCAGATCTGCCCGACTCCCCTGCTACATCGCAGCCCACTCCAGCCCCTATGACCCGACCACCTCCCCGTTCCCGGCCACCTAATCTTCGCCAAAACCCCAAAACTACCAAACCTTACAATGCCGCCTCCTTTCACTCTACCACACATAATCCCGACACTGAACCTACCTCCTTTACTGTTGCTAACACAGACCCAAAATGACGTCACGCCATGGCTGATGAGTATTCGGCGCTGCTGTGAAACGGTACGTGGTCCTTGGTACCGCGTGCTCCGGGTTCTAATGTGGTTGATTGCAAATGGGTCTACAAACTCAAACGAGACCAAACAGGGGCTATCACTCGCCATAAAGCACGTTTAGTCGCCAAAGGTTTTCGACAACAACCGGGCATTGATTATCAGGAGACATTTAGCCCGGTTGTCAAGTCTACCACTATTCGTGTCGTACTTTCTTTAGCTGTTGCTCAACAATGGCAACTACGACAACTTGATGTTCAGAATGCGTTTCTACACGGCGACTTAAACGAAACTGTCTATTTACAGCAACCACCAGGTTTTGTTGACCCACTGAAGCCGGATCATGTGTGTCTTTTACATAAGTCCCTTTTATGGTTTGAAGTAAGCCCCCAAAGCCTGGTTTCACAAATTGTCTATGGCTCTTCAGGGGCTTGGTTTTCGGGGCTCCAAGACAGATTCTTCTCTTTTTGTTTACTCATTGGGGGGCATGTTATTGTATCTACTTGTCTACGTAGATGATATTATTCTCACAGGTAACAATTCACAGGCCATTGATCAGGTGGTTCGCAATCTCAGCATGTCATTTGCTGTCCAGGACATGGGCAGACTTTCCTATTTTTTGGGCATTGAGATTCTTTACAGTAGCTAGGACATACTATTGTCCCAACAAAAGTATATTAACGAGCTCTTACAACGTGCCGGTTTGTCCAATGCTCACCCGGTTGACTCGCCTATTACACCAGGTGTGAAGTTGGCTTTGGGTGACAGCTCCCCATTTGAGAACCCGGTTAAATATAGGCAGGTTGTGGGTGCCCTTCAATACGTCACGCTTTCTCGTCCAGACATTACCTACGCAGTCAATAATGTATGTCAATTCATGCACTCGCCAACAGAGAATCAATGGTCAGTTGTTAAGCGCATTCTACGGTACTTGAAGGGTACTGCCACACATGGTCTTCTACTTAAACAGCAGTCTCCTCCGGTTCTTCACGCCTACACGGATGCTTCTTTCAACAACTTGAGTGCCTTTTCTGATGCTGATTGGGTTGGGTGCCCAGATGACCGTCGATCCACCGGGGGGTATGCTATATATCTTGGGTCTAATCTTGTGTCTTGGTCAGCCCGTAAACAAAAGACTGTCTCTAGGTCATCTACAGAATCTGAGTATAAAGCCCTTGCAGACACGGTTGCTGAATTAACTTGGTTACGGGCACTCTTGCATGAACTGCATGTTCCAGTACGATCAGCCCCAACATTATGGTGTGACAATCTTGGTGCAACATACCTGTCGGCAAATCCCGTCTTTCATGCACGTACAAAGCACGTTGAAGTCGACTTTCATTTTGTCCGGGAACAAGTTGCTCAACGAAAACTCTCGGTGCAATTTATCTCCACAGAAGATCAGATTGCAGATGTTTTTACCAAGGCTCTACCCTCTCCAAGATTCTTGTTCTTACGATCCAAGCTAAGAGTCGCTCCCCGGCCTTAGCTTGCGGGGGGATATTAGACATAGTTTAATATGATGTTATATTAGAGGGATTAGAGTGTAATATTGTATTCTATATATACTCATGTATATTCAGAAATTATAATCACAATCAAGGTTTAAAAAAACGGAAACGAGTATCGAGGCGTTTTCCCTTCGCCTCACGAGGCGTAAGTATTGAGGCGGAACGAGGCGTAAGGCTGAGGCGGTATTAATAAATAAATATTAAAATTATATATATCATAAAATAATAAATACTTAACATCAAAAAATGACCTTTCTCATCAAATCAGCAGTTAAAAACATAAAAGAAGATTCAAATCAGCAATATTATTAACAGGATTCCTTTGAGCGTACACTAACAGCAAGTAAATTAACAGCAGCAATATTAACAGAGATAACAAAACGATTATTAACAGCAGCAATATAATTAACAGCAACAATATTATTAACAGGATTCCTTTAACAAAAACTAATAGTTAGTAGCAAAGGACTTATATGTTGGGTGTGTGAATGAAAGTCTCAAAAGGTAGTAAATACTTTGTCCCACATCGGTGTGTTAACAAAGTTAGTGGTTGTTTATAAGGTAAAGTCTTTACTACTCCATTGTAGCTTTATGACATGTTTTACCACAAGTCCTAAAGGACTTAATGAACCCTTTAGTTGAATTTGAAAAAAATTCTGAAGTACCTCCGTAAAGTGGTATCAGAGCCATGTGCTCGTTTTTTAAGAAGAGGGGCTTAGTTCCTGTTCTTAAAAATAAACAAATTTAAAATAAATTTTAAACATTTTCTTAAAAGAAAAAATTTAAAATGAGTTTTAAAAATTCGTTTGAAGATTCGAAAGAATCAAACGAACAAGAAGTAACTGAAGTTTTAAATTTCAGTGAAAACGAAAAAGGTTTTGTATCAGATTACATGATTAATTCTGATCAATTAACTAAAATTAACAAGCTTAAATTCAAGCTTGACACAAAACAAGTTTTTAATCAAACAAAACCTTTACAAAGCTTAGTTTCTAAAGCTTTTACAAGAAAAAATAAAGTATTTTATTGTTTTAACACTGAAGAACTTTCAGTTGACATAAAAAATACAGCAGGTGAAGTTTATTTGCCACTCTTAACAAATGGTGAAATAGCAAAAAAGCTTTTGCACATTAAACCAGAGTTGAGAAAGTCTCTCAATATGGTACACATAGGAGCGGTTAAAATACTCCTAAAAGCTCAGTTTAGAGACGGAATTAATTTTCCTATAAAAATGGCACTCGTTGATAATAGAATTATCAATAGGCAAGATGCTCTTTTGGGAGCAATTCAAGGAAATTTAGCTTATGGTAAATTTATGTTTACTGTCTATCCTAAATTTGCTTTACATCGAAATTCAAAAGATTTTGATAAGACTTTAAGTTTCATACACCAGTGCGAAAGAACTGACCTTATGGAACCTGGTAATAAAGTTTTTACGATTAATTATTTAATCTCGTATGCTTTAACCAACAGTACTCATTCAATCGAGTATAAGGAAAATGAAAATATAACTCTTGAAGATATATTTTCTGAAATTGGAATTGTTGAAGGGTGTAAGTTTTCTGAACCTTCACAATTAAAAGAAAATTGGGCAATTGATATTGCACGCAATAAACAAATTCTAGGATTCGAACCTAGACACAGTTATGATGAAAGCTCTTTACAAATTGGAGATTCAAGTAATACTGAACAAATAATTCGTTCTATGTCACATAGAATAGATGGATATGGTAAAATTTTAAAAGGAATTATTGGAGAGTAATGTCTTCAAAACCAATTTTAAATTATTTTCAATATCTTGATCAACAAATCACCTATGAAGAGGCTGATATACAATTTGGATTTATGAGAATAAATCAAATTAAAGAAAATTTTATGTTAAGTCATAAAACAAAAATTCTTAATATAAAAATTGTTAAGGAAAACATTTTTGCTTCTAAGCAAAAAATTCTTGAGCTTAAGGCTAAAAAGGCATTAATCTCTGTAGCATGAGTTCTCTGAGTAAAATTGAAGAACTGGTTAGAGAATTAACCAAGAAGGTAGAAGATTTGTCTACCAATGAAAATCTTGAAGCAATTGCTGCCAAGATTATCAAGGATGTCTCTGACAAACTTGATGAAAAAATGAATTCAGAAAATCTTTTACTCAAAAAGAAAGAAAAGATTTTTAATGAAAAAAGCTTTCAAAAATATTCATTTCCAAATTTCAATGTTGGAAATCCATCTTTGGGAAAGTCTAAATGTCCTAATGCATTAACATGGCCTTTTGGATCAACTTCAAATGACCAATAAAGAACAATTGAGAAACTCTTTTAGAAAAATAAATCGAAAGATTTCTATGCATTATTTCTATTTAGAAAGAAATAATCAAAGAATTGTAGAGTTACATTCGGATTGGAGTATTCATCCTTCTGATAAACTTTTTGAATTGAATAATTTAAAAAGAAAAAATTCTTTTATGAAAGAGGATATTCAAAGACTTAGAGAGACAAAAATTATTTTATCTATTGGATAGAATGATTTCAATACCTCAAAAGTTAGAAGAAATCTTTTTTGATCAAATGGAAACCCTTCCACTTGAACATATGCATGAACTTGTTCATCTCATGTCATTAGATGATGATGAATGTGAACAAATGTTTTCTGAAAATAAAATCTTAAATGAAAGATATTTTCCTGAAAATAAAGAACGGATTTTTCCTTTATCTGTAAAGGATGAAGAACTTGAAACTGAAGAAAGCTCTTCAGACATTGAAATGTCTCCGAGACAAAGAACTTACAATGCCTCTACTAGCAAAGGTAACAGGCGTAGAAAGAATACGGAATTTTCCATGCCGTATCACAAAGGTATACCTAATTCTAATGGTAATAAAAATGGTAGTTCAACTACTATTGATACTATTAATATTTATTGTATCTTTGGCCTCGAAAAAAGAAAAGAGGTAATTGACAAATGGAACACTGAAATCAGTCTAATTATTCAGACTAATTCAGATGAATTTTCTAATGCTAAGGCTTTGTTATTATTAATGGAACATAAGTCTGCAGGGATAATTCAAAATTTCATCAAAGGTACAACTTGGGATGAAAATATGAATGGTGAAGATCTTTTTGATCAAATCATAAATGCAATATATATGATGTTTTTAGGTCTCGACTTTATAACAAATAAAGACCATGAAAATCAAAAATTGCTAGAAAAAGCAAGACAAAATCTTGCAAAAGCACAAATTTGTGATATTTGTTTATTAGACGATTTTACTTGTCTTTATGAAACAAATCTATACAAATTAAGTACAGGTGAATTCCACTCTTGGATTGAGGCTTACTTAATGAAGATTCCTATCGTTGGAGAAAAAGCCAAAGAACGATGGAACAAAGAAAAGAATCAGTTCACGATGCATTCTCTTGGATTTGCAACAAGAATTGTCAAAGAAGAAATTGCGGTTTACTGTGATTTTTCTGATAAACAAAAACAGCTAAAACGTTTTAACAAAAGCTGTTGCAAAAAACTTACTGAGTTACCACAATTAACTTTTGGTTGTGAACCAGTAAAAGATGAAAATTATTTTAAAAAGAAATATAAAAATAAATATAAAACAAAAACTAAAAAACGTTTTTGGAAAACAAATAAAAGAAAGTTTTCTCCTGGAAAATACTTTTCAAAAGAAAAACCTAAGGTTTGTCCTCAAGGGAAGAAAAAATGTCGTTGCTGGATATGTTCTGAAGAAGGACACTATGCCAACGAATGTCCCAACAGACAAAAGTTTCCGGAAAAATTAAAAATTATTTCAAAAGCGGAAACTGAAGGATATTTTCCTTCTGAAAATATTTTTGATGGCTATACGCAAGTATATACATTAGAAATATTAGACAACATGTCATCCGATTCTTCTACAGAAGACTCAGAATGAAGTCCAACCACTTTTTTAGTTGGGGGGATAAAGATAAACAAAACGATTTTGAAATTTGTTTATTAAAAAATTATTTATTTCCTGAAAACAAAAATTTATCTAGAAATAATAAACATTTTGTCAAAAGGCAGACATGGTTTTCAAGATATTCATTCAACAATGAACATCTAAAGGAGGGCCAAAAACATGTTAACTGATAACTTGACACGAGTTTTTCAGAAATCGTAAGCAATGATGTCATTGTCATTCTTACTCCTATAAATGGAAGGCATTCCTTCATTCAAAAATTCATCACTTTCATTTACACTTACAAAAAGAAAGGCATATTTTTGAAAAAATGGAAGAGTTAAAGGCTTTACGCCTAAAAGAAAAAATTCTTTTAATAGAATTAAAAGCTATTCAAGAAAAAATAGCTCTCTACGACGAAAGTCTAGACACAACTGTTAGTTCAGAACAGGATTCCGAAAGGATACAATCTGGATCTATTCCTTTACAAACGGCTAAAGGTAAAGAAAAATCAAGTCCATTGATTCCTGTTGCTTTGGAAAAAGCAATTATAAAGTTAATGAAGAACTACAATCTTCATCTAGCCCAGTAGCAAACGGCTCTGGTAAAGGCACATCAAATCCGTTGATGGCTGACAGTTTTCCAAAAACTGAACAGGTCTCTCTTAGACCAAGTTACTCCCAAGTGACACAAATTCCAGAAAAGCATAATTCAAAATTTTATGTTATTTTCGATGGTGAACATAGAGGCATATATGAAGATTGGTCCATAGTGTCTCAACATGTTGCTGGAAAACCGGTAACATTCAAGAAGTTTGGGTCGTTAGCACAAGCCCAACAAAAAGCTACCCGATATTCAGCAAACCTCGGGAAGAAAGGAATACCTTTAAAGGTAACAATTATTCCTGAGCCATTGAAGCCCAAGAAAAAAGAAAGAATCATCGAATTCAAAAACACTTTCTCAAGATCAACAATAAAAGAAGAGAAAGAAGAAGAAGATATTATATCTTTGGACGAATTCAGAGGAATTTGGTCTAAAACAAGAGCTCTTAGTCAAGATGATTTTGAGTTTGAACATGTCTATACAGAAGATAAGGCCACTAAAAGTCTTTTAGTCTTTTGTCCAGGCGCAAGTCCAGAACTTGTTTCACTAGCATTTTTTGCTGGTCTAATAAAGTTCATATATCCATCTCCAAATTTGCTTGAAATCAGCATGTTTCCAGAAGGGATAAAGAAAGCTATTAAAAACTTTCGAAAGAAGATTGCTGCAGCAAAAGACGCAAACATCTTCATAAAGTGTAACTCTACACTTCCAGATTGGTACCAAGGAACTTCTTCCCAAAGTTACCATCATATAGAAATCGGGCTCGCGAAAGCAAGAACCGTCAACCCCTCAAAAGTTATGAATGAGGAACAAGAAAATTTCGAAAATTGGGTCGAAATAAGGGTTAAAGGATTCTTAAAAATCCTGAATAATCTTCAAAATATTAAAGTAAAAAGCTTTAATAAAGTGAATTATTGCAGCGACCACTGCATCATCACAAGTTACAGTGGAACTCCACTGCCAAAGCACGAGAAGGAAGCTTTAGAAAAAATGGAGCAACGCATTATCTTCAACAAAGTTGATGTGAGTCCTACTACCAAACAAAGACTCTGCAAAATAATGCAAAGAGCACAGGAAAGCCATCAGTGCATGAGCTGTAAAGAATCTTCTACCGAAGAAAATTCTGACAAAAGTGGTCCCTCTATTAAAGACAGCTACTTTTCAGAAGACAACAAGCGAGAGCTGGACCCAACACATGGGTTTGTCGACTAAAAAATGTCATGCATGACGAACACTTAAGGCTATTTTAGACCTTTTGTAAAATTCACTTCTGCTATATAAAGAAGTTGAATTCATTAGTTTTGGACATCCCGATCCTAAGTTAGCATCTCTCACCTACCCCTGGCTTGAATTCTCAACCACCCTCACTTTTCTTTTCGTTGATCATTATGATCACTTTTCAATTTCTAGTTATGTGTGCTAGTAGTATGGAGTAGAAACTCCTTTAAGGAGGTTATGTAAATATCAAGAAGTTCTCCTTCGGGAGAACAGTTATGAAATAAAAAACTCCTTTGTAACCCCCTATCTTATTTTCTATCATGAAGTTGTTTCTATTCTGTAAAACCTGGAGTCCTGGAGCCCGTTGAAGTACCGTTTAGGCAGGAGGCCGTTAGGGAAATTAAGGGTTGGATTGGTCCCTTGCAGAAGAAATAGAAACTTTTCAAGAAGAAAATACAAGAAGGAAAAGGTATAGATTTTATTTCAAACTGTTAAATTACTTCAAGATTGATATTTCATATCTCTCCTTAAAAATCTAAAAAAGAATTTATTCTAACACAAAACTAAGATTTTGATAAAATCAAAAAATGATGTTTATAAACAAACATAAAAAGAAATCGATTAAACAACTACAAAAAATAATGAATTTTGTAAATTCAAAATCATGAATTCTATATTCAAAGAAGTGATTTCACAATCTAAAACAAACGATTCAAAAATCATTTGCTTTAGTAAACAAGATACTTCAAAGTCTTGTAAACATTCGGTGAATTATGGCATCTTTTGTCATAATAACTCAAAGACTTCAATAAATATGATGGTTGACATCTTTATTTATGAGTAAGTTCAATTTCATGAACTTTACGACAAATTTGGGAATTGATTTTCAAAATGAGCACATGCTTGGTCCCAAAAAATTTATTACTAGTAAATTTACTAGAACAAATTCATACAATAAGTATGTACCAAGACGTCGGGTTAATAAAGAGTTAACCAAGAAAAAGATTCCTTTCAACCAAATGAGTCTTAACCAGATCACAAAACCCCTAAAGGACTTAATGAACCCTTTAGTTGAATTTGTAAAAAATTCTGAAGTACCTCCGCAAAGTGGTATCAGAGCCTGTTCTGAATTGAAATTTAATTGAACTCGTGCACGTCCTGCGGACACGAATGCAGCTCCGAAAACCCCAGGCACGCGTGGGCCACTTTCGGGCATTTTTTGCCCCAATATACCGCCTAAAAAAAACGTACGCCTCGCCATATTCATATTCGTACCGCCTCGGCCGTTTTTCCCCGCCTCACTTAACTGAGGCGTCCGTTTAATATCTGAACCTGAGGCGGCGCCTCATATGCGTTTTCCTTCCGTTCTCGGACGTTTTTTTAAACCATGATCACAATCACAAGTGAGTTTCTTTTTACTCAAATTTACCATTAGAGGAAGCACCAACTATTTCTAGGGTGTAGTTTGGCTAGTGCTTTTGATAACATCCATATTGAGGATGATGTGTTTTTCATTAATGTGTCTTACTTGAGTGGTCTCCGGTTAGTTACTTGTTCTCGGATGGCTCCATCCACCTTTTCAAGTGTGGCCATAATAAGAAAAACCACTAAAGAGATGACTTCGAGACTAAATATAATATAATGGTTGACGAGCTGCGTTACGCGGGTGTACTGGATGTAGTGAAAGATCATTTGTGGCCTCTTGCTGAAGTACTATTGAGAATTAGACAGGAACCAACGCATAGTCCAATATATTTTGCTTCAATTCCGTGCCTCTAAACTCAAAATTGCATCTGTCAGCTTCCCTCATTATTTGGCATGTTTGCCTTCTTTTACTTGATCTTTTAAGCTTCTTTCCTTTCCATTTTGTCAAGTACATAAAACCAACTTTAAATATCTTGATTGACGTAAATGTAAACTCATGATTAATGTTTTACACAAAAGCACCTGTTTGTTTGTAAATATGACTTACTATTCATACCAAGTGCAACTGACATGCTAGCATACTTTCTATGGAAAACACGAGTATTTCTAGAGCAAAATGGTCTTAAGCTCTTATTTTAGTGTGGATTTGGTCAAATTGATAAAATAGGTTAAAAGTTACCCAAACTGTATTCTAATTTTTGCGACCCTATTCTCTTTTCTTAAAATAATTATATTATTATTTGATAATGTAACTAGTTTCTTGACCCGCCGCGCGTTGCGGCGGCGTCAAAAACTAAAGTAACTCGAACTTATACCGTCAAATATTTGACCCGACTCGTTTTCGCACAAAATTTACGTCAAAGCATAGGTCAACTGAAAACGTAATAAAAATAAGCACAAAAATGTATTATATTTGACCGACTTGTATTTATAACGAAAAGTACTTAAAATAAGCAAGTAAGAAAATAGTGTTTTTTTACGTTAAAGAATGGTACCACGCGTTGCGGCGGAGTCAAAACGTAAAGTTACTCAAATTTATACCGTCTGGTGAAAATGTGTTATATTTTACCCAACTCGTTTCTGAACAAAACGTAGACTAACAAAACACGTAAATAAAAATAAGCACGAAAACGTATTATATTTGACTCACACACATAAATTAAGCATTTGTAAAACTCGAGAGGGTCAAAATGACATTTTACAAAGTTTTTAAAAAGCTGAGGTGGTATAAGTGGCAATGCTAAAAGTTGAAAAGATGAAAAACCCATGTGTTTAGATGGTATTGTTGTAATTTGGAAAAGAAAAATAATAATAAAATAATAGAGGTTGTGTCTTAGGTAGTATTACTTAGTCACCCTCGTTTATTATATCAATAATAGTTATTTAGCCATGCGTTGTGGCTGGAACGCGGCAAGAACTTAGTCGATATCAGCTCGGTTTGTTCAAAACTGGTACGGTGCAGGTACGGTACCACCAATCGCTAGCTATAACAACTGAAAGGAAAAACGTGTTTGATTCGTTGATTTTTACATTATTCAACTAAAACATAGCCACAGACCATAAGGTTTTATTATAGATGATAGAATGAATAACATCAGGTAAGTAAGGTGGAAATTGTTCAAATTATGTATATGAAATATAGAATATAATGTGTAACTCATTTAGTAAATCCCTTAGAAATTATTCAAATTGTTTGTCGAATCTCAATGTATTATACACCTAGTAGACGTATCAAAGCCGTGTGTTGCAACAACAACAAACTCGATCGATTAAAGAAAACCAATTTCTAAAAATTAATTAAAAGTTAGTTTAGTTAAATTTAAGTTAATAAAATAAAAGAAAGTGTTCTAAAAATGAAAACGAAAAACTAAACAGGAAAAAAAGACAAAAAAGATAGATGATTAAAATTTATATTATGAAAAGGTTAAAACTAAAACTAAAGAAAAAGAAACAAAACAATGAAAAGGTTAAAACTAAAACTAAAGAAAAAGAAACAGCACCAAAAAAATATATGGATGGTTGTAACTGTAAGTAGTGCATAATTATTAGGCTTGACAGTGTAAAAAATATAGAAGAGAAAAGTGTGGCTGACGGAATCGAACCCAGGCAGTGGAGATACAATTGCAAAGCATTAACCAATCCATCAGCACTTTACTTTGTTTTAAATTTGGTTGCCAAGGTATATATATAGAAATATGGGTCGGTGGCTTTTGATGTGACAACCACCGACCTTTCTCTTTAATGTTATATAAATTGGTCAACTGCATTTTCATACTCCAGGTTCTTCTGCACCCAAAGAGCCGGTAAAACGACTTCCCGGTGGAAAGACAAAAAAGAAGGTACAAAATAGACAAATAAAAAAAATAACAAAAATTTATAGTGTAAAGTTTTATGTATATTACATCAATCAAACTTGGATATATTGCGTAGGAGAAACAAGAAGTTATAATCGAGAAAGTGACCCGCAACAAGCGTAAATCTATCACCACCCTCAAAGGTCTCGACCTTTTCGGTAAGTTTAATACACTACATTCATGTTATTTTGATTTTCCAGTTTTCTCGGATACTAAAAATCAATTCCAGGTGTTAAATTGAGTGATGCTTCAAAGAAACTTGGAAAGAAATTTGCAACTGGTGCATCTGTTGTAAAGGTACTTATTGTGGCTGCATATACTTTTAAGAATTTTTTTAGAGTAAAATGTCATTTTTGTCCCTGAGGTTTGGCCAGTTTTGTCACTTTCGTCCAAAGGTTTGCTTTTTCGCATCTGGATCCATAAGTTTTGGAATCTTTCCATTTTCATCCGGCTCATTAACTCCATCCGTTTTTCTCCGTTAAGTCAAGGGTATTTTTGTCTTTTTTGTTAACCTAAAGGGCGATTCGGTGTTTTAAATACTTGTACATTATGCTAAATGCCTGTACATAAAGTGAAAAAGACCGAATTGCCCATTAAGTTTACAAAAAAGATAGAAATACCCCTGACTTAACGGAAAAAATGGACGAAGTTAACGAGCCGGGTAAAAATGGCAAGATTTTAAACCTTTTGGATCCAGATGTGAAAAAACAAACCTTTGGACGAAAGTTGCAAAATTGGCCAAACCTCAGGGACGAAAATGACATTTTACTTTTATTAAAAAAAATATTATTTAATGATTGAAATTTCTTATATGTGTATATATCTCTTATCAGGGTCCAACTGAGAAAGATCAAATCGATGTACAAGGAGATATAGCATATGATATCGTGGAATTCATTACAGATACATGGCCTGATGTAATTACAACCTCTTTTATCTTATCTTGATGGAAACTAAATGAGTGTTTGGGATTTTGCTTATTTAAACAATTTATTTAAATAGCTCATTTCTTAAAAGCAATAAACATTCGAGTGTTTGGATCTGTTTTCGATAAGTCATTTTCAAACGCGTTATTCTTGGTAAATCACAAGTTTACCCTTGTGAAATAAGTTTTTAGTAAAGCTGATTTCCTTCTACTAATAAGCATAAGAATAAGCTATTTAAATAAGGAATCCCAATAATTTTGACCCGTTTGGCCTATTTTTTGTAACTAAATAATTTAAATATGCACATTTAACTCATTGGAGTTTGTAGCAGAATTGACCCTTGTTTAAGTCACAAAAAATATTTTGCTTATTTCACACTAATTATTCATGGTGGATTTAAAATCGCAAGTCTACCCTTATGGCAATATAGCGTGTTTTCAATAAGCTGATTATTGTCTTTTGCTTATAAGCATTAGAGTAAGCTCGATTAAATAAGCAAATCCCACACATACATATGACCCATTTTCCTGTTTTCTTAACTACATATCTTAAGCATGCTCATTATTGACCCATTTTGAAGTAAACTGGTTAAAAATACCGCTTCTGTAAATCACAAAAGCATGTTGCAGGCAATGTTTTAAAATCCGGTTTTTATACCGTATCGGATTTGGCTCAAAAATGGTTTAACCGGGTGTATCGAGCGGTTCAACCGGGTGTACCGGGCGGTTCAACCGGTTCTACCGGACGGTTCAACCGGTACAACCGGTTCTACCGGATGGTTCAACCGGTACAACCGGCCGGTTTGAACCGGTTTTTAAAACATTGGTTGCAGGAGCTAAATCTGCTGCATAAATGTATTTTGCAGGTTCCGGAAACCACAATTTATTTTATTGAAGATGGGAAAAAGGTCCCTGCTGTGTGACTTCCAGAAATTGAATTATATTTAATATTTGTAATATCATTTGGTCTACAAATCAAGTTTGGATTTGAGAGTTGATATTAATTTATGTTTTAAAATATACAGATTCTCCAGAACCATATCCATTAAGATTCAGTTTTATCTTTTAAGGTCAAACATCCGTGTCACAGTTTTGAGTTTTTGTTAGTCTCCCGGTATTCGTGACCCATGCCCCACAAAATATTTGAAAGATTTTGCAACTTGCTTAAAACTAGGGGTGAGAATTAGGGCTGTTCAAAAAGCTCGTGACTCGCAGCTATGCTCGTAGCTCGCTCGAAAAAAAAAAACTAGCTTAAAAAACTCGATTTGAAACGACCCGAGTCGAGCGGGCTCATTTTTGTAACCGAGCCAAGCTCGAGCTAATCTCGGCTCGGCTTGTTGGCTTGTTTAACAGCCTCAGTGAGAATGGGTAGGTTCGATTTGGTTATGTGTCAAAACCAAACCTATAACCAATGCTTCGTCTTCGGTTTTTAGATCTTTATAACTGAATGGTTAAATCTTTCGATTATAGGGCTAGCCGGCTCGGTTAATCTCCTTGTTCATCGAATAAACGGCAGTTTTGGGTCTGGGTCAATTCAGGCATGTTTTAGTTAATTAACACAGTTGGGTTTTGGGTCAAATAAAAACTACTAAGCCAAATAATTTATAAGAGAGAAAGATAAGACTTGATATGTTATTTATACAAAAAGTTGCAACTTTTTGTAACATTATATATTATTTATATTTATAGAATACTAAGAATATATAACACTTGGGGCTGTTTGGCAACATTTGAATGGTTAAGTGCTGAACCAGTAAGAGTTCTGAACCATTAAGAGCCTGTATAATGCTTAACCGTTCAGAGGCAAATGTCTGACCAATTCAGATTAGAGGTCTTAACCGTTCAGACTCTGTATAAATCTTAACCATTCAGAGGCAAATGTCTGATTCATTCAGAAATCTGCTCGTGAAACAAACAGTCTGAACTAGAGATGGGCATAATCGGTTCCTTTTTATACCCGGAACCGGTTCCTAACCGGACCCGGTTCCTGAATGTGTGTCAATGGAACCGGTTCTTGTTGTAACCGGTGCCGGTTCCTACCCGGGTTTTAACCATTAAAACTAGAACCGAGTGTAACCGGTTCCAGTTCCTTTTAAAACCCGGTTCCAGTTCTTCAGAAGACCGGTTCCTAAGGTTACTATGAAAAAGCGGCAAATACTATTAGGAACCGGTTCCTAATAGTAATTCAATGGAAAAGGCTGCAAATACTATTAGGAACTGATTCCTTCGGTCAATTCAATGAAAAAAGCTGCAAAACTATTAGAAACCGATTATAAATTCCTTGCCTTCTTGCCTCCTTGCATCCCAAAATCAATAACTTACACCTTCAAACTTCCACAATTAAAATGGCGTGACGACGAGGTTGTGATGGTTTTGGAAACTAAACGAAACCCTGCAATTTGGAAGCACTTTGACTTGTGCTTAATGAGCGATAGCCACGAGATGGCAAGGTGTAAAGCTTGTGGGAAGTTCATGAAGGCTACGGCCAACTCCACGCTAAAGAAACACACCGATCGTCATTGTCCGGTTACAAAGCCGAAGAAAAACGAAATGGGTGAAGGATCCGGAACCGGTTCTTCGAAGGTTTAGTGTGTTTTATGTAATCGGTTTAGTTATGTTTAGTTTGACGTGTTTAGTTATGTTTTGTTCAATGTAACCGGTTCTAATAAATATTTATGTTTCGGTTTATATCTTGTAGGTAAGTTAACGGTAGAGATGGGCATATCGGGTTTTTTTTTGTAATACCAGGAACCGGGTTCCGGGTACGCACCGGGTCCGGGTAGGAACCGGGTACGAACCGATTTTATTTATAAAATGTTGAACCGGGTTGGAACCTACGGGTTTTTTGAACCCGGAACCGGTTCTACTATTAGCCGGGTAGGAACCGGAACCGGTTATTATGCCCATCTCTAGTCTGAATCATTAAGTGCTGAACCAGTAAGAGGCCTTAACCATTAAGAGCTTCATTAAAAGGTAAACAAACAGCCCCTTGGTTTCTTCACATGGATTTTCAATTAGTTTGGTTATTTTAGTTTTTTTTTTCTCATATCTAAATTGTTTAAATCTATACAACAGCGCGATTAGTTTTTTTTTTTTTTTTTTTTGAATGGCCAAAGAATAAATTTCATTCAAGGAAAATAACGCGATTACATGAAATAACTATTTAAGATTGTTGAAATCTATACAATCTTCAAGGATCTTGACATAACTACCATCCATCTTTATCATGTTTATTGTGTAACTACAGTTCCGTTAAATAAATGGGAAATGCATGACAAATATTTATTTTATATGTTTTTATAGAGTATAAAACCATTGAAGTCTAGTCAATGCAATTATAGAAGATGATTTTCCAAATATCCCAAGACTTAATTGTCTACTCACATGGTCATGTATCTTCCTTAGATTCAGAATGAATATTAGACTTTTGACTTTCATCTATGTGTAATTATAGTCCATTGCTCTTTAAACTTTGCTTTAATTTGAATTACCTAATTGATAAATTACATAAGATTTTTGTTTTTTTCCTGATCAAGCATATTAGATATCTTAAATGTTAGCTTCTGGTTTTGAAAATTAAGATTATAACATAAATCAGGACCTATTCAAATTTTTAATATAAACTTTTGAGTTGTTTCAGGCTAAAGTATTTATTTTCAACACGTCTAGCGTTTTTTAACCGGCTAACTCACATAAATCTGCATATTTGTCCACCATGGGACTTGAACACTCAACCTCACGGGGAAAGACACAATTTCTCCACGCTTTGATACCGCTAGATTACAAACCCTGACACGAGACAATCTTAGATATGAAGCAAGGAAAAAAATTCATGACCTTATATTGTAGTACAAATTGTTGATTTTGAAATACAATAAGAATGCATTTTTATCTTGAAATATATAACACTACTTTACATTTATGTATATCCAATAGTATATAACAAGAAGATTACAAATGCATATGCATTACTATATATATTTTATATTCGATCTGTCGTAATTATTAGTACTATGAGTGTGATTGACGATTTTACAATATTCGCCTTTTTGAGAAATCAAGAAAGATACCCATCAACTAAGAGCCATCAAGATTTTCCTTTGATCTCTTTGTTGTTTACTTTTATTCACGAGTCGAGTAAGAATATCAATTTAACTCCTAGTTCATTGTTTCTTCAAGCATAGAATACAAGAGTAAACCATTATTAACATATACCTAGCAATTTGTTTGTTGAATTTTTGTTGTTTAGGTAAGGATAAGATTGTAAGAATGGCCTAAAAAGTCCCCACTTGTAAACTTTAGAGCATGCAAAGGATCAAAGGATTTTGTTTATTGGAAGGACAAGGTGGGTGAAAGATTTGTTTCTTCTTAAACCATACAAAGGGGTCCCTTTTCCTCTCCCAAAGTTTTGCCTTTCCTGCAGGAAATCATTCAAAGTGACACCCTTAAAGTTTTAAAAAAATTCCAGTGAATCTTGATTGC
Source organism: Helianthus tuberosus (assembly GCA_030545235.1). Taxonomy (NCBI): domain Eukaryota; kingdom Viridiplantae; phylum Streptophyta; class Magnoliopsida; order Asterales; family Asteraceae; genus Helianthus; species Helianthus tuberosus. The sequence continues at coordinate 179,860,467 of CM060368.1, forward strand.
TTTTTTGTACTTTTGTCCCCAACTTATGATCTATCTTGGTCATGGAATATCATACCACATATATATATATATATATAATGTAATGAACATACATCCCAAACACATGTAAATATGAGTAACTATACATATAATTCTATACATTATGCATACATAATGATGCACAAGTTCATGATCAAATGCATTATTGTGTAGAAATCAAGGGACCTTTAGTTTTATAGTTTGTTATACATAGCAAAGACACCATTGCAATAAAAAGTAGACATTGCGAGTTACACTAGCATACTCTATAACTTATTAACTTATTAAATTCTTGTAGTAACAAATAAAACAACATGCATCCGCTGATCCGCCACTCATGCATTTTTGTTGAAACAATTAGACATCGAAAGAATGAGCCGTTTATATGATTGTAAGCGATCTTGGATCAATAAAGGCATTAGGCATGATTGTGTAAGGTTTTCATGTATTTTGCTAACTTTGGTACAACAAAATGGGCTAGACTTTGTGAAAAAGAGAAAGGGGTGGGTTGTATGCATAAACACACACACACTAGTCAACTAGTACGATCTTGTGGTTTGATTTATGAGTATAAAAAATGCTACTAATTTCAAAAGATCACTCATTTAGTCCCTAAAACACATGAAACTCAAACGATTAGTTATATATTTTTAGAAAAATTACAAGTTTTGTCCTTTATCTTAATACCACTTATCAGGCGGTATCCTTTTTAATGAATTTTGACAAGTTTTGCCCTTTACAAGGAATTTTGTTGCACGTTTTGTCCTTTAGGCTTAACCCAGTTAGATTTTCTTGTTAAATCTTGTCACCCAAGGGTATTTTAGTCTTTTTACCCAATTATTTCAAGAGTCAACCCTAAAATATTTTGTTTTATTCTTTTAAATAATATTAAATAAATGGGTAAAAAGACTAAAATACCCTTGGGTGATAAGATTTAACAAGAAAATCTAACTGGGTTAAGCCTAAAGGACAAAACGTGCAATAAAATTCCTTGTAAAGGGCAAAACTTGTCAAAATTCGTTAAAAATGACACCGACTGATAAGTGGTATTAAGACAAAGGACAAAACTTGTAATTTTTCCTATATTTTTTTATCAGTTTTATCTTTCTTTTTTTAATTAAATTTCATATTAAGGGTTTCATTAATAACTTGAATACTTCGGATGCAAGACGTATCTACGATTTATTTATATTCTTTAATGAAAAAATATTTAAAATTCCAATGTTAGAAAATTTAAAATTAAAATTAAAATATTTCTATAACAACTAGTTTTCTATAGTTTCATTTTTTTTATCGAATATATATTATAGATTCTGTTTAGTAATTAAAGATGTTGTATGTCGTGCAAAGTGAAACCAATGTAATTATGAGATATAGGCATTACACGTGTGTTCATACTTGGTGCTTAAAGATTTTTTTTTTTAAAGGTAGTTGCTTAAAGAATTGTTGCCTAATTGTGGAGATAAATAATCATCATAGCCTTTCTTTTTTGCCATTATTTCTGAAAAAAAATAGTTAAAAGTTAAATAGTAGTTACAAAAATGCATTTTAAAGATTAAGAAACTTTCTGTTTGTTTTATGTTACATATTAATTCTTTTAGACTGTGGTGTGTGGAAGGACCCTCCCTCAACATCCACATCGCCATCTTCACCTCCACAAAGCCTTATGATAGAATTCGTAAAAATCTCACGTGCGAAGAAAACGGTTGGGCCCTTTTTAAGCGTTTTTGTTTATAAATTTACTATGTTAGATACATGAGTTGAACAAAGGAACAAGAAAATATTAAATAGCTAGTAATAAAAATTTGAGAATTATAAAATAATATATTTTAGATAAGATACTATTAAAATTATGTATAAGTATTTCATATAATAAACATTTCTTTCAATTAAGAGGCTGTTTGTTTAGCTCTTAATGGTTTAGACCTCTTATTAGTTTAACACTTAACGGTTTAGACTGTTTGTTTTGCGAGCAGATGTCTGAATGGTTCAGACATTTGCCTCTGAATGGTTAAGCATTATAGTAAGTCTGAATGGTTAAGATCTCTAATCTGATTTGGTCAGATATTTGCCTCTGAATGGTTAAGCATTATTCTGCCTCTTAGTGGGTCAGACCTCTTACTGGTTCAACACTGAACCATTCAGAAGTTGTCAAACAGCCCCTAACCTTTTTTATTTTCAACGCTTACAAAAATTTAGTTTCGAAAGATTTCTTAGTGGACAAGATTCGAATCGGGTCGTTCAACAAATGCGATATATATGGGTTGGGTCTTACCATTTGTTTGCTGATATAGCTCGGTTTGATCGACATATTCGTAAATATTATTAGTGATAACATCTTACAACGAAATGAAATAAATTGAGTATCAACAAGAGATACCAAAACACGATTACTCAGAGGGAAGAGTAAAGCCCTACGCAACAACTGTTTTGTGGTAACCAATGGTACAAGACTAACTATGATAAGGACTAGAATGTTCATGGGGATAGATCACAAGAAAAGGTTAGGTTGGATGCTTATGACTAGGGCTGTAAACAAACTGGACGAACACGAACAGTGCCTTATTCGTGTTTGTTCGTTAAGGAAATGAATGTGTTCACTAACGGTTTATAAACACTTACCGAACGAGATTTTATGTTCGTGTTCGTTCATTAAGGAAATGAGCGTGTTCACGAACACAAATAAATTTAACGAACATGACGAAGGCTAAACCTGGATGGCCCAGAGAGTAGCACTAGAACATGACGCCTTAATTGTGGAACGGAGGTTGAATTCGATATAAATAATGATAAAGGAAAGAGAAATGATGCATAAACAAGGTGGAAACAGGGTTTCCTTATTTGATTGTTAGGGCAATAAAATAAATAAAAATTAAATAATATAAAAGTATAGATAAAATATACAGAAGTACAAAATATTTAAGTAAAACACAAACAAACAAACATAAACGAACGCAAATGAATGAATGTTCACAAACACGTTCATGAACACCTTACCGAACGTTCACGAACGCAATTGAACGAAAGAGACCTCTATTCATGTTTGTTCATTTAACTAATAGAACGAAATTTTGTGTTCATGTTCGTTCGCTTATTGAACGAACGAATATAAACGAACTTCCCACTGAACGGTTCACGGGGACATCTACTAATCAAAACGACAATGATAGTTGTTGATCGGTTGGTAATCAACAATCTTAGGTGGAGGCAAAAGTTCAAATGGACTCGACACACTAGGAGGTAATAGTTTAGATAGTTCAGATTGAGGACTATGATTCGGTCTCAGGATCGTATATAGGTAAGTTATTCAAACGACGACAGTGAGGAAAGTGGTATAGATAGGGTTGTTACTAGTACTTCTTTGATAAAAGGTATGACTCGCTGAATCAAAGTAGCAAGGACGCCAAGTTATGAAATAGAAGGAACTAACGCAGTTCTTGAGAAACCGCTTAACGAGTTTGGAATCTGTTTATAAGCAAATGTGTAATAGTTGGTAGAAGGAGGAAGTGACTTCCTATCAGATGCGATATTTCGAGCTTTTAGTCTAGTGGGTTTGGGAGCGAGTAGTAAATGTTACACACATATTTTCTTTTTGGATCATTTTCATAGGTTTTCGTTTGTCTAATTATTTTCCTTGTGTCGCTAGTTGGTGTTGTTTTGGGTTGTTCATAGTTTAGCTTTCATCCTTGTAGTTGTTTTGTTTTGTCTCGGTCAGTTGCTTGCTAGTCATTTTTAATATAATTTAGCCGTTCAAGAAAATTAAGAAATTAAATAGGCAAGGTTGAAATAAGAGAAGTGAGAAAAAGAATATCTCAAATTTTCATCTTCTATAATCTAACTAAAAACATATCATTCTCTACAAACTTTGTTTATTTTTTAAAAACATCTTAAATTCGACTTTCCATCGTTATCTTTATCTCTCTCATAAACACTTAGTTTATTGTTTTTTTTTTTTTGGTTCTATACACTTACAATAATATATAGACTGATGAATAGTAAGCTTTTAAATATAGACATCCACTTTAGTTTTCTATTATATTTTCTCTATTATAAGGCTCAAATGTGATGAGTTTTAGTTATTCCTTTTCTTCTATATTTATAGGGAAAGTAGGATTTAAAGGCTCTAATATGAATACTCTAAAAGCATTTTCTTTGGAATATTTAAAACCACATTTTTTTATAAACTTTCTTTCTCTCTCTCTTTCTTTCTCAAATCTGTCTCTCTATTTTCTTTTAAAGGAGTTATATTTGAACCTTGATGTGTAAATATCATATAAAACGTGGCAGTATACTCGACAGCTGTTTGAAGACCAAGAATTCATAAAGTTGGTCCAATGACCAAGCTCCACCAAACACCCATAGACATTATTAACAGCAGATTATAATGGATGGCTGTGATTTGCAAAATCACTATTCATTTCCATTAGCTATTAATAGATTTAGATTAGATTTAGATTAGAGAAAAAAATAGAGTTTGTGTGTTTTAGAGCACTCATATTAGACTCCACATTTACAACCATATAATTAACTAAAAATCACTTTTTTTTTCTTAAATGTAACCCTCATTTTTAAAAGGGTTATTGGATTTTAATAATCCTAAGTTTCACCTGTTTGCCGATAATAATCCCAACTTTAAAAATTTCCTTCAATAATCTCAACTTGTAAAAGTTTGGCCGCCATTGATCCTTCTCTAACATAGGTGCACTTAAACCAATTAAGGAGTCTCTAGGTGTAATTGAATCTATTGAGGAGACCAAATTCTTATATATTTGAAAATGATCAATGGCGGCCAAACTTTTACAAGTTGGGATTATTGGTGGGAATTTTTAAAGTTGGGATTATTATCGGCCAATAGGTGAAACTTATGATTATTAAAATCCAATAACCCTTTTTAAAGAACCTCCCACTCCCATTCACATCTCTATATTCTTTTTTTTTTATTATTTCTTTCTTTTTCTTCCAATTACAATCTTAACTACTTTTTTATATTGATATAAAATTTTATAAGAATTTGAGCTATATTATATAAATTTCGCTACTTTTTATGTATAAAAAAACTTTAAAAAAATGCCTAAAAAACATGCCAATTTTTATAATTTTTTTTATAAAATTTCGCTACTTTTTATCATGGTTGCAAAAGTCGCTAGGCGCTCCCTAGTCGGTCGACCGGGGAGTTGAGAGTACTCGGTCTAGGCGGAGAGTACTCGGGGAGTACTCGGACATGTTAAATTATAAAGAAATTACTTTTTGGAGATTAAATATATGTCATTTAACATAAATTTACTAATATTTATAACAAAATATGTATAAATGATATTCATTCCTTAATATGATAGGCATAGAAATTATGTTTTATTATTATTTAAGTCAAACTAGGCCCGAGTTGACCTACTAGATCCAATTCTGGCCAAGGTTGACCGCGTTTGACCGACTCCGAGTAATTAGGCGGAGTCGAAGAAAGTCGTCTCGGCAGCCTACCTTGTAGCGACTACTCGGGGTGTACTCGGCCTTGGAAACCTTGTTTTACAACCATCTTTTTATGTATAAAAAAACTTTTAAAAAAAAACTTGTACTGCACATGTGCATTATATGTGTACTTATGTGCATTATATGCTTAAAGTTAGCTTTTGAGTTTAGTTTAGCTTTTAGGGTTAGGTTTTTTGAAGGTTTAAGATTAGTTTTTGGGTGTGTGTGTGTGTGGGTGGGGGGGGGGGGGGGGGGGGGGGGTTTAGTTTTTTTTTTTGTTTATGTTTAGGGTTTAGTTTTAGATTTTTTTTTTTTGTGGGAGTGGGGGTTTAGGTTTTTTTTTTTTTGGGTGAAAGGTTGAATTTAGGTTTTTGGGAAGTGGGGTGGGGGTTTAGGTTTTTGGGGGTGTCGGTGGGGGTGGGTTAGGTGTTTTATACTTTTCCGTATTATTGCACATGTGCAGTAATTTTTTTTTGAAATTTTTTATATATATTAAATATAGCGATTTTGAATAAAAAAATATTTTTTAGGTTTTTTTAGTTAGTTTTTTGGTTTTCTCATTTAAAATAGTTTTTTCATGATCCATCATATATATTAAAACGAAAAACCAAAAAACCCAATAATATAATATCTTTAGGGGTGAATAATGAATCCTCATATCTGAGGCTTCAACATGGCTCCCCTCAAAATTTGAATAGAGGAAATGTGAAAATGGAGAGGCTGATGCATGAGAGAAATTACCTTAAAGTTTGAAAATGGAGTAAGTTTAAAGGACTTGCTATGAGTGCTCTTATGTTCTACATTAGGGTTTCTTAAATGAAGAAAACATGTGGAGAATTGATAGTACATCTCTAAAAATAGATTACTATTCAATTATTCATCTCTAAATATAATTTTATGAGTGTATAAAACGAGAAAGAACAATAAAATATTGTGAGTAAGATGAAGACAGAGATAGCGAGTCGGACATAAGAGATATTAAAAAATTAACAAAGTTTAGTGTAAAAAGATGTATTAGTTAAGTTGTATAGATAGAGATGAGGATTGTAATGTGAATGCTCTAAGTAAGGAGAAGTTACCATGTTACAAACTAGTAAGAAACCCCCGCGCTTCGTGACGTGTTTCGTGCGTAACAACAACGGTTGTTATTCTCATGTAATTTCAAACTAAATTCGATGTTATATCCCAAATCATTTATTCCCACATTGTCGGCATTACCTTCAACGAGATAACAGTTGAAAGCCGGCGGAGACGTTGGGGCAGCCAACCCACCACCTCCATCCGATGACATCCTCCGCTCGTCAACGGCTAGCCGCTAACCTGATGGGCGCCACACCACATAGTCATGCATAAACATGGTTTTGCTTCTAATAATCAAATGAAGAGATGAAGTTTTTAAAAAGAATAAAAATAACAACATCATGACAAATGAACATAAACACTAATGTTCTTAGCAGATTTACAAATAGATCAAATATCAACACAAGAAACACATACTGTACAAAGGCATAGATGCCTACAACGAAGCAACAAAATTCATGACTCAGCTTCACCACACCTTTTGCATAACCTCTTCATATTACTTTTATCGGTTACCAATGTCTTGCTCCTCTAACATGCACTTGTTCTAATTATTACTTTTGAAACACGAAAGTGCATCGATACCTAAATGAACGCGAATATCATCACTGTTAAAATTTCTGATGCATAACACCCATATTTCTTGTTACAACACATATAACCTAAAAACGTAGAAAGTAATGAGGAGACAACACGTGTATGATAGGCTATATCAACCAAAAAAAAATAAAAATTAAAGTTCCATAATTTTTAGGTACTTCACTATTTACTAGTTCCATAATTTTTAGGTACTTCACTATTTTTTGTTATTTTATTATCATAAAATGAAACACTTTTTTATTCTTTAATATGTGTATATTATTGAAACCAATATAAAGTGTATCTTATTTTCTATTGAAAGGCAACAATTTCTTTCTAATAATAGGAAGAAGAAAGTAAATCATTATTTTTTTCAATTTTACAACATTTAAAAATACAAGAAAATGGTTGAAATCCTATGTTTATCTGTCTCTTCTAAAATTCTAAAAATATATTTAAAGAAGAAAATTTTAATTTTTAGAACCTAAACATGTGTAAGTTATGGGTAGGTATATTTTCTACACATAATATGCACATGCATAATAAACTTTAAAAAACAAAAAACAATTTTGAACAAATTAGTTTAATAGTTTTTTAGGCGTATAACAAACACACACATTAGTATATAAGAAGTAAAAGCTTTAAAAAATATGTTAATTGAAGAAATTAAATGATTTACTTTTCTTCTTGCATTTTTTTAGTGTTTTGTAAATCTCTCTTCAGACACACAAATACATATAGGTTCAGATATTTGTGAGGAATTTGCCAAAAACCAATAAAAATACATATACTACCATTATTATTATTAAGATACAACATTAAAAAAAATCACACGTTTAAATTTACATATATTGGTAAATAAAATATTTTTGTATGTGTGTAAGTTTACCATATATATATATATATATATGTATATATAGGTAGAGGATCTGTACATTAATTCAGAAGTGTGAGAAGTGTATTATAACACTATATATAACACCATATAAACACCGTATAACACTATGTAACACCATATAACACCATATAACACTATGTAACACCATATAACACTATATTTTGTCTGATAGCATGTCTATGATAGATGTATAGTGTTATATATTGTTATATAGTGTTATATAGTGTTATATGGTGTTATATGGTGTTACATAGTGTTATACGGTGTTTATATGGTGTTATATATAGTGTTATAATACACTTCTGAATTAATGTACACTATCCCTACCCTATAGGATTTGGTTCAAGAGTGAACACCAGTGTAATCTGCGAACTTAGCGAACTAATTCTGGTCATACATGTGTGTAGATCCATGGCCAGGATTTGATGATAAAATCCTAGCCATCCACGTGTGTAAATCAATGGCCAGGATTTGTTCACTCAGTTCGCAAATACACTACTGTTCACTCTAGAACCCCACCCTATATATATATATATAGAGTGGGAGTTGGCTAGAAAGCCTTATTTTCCTAGAAAGTCTAGGAAGCAATCAGAACGTGACATGTGGCATTGAGGGATTTTAACTAAAAGGGCAATTGTGTAATTTGACATTTTATTTTAATTTTGGAATCTATATCTCATTAACTAACTATGCACGATTTTATGGTAACTGATTCTCCATGATTTGCGAATTACAACCGGACGTAAATATCAATCAAATTCTCATTCGTTCCTTTCACAATCTTGATCAACTTTCTTCGTAAATCATATTTTGCCACCAGAATGTTCTTGACGTTGTGTTTTAACAGCAAACAGATTAATACCGTTGTGTTTTAGCATTCATGCTGGTAATGCTGGAGGATTTCTTGACGATGTGTTTTAACAGCAAGCATTCATGCTGGTAACGCTGGAGGATTTCTTGACATTGTGTTTTAACAGCAAACAGATTAATACAGTTGTGTTTTAGCATTTCATGTTGGTAATGCTGGAGGATTTCTTGACGCTGTGTTTTACCATCCATGCTGGTAATGCTGGAGGATTTCTTGACATTGTGTTTTAACAGCAAGCAGATTAATACAGTTGTGTTTTAGCATTCATGTTGGTAATGCTGGAGGATTTCTTGACGCTGTGTTTTACCATCCATGCTAGTAATGCTGGAGGATTTCTTGACATTGTGTTTTAACAGCCAGCAGTTTTAATACCGTTGTGTTTTAGCATTCATGCTGGTAATGCTGGAGGATTTCTTGACGCTGTGTTTTACCATCCATGCTGGTAATGCTGGAGGATTTCTTGACATTGTGTTTTAACAGCCAACAGTTTTAATACCATTGTGTTTTAGCATTCATGCTGGTAATGCTGAAGGATTTCTTGACGCTGTGTTTTACCATTGATACTGTTACGATGGGTGACATTTGTCACAATGTGTTTTCTTGATGTTGTGTTTCTTCATGAAGGATAGAAGGAAGAGAGAGAGACGAGAGAAAGGGAGAGAGAGAGAAAAGAAATCGCAAGAAATGTGGGGTGTTTATGGAATGACAGTTATTTCCATATTTAAAATAAACTAAATGACATATCTACCCCTGATTAATTAAATAATCCTATTTTTAAGAAACATATATTACCAAAATGCCACCAAGATGATCTCAACCATTAAAAACACCCATTGGATGGCCCAGATCGCTTCCTATACTTTCTAGGAAAAACACACTTTTCGCAGGATCCCCACTCTTTATATATATATATATATATATATATATATATATATAGGGGTAGGGGACCGCTAAAATGAAAACCACCTCCAGTTGTAAGAACCGACAGAACCACTTTCTAGCTATTAGATCTTCAAGATGGATGGATGAGATTAAAAGTAGTTAAAATTAATATTAAATACTTTTTGTCTTATTATGTTTTTAATATTTTAATGCAAAAGGGTAGTTTGGTAAATTTATTTTTTTTCTTTTTGTCTTTATTATTTTTTATTACTTTTTTGTATTATAATATTAGTTTTTTATTTTTTAAACAAATTTTTTTATTAAAAGCTTTTTAAATTCAGATTTTTTAAACTTTTTACGTTTTACGTTAAACTTTATAGGTTTTACGTTTTACGTTTTACGTTAAACTTTTTACGTTTTACGTTAAACTTTTTACGTTTTACATTTTGCGTTAAACTTTTTACGTTTTACGTTAAACTTTTTACGTTTTATGTTTTACCGTAAAGATAGTGTCTCCAAATCTTAAGGGCAAAAATTATTGCTTCTAATTCTAGATCATGGGTTGTATAATTCTCTTCATGTTTCTTAAGCAGTCTAGAGGCATAAGTAATTACCTTTTGACGTTGCATCAATACACATCCAAATCCTAACTTGGACGCATTACAATATACTACAAAGTCTTCAGTTCCTTCTGGCAGAGCGAGTATTGGGGCGTTGGTTAACCTTTGCTTCAAAATCCTGAAGGCTTCTTCTTGTTTTGGTCCCCATTCAAACTTAACTGACTTGCAAGTTAGTTTGGTTAATGGAATGGCTATTCTAGAGAAATCTTGAATAAAACGTCTATAATATCCTGCCAGTCCAAGAAAACTTCTTACTTCTGAGGGTGATTCAGAGACCTTCCATTTGGTAATAGCTTCGATCTTCGTGGGATCCACATGAATTCCTTCACGATTAATCAGGTGTCCAAGAAATTGCACTTCTTGTAACCAGAATTCACATTTTGAGAATTTAGCATTAAGCTTTTCTTTTCTCAACAATGTCAGGAGTATATGCAAATATTCCGTATGCTCTTCCTTATTCTCAGAGTAAATTAGAATATCATCTAGAAAGACAATTATGTATTTATCCAGGTATGATTTACATATCCAGCTCATCATATCCATAAATGCGGCTGGGCATTGGTTAAACCTAATGGCATACTGTAAATTCATAATGACCGTACCTTGTTTTGAATGTAGTTTTAGGAATGTCCTATTCATGTACTTTCAATTGATGATATCCTGAGCGTAAATCGATCTTAGAAAAGAATCGGGCTCCTTGAAGTTGATCGAATAGATCATCGATTCTCGCTAGTGGGTTCTGATTTTTAATCGTAACCTTATTCAGTTCTCGGTAATCAATGCACATAAGCATCGATCCATCTTTCTTCTTGACAAATAACACCGGTGCTCCCCATGGCGATGAACTAAGTTGTATGAAACCTTTATCTAGCAATTCATCTAACTGTTTCTTCAATTCCTGCATCTCCGTTGGTTCTAGTCGATAGGGTGCTTTGTCAATTGGTGCCGTTCCGGGTATCAGGTGAATTCTAAATTCAACATCTCGATCTGGCGGTAATCCAGGTAAATCTTCTGGAAAAACATCTGAGAATTTAGATATTACGGGAATATCTTTTAATTCTTTTCCTCTAGTGTTAATGATTACGGAAATCATATATACCATTCCTCCCTTCCGTGCGTAGCTTGCAGCTTTCATCATAGAGATGAATTTTGTTGTTCTCGTTGGCTTATCTCCCTTAATTGTGATCCTTTCACCAGTTGGCGTACATACTTCTATGGACTTTTGATCACACAAAATACGTGCATGATTGGCTACCAACCAATCCATTCCTAACTAGACGTTGAATCCGGCTAGATCCATTGGTAAAAGATTAACAGTAAAGTTATGACTTAATATTTTTATCTTTCCTTCCTAAAGGATTTCTCTTATTCTGATAGAACTTCCATTTGCTGTTTCCACCAGATAGTATTGGTGGAGATTAGTGTGGTTGATTGAAAGGTTTGCAGAAAGAAGTATTTATAAAACTTTGGTCTGCAACAGAGTCAAATAATGCTTTAGTATAAACATCATTAACTAAAACGTACCGGAAATCACATCCGGAATCATCTTAGCTTCTTCAGCTGTCAGAACGAATGCTCTGGCATTCTTCTTGGGTCCTTCTGTTGCCTTTGCTTTGTTGTTTACAACTAGAGCTAGTTTCGGACAGTTTGGTTTGATATGGCCAGCTTCTCCGCAATTATAGCATATTCGGGCACTAGCTTTCTTCCTACAGTCTTCTTCCTTATGTCCTGGTATCTTGCAGAAGTTGCAGGACACAGCACACTTTCCTGAGTGTTTCTTTTTACAGGACTTGCAGTAGGGTGAAGAGGAAGAACCTGTTCCTTTCCCTCGATAGGAATTACCATAACGTAGTTCTTGGGTAATCTTTTAGGCTAGGTTCTTTTTCTGATTTTCCTCTTGTGTACGCACCAATTCATTCGTCAGAGTGTTGGCAAGTTCCACTGCTTCTTCTATCTTTTGTGGTCTTATTGCCTTGACAATATTTCTGATTTCACTGATTAATCCCCAAATGTAACGGGAGATTAATACTGGTTCGGGTGAGGCTAGAGTTGAGACTATTCTTGCATATTCAAAGAATGTGGTAGTATATTCCCTGTAATCTACCCTAATCATTCTATGATTTAGGAATTTATTAGCAATATGTTCCTTTTCATGAGGAGGACATAATTTCCTTTCAACTATTTCCTTAAAGTTGTTCCATTCCATGCTATAAACCTTGTCACTTTCTCTTGACTGAAGAATGGTATTCCACCACTCTAAGGTTGCATTCTTGAAAAGATTAGAAGCATACATGATCTTATCCTCATCTGCACACCTACTTATTTTTAAAACTGCTTCTGTCTTTTCTATCTAGCGCAAGGCTGAAATGGCTCATTCATTGCCTGATAATTCTATTGGTTTGCATGATAAGAATTCTTTATAAGAACAACCATATGAGATGGTCCTTCTTCGTTTTGGAATCGGAGCTTGGATAAATAGTTCGTGATTTCCATTCACGTTGTGACTTGGCTCAGTAGGCTCACGTTTACTTCTGATTATAGAATTATTATTTTCTGCCTTTTTATTAATAGTGTCAAAAATATATGGCATAGCATCTATGATTCCTTGAGCTACTATGTGTTCGATAGCACTTATATCCACTTGGTTTCCGTTATTATTGTTATTCTGGATTTCCTGATCTACTTCGTTTGACATCTGAATTGTCAACATGATCAGGTATTAATATCACAGAATAAGTTAAACAAACAAATACTCAAGCATATTGAACCAAAAGCGTCGATCATTGCGACTTTTACTCTTTTCATATATATATATATATATATATATATATATATATATATATATATATATGCATCTATTACAAACTATAACTGGAATTTAAACGTTAGTAATTGTGCATCAATACATATATATATGTGATATATATAATATATATTTTAGTAGTTATAGATTATTATTATTTTTTTATCAAAGTAACAGAAAATACACACATATATATATATGTAGGAGAAGGATCCGTTAGGAACCACCCTTTATTGCGAGAACCGCGAGAACCAATGTGAACACAACCAAAAAATACCTAAAAAATTCTAAAAAACACCCAAATTTTTTTTTTTTTTTGGAAAAATCACTATATTTCGTCAATAATAAAAAAAATTTTAAAAAAATCAAGTAACATTTATCCATGCACATATGCATTTGTATCATTTCTTTGACAAATTCCGTAATTCATTACAAATATCATACAATTGCATTTTTATTTACACTACCATTTTTAATACACTATTTTTTACATTAACAATAATAGAAAATGCACATGTGCATCTATATGTATGAACTTGTTATAACATTAACAACACTAGAAATGCACATGTGCATATATATATATGAACATGTTATAACGTGTTTTAGTACACCACTTTGTGTTTCAGTACACCACTTTGAATACACATTCCCTTTCATCTATCATAACATCCATACTACACTACCATTACCTCCTACCATTCGTAATACAATACCATTGCTTTCTACCATCCATAATACAATATTATTACCAATATTTCACTTTATTATATGTACATCAACACCCTTTATACCATCCAAACAACATATTACATCATAAAGTGACAAATATAATCAAACCATCAACAACTAGATATAACTAACCAAAACACATGTATATGGGCCTACTTCATCATTTAAAATCACAAACTTTTTGTACCAAAACACCTTATTTCATGTTGATACATATACACGCACATGTGCATTTCTAATATTGGTAATGTAAAAAGTAGTGTATTACATATGGTAGTGTAAATGAAAGTGCATTTTTCTACTACTGGTAATATATTGTGGAATATGTCCAAGAAATGATACATATGCACATGTGCATCCATAACTGTTACTCGAAAAAAAAACTTTTTTTTTCGTTACAAAATACAGTGATTTTTATTAGAAAAATATTATAAAAAAAATTTGTGGGTTTTTTGGATTTTTTTAGGTATTTTTTTGTGTTCACATTGGTTCTCGCGGTTCTCGCAATAAGGGTGGTTCTCAAATGAAACTTACCATATATATATATATATATATATATTAGGAGACTGTTTTCTAGTATTGCATCTCGTTCTCGTCGTATTTCCAGACTAGTTTTTCCTCGATTTGGCGTATCCGGTTTCCTTCCTCCACCAATTCTTCACCATACTGGCGAAGTTCTGCTACATTCTCATGGATCATTGGTGGCATTAGGGCTGGTACGGGTTCAGGGTAAAGTGGTTCTGGTTCTCCGTAAGGCATGTATGGGTAGGGATCATTCTTTAACTCCTTGAATGTCCAATCATTGGTCTCCCAATATTCTAAGGGATTTGGTGCTGGTATCTTGGGTATCTCATTTGGATCAAAGGCTTGGATTAGAAGTGGGTTTTCCTGATTTTGTTCTAAGTTCATGGGTTAGTCAGGGTATAAAGGTAGTAATTGTGGTTCTGGTACTGCTACTTGGTTGAGATCAAGTTCTCCTTCTGCAGCTCTAAACATATTAAGATTGGCTAGTCTCCTGTCCAATTCCTCTTCCCATACAGGTCTAGCTACTGGATTTTGGGTATTTCTCTCAGCTCTATTTAGTACTGCTTGTTGTTGAATTTTCCTCATTCTTTTTCTCCTTTCCACTTTTGCTCTACTAAACCACCCTCTTTTCTTCGGGGGAAATTTTCTTCGGATTTAGCTTTAAAAACAAAGGTTTCCTCAGAATCAGCTACGTATCCGGAGGTTGGCTGGGATGTTCCTTCATCCATTGGAGAATGTGGTAGGTGACGATAAGCGTCAGAAGTATCCTGATCACTCATACTGTAAACTTAAACCAAATTGTCAAAATAACATAAAATAATAATATACATATTTACACAGAATAACACAGAAGTTATTTATATAAGTTTCCTAACATAAATATAAAAATTTTAGGTATTTAAAAGAACAACTAGTGGCTCTGATACCACCTTCTGTCGCAACCCCCGACCCCACCCCGGGAGCGGGAGCCGTGAACCAGTCAAGTGGTATCGGTGTTTATTAATTTGGCAACGGAAATGAGACATCAGGATCGTAGTTAGGAAATAAATCCAGAGTTTGCAAAACATTCAACTTTTATATTAAACAAATGGGATAAAACCCATATTTCATTCATATTATTTTTATAGGGATAAACCCTAGTTTGCCAAAAATATAACTTCTTCTTTTATTCAGGCAAATTAAAGCCACTTTCTTTAAGCCTTCAGTGCTCCACAGCTGGCTTCTTATTGCTTCACATTAAGTTACCTGAAATGCGTTTTAAAAAGATTTTATCAGCAAGAAATACTGGCGAGTACATTCCATTTTATAAAAACACATTGTTATACCTTCACAGTATTAAGAGCGATTACAATGTTTATTTTTATCAATTATTCAACACAGTATGCGACTGGGGACACTCCCCCGCGCTCGTGTCATATTACTTTGGGTCCTGTCACCCAAAAGTGACGGTTCCTATCACACCTTTGGTGACTGTGGACTAGTAATGTATACAAAACCCCAACTACTTGCAATAATTATAGATTACAAAGACTTAATCACTGTAAGTATAACTGAAAAATATTTGAGGTTTTGTAAAGTAATTTGGTAAAAAGAGAGAATGACTCACAAACTGTGAGAGAAGAGAATGAACTCACGTTGTAAATTTAGGTTTTTCTACGGCTTCCTGATGATATTTTCTGTTAATATTCTTGAGTTCCTATTAAAAATATACAATGCACGCGCGTTAGTATAATAACCCAAATTCAACTTATCAATACGTTCGAGAAAGAACCCCAACGTACTTCGTCAGGCAGAGCCTTGACATGCATTGCTGGGTCCTAGATCAATCGAACAGGGTATCGACTTAGTGACCGGGGGTTAAAATACTTACAACGGGGCAGAGCTTCGTGATTTAGAGGGTATTTTAGCTATAATTTCCGTATAATATAGACTAAGAGAGAAAAAAGAAGTTTGAACAAATTGAAATGCAGACTGAACGTCTAATTTATACAAGTTTCGGGGGTCTCTCCCCCGCGACCCCTCCTCTTGTTTCTTTCGCACCCCGCGAGGGCACCCTAGCTATGGCTAGGGTTGCCGGTTGGCCCCCTAGGTTCGACAAGTGTTACGACACGTGGCACTCTGGGTGTTCGGCAAGAAACAAGCCGTCGCGCCCCGTGACCGGCCTCCTTCAAACCTGTCACGGCCCGCAACAGGTGTATTTTTCTTGATTTTTCATTTTTTTTCTTAAAATTAATGTTATACGGGTCTGGTTTTATGATTACGGAACGGTTTAGGGTGTTTTCGAGGGTTGTTATAAGCGATTAATCAGGATTAATCGAAATAATTGGAATTAATTGGGATTAATTGTGATTAATCACCGCTTAGTCATGATTTTTACAACCATGCTCTGGAATAATTATTCTATATGTAGTGTAATCATGTAGCCTATGGAAAAAGGATGTGGATGTAATTACTATTATGTGAGTATCCTTATTTTTGGTTTCATTCACCTCATACTTTTAGCACAATAATTCTAATTGTACGAGAAATTAACCTTATATATATATAAGCGTAACAATAAAAGTTCAAAAAACTATAACTTTTAAAAACATATTGTACAATCTTTTAATCCTTATTGTTGACTTTTAAAATGAAGGGTAAATTACATTTTTCGTCCTTTATGTTTGTATCGAATTGTAATTGGTAGCTTTAACTTTAATAATTACAGTCACAATACTTTATTTGAAAAACCCGTTACACTCTACGTCCTTTGGCCCTAACCAAGGTTAAAATTTTTAGTTAAGTATGGCATATGCCTTGCACATGAGGGTAGAATGGTAATTTTACTGATTTATATTTATGTCTATCCCCACACTTTACTCTTTCTCTTTCTAAAGACTCTCTCACTCACAGACACCTCTCTCTCTCTCTCTCTCTCTCTCTCTCTCTTTCTATATATATATCCAGCCACCACCCACCACTTGCCACCACTATCATCACCGCCGTAAGCACCATTCACCACCACCACTGTCGCACACACAGACACTTTCTTCTATCTCTCACCCTCTCTCCCTGACTCACTCCCAGCCGCCCAAGCCTGTGAACAAGATTACACCGGATTTTCTTCGATTCACAAATATTCGACCAAATCCATTGAAATTGAGTTACCAAAGATAAATTAGGATAGGCGAATCAAAACAACATCTTGTAAACGCGTTTTAAACAATCGAATAAATCCATTATCGCGTATCATCTTCAAATCAAAATCGGATCTCCACCCAAAAAAAATCGCAAAACCCTCCATCTTAGCTCGTGTCGGTTGAATATGTATATAAATAGGACCCCGATCAGCATTCAGCCCTTCACCTTCTCATTAAATTTTGATTTTCTGCATTGCCGACAATCTGTTTTCACCGGAGCTTCACTGGAGTTTTCGTTCTCACCGGAGTTATTCAATTCACGCTCTAGCTTCGCAACCTGTAAGTTTATATATATACTGTTTCTGATCGTCTTCATGTCTAGGTCAAAACCCCAAACAAATTTCAGTATATCATATTTGTATCATTGTTAGCTTTGTGATGATAGGATCCAGGGTTCTTTAGAAAAACTGATTTGGGGATGAAGGGAATCGCTGGAACTTTTTAACAATAATTAAAAACTGAACCCCCTAACAACTTGCACTTGTGACAACGTGCTAGTATTCCGCATTTTAAAACCTACAACCATTGTGGTGGTGGTGGTGGCAGTGTGAGTGTAGTGGGAGTGGGGGTTGTTTTGGATGGTAGGTTTAGAGAGAGAAATGTGTGTTTATGTTTAATTGTTTAAATTTATTTTAGATAAATAAATGAGTAAAATTACCCTTCTACCACCATGTGCAAGGCATATGCCATACTTAATTGAAAATTTTGACCATTTTGGGGTCAAATGACATATAGTGTAATGGGTTTTCAAAATAAAGGATTGTGACTGTAATTATTAAAGTTAAAGGCTATCCATTGCAAGTCGATACAAACATAAAGGATGAAAAATGTAATTTACCCTAAAATGAATCTTTCTTACTATTTTTAAACAACCATACCTTTTTTCATATGTTAATATCTTTCGAAAAAGTTACACCTAGAAAAACATTTTGTTCTTTAGTTTGAGTATAGTATGAGTCTTTTTTAAACAATACGTTACGTGATTAACGGTATCTGTGTTTACGTTTTCTCCCGCATGACATAGGCACATGTATAGTGTGTGTCTCTATATATAGAGAGAGAAGGAAAAGGAGATATTCGCATTGTGATTGATTGATTGTTTCTTTTCATTAGCAATTCTTTACAGAAATAATATGATGATCATTGTTTACACACATGCCATCCACAAAAATGACTTGTTATTTCAATTTCAACATGTGCAAATCTTTTCTCATCCAAGGATGGGAAGATTAACTCCATCTCAAATATTTTATTGTCTATTAAGCATGCGTAATTTTTTTCCAACCTTAACAATATATACTCTATAAAAGATTAAAGGGTATAATTACAGAGTTGATTCTTGTGGTTTGTCATTTTTGTAGACTTGGTCTCAATAGCTTAATAATTACAGAGTTGGTCCTAGTAGTTGCAATTTTTAAACACAGTTGATCCTTATTGCTAACCTAAGTTATATATCCCAGTTACGTGTGTTTGAAATGTCAAGTTTACCCTGGAAAATTTTAAAAAATAAAAAGAGTAAACTGCCAAAATGGTACCTGAAGTTTGATCACTTTTGCCACTTAGTTCAAAACTCAAACCTTTTGAATCTGGGTCCCCGTGTTTTCATTTTGTTGCCATTTTCATCCAAAATCAAATCTGGTCAGATTTTTCAGTTAACATTCAGTTTTTAACGTTTTATTATAACAAATTTAAAAAATATGACCATTTTGCCCTTCATTAAAAGGGAGGAAAAAGACAAAATAACTGGTTGTTAACTGAAAAATCTGACTAGATTTTGATTTTGGATGAAAATGGCAACAAAATTAAAACCACAAGGGCTCAAATTCAAAAGGTTTGAGTTTTGAACTAAAGTGGGAAAAGTGACCAAACCTCACGGACCATTTTCTCAGTTTACTCAAATAAAAATAAAAGCATAACACAGATCCTACCCCTATGTTTCTCTTTACCTCAAAAACCCTACCACGCATCACCAAACCTTATCCCTTCCCCCATCCCTTTCATCTTTCTCTCTCTAAGAAACGGCAGAATAGATTCGGTGGTGACGACTGGTTTTCATGAATGGTGTTGAGCTGGTCGCAACAAGATCAGTGGTGGTGGAGGGGAGACGGTGATGTGAGTGTACGATGGTGGTGGTTGTATGGTGGCGGGGGGGAGACGATGATGTGAGTGTACGGTGGTGGAGGGGAGACGGTGGTGGGTGTACAGTGGTGGAGGGGACGGTGGTGTGGGTGTACACTGGTGGAGGAGGGTGGTGGAGTGGGTGTACGGAAATCACATAATTGTAATCACTGAAGATGAAACATTACAATAGAATACAACAATTGGACTTTGCAAATACAAGTTCTTTACCGTTGTAGTTACTGAAAATATCTTATATGTTTATAGCCACTTGTATCAGTTGCCAGTGTAAATCTTCAAGCGAAGACCGCAATTGTATGGTGGGTGTTCAGTGGTGGTTTGGGGTAGAAGAAGTGGTGGTGGTGGGTGGTGGAGTGGGGAAGAAGAAGAAGAATGGTGAGATGGGATCACTTACTTTTATTTGTTTTTTTTAAACTTGGGGGTAAACTAGACATTTCATACACACTTAACTGAGATATTTAAATTAGGTTAGTGATAAGGATCGACCGTGTTTAAAAATTACAATTACTAGGACAACTGTGTAATTATTGAACCCTTAGGAGCAAGTCTGCAAAAATGACAAACCGCAAGGACCAACCAGGCATTTAACTCTTTTTATACCTCATGAATTTCTATTTATTATATTCAAATTTATATGTACTCTTGCAACGTTTTGTATTTTCACACTTTCTATTTTTTAGAAAGCTTGTATTCGTATTTCATTTCAATCTTTGTAATCTCGAGACTTTGATCATAATGGAAATTTCATCTTATTCATACTAACACGATACTTAATCAATCACGAATGAGCGTTTTATATGCAAAACCGAACTACACTTTATGCTATTTTATGTTCAGAATATTATTCATACATATTCATACTATACACATGCTTATACATGCCTTAAAATGCCCTAAAGTACTTAACATATTAAAGATATCGCATCATTGAACAAACCACCAAACAACGCGGGCTAGTATACATTGTGTTTTTAACTTTGACATTCCTTACGGACCGCAAGGCATAGGCTTACGGTCCGCAAGTCATATCTGACGGGCAGAATTTGTTTTGCTCGCAGATTGGACCTTTTTCCCACCTCCTTTCACCTCTAATCACTTTCCAACCTCCATTAAACCCAAACCCTAATCCTCCTGTAACGCCTCAAAACTCGAATTATTAAATTTGCTCGAATGTCTCCATGTTTAATAAAATGAAATGTAATAACTAGGTTATTATACCTAGTTAAATGCTTAGCAAAACAAGCAAGGGAATGAATTGGGTGACTATTGTGAGCAAGTAACAAACTTGAGGGACTAAATTTGTAAAAAGGGAAAACTCATGTTTATAAACAAAAGATTAACACACAACACACACATAGTATGTGTGTGTGTGTGTGTGTGTGGAACATTCAGGAGAAACACAAGGGAGCCAAACCCTAGTTCATCCAAGAATCATCAAATTGAAGGGTGAATTGAAGCTCAAACCCATTAATGAATATGAATTAGTGATCACCTACACAAGGGGATCATGAGGTATGTTTTAAAGCTTAGATTGGTGATCTTGTATGAATTGGGTTATGTTTAATCCACGAATTTGTATGAAATTGAGTATGAATATGTGTTAGCATCATCATGTGAAACATGTGTTATGTATAATTTTGATTGACTTGATGTTTAAAGATGAAAACCCACTAGTTGGGTGATGAAGGTGACATGGGGGTTTCACCATGTCCAAGTCTTGTTCAATTCTTGATGTATTATGTGAATATAATGAGCTCTTGCAAGTTAGATTGATTATGGTGTGAAGTTAATTTGGTGACTTATTATGTTGATAATTGAAAGTGAGAACTTAGAAGGTTATGCATGAATTAGTTGTACTATGTGCATAGGAAGTAGTATGCACACCAAGTGTATGATGAAATGTCTAAGTGAAGTTAGGATATGAAATTGTAGGAAATGGCTTAACATATATGAATAAAATATGATAATGATGAGATTAGAAATGAATGTGTGCTAAGGGTAAAGCATATGAGCTTATTAGTAAGGAATCATGTTGGGATTATGTTGTATTAGCGAATCATGAATGATGTTGTTAGTTATGGAATGTGGAAATGATGTATTTGATAATACAATTATCATGTGACATATGTTCTTGATGAAATCCATGTGAGAATGTAGTCAATGTGAGATTTAGTAGAAGTATGTTTAAGAGCTTGCACTACATGCTTGATTGATGTAACGCTTTAATCGTTTGTTGGGTTCGGGTGATGAAACAGAATCTGTCCAGAAAGTTACAGCCGAATTTAATCGGTTGTAACCAGGTCAAATCTTGTCAAAAACTGATGTTTATTGAGTTTGTGATGAACTTCCAGGAAAAACCTTTCGAACCCAACTGGAATTGCATTTTTTCGACGAAAATTAAACGTTTTATGAATTTTTCCGTATTGAAGGTTCAGGCTGCGTTTTCCGACAGAATTTGCAGCCTATTACGAATGAAATAACTCAATTTCGGAATTGAGTTATGATCTCAAATTTTTACTGTAGGTAGCTTCAGGAGGTTATGAAAATCTCCAACTAGAATTATGTCAATCGGATAATCGAGGATTTTTAAATGAATTTTTCCATGGGCTGCAGTCAGAAAGTGACGAATCTGATTGCTGCTTAGTTAATGATTTTTTATAATTTTTTTGTAGAGAGTTAGACTCTAAAAATTTAACACAAGGATAACCCCTCCGAGAGGCACGTCACATAAAAAGATTGTAATTTTTGAAAGCTCGTAAGTACAGCAAACGGATGTCCCAAAACAGCCTATTTTCAGTGAATTGAGCTATGAAATGTATATAGTGTCATTTGTATAGCCTATTATGATGTCACGGATATATGAGGATAAGTCGAGAGTTCATATGATAAACCGTTGACTTCTGAAAGTCAAATACACATAAGAAGCATGACTAGACTTGTTGTCGTAAATGTAAGATTATAGAAAGTTATATGGTACGTGCTATATCAATACGCGTTATATGGAATGACATGATGAATTATATGAGTTTGAAAGAATGTGAATTTGGGTATATGTCTTATGCTTGTTAGAATTGACTAACGAGAGTCAAATGTGAAATATGCAATTGATATGATCGTTAACATATACAATCATGTATACTAACAAGAATGTAAATGCGATGACATGAAAGTATAGGGATCATGTCAAGATGGATGGAAGCACGGAAGGGTAAAACGGAAGCAATGAAACGGATACGAATGCGGACGTCTAAGGTAAGTGATTTCCAGAATCACTTCGTATTTAGTTATATGAATATATATATATATATATATATATATATGTTTGAATGTTTGAAATCAAGGTGGAATGTACAAATAAATGAGAAATGCTAAGGTAAGATTCGTTCAAATGGTCGGTATGATGTTAAACCAGTAAAACCTCAATATAGGGGTGAATGGGTCATAATTTTGTAAATAAATACAAAGCCGAGAGTTTATTATTTAAGAATATTGTTACTCCGGATGTTGGATTTCAAGTTCACATGATAGAAAATCAAATTACGATCATGTTGGAGAAAAAGGGAAGTTAAACGGTGAACGGTTTAAAAGTTATGCGAGTTTTAGTGCTTACGAATGATTAAAATAACATAGCATAAAAATGAAAGAAGCAGGGGGCGTCGCCGACGTCGTGTCTGGCCTTCGTTTTTGCTGACGCCCTCCCCGTGTTTAAAATGCTGAAATTTGTTATCCAAGTTGTTTTGTGTACCGTAAGCTTCAGTACACCAACCGTGGTCTACGGGGGGCCTCCCAAACTTGATTTTGATTGTTTCTTTGATGTTTTTGGGTTTTGAATCCAAATCAAAGCATCATGTAACTAATATATGAGTATGATAATCGAAATGCGAATAAGTTAATTAAAAATTGTATGTATGTATGTATGTATGTATGTATGTAAGCATGTATGTATAGACGTAATTATGTATGCATGTTAGTATTCGGGTGTATGTAATTAGATGTATGAGTATAAATATATGAATGTATGTACGTATGTATTAAATGGGATTGAATGTACACAAAAGAATAGGGCTTGTATATATGTAAGCGTAGCCTTAATAAGTTGAGGGTTAATGTTACTAATCATGTATTATGATAATGAAAGGAGACTGCGGGTACATTATTATTGACTCACTAAAGATTAGATACCAAGATGGAATGTTGGAATTCAGGAAGATAAGCGAATGGAATGTATACGGGAAATAGAATGAGATGAGACCTTATATTTATGAATTTTAAACATATATACACAAGGTATACTAATGTTACGAATGTATGTGGTGAGTGCAGGTTGTACAGAATTATGGATCAATATCATGAAGAGCAAGTGATTGAAGATCGAGTTAAAGAGACATGGATTGTATGGAATGGGTGGTCATGTAATCTGTATTAGTATATTATAATCAGAACATTAATGAAAGGTAAACGATGTAGTTCGTTACATAAAGACGTTTTTAAATGATTTTCAAGTATAGAGGAACATTTTAAGAAAAAAAATTTCATGGTACATATTTCCGCTGCGTCTTTTTGACCAAAACATGTTAGGGTCTTACACCCCCTCAATAAAACCAAGCCCCCTATAACATGTTTTCACTTTCCACAACTCCATGTCACTCTCAAACACTCAAAAACATTCAAGAAACTCCAACTTTGGGCAGATTACTACAAGCTCAAACTTGTGAGTTTTGACTTGCTTCTTCAACCTTTTCTTCTTGTTTCTTGCTCTATTCTTACTTGGACAACCTCTAGGGATGTTACCCAATGTTTACCAAGATAAACAAAGGTGGTACATCACCATTGTTGAGGCCCAAAGTAGGATAGTTTTCTGTTTTGTTAAACTTTCAAACTTACTTCAACTTTTACTTATCTTTCTTGGATGAACTTGTACCAAACCTTGTCCCCAACTAATCTACATGTTGAGGGGCTTGAGTTAAGGTGTTTTTCCATAAATTATGAGGTTCAAACACCTCCTTTCTTTTGTACATAAAGATCCTAAGTAAGCTCTAAGATGAGGGAAACCAAACCAAGTCTCCAACCTTCAATACTGAAAGATTTGAGTTATGGTGAAGGTGTGAGCATTGGAACATTATTTCCACAACTTGGACTCTACTTACCTCACTATATTACTTAGTTGATTAGCTTACTTTCACACCATCTAAGTCACCAAACAACTTTCAAGTAAACAAAGTGAACAAACTACACCAAGTCTTCAAACAATATCCATGTTTGAAATACACTCGTCTAGTTTAACTCACTTGGTTGTTTTGGTGAATTAGAGGATTTCATTATATTCTTATCATTCATTTATAACCATCTGAATCATCCTTGAAATGATTTGTGTTTTGGTGAATTCACAAGGTTAAGGGATTTTAATCCTACCTTTACATGACCATGTTTGACTAACCTAGCATTGGACTACTAACTTTATATATTACAAACCGAACCATAACATCAACCAAATCATGGTTGAATGTTATGAGTTAGTGTAGATATCATCAATGTTCTCGATTTCTCAAATTGAATTCTATTGGTGATTTGGTACCCATGAAAGCACACTAAAATATAGTGTTACATTTGAGTTTCTAGACAAGATGTAATTTTCTTGTATACGTACTTTCTAGTAATTAAATTCCCGAATCCGAATCCATCACAATCCCATGAACTCATACACCATCGTTTCGTCATTGTATGGTAACTTCGGTATCTAAATATTCATGTCTCATCAACTCATGTTCGTGAAAGCTTTGCAAACCGTGAGTATACTCGAAATCCCTTTTACGCTTTAATTACTTTTTGGGTGTAACATGTATAAAATAACGAACTCACATATGCACACTATCAAACTTATGAAATCACTCAATCTACCAAACATGCTATTTGTTATACTTTGGTTATCTATGCTAGATATTCATTCATGCAACTAGTTATCATTAACTTAGTTAGCCTACCTTAACATGTATAGCACTATAGGAATAGCATACCGCTCTTTTTCGTGGTCTATGTTAAGCATTCAATCATAATGGTCTTGTTCACTTGTTGACAAGATTACGCTCGTGCAATCTTTGGTTTGACACTTAGGTTGTGCATGCTAGTTATAATTTAACTTAGTATACGAATTATCATGTTGGATTTGAGAACCTTTTTATTATATGCTATGTAAAACCAAACTTGTATGTTCACCGACCTATTATGTTGACGGACAATTTAATATATGTTGCAGGAAATTAGCTTGATGCACGCGAATCTACTTAGGGTGGATTAGAAACGCACTTAATATTTAAGTTATGTATTTCCTTTCATTTGTTTATGTTCAAGTTGCAAAATGTTGTATTTTCCATTTCAAGACAATGTATTTCGGTTTAGTATGAAATGAAATATTGTTTACTTAAATTATTGTCACAATTGGTATGATATGAAGTCTCAAACAATCTCGTTTCATCTCACACCGATGTTTCTGACATCAGTTGTGGTGTGACAACTCTTATAAGATTATAGGGTATGGTTTCATTTTTTATACCTCATGAAGATTGCACTTTGGTGTTATATCATATTCATACGGTCTTTAAGTATTGTGGGTGTGGTTTCGTTTTTCACATCCAAGTTTTACACCAATTTAAAAAAAATGGGCCACCACCCACATAAACCTTTTCCAATGATTGGGAGTCCCGCCACCTTTACGTCGTTTTCGTGCCGTGCAGGGGCGGTGTTCCAGGACGTCATTTGACTGCCACTTAGATCATGTCCCTGCTTCCACCCCACACCCATCTACTATTTTCTACCACTTTACTCTTGGAAATATTTTTACGTACCTATTTTTATATATTTGTTGCCAAAAGTATTTATTTTTTATGTATTTGTATACAATGAAGATTTTCTAGATTTGTCGTAATGATAAATAGAGAAGATTAAGGTGATGTTTGTTTTTTCAGAGGTAAAACGTCTGCAGTCTGCGGACCACATCTACAGACATCTGTAGCTGAAGAGGTGGACTAAACATCTGCAGTCTGCAAGAAGAGACTGTTTGTTTTTTAACTTCTGCAAGCTGCTGAAATAAACTGATTTTATTTAACTGAAAAAAATTTTTTAACATTCAAACATAAATAATAGTTATACAATACTGAAATAATATTCATAAAAAGACAACAGTATTTGTTTAAATCATTGAATCCATGCTTTCATTAACTACTCAGCAATCTCATCCCGTAACTGAGTCATATATTCCCGATCCGATGCAGTACCATGTGCTTCAACCTCGTCTTCATAAGCATCAACGTACACTTGCCTATTATGCAACGAAACATTGGGTTGTTCGTACTCTGTAAACAATTCATCGCTCAAACCCTCTTTCCTTATAAAATTACATAAGAATAACGAGAAGTAGTTTCTTATTATAATGCATGATGATCCTGTTTTAACAATTATAAACAACCAAACGCATAAGCATAAAATGTCTTTAACATAAACCAAAATCATACAATGTCAAATATAAACCAAAAGCATACAATATCAAACATAAACCAAAAGCATACAATGTCAAACATAAACCTAATAGTCGTGTTAAGCAGATAAGGTTCTTCACTACTTTATTAGGCCTAAACTTTTAGTTGTCATCCCGATCCACCCTCTTAAGACCTCGGGAATTTCTGGCAATGCCATCCACGCCTCTCTCATGTCGGAGGACACTCCAAAAATATGAAAAGCAGCTAAGAATGTTGGATCTACCGGGTCTAACCCAACCAATTTTAACTTATTAGAACACTCACGAACTGTTGTCCCTTCTTTGCCTTTAATCAAAAATTGTAGAGCCTTCTCCATATCACGTGCTAAATCATCATGGTTAATAGATGATTTTGAGGTTTTGGCCCTTTTGTTTGGATTAGGCTCAGGAGTAGGCTCGGAAGTAGGCTCAGATGTGCCGGCATCATCTTGTGTGTCATGATAATGGGTGTCCATAATCATAAGTGATTGGATACGATGACAAGAAGATCCAACTCCGAATATAGTTTGGGTTGAGGTCCACTTGCAATTTCCAGTTGCAGTATTCCCATCAAACAATTCTGCACAAAGTTTTGGTAAAGGCAATGGAACTGTTTTCAATGATGCAGCCTTCGGATGCCCCTAAACCCAAAGTACAAAAAATGTTATAATTTTTTGTTTGTAGGATTATGTTTAAAAATTATATAAATTAACATACCTTCTTAAATTCTTTCCATTCCTCGTTCGTTAAGGTAAAAGTATTTGTTTGAGAGACAACAAGGACGACAACCCGAACACGTGGCTCCAATCAAGGTGCGCCAACACCGAAGATTTTCTAGAAGATGCTAACGGTTGCCACAGTAGAGACAAGATGGATATTCCTTGTTTTCGCCTTCGGGCCCAAGGCCCATCAGCCCATCTCCTTCTACACTACTCCGACTATAAATAGACACCTTCATACACAGGTTAAACCATTCTGCTCTCTATTCTCTCACTCTAAATACCCTTATGTCCTCAAAAAGGTACTTATTCTCACGTCGGAGAGTGGTTAAGAGGGAAACTCCCATATTCCTCTCTTAACGAGCTTAACTGGGTGTTGATTGTTTTGCAGGAAGGATCACAGCTCCGCTCAGGAAGGATTAAGAAGATTAACCCTTATGGTTGAAACATAAACCAAACTAATAAGCATAAAATTAGTTCTGTGTTTCTTTATTGGCGCCCACTGATTTTTATAATCATCTCATCTTCTTTTTTCTGTTCTCTCGATCATGGCTGGTCAGGGAATACCATATTTCAGTTTCGGCACACACTCTCAAGTGGGTACGGGAGAGGACAACTCGAATGTACAACCCCCTTCCCATTGACTAGCTAGCCGAGGGCGAAGCAACAAACACAAGGGGACCCCGCGCGAGTATCACCCGGATCACTCAAACGGCTACCCCAATGAGTAATACCGTTGGTGCGTCAAACCCAGCTACTCCAAACATTTCGGCGTTATTAGGTTTACCGGAGGGCGAAACCCTAGCTCCCTGGTACGCCAAACAGATTGCTACTATAAACGCTGCTTACCAGTCTCTAAGTGCACAGCAAGCAATTTTGCAAGCTGAACCATCTCTTTGGTGACACCTCCGGGGCCAACACAGGGGGCGCGCCAAACACCCACTTAGCAAAATATACAAGGACAGTTCAGCAGACCTCCTCCTCAAAGAAGACCAAAGGTGCATGACACGCGCGAGACGTATGAGGAGACAGGCAGTTACTGTGATCATCCGTCTAACGCGCAACACAGGCGTCCGTTGCACTGCCGGCTGGGGCCACGCAACATCAACAATGAATGGGATAACACGGATGAGGATGATCCCACTTGGCAAGAAGACGAAGGTTCTTCAGTATTCAACCGCTTGCAAAGAAATCATGAGTCTTACAGACCAAGGCCGCGCGCCATCTACAATGAAGCAGCAGAGCATGATTTCAGTCTTGTCTACAGACCAGCAGAAGCCGCTGAACATTCGAAGTTTATCCGGAGCATCGCGCTAGCTCCGCTTGAAAAAACAAAGCTGCCACAAACCGTGGGAAAGTTCAACGGTCTTACTGACCCTGATGATCGCGTGCGACTCTTCACGAGTGTTGGTGTATTGGGACAATGGACCATGCCAATGTGGTGCCATCTATTCGTCCAAACTTTCACAGGGGCTGCTCGCGCGTGGTTCAACATCCTCCCATTTGGGAAAATCAAATCATGCATCGATTTCAAAGATCAGTTTGTAACACACTTCAACCAGCAGAGACGCTATCAGCGTGATACGTCCGAAGTCACAGACATCTGGCGAAGGGAGAACGAGGGGCTAGAGGATTTTATCACTCGTTTCAACAAGGAATGTTTAGAAATTGGAGGTGTTAATGAAGATTTGATGCACGCCCACTTCAAAAAGGCCATCAGTTGTGACAGTCTGATCAAGACTATCACAGGTAAAGACGGCATGCCTAAAGAATGGGACAAACTCATGGCAGCAGCAAAGATCGTTGCGCAGACGGAAGAATCGTTGGCAGGTGGCAAGAATTCTTACTCTTAAGATCGTTTTTCAAGAGGAAACTCGCGCGACAATAGCAAGTGCAACAAAAATAGGAACCCTGGCTGGAAAGCAAACCCGTCCAGCGGATATGAAGAGAGACCTCGCTTCAAAGAGGATGCGCAAGATACCATTGATCGGATTGGTTATCGCAAAGCTGTCAAGAATGAAAATCGAGAAAAACATTAGACTCTGCTCATTAAAACACCTAAGGAGGTGCTCATGACGGAGAACCATGATTTTAAGGCGCCGAAACCATTGACAAACAAGAAGGGGCAAGACCCTAAATTATACTACGACTTCCACAAAGATACAGGCCATCTTACGGATGACTGTATCAGGTTGAGGCAAGAGATCGAGAAGGCCTTGAAAAGTGGCAAGTTGAGCCATCTAGTAAAAAACGTGCACAAGGAAACGCGCCAAATCCAACGAAATGATGATGGAGGCCAAAAGAAAGTCAGGCATTTGGAAACTCACATGGTTAACGGACCGAGACACAGCGCGAGAAGCAAGGGAAAGTGCCCATTTGAACCAGCATGGCAGGAGCAACAAGTCATTTTCCCAGTAGTGCGCGGGGGACCACGGACCACGTGTCCTGTTGTCATTACTGGCATCATAGCACACTATGAAACAGAGTATGTCTTCACTCGATACAGGAAGCACGGACGACATAATATATGAAAAATGTTTCAATCAATTCGACCCTGAAGACAAAGCGTTTCTCGAGCCTGTTGACTATCCTCTATCCGGGTTCTGCAACGAAACAGTATTCCCGTTAGGTCAGATTAGCTTCCCAGTCACGCTATCTGATGGGAAGCACTCAAGAACAATGAATGTCAGCTTCATAGTAATGCCAGTAAAGTCAAAACACGACGTACTGATCAGAAGAGAAACCCAAGGAGAGATGAACATGGTAACCTCCACACCCCATTCAGCCATTGGCTTCCCAACAGAAACGGGGGTGGCGATTATTTATTCCAAGAAGGAAGTAATGGCGACAGAAGATGCGTGCCCAGTTAAAGCAAGTAAGGTCTCGCCAACTGAACCAGAGAAACGTGTCTTGAATCGCAAGTACCCAGAACAAACACTGACGATCGGCCATGCAATTTCACCAAGTATCAGGACGCACCTCAAACAACTGCTGTTCAGAAACATGGACATATTCGCCTGGACACCGTCCGACATGACGGGCGTCCCACGCGACATCACTGAACATTGTTTTAACACTTATCCATCTGTTGAGCCTAAAGTCCAAAGGAAGCGTAGCCTAGGGACTGATAAGACAAAGGCTATGTATGAACAAGTTTGTGAGCTACTCAAGGCAGGAATATTGCGGGAGGTGTGTTACCAAAGTTGGGTCGCGAATCCTGTAATGGTCGAGAAGTTTACAGGTGGGTGGCGCATGTGCGTCGACTACACAGATCTCAATAAGGCATGCCCCAAAGACTGTTACTCATTGCCTGAGAACGACAAAAAGATAGACTCCCTTGTGCCATTCAGGTGGAAATGCTTCTTAGATTTCTACAAAGGTTATCACCAACTCCAGATGAAGCTGGAAGATGAAGATAAGATTGCTTTCCGCACCTACATCGGTATTTTTTGCTACACAAAGATGCCCTTCGGGCTGAAGAATGCTGGCGCAACCTACCAGCGATTAATGGACAAAACGTTTGGTGATGACATTGGGAAACATATCGAGGTGTACATTGATGATCTTGTAATCAAAAGACCTGAAGAGGACCAAATGTTGAAGGATATAGAGAAGATGTTCAATTCTCTGCGAAGCGTGAACATGAAGCTGAATCCGAGCAAATGTTCTTTTGGAATGAAAGAAGGCAAATTTCTGGTTTTTGTGGTTACAAACGGCGGTTTTAAAATCAACCCCGAAAAAGTCCAAGCCATCGAGAAAATGTCGTCGCTACGCACAAGCCAAGAAATGCAAAGATTAGTCGGCCGCCTAGCCGCGCTTAATCATTTTTTATCAAATCACGCGGCAAAATCCTACCCTTTCATCAGCACGTTGCACAATTGCGTGAAACAGCAAGAATTTAAATGGATGGCCAAAGCGGAAGCAGCCTTCCAGCAGATGAAAGAATGTTTGATCAAGCTCCCTACTTTAACAACACCATTTGAAAAGGAACCCCTCATTTTGTACCTGTCCTCTTCGGACAAGGCAATTGGGTCGGTACTGCTAGTAGAAAGAGATGGAATTCAAACTCCAATTTATTATGTCAGTAGGGTGCTCACTGATCCGGAAACACGTTATTCAACCATGGAAAAGCTAGTTCTCGTGCTACTACACGCCTCTAGAAGGCTGCAAAGATATTTCACTGGCCATGTTATCACAATACTCACCAACTTTCACATTTGCACCATCTTGCAAAAGCCGGAAACATCAGGTCGTTTGGCAAAATGGGCAATTGAACTAGGGGGCCATAACATCTTGTACAGGCCGCGCCCGGCTAACAAAGGCCAAGTGTTAGCAGATTTCATCACTGAAGTTCCGAAAGATAAGATCAAAGAATGTGAAGCAGTGGATACTCCAGTCCATAACACATCGGATGAATTGTGGCTGTTATTCATCGATGGGGCTTCAAATGAAGACGACGCAGGAGCAGGTTTGCGCCTCGTCAATCCAGAAAAGCATGAGTTCACCTATGCTATCAAGTTGGATTTCAAGAATACCAACAATGAAGAAGAATATGAAGCGTTCCTAGCAGGTTTGCGCATGGCCATCAAGATGGGGGCGTAGAACTTACAAGCGCATGTTGACTCTTTGTTGATCGCGAGTCAAATCAATGGTTTATATGATGCAAAAGGCGAGGTAATGGCTTTATACTTGGAACAAGCAAGAGAGATGCTCCAAAGATTCAAATCGTACAAGGTTGTTCACATCAACCGATCAGAAAACAAGCCCGCTGGCGCGCTAAGTAAGCTAGCCTCAACAACGTTTCAGCACCTCGGGAAGGACATAAAGATTGAAGTTTTGAAAAACTCATCGGTATTGTTGCGCCAGGTGAATGTTATAGAGATAGGGTCACTTTCATGGATGACCCATATCATCCAATAACTGCAAGAGGGGATTCTCCTAGAAAACAAGGCGGAGGCTAGAAAGATCCAGAACAAGGCGCTGTTTTAGGAAATGAATGGGGGCATCCTTTAAAGGAGATCCTTTTTGGGCCCACTATTACGATGCGTGGACCCCCAAGATGCAAGCTATTTAATCAGAGAAATTCATGAAGGCATCTGCGGAATACATGCGGGCCCTAGCATGGTTGTGGCAAAGATCATGAATGCAGACTATTATTGGCCAGGGATGCACGTAGATGGTTTAAATGAACTGTGCAAATGTAATGCCCGTCAAAGGCATGCACCGAAGACCCTTCGTCCAAAGAATGATCTGATTCCAGTATCAACAGCCTGGCCCTTCCAACTGTGGGGGATTGACATGGTAGGACCCTTTCCTGAAGCCCTAGGCGCAGTAAAGTTCATAATTGTCGTTGTTGATTACTTCACTAAGTGGGTGGAGGCAAAGGCCCTCGCTTCAACCTCAGTAATGATAGTGCGGAAATTCATTTGGGAGCATATCATTTGTAGATTTGGCCTCCCACTCAAAATAGTGACTGATAACGGCAACAACTTTGCCTCCCAGGATCTTCAAAAATGATGAAGGAGCTAAACATTGAGCACACCTTCTCTTCCGTTGCGCACCCCCAAGGCAATGGTCAAATAGAGAGTGTTAACAAAAGCATAGTTGAAGGGATAAAGGCCCGCTTGGGCACAAAAAGATGAGGCTGGGTCGATGAGCTCCCTAGCATCTTGTGGGCGCATCGTACCATGCCAAAGACAAGCAATGGCGAGAGCCCCTTCAGCCTTGTTTTTTGCTCGGAGGCGGTTATCACAGCAGAAATAGGCCTCCCCTCGCCGTGCTTATCAGCAGTCAACAAGATTGATAACGAGGCGGAGCGCCGTTTAGACTTGGACCTACTCAAAGAAAGGCACGAGATCGCGCGCATCAAAGAGGACAAGTACAGGACCCAATTAGAGCGATACTACAATGCGAGGGTGCGCATGTGTACGTACACTCCATGGGAATATGTGTTCAGGGACAACGAAGCATCTAATGCCGAGCACCCTGGAAAACTAGCGCCAAAATGGGAAGGCCCGTACTTAGTTCATGAGGTGCTAGGAAAAGGGGCATATAAACTGCGCACTTTAGATGGCCACATCATCCCACGCACATGGAACGCGCAACAACTGCATAAATGCTACATGTAACAACTCTCTTATGTATGTTGGCCACGCGCCTATTTCAGTTATCTAATGCACATGTTGTCTACGTTTTATGATTATACATCCCATGTCTTCTAAGTTACAAATGCATGTTAAACTTTTGATTAGCACGAAAGCACTTCAGTAAATTACGAGCTCTTGAGTTAAGCCTCCAAGGATCTCATTGAACATAGCGCGAGGCCGGGCAACAACACTCATAACGAGCCACACTTACATTTATTCGCGCTAACTTAACCAAAGTTTCTAACAACAATGCAATAATTGTAACACTTAACAGAAGTAAAGGCAAACATAATCCCATTCATAAGAGCGTAACCGCGCAACGTTTACATATTAAGGAACATAAAAAATTACAAGGAATTAAAGCCTAAACATCCTACAATCTATTCATAACCATCACCAGCAGTTTCCTCCTCATCCGACAACTCCACAGTTTCTGGAATAGTAAGGATGGACTTCACTCGCGCCACATAGTCGTCATGTTTTAGTGCCTCTGTGACCAAGTCTATAACCGGTAAAGATAAATGGTCATAAACCTCTTCAGCTCGAGAAAGCACCTCATCGGCTTGGTCAGTCACAGAGCAATGGCGAGTCCCAAAGTGCTGTCCAAGCACCTCCTCAACATGCTGGGCACACTCCAGATAGCCACCATGATGCCCAACGGCACGCGCGGCATCTGTCAGCGCCGCAACTGCCTGATCTAGCTTAGTGGCGTTCAGTATGGAATTAGCAACCTACTCAAGAGAAACGAAATCGTGAAAACACGTAAGTTATGATAATCTAAAGCGAAAAAGGGAAAAACACTTACAGCAGCTACCCCTTTGTTGCGCATTCATTCAGAGTCGGAGACAAGCGTATCCACGATTGATTGAGCTTCAGCATAGTTGTTATGTGCCACATTCAAGGCCGAGGTACTAATGTTGCGCGCCTCTTTGGCCGCTCCACGTGCCTCATCGGCAGTATCAGCCCTCACCTTTTCAGCGGCCAGATCTCTCTCTAAAGATTCACTCTTTTCATGAGCCTCAAACAACCTACGCCTTAGCTCCGCGATCTCAACATCCTTAGCAGCTAAATCCTTGTCTTTACTCACGATCTGAGCACTCAATTCAACCTACAAATTTTGAAGGAAAAGTTAGAAATATTTTAATAAGCAAGGAAGTATAAGAGAAAAGGGAGCTAGCCTGTTGAACCTCAACACGCTCTTTTTCAGCTTGAGCTTCCTCAACCTTTCCTTTCAAAGTAGCAACTTCGGCCTCAAGGTTGGTAATCTTGGTGCGCGCAGCATACATATGCTTATTGTCATTGTCACATGCCTTCTTAAATTCGGCACGCTCCTTCTCCAGAAGCTCTTCAGCAGCGTAGAGCTTAGCCTTCAAGCCATCGCGGCCCCATTCCTCAGCTTTTTTCTCTTTTTCAAAAGAGGCCTTCTCTTCTAAAAACCTGTTTTTCATATGTCCGAACTCCCTAGCCTCAGCAGACAAGCGCTCCCGGTAATTTTCCCAGCTAGCGCGCTCTCGGTGCATCTGGCGCCAGTCGCGCAAAATCTGGTGACCGGCGGCAGAAGTATTGGCCTCACCGAGAATATAAGCACAGTATAAAGCCTCAGGAGTACGTGCCCGTTGCCGATTCACCTCACCCGGAGGGAAAGTCCCTAAAAACCAATCTCTGCATGCCCCAAATTCAACAAAGGTATCCTTTTGCTTAAGGCTCCATTATGGGACATGTTTTTCATCACCACGTTCATCGGTATAAGTCTTATAATAAATATCCCCCAAAGTGTCCTCTGCACCTATGGGGATCGTGACCTTGGGATTTTCTTTCCCTCACCCTTTTGGGTAGCCAAGCCAGAACCACCAACGTCCGTACCAGCCGCAGTCGCAAAA
Source organism: Helianthus tuberosus (assembly GCA_030545235.1). NCBI lineage: Eukaryota > Viridiplantae > Streptophyta > Magnoliopsida > Asterales > Asteraceae > Helianthus > Helianthus tuberosus. The sequence goes on from CM060368.1 coordinate 179,896,511, forward strand.
GTATCTTGAGGCGCCACCTGCTGTTGTACATTAAAAGCAGACCCTTCAGTAGAAGTTTGTATTTGTACAGATTGGGTGGGGGCATCATGGTACGCGGCTGGACTAGGAGTAGCAACTTCTGGTTCTTTACCTTTCAAGGGCTGGTCAAGCCCAGTAATATACACGACCTCCGGACCCTGCGTTTTATCATGATTGGTAGAAGCAGCGGTCTCGGTCTCTTTCAACACTTCCTTTTCAGGAATAACATCGCAGGCTCCTCAACCCTTTTTTCAGCCTCCTTCTCAGCGGTCGTCTTTGGAGGGATAATAACAAACTTGGTCTTCTTGAGCTCTGGCTCCTTAGCCTTTTTTAGCTCAGGCCCCTTAACCTTCTCCGCAGCGTTCTTCAGCGCCTCTGCAGAAGGGAAATATGTGAGAAATTTTACCAAGGTAGAAAGCAAAAAACACGAAGGATAAAACACCAACCTGGTGAAAATTTATAAAGACTCCGCAACCTACCCTACTTGCCGATTGGCTGGGTCGCAACAGCTTGTTGCGCCGGTGGAGTTGTCCTAGCAGTTGTTTCTTCACGGGACCTCTTCCTGGTCACCAACTTGACACCCTCTTCTTCAACCTATTCTTCTTCCTCTTCCTCATGAAGGGAGGACGGAGTTGCGCCAGACTCAGTAGCCCTGGATCCGGCGCTCCCTGAGCTCTTTGATGCAGCCGCGCCGCTCTTCTTCTTCTCACCTATATGTGATAAACCCTCTAGTGAATACCTTGCAACAAGATAGCCTTCAAGGTTACTTTGTCAAAATCAAAGATACCTTTTTAGGGATCGGGAGGCTACCTCCCGCTTTCTTGCTCGTCGCGCCAGTCTCAACAGTCACTTTCTTCCTTGTAGTTGTTTTCTTCTTCGTCAAGGCCTTCTTTGGTTTCTCATCCGGATCTATCCCTAGGTCGCGCAACACACCTACAAATATGTTAGACCATGAGCTTAACCCTTCATGCGATGAGCCTACGGACTCCTCGCTGGAAAGATACAAAATCTCTTTTCCAGCAGAAGTCACGCCTCGCAAGGGTCTTGGTTTGGGAAGTTGCGCACCTTTGGTTGCAGTAGGATGGTTGGAAAAGGCTCCCGCTGGTGGATATAAGAAGTTGGCTTTAATTTGCTCGTACCAATACACTTCACCAGCTTCCAATGGACGCACGCCCATCGCCCCACCAAAAGTAGGGAATGCAGCCTGATAGAGCTGAGCAACTGCAGCAAAGAATAACAATCAGGCGCAAGTGCTACTAAAAGAAAGAAAACGAAAATGTTAAGGCATACCTTCACCATTGAACATCAAAACAGGAACTTCTTCACTACGCTCTGGCCACCTATCACTCATGCCCGCCGCAACTAACACCTGTTCACCAAAAATTCTGTTTGGTGTAGCCAGTAAGCGCATGTACCAGTCAGCCGTCTTTGGAATTGGAAGTTCTTCCTTTCGATCTTATCAGACTCCCGAAAGATCATTGCGATCGGAATAACTTCTTCTCTAATGAAGAAGAACTTCATTTTCCAGTCATGGAAGCTCTTGGGTGGGTTTATCAATATCTTCTTTGCAGCACGAAGACCAAATGAGTAAAAACCCATATTCCTGATTAACTGGTAAAAGGCTCTGAACTTCTCAACGGAGGGCTCCAGTCCCTGAGATCTACAAAGAAACTCGAAGTGTCTGACCCTAACCATTCCCATAGGATTCATCTGGGATATATGAAACCCATAAAAAGCAATATCGACGCCATGAAAGTGGTGGCCGGCAAACAGAAGTTACCGTCGAGGAAAAAATCAGCAAATAACGTGATATAGCCCGGTGGTGCATCGTCCGCCATTTGGCCTTGCTGGGGATATCGATCATCCCATTCAGCCGGGAACTGGAATCCCCTCACTATCTGCTCAAATAATCCTTGGTCCCATTTGAGAACAGGGATCGGTCCAGCACCTTCTTCAGTAGCAACTACTTCCTCTTCAGTCATGTATATCAGATATTCGAGTGAATAAAAAGATGGGTGAAGATCTACCCAGATTTCTGGAAAAACTTGAAGATTGTCTTAAGAAATCTTTGAAGGTGATATGAAGATCAGAGAAAGAAAAGAGAGAAATCGAAAGAACGGATGAGAAGTTCTCTCTCTATCTTCGAATATATATACCCATCGCATTTAATGCGATGGGTAAACGTGCCGAATAAACCGATCGTGTAACCAACCAGAGACCGCCATGTAAGGCGGGATTCTCGGAGTGACAGTTACCACGCACGCGTGGGCCTCACTCGCCTAACAGCAGACGTACCGTCAGTGACAGTATGATGATCGCCATGCCAACAGTCAACTCAAAGGTCACTATCAACGACATTTGCACCAACCTGTCAGGATTCAAAATTCGAGGAGTTTCCCGCCCTATTTTAGAAGAAACTTCATGTTGAAGCTAGCAGGAGCTGGGCCGCATACATCATCAGACAATGATCATGCGCGCCAGACCTCATAATAACAGCTATCAAGAAGCAGGACCGGTAGCCGCACCGTAGTAATTGACAAACAATTACACGCGCGCCAGCTATCAGGACTCAGCAAATGCTCTAAAAGCAATAACACTTACTTCTTTTTTCTAAGTCCAGAGCTCTAACCATTTACTTTGCGCATGGAAGCAGCACTGGACTGGGGGGACTTGAATGGGTATGGTCCCAAAAGCCGCGCAGACCATTCCGGTCGTGCGCTGGACCATGCTCCTGATACATCAATCTGAGTAATATATAGACCCCGTGCAGACTACTTAGGCACAGCCTAAGCCGTGCGCGAGGCCCAAGCAAGGATAAAGCTCAGATTCTACACTTAGCATCCTGAATGAAAACCCTCGATCCCTTGACCTCGCGTCGGCTGATTGGACACACCAAAGGCCGCGCGAGGGTAGCGGCACAGGTTCATTCCAGGAAGCACGAAAGGTATGAGTGGCGGAGGAGTAAGTCAATAAGCGTCCAACAGGCTGTATTCTATTATGCCCCATGATCAACAATCGTGCAGGAGACAGAAAGTACACAAGGACGCCTATGTGGCACCAATCAGGGGGCGGCGACAACTGCCCCATGATCTCCACTCACCTGCTAATGTGAGAGAGACAACAAGGACGACAAACCGGACACGTGGCTCCAATCAAGGTGTGCCAGCACCAAAGATTTTCTAGAAGACGCTAACGGTTACCATAGTAGAGACAAGACGGATATTCCTTGTTGTCGCCTTCGGGCCCAAGGCCCATCAGCCCATCTCCTTCTACACTACTCCGGCTATAATTAGGAACCTTCATACACATGTTAAACCATTCTAGTCTCTATTCTCTCACTCTAAACACCCTTATTTCCTCAAAACAAATACTTATTCTCACGCCAGAGAGTGGTTAAGAGGGAAACCCCCATATTCCCCTCTTACCGAGCTTAACAGGGTGTTGATTGTTATGCAGGAAGGATCACAGCTCCGCTCAGGAAGGATTAAGAAGATTAACCCTTATGGTTGAAACATAAACCAAACTAATAAAGCTAAAATTAGTTCCGTGTTTCTTCAGCGTTGTATATGTTGGCGGTTTTGTTTTTCAAATACACCCAACCTACGTATATGGCTTTAAGATTATCATATGCATTCTTCATTTGTTTTTGAGTCAAATCCAATCCAAACTTTTCCTTAAGAACTTTTCCTAAATTATTCCACGAGTCATTATGCAAACTCAATCCTTTTCTACCCACCGTGTTTATCTCCTCAATGCAAAGTCTCTAATAAGCATTTTAGATGCTCATTTGACCATTGTTGTTTCTCTCCCATTTCTATTAATCAACAAACGAGCTATTAACATACTAGGTTCGAATCATGTCAAGTTTAACCACATACAAGTTTCAAACAAACACTAGTCGACATATGAATTTACATCAAGTTTAACCACATAAAAGTTTCAAACAAACACTAGTCGACATATGAATTTACATCAAGTTTTAACCACATACAAGTTTCAAAGAGAGAGGTGTTTTGAAGAGGTTGGTCCAGATCTGTGCGAGGAAGACCTTAAGAAGAGGTTTTTTAGTGAAATCTCTTCAAAAAAACAAACACGCTGCAGAGCCAAAGGTCTGCACGTGGTCTGCGCGACACAGATATAAGAGGTCAGGAAGTAGTTCTTGCAAAAAACAAACACCCCTAAATGTTTAATACACAATCAAAGATGACTAGAGGACTGCTATAACTATATAAATATTTGTATATCTTGTTTTTAATTGTGATACATACTACATCAACAATTCATTTCGTATATGTGTATTATCAATTATGACTTTTTTTACGGTTTTTTTACATAGAATTGTTTATGTGTTATATGTGTCCCTGATGATAAAAATTGTTTAACCTCAGTGTTTTTAAGTATGCTTTTATAAATTTGTTGTAATGGTTATAATGTAGTTAACTCTATGTTTTTAAGTCCAAACTTCTTTGACTCGTTTGTAATGGTTATAATGTAGTTAACTCTTATGTTTTTACGTATAAACTTCTTTTGCTCGTTAAATGCGTTCAATAAGTTTTATAATCTAATATTTAAAAGAGTTAATTACTGTTTTCGTCCATGTGGTTTGTCAAAAATTACTATTTTAGTCCATTAGTTTAAAAACTGCGATTTCATTTCCTGTGGTTTCACTTTCGTAACCATTTCAGTCCCTGTTATCCCTGTACTAACAGAATAAATGGATTGAAATGGTTACGAAAGTGAAACCATAGGGATTGAAATGGTTACGAAAGTGAAAACACGGGGACTGAAATCGCAATTTTTAAACTAATAGACTGAAATAGTGATTTTTGACAAACCACAGGGACGAAAACAGTAATTAATTCTATTTAAAAAAATATATATTTCTTGATTTTTCTTCTTAATTTATTATCGTAAAAGTGACATATGGTTTGTTCTGTTTGGCATGAGTTAATGGAATGAACGAGAGAATAGAATGGACGATATAATTGAATGGACAAAGTAATGAAATTGATCATTACCATTTCATGGTCTTGTTTGGTTACCATGTAGGAATGGAAAGAATCATTAACTTGTGTTGTGTGGTAGGCAAGAAAAGAAGAAGAAATAAAATCGGTGATTGTTGACGGTTGTGGGTGGTGGCGGTAGTGGCAGTGGGCGGCGACGGTGGGTGGTGGCGGCGACGAAGACAGTGTTCGGTATTGGAGGGTGTCGGTGGTTGGTGGTGACGCTAGTGTTCGGTGGAGGAGGGTAACGACGGTGGTGGGTGGCGACGACGGTGGTCGGTGGTGGTGGCCATGGCTGGCGGTGTTGACGGTGTTCGGTGGCGCCAACGACGGGTTGTGGCAACGGTGGTCGGTGGCTGTGGCGCCGGTGTTCAGTGGCGCCGGCGGGTGGTGGCGGTGACGACTCTAGTGTTCGGTGGGTGGTGGTCAGCGGTGGCGGAGGGTGGTGACGACGGTGGGTGGTGGTGGTGGTGTTCGGTGGCCGGTGGTGGCTCAATGTTCGGTGGTGGAGGGTGGCGGCGGTGGTCGATGGCGTTCGCTTGTCGGTGGTGGTGGCGGCGGAAGATGGTGGTGATGCTGGTGTTCGGTGGCGAGTAGCGATGTCGGGTGGTAGCGGCATGGTCGACGATGGCCGTGGTCGGTGGGTGACAGCGTAGGGTTGCTGCGGGTGGTGTCGGTGGCAGCGGTGGGCAGTGGCGGATCTAAGAACTTTTTTCATTGAGTTCCTTTTGCTAGATCCTCACTAATTTTCACTATTTTTAGTCCCTGAGGTTTTATCAAAATTGTCACTTTAGTCCAAGTACTTTTTTTCTTGTCATTTTACTCCAAATAGTTTTGTTTTCTGTCATTTTAGTCCCTGACTTTTGCCATTTTTTGTCATTTTCATCTAACCCACTAACTTCATTCAAAAAATTTAGTTAACTTAGATGAATTTTGGCCAAACCGGTTTTTTTTTTTTTTTTTTTTTTTGCAGGTGCGATGGTATGAGGATGGTGTTGTGCCGGTTTATAGTGAAGATGATGGCGGTGGTTGTTTGTTTTACGATCATGGCGGCGGTGTTGGTTGATGAAGTGGGTGGCGGAAAAGTGGTCGGTGGTGGTGATGGTGGTGGGGTGGGTGGGTGGTGACGGTGCAGACAGGTGGTGGCGATGATAGAAGCATTAAAAAATGTTAATCATGTACTGTTGAAGAAAATATTCTCTAAAGGGAACACACCAAAAGTCGAAGCCGTCATCTCTCTGATTTTGCGGAAGCAATAGCCTGAGCTCTCATGGCCCTCGCATTTAACCCCTTACAGATATCATCTAGGTATACTCACCTGTAAGACTGAATATTGGGATTTGGATACGGGAGTATATTCTGAGGTGGGACACGCGAATAAGTTTAAGTGCTTAAAACATTAATATCGTATCTCGAAACAGTTGAACTTTGTGTGAAAATTTAAGTGGATCAGTATACTGACAATCTAAGTGAATCGTTTAGAATTTAAAATGTTTAAAGCTTAACGGTGTTGGTGATTTGTCTCATAAACTGATATGATCCTCTTACACAAACTCACAAAAAGATTGCCTGTAAATATTTTTCTTTACTGCATTTCGTTAAAATCAAAATTCCAAAAAGATTTTTAGTGTGTTTTAGCATAAAATTTTGAAAAATTCAAAAAGATTTTTGACAACTGATGTTGGGGAGCTGATTTTCAAAATTCCAAGTGCTAAACATGATGAGCACTTCGTGAGGGGGAGTCTGTGTTTAAAATGAATAAAATTTTGAATGATTGCTTACAAATGGTTTTTAAAAAAAAATTGTTAAATGTTAATCATTTTATTTCTACAAGTGGTTCATCAGATATTAACATTGTAAAATCATTCTTTGATTGATTAATTCCTGCAAGTGATATAAATTTGTCAAGTTTTAAATTTGTGAAATTTATTGTGAGGTAGAGAATGTGCAGGTTTGCCAGGTTTCAGATCCTGATTCTGAGTGTTAGAGTGCCAGGTTGTGATTCTGAACCTGTGAAGATTGAGGATTAGATCAACATCCGAGAGGAGGTTATATGTTGGTGCTGATGAAAAGAGAATAGAGAAGACAAAGAAAGTTTTACACTGTCAGATACTTTAGAGATTGCTAACAGACTGAAGATTGAAGACTCGACACTGAAGACTCGTCAACATTCGAGGGGGAGTCTGTTGGTGCATGCGTCTGTCGACTTCGTCTTGTATCGAGTCTTGTTTGTATATAGATAGATCAGAGCACGTAGTTCAAGAAAAATGTCAAAATTTAGGATAGATGGTGGTGATTCCGCTCGAAATGGTGATTCCGCTCGAAATGGTGATTCCGCTCGAAATGGTAATTCCGCTCGAAATTGTAATTCCGCTTGAAATGGTCACTGCCACTTTCAAGGGGAATCACCAACACTATATATATGTGATAGTGCCATGTCATTTGGAACGGAATTAGCTAGGTGTTTCCGGAGCCGAAGTGCTGCCGAAGTGTCATTTCACTGTAAAACTTTGTCAATTCAATCTAAAGACAGTTTAAATAGTATATCTTGCTGAATCGAACTTGATATGTCTGTTTCCGCCTTTCATATTGAGTAGAACACCTCTGAACGACTCGTTTCGGGTCTGAAAACGATCCTACAAGGTTGTGATAGGGTGGATGGTGGGAGGTGGTGGTCAATGAAAATGGCAAAAAATGATAAAAGTCAGGGACTAAAATGGTAGAAAACAAAACTATTTGAACTAAAATGACAAAAAAAAAGGATTTGGACTAAAGAGACAATTTTATTCAAACTCATGGACTAAAATGACAATTCACTCTTTTTTTAACTCTTTAATGAATTTGAAAATTTTGTTCTATAATGTATTTTTTTTTAAATGTAAACTTCATTAACGAACCACCACCCCAAAAACCGGGGGGCACCAAAAAACACGACAAAACTACATAATTACAAATTTACACCAGTTATCCCAAGATAAGCTCTTAAATTTCGTTCTATTCTTAACCCAAAGAAACCCCAACGCCTTAACCTCACTAATAACCTTCTCTATTCTAACCAGCACGTTCCTAAACCTTGCTTCATTTCTCGCCTACCAAAGACTCCAACAAGCTATGATCATGACACCTTGGAAAATGAGATTTTCCGGCTCCTTAAGACCACACGTCAAATAAGACTCCAACAAATCTTGAACAGAGAACGCAAAGATTTGCGGAGCACGGCACCATTTACTAACAAAATTCCACAAAACGTTGGCCGCAAAGCAACCAGTAAAAAGATGACATACCTCATCTATAATGTGTTAGTTTATGGTAAAACTCATAGTTTTAGACTTTTAGTGTAACAGGTGTACAGAAACAAAACCTCATTGGATATTTGGATGCTTAATGACATGACTCTTCCATGATTTGATTAAACTTCGGAAAATCATGAAAATGGATCGGCGCAACAACAAAACCACATGTTTATTTTTTATTTTTATTTTTCAAATATTGACCTTTTCTATTAGTAAAAACATTTTGGACTCGATAGTCCAAATTTAGTAATTTACTCCTATAAAAATATAGTTAAAGGTCAAATACAATACAAATGGATCTTAACATATAAATGATTCTTAACATAAGACGTGAAAGAAGATTTTTTTTTTATTTCTTTTCCATCTAAGCATGATGTTTAGTTAGACAATATAAAAAAAATAATCATAAATTTACACTAATAGAATAATTATAATACCTCTAGAGTAATTACACAACATGGGATTTTTTTTTTAAAAAAAAAATCTCTTATTCACTTGTAATGTTAAGCTTAACTTAGAATGACACATGCCCCTCACTAGATGAAACCCTTACACATCTTTTTCACACAATATTAATGCATTTCTTATTTGAGAACAATAATATGAACATATGGTATAAATGCTAAAAGTAAATACTCATATGTTCAAATCATACGTTCTCCAAAAATCAACAAAGGTGTGAACCAAATCAATGAAAAAAATACTGTATTAAGGCTACAACGGTTGATACTTCGACCGAGATGTCTATCAACTATTCAAAATGCACGTGAAATTGTTCCATGAGATTAACAAATTAGAAGAACCAAGTTATAGAAGCTACACGGTCGATGAGACAGTTCGACCATGGATCTACTGTAAAAGTGTGGGTGAAGACGGATGGTCCTGAACGCCCCGCGGGCATAAGACCACACTTACACTTAATCCAGAAAACAGTCAGTTGGTGACAACAATCCATCATGGACTTCTCCCATGGGCGCAATAGTATGCCAGCACGGAGGGCACATGTAGTACAAGGTGAAAGGGATTTGTAGCCAATCAGCGCCCCCAGCTACCGTACAAGAAGATCCCATGATGTGCCATCGTGCAGGGGACAAAAGGAACATACAACAGCAACATGTGGCCAATCAGGATGCACCATTTCACCTCTCCTTAACCTCCACTAACGACTGATGGTAGACAAGACAAAAAGTACATCCAGAAAGCGACGTGTAGTCAATCATGGCGCACGAACATGCTCCCACCTTTGGAGGCACTAATTGCCACGACAGAGAAGACTAAACGGACATTTCTTGACAGCGACACCTCGTCCAATCAACCTCCCTTCTTTTCCACCATCTCAACTATAAATACCGCACTTCTCCAAAGATTTCGGGATTCCGATTCTACTCTCCCTGCTCTCACTCTATGCATTGCTCTCTCTAGAAGAACAATACTTATTCTCACGCCGGATGATGGTCACGAGAAGAAACCCCCCACCTCTCCTTCTCTTGACGAGTCTCACGGTATTGTATTAGTTTTGCAAATCATTCTCCTTAGATTTGAGCTCGTGGGGACTAGAAGATTAACCCCTTAGTTAAACATTAAGGTCTATTTCCTGCGGAGAAGACTCGTTTTTCTTCAGTGAACAAAATTATTGAATCTAACTCGATTTTTTTAGATTCAACAAGTCTACACATCCTTGAGTAGTCAAGATAAATGACATGTGTTTAAGTTAAGCTTTAAGATCCTAAAAAATTACTACATATATAATACTTATGAAAACATAAATAAAATATTGGTTGATGAGGGTATGAACCAAACATCCTAAATTAAAAGCCATCACTAAACAAGTTTTATAAAATCAAAAGATTTTACAAAAATAAGAGTTTTATATATAAAACAAGGGAAATTGGATTTAAATAATCCGAACTTTCACCTGTTGGCCAATAACACTCCGAACTTTCAGTTTGGCCAGCAGCACTCTCAACTTTCATCTTATTTTCCCAAAACACTCCCAAACTAACATATCACTAACCAAGTTAGTTTTTAAGTTTTATTTATTACACAAACAGTCCCTGTAGTTATAATTTACTAGTTTTAAGTTTTATTTATTACACAAACAGTCCCTGTAGTTATAAAAAAAATCATAAAAATAAAAAAAAAAATCTAAAAATTCAAAAAAATTCAAAAAAATTCAAAAAAATCATAAAAATTCAAAAAAAAACAAAAAAATTCTTAAAAAATCAAAAAAAATCTAAAAAAATAAAAAAAAATCATAAAAAATCATAAAAATTCTAAAAAATATCAAAAAAATTCTAAAAAAATCATAAAAAACCGTTTCGACCCGTACCGTTTCGACGCGAACTGTTTCGACGCGTACCGTTTCGACCCGGACCGTTTCGACCCGGACCGTTTCGACCCGTACCGTTTCGAACCGTACCGTTTCGACCCGGACCGTTTCGACCCGTACCGTTTTCGACCCGTACCGTTTCGACGCGAACCGTTTCGACGCGTACCGTTTCGACCCGTACCGTTTTCGACCCGTACCGTTTCAACGGTACGCGTCGAAACGGTCCGGGTCGAAACGGTACGGTTCGAAACGGTCCGGGTCGAAACGGTACGGTTCGAAACGGTCCGGGTGGAAACGGTACGGGTCGAAACGGTCCGGGTCGAAACGGTCCGGGTCGAAACGGTACGCGTCGAAACAGTTCGCGTCGAAACGGTACGGGTCGAAACGGTTTTTTATGATTTTTTTAGAATTTTTTTGATATTTTTTAGAATTTTTATGATTTTTTATGATTTTTTTTTATTTTTTTAGATTTTTTTTTATTTTTTTTAGAATTTTTGTGATTTTTTTTGAATTTTTTTGATTTTTTTGAATTTTTTTGAATTTTTTTGAATTTTTAGATTTTTTTTTTATTTTTATGATTTTTTTTATAACTACAGGGACTGTTTGTGTAATAAATAAAACTTAAAACTAGTAAATTATAACTACAGGGACTGTTTGTGTAATAAATAAAACTTAAAAACTAACTTGGTTAGTGATATGTTAGTTTGGGAGTGTTTTGGGAAAATAGGATGAAAGTTGAGAGTGCTGCTGGCCAAACTGAAAGTTCGGAGTGTTATTGGCCAACAGGTGAAAGTTCGGATTATTTAAATCCAATTTCCCATAAAACAAATCAAATTTGTTAAGATTTTAATCTAAAACTAATTAAACTTTATAAAATACAACATCCTTTATAAAATAAAAGTATAAAACAAAAATGGTTGAAAGAATCTTTCATAAGAACAGTTCAATGCAAAACTTCACTAGTTATGTGTTTGGCACATGTTTTAGTTTAAAAACCATTCCCAAAATGTTTAATGTTATTTTCAAAGACTCGAGAAATTTTAAAAGGTTGAGATTGTAATATTCATGTATAACACGACTACGTTGACGGATTCACATAGTCGTCGTCTACTTGCTTAATCAAGAAAATAGACTCTTTTTTTTTTTTTGCAAATGATGTAAATAGCATTGGGATGTCAAATTAAATTGTTATCGCTTGGTTTTTTTTTTTTTTTTTGAATGGTTAACGTTACTCTCCCAAACTACTATATTTACAAATAACTCACCCTTGCTTGGGATTGAACCCAAGACCTCCCACTAAGAGGCAAGAGCCTCTACCAAGTGAGTTAGCCCCACTTGACGCTTGGTTTTTTATATAAAGTATAGAACAAGCTTTTTGGACCACGTTGTGGTAATCACTTGTGTCTCTCTTTCGATATGTAAATTGTCGTTAAAAACGTTTATGAATTCTATAAAACTAGTTACAAGGCCCGCGCGCGTTGCGGCCAGTGGCGGATTCAGAAACTTTTTTCAAGGGGTTCACTTTTTTAAATGTTTCAATATCATATGTCCGAACATATTAAAATACGGGTCGGTTCGATGGTTCGGGTCGGGTAAGATTTATCACATAATAAAAATACGATACAGTAATGAAAAAAATCGTCTTGATAAATTTAAAAACACGTAATGTAAATAAGATGGTATTTACGAATAAAAAAACATGCCTATAGTTGTTCTCTACGAAGTTTCATCTTTAGAAAACATTGCATTACATTCTCGATCGAAACTTGTTGTAAGAACTCCCTTTCAACGTAGCGAATGCAAGAATCATAATCATTCTTCTTTCACACTACTCTTGTTGAGTTGGAAAGGAAAAAAAACATAAGCTTCTTTGCTATTAATTCTCACACATATAGATAGTTTATCTTAGTCGATCATCCTTAGGGCGGTCGGTGTGAATGCGGGGACTCACTCGGGGAGCTCATTTCACCGAACGGTGAATTGCCGCCGGCCCAAAAGTGGTGAGCGGTGAGTGTGGTATTCGGTGTATAGTCACTGATGAGAGGAGAGAGGAGAGGAGAGATGCAACCAATCAAATTTTTTTTTAATCGAGGGGTTTTGAATCATTCCTAGTGTTTGAGTAGAAAATGGGGAGTGAAGGGGGAGTTGACATGGCGTGATATCATTGGGTAGAGAATGACTCAAACACCCTAAATTGTTTGAATCATACCCTCCACCCTTAGTATACACATCATCACATCTTCCTTTTCACATGACAGACAGAGCCATAGACTCTTCAAATGTCACAGAAAACCACCCTTTTATTTGTACCAAATTTGCTTTAGATTTTTCATCCAACGATTCCCTGTATCCTGTAGAAAAGTTAAAATATATGCATACGGGTCAACAAAAGAATTGTTTCCATCAATATTTAGCAAAATGTGAAAAAAAATACCTATTAGAGCAGATAAACAGTTTCCTGAAGCCCGGTTTGAAAGATTCAAAGGACCACTAAAATTGGGAGCTCTCCTTATTAGATGAATTGTATCGATTGCTTGTGAGCTTTCATTGTCAAACCTGATTAAAACAAAAAAAAAGAATTAATTATGTATATTATCAATCTCCGAGAAAGTAATTAAAGTGTACTCAATGAAATAAGTAAGGATCATGGTGAATTATTTATCGATTACGTTACGTTTAAGAATAAACAGGAAAGGGCAAAAGGCATGAATCATTGAATCACTAAACCATAATTCGTTTTTGAGTTAAAAAAACAAAAACAAAAAATCGATAAAAACAGGCTTTACCCAACTCAAACTCGGGACCTCAAGGATAAACAATGCGCGCTCTACCAGTAGACCACTCTTACATTTGGTTAAAGGGTTCCCCAAAAAAATATTAAAGGGTTCCTTCAGAATTTTATATATAATGTAACACTATAAATTCCGAACCGAACGGGTTCCTGGGAACCCCCTAATCAACTGTAGATCCGCCCCTGGTTGCGGCGCGGGTATATTGCAAATATCGAATGAATTATTTTAAGCGTTATGTAATGCCTTAACAATATGAAAACGTTTGTTTTGACGTATCCGATATAACTCAATATAACCTATATAAGCATTGCATTGGATCAAAATTTAAAGTAAATCGAATTTATATCGTATAAAATAAACGAAATCGAAACCTGGTTGTTCGTTCAGTGGGGTTCCACCTAACCACTACACCACCGTTGCATTTGCATCAAGACTTAACGACGTCAAAACGTACTATGTCAAAACGCAGACCAACTGAAAATGTATATAAAAATAAGTGTTGCTACGCGGTGGGAATTCGCTCTTAATTATAGTATCGCTACGGTCCTGCCATGCGGTATTGCAACCGTTTGTTTGGCTTCATTAAAGTATCGCTACGGTCCTGCCACTTGGTATTGCAACCAAAATAGAAAAAAGAAAAAGTCATGATATATAAAAAAAAGTTGTAGACACATGATAGTCAATTTCATATGTTTTAGTAAAAAAAAGTTTTAGACACATGATAGTTAATTTCATATGTTTTAGTAAAAAAAAACAGTCATAGATACTAATAATGAGACCTTCAAATCTAATTTACATTTGTGAATTTTTGTTTTACCAACGCACAAATCTACTATATTATCTCGTAGACTTAACAAATTATTTACCTTAATTTTTAATAAAGTAGGAAAACGAAAGAATATAATACAAAATGGGCGTATAATAAACTCAAATTTCATTATATATTGTTTCTTAGGCGTTTAAACTAAAACCCCATTAAAGTAGAATATAATGCTAATTTCAAAAGTGGCAATAAACTAAAACCCCATTAAAGGATTTACAAAGCTGAAATTTTATTTACTTTTTTTTTTAATCTCATTATAGAGACATGCACCTTGAAAGCAATTTTACTCAATGTTTTCATAACCGGACCGGACATCGAACTGGTCTCCTTACAGGTTCACTGGTCGGACCGGTTCAACCGGTCGGATCGGATTCAAGAACCGTATGACGTCGTAATTAATTTGTAGTTCTTATCATATAAAAACATCATATTAAATTGAAAGATATCTCTTTTTTTTTTAAGAAAATAGAAAACTAAAAACAAAAGCAGACATACTAGTTAAATAGTTTACGTTAAATATAAAATCATATAAGTAAAAAAAGGTTAATAGAATGGTAAATTAGCAAAACTAATTGATAGAAAACAAAATAAAATAAAAGAATGGTACTGTAAAAGATTGGTGGAAACGTGAAAAGTCAAAAGGAAAACACAAAAATACAAAATACATTCTCTCTCAAAATATATGTGTTGCCCTAAAATCACCCAAGTTGAAGCAGCGCCGCTGCAACCTCTAAATACCCGAAACACTCTTCCGGCCATCACTTTCAGGTAACTAACAATATTGGCTCTCACATTCCGGTGACTACTTCTCTCATCTCGCATCTGCAACATCTAAACTCTACCGGTCCGTCCGGCCGGCTACTTGCCAAACGGGTTCAACACCCCGAACCGGACCGTTTAAGGCTCCGGTCTCCGGTCCGACCGGTCCGGTCCGGCCTTCAAAACACATCAAATTAATCTCTGGCCAAAGAAAACAAATCAAATTAAGTTTCCATCTATGAGCTTTGAAAATTTCTATGTTTTTTTGGTTTCTAATAGCAGTCGATGATAGGTGGTGGTAGCAACGATTGGTGGCGGCCGGAAGCTTGGCAAGCCGCTGGGCAATATCTAAGGACATGGTGGTGGTTAGGGTGACATGTTCGGCGTCGAGGTTGGCACTACAATTCCGGTGGAGAAGAATCAATGGCGAAAACTAACTGATTCGTTAGTTAGATCTGACCAAACGGATTGTATTCATTCACTTACGGATGCGGCGGAAGCAGAGGGGCGGTGGTTTCAGGCAATGTTGGCACCCTCGGAGTTGTCGTTTTCGGGTTACGTTCAGATTGTCGATGGTGGCAGGTGGAGATCTGAGACGTCATTGTTGGCGAGAGCAATAGATGAAGTTAAAGTATAAGTTTTGAAAACCAAAAGCAAAGACTAAATCAGTAAATTGCACCTACCGACATATATAGACAAAGACAGAGAAATTGGTCGCTTTCTCTTTTAAGATAAGATGTATAATTTCTCAATTGCACCCACCGACATATATAGACAGGCGATGTTCGCTTTTGATGGCAGAGTTCCAGTCGGTTTGCAGGCTCAAAAGGGAGGAAGAGAGGGTGATTAAAGGGCTTATCATGGTACGGTGATGGTGTATTTGGAGGGCTAGGAATGATAATTTTTTTTCCAACGGGATAGGTAGGAGCGTCGACATTTTGGGGGATATAAAGTCGATAGGGTTTCTTTGGTTTAGAAATAGATCAAAATATAAAAGAATTGTGTGGGAAGAGTGGTGTAAATTTCCGATGTATATGTTGTAAGTTGTTTTTGTGAGTCGACCTTGTTTTTTTCGGGTCGTTCTCGGTGTTTTTATGAAAGTTACATTTCAAAAAAAAAAAAAAAAAACTTATTATACTTTGGAAATTTTTAGGATATTAATTTTATTATAAAAGTAATTAACAAAATACTGACATCATAGACACTATAACTTTGTATATAATATTTTTAGAGTTAAATGCCCGGATAGTCCCTGTGGTTTGCCCTTTTTTCACCTTTAGTCCCTAACTTTCTAAAATTACCTCTATAGTCCCAAACTTTTCGATTTTCGTTCCCGGATAGTCCCTGACGCGGATGGAGGTTAGCTTTCTCAGTTAACTGGGTGTGAAATTACTAAAATGTCCTTCATTAAAAAATAACATATAAATAAAACATATATCTCTACTCCTATCTCTATCTACCTTTTTACTAAATTACCTTCATATCAAATAAATTTTAATTTTAGCCAATCAAGTAATATCCAACAATGAAGTTACATAAGGATAGCAGGTAGACGGGCAACAAACTGCGCCGCCATCCCCTTCTGAATAGAAAACCCTAATCTGCTAAAAACAAAGCCTTGCCCCTGAGGGGTCGAAAAGTTGCTGTGGACCACACGTTGAACTCTAGCCAAGAACCAAACCGCCTCTGGCGCCAAGGAGCCGAACGTGTCAAACGCCAGGGGGACAAAGGCATGCTGATTATCCTCACAAGCTTTCGCGTGCTTTTCCACCTTCTTTGACTCTGCTTTAAGTACCGCTTGCCCCGCCACAAACCCATTTTCCCGGAACCCGGCTAGGGAGGATACACCTGTGAGATCGACACAAGCATGTTTCCCGCCCTCCCAACCAAAAACTAGCACGTCAGCCGGGCGTAGGGTGGACCTCCCTTCCGCCGGGTCTGTAAGAAAATTAACCGGTGCCTCTTTCTTTGCCGAGATCCCTGCTCGTCTAAGGATATCCATTAACGCGTCTCGAACAAAGTCATGGCGATACTTAAACCCCGGCAACTCTCTACAGTGTAACGCATGCTCCCCGTATTTATCTAGGCATGATTTACGGCAGACTGGGCAAGTTTCATTATTCGGGAACATGGGGATCATCAGACGGTACTTAAGGATTGACCGGTACTCAACCGCTGACATACGTTGACCCAGACCTTCAATAGGAATAACAGTTAAGAAATCCTGAGCGTGAGGCCTCTGTAGGCATTCAATAACGGCTTTCTGGCGAGGTGACAAATGGAAATCTTCTCCCAAACTTTGTGCGATTCGGCAACAAAGGGCATTCGCCAAAGTTTTTTTTGGCTTTTTGGGGGCGGTGTCCTTGTTAGAGAAACCGCCGAGATCAAAGTCAGGGAGAGATTCTTGCAACCGTTCCAAGGCGCTGGCATAATCCGGGTCAGTGTTAGCAACCCCACTGTTATGTAAGATGTGGTCCTGCAACTCCCAAGATTGAGACCTGGAAGCCACAAAGGCATAGCCAGCCACATCTCGGGTCGAGAGAAGGCCCAATCCACCAAGCCGCATCGGCAAAGTCGCGATCCGCCACTGGAGTTCACCAAAAAAAGGCCCCCCACATACGACAATGTCTTCTATTGCCTCCCGAAGACCTTTATCAAAACGTGAAACAGCATCATCCACAAAGGGGGGCTGGCAAGTTCGCAAACCAAATCGCAACTTTGCAACCCCCATACAAGATCTAAGCAAGAGAAGTTCGCTTTGAGGATCCCGCAACAAGGGAAGGTGTCCCATAATGTCAACAGCACGCGTTGCCCTCTTAGCCGCTAATCCACTAATAAAACTGGCATCACGGCTGACTGCCCCTCCTAGCAGTTTAACACCTCTCTCCGGCCTCCCAATCTCACTGGGAAAAAGCCCTTGCCGTACCTTTACCCCGTTACATGTCGGCCAAAATAACCCAGTTTTTCTAATATTAAGTCGTAGCCCCAAAGCTGGACCCCGTTACATATCTACCTTTCTTCTCTCTCACACTAAAACCCACCACCACCGTCACCTCCGGTGAGATCATTCTTCTCCGGCGAGTTACTTTGTGATGTGCGGCTCAAATATAGATTTACAGTTTATGTGTTGTATGTGTGGGATTAAAGAAGAAGAAGGTTGGTTGAAGAGATGGCGACTCATAATTGTGGTTTTAGGGTTTACCTCTCTCTACTCTCTCTCCTCATCCACACATCTCTCTCTAAATTCAACAGCCATAAATATATACCTCAACAATTAAACAGAGGGTAAAGTGAGAGAGAGATTTTTGTTTTGATAACAGAGCGCAACTGCGATGTTTGCGGCCAAAGCGGTTCGTTCCTCTTTGTTTTGATTATTAGCATATCTAACCCTCTCTTGGTTCTTATTTATCATATTTTGGTTATAATTTTTGTTACTGGTAAAATTGTTTTCACTTTACCAATTAACAATATGTAGTGCATAAATTTGTGTATGGTTGGATTAAACTATGAATAAGTTGAAAGTTAAATTGCACAGGCTCCAGCAACAGAGATCTAGGTTTCATGGGGAGAGTTGCCGATCTCTTGCCATCTGATCAACCGTTTGAATATGAGCCCATGATTTCGTGGCGTGGTAACTCGCCGGAGAAGATAAGGCCGTTGCCGGAGAAGAAAGATCTCGCCGGAGGTGACGGTGGTGGTGGTTTTAGTGTGAGATAGAAGAAAGGTAGATAGAGATAAGTAGTATAGAGATGTATGTTTTATTTATATGTTATTTTTTAATGAAGGGCATTTTAGTAATTTCACACCCACTTAACTGAGAAAGCTAACCCTCATCCGCGCCAAGGACTACCCGGGAACGGAAATTGAAAAGTTGAGGACTATAGAGATAATTTTAGAAAGTTAAGGACTACAGGTGAAAAAAGACCAAACCACAGGGACTATCCAGGCATTTAACTCATATTTTTATTTTTAACTACAAAACTTCTATATGAAGATATAAAACCGGATAAATGGTACATATAAAACTAAAACCAGATAAATGGTATATTTATAAGGCTAAGTTCACATGGTGTGAAGGGGTTTGAAACTTGGGCGTTATTCGACATGTGGAGAGAAAAAAGGAAGTGTGGAAAGGGGCGTGGAAAGGTGGCGTTACGTGGCACACACTTTTTATTATTAATTATATTTAAAAATTATATAAAAACCAATTAAATTTAAATAAAAACCAATTAGTACTATTAATCATATAACTTAAAAATTAAAGACATTACATAACATTAAAAAGTTAAAGTCACGCCCGTACCCGTTATGGAACTCGACTAGAGGGACTTGGATGATGTCGACTTCGTTTAGCTCACCATTGTCGTTGTCCACGCCGTTGAGAATCCCTTCAAAACTCGTACAATCAATATGAATCATCCGAAAACGTGAATAAAGTGCATCCTTAGATCGGATGGCCTCACCCCTACGTACAAAGTTCTTTATAAACTTGTTCCCAAAACGAAGACGTGCGTAACAGAGGCCCTTGGTTGTTCACCACCGTGACCCACGATCCGCATAACGTGATGTCTTCTTCTAGGATCCATGGAATAACCGGTATTGTAATAAAATGAAAGTTGAGATTTTTGTAAGAGAGTGTTGAGAGTTATATAAAAAGTTGAGATTTTTTTAGAGAGTGTAATTGTGTATTTATATATAAAAAGATTGAAAAAATTTTAAAATTTGTTTTTTTACTAGCCGTTGGGTAAAACGGCTACTTCCACTTATAAACTCAACGCCGGTGGAATTCTCCAAGCCCATAACTCAACGTTGTGGAAAACGTCGGGTGCGGTGTGTGCAGCGTGGAAAGACATAAACGCCTCTGATCCACGCCCGCATCGTGTGTTCTAAGGGGTATGGGGGCATGAGATGAGTCATGTATTGCCACCTAGGATGGTGGATGATGTGCTACACACCCCCTTAGGGAACCACTATGGTTGGCATGGATTAAACCATAGCAACCATGCACCTCCCTTTCCTTAATTAGTTAAATATATAGGATAATAGATTTAGATGGTAGATGAAAGTAGGGAAGATGGTTTAGGTCATGACAACACCGGATGATGGATTTAGATGATGGATGAAAGTGGGGTGACATAGAAGATAATAGGGATGAGCAAAGGGTATAAAATACCGTCCCGATCCCGATCCCATCCCGAAATCCCGATCTTGATCTATTTTCGGTACCGGAAACAGTATCCACTTTTGTGATTTTTCGGTATCGGTACGGTACGGTATCGGTAAAATACCGACTTTTACCCTTAAAATACCGATACCGTACCGAACCGACGTATTTCGGTACCGGTATCGGTACCAAGTTTACACAAAATTCGGGATCGGTATTGGTCGGGATCGGGACGGTATCGGTATTTGTTCATCCCTAGAAGGTAATGGTGATATTGAGGGTCATGACCCAACCTAAAAACACCAAAAGAAAGAAACTTATTCGTGTTATAAAACTTTAGAGATTGAGATCAAAACTTCCTCTATATATATTTCTCTATTCTTCTCTTCTTTCACAATCATATTACATCTTCAGAAATAGCATTCTGAATCTCAGCACACTTAACGACGACGTTATGCTCATTAACACCTTCCTCTCCTTCAATCAAAGAATCATTGAATGATTTATAAAAAACAAAAGAAATAAAACAAAATGGGTGGGGCCTATATGTCTGCTAATAATTCATAACACTCCCCCTCAGACATATGCCCATTTATTTGTTTGATGAATAAATCATTAGCTCCTTGTGGTATGTTGTTCTACAACTTTGGTGTTTGGCTTTGACATGCTGCCTCGTTAAAAACCTTGCTAGGAAAACCCAGTGGGACAAAACCATAGCTAAGGGAAAAAGAGTGCAGTGCATGTTGTCTCTCATGATACTTTTGTAATACTCCCCTGATTTCATTATGTATCGTTTAAGCCTTCTGCGTAGATCTTTTAGTTAATATTTTTCCACTTCATTCCTTGATGTGTATAATCCTTTGTGTTGATCAATGTTATATATGAGATTCCTGGTGCTTCATGTAAACAAATACCATATGATCCACAACTATATGTTATTATATTCCCTGCATTTACAAAGCTAATATAAATTGTTTCGATGAGTTAGTAAAATATAATCTCATAACTTACATACCTTTGTTGTATCAAAATATTTGTTTTAACATATTCTAATGTCACCTTGTTTGACACATGCGATATCACTCCAATAAATTCATCCAACATATATATGTATATAAGCATGTATAGCTAGCAAGAAATATTAGTGCACAATTGTGATTATCTATAATATTTCTTGACTCGGAATCTCAACTTTGGTAGAGATCAAAGTAGTCATCTGTTATAGCAAGTGACTGAACAACCTTTAACGTACATAAAGGATAAGCTTTGTTCATACTAAACCGACCCGATATATTCTAGATGAACTTACCCTCATGCCCGAACTACAGGTCGAACAATAATTACATTATGTCAAGGTCTTTCAAAAATTATCACTCTAAAAGCTCGGCAGTTTCTCTCGATGATGTGTAGACATCATCACTGTAAACTTTGATTATAGTGAACTTTTAAAAGTAAATTTTTGATAAAAACATGGCTAATTTAATCACACGTATTTCCCTCTTTATCCGAATATCTCGAGTTGTACAACACTCGACCAGATTATTTTAGTCCATACCTATTTTGTGAACTTGATATAGTATGTTCTTAAGGTTTTGATATCAAAGCTTCTGACATTATCAATCTATGAGGGAATTCTTTATATCGTATCAATATATGAATTTGTGTACAATGATCATAATGTTCCCGAGAACTTACTTTACACGATTTTGATAATTTAAATCCTTCATGAATTTTGTAGTACCACATGATATATAAAAATTCATAAGATGCATGTTAATTTTCTCTTAATATATTATCAGACTAATCAGATATTGGAAAGTTATTATATCCACCACTGGAGAATGCGTTTTTTCATAATCAATCATAGGTCTTTGTGATAATTATTGTGCCACCAATTTTGACTTATATCACTTAATTTGATTTTCACATGATTCGCGTAAAAGACAATTTTGTATCCAACATATTTTACAACTTTAGTTGTATGGACTGTTGGTCCAGAAACTTTCCATTCCATTAGAGAACTAAACTTTGCCTATTTGTGTCTTTGTATTTTGGCCAATCATTTCTTAATATTCATTCATATGCAGATCTTAAATCTTGATCCTCATCATTTAATCATTTTAAGCGCTATATTATATACAAAAGTATAACGACGTCGATTTTTATTTCGATTCCATACATATCTTAGACATGATACAACTTATCGAGATCTCTTTATTTTCAGGTACCTGAGGTTCTTCTTGAACCATCATGTCTATTATCTCTTCAGGAGATCTTATTACTATAACCTTGACTTGACCATCTTAATTACTTGCTCCAATTTTCGAGGAATTTTATTATTGGAATCAACTAGTCTACCACGCTTTAGGCGTGCAATAAACTCATTACAAAAATATGTGGTTGTCCTCTTGGGACACAAATATAACTGGAGCATAAGCAGTTGATTATGTGACTTACTTAGTCACTCTATTTAGGTCAGTGAACTTGTCTGGTAATTTGTTCTTTAATATTGGTAAATGAATTATACTTTAAACTTCTAGTTCGTAGTTTATAGTCTGAGGATCAAGATGACATGATAATTTATTTCACTTTTCACTTTTCAACTGCTTGTTATCTCCCCCTAATGTTGGGAATGTCAGTCCATTTAGATGGATATTAATAAACTGAACCATAAATAACTCTTTCGTTAAATGCTATATTCCCAATCACCTTTTAAGGTCCCATATTTGTGCGTCGTGGTGGATCAATTTCAATATATATCGCACAATCAAAATCATATTCGGTTTCTGACCAAAACCCAATTATAATGGGGAGAAAATATTACAATATATTGGCATTATATGAATTGATACATGAACTTTTGCTCTCATGATCATACACTTAGCAAACACATCCAGTGATTGTCTCAATAAATCATGTATAAACTACATGAAGTTTTACGTGTATTGCAATGATCATTATGTGAAATTGATTTATTATCAAAATCATTATATCAATCTGGAATAATATGCTTGCTATCACATTAGCTAAGCCACAATCACACAAACTTCAGGTTGTGGATTTGATAACCATTTAGACGATGCATCGATTTAAAACACTAAATGGTATCATGTTGGATATGTATATCCTTTGCTTATTCCAGAATACTTAGGGATTCACACCCTACTTTCATTGATTAACTTTTCTTGAGAACAAAAATTACATTTTATAATTTTCTGGAAGGATCTGTTAGTTCTTCAATACATTTCACATTATCATTTTACTCGGTGTGGTCTAACCGGTCATGCCAACTGATTATGATTCATAAACTTCTTATTTATGATCATATATGTATTACTTGTAAGTAAAAACACAAAATAGAATGTATGTATTAAATAATTTAATCATAATAATTTGATAGTCTATTATGATATGAGCAAACTTACATTTGAAATTAATCATATAATGAATCAAATTCAGACTCAGGACCATAAGGTGGTGAAGGTGGTAGAGTTAGTTGCATACTATTAGCTATTTGTTTTAGCGTGTCTTCCAACCATTTATTTCTTTCTGTCAGCCGTTTTATTTGTTTAGACAAATTTCGAATCTGATCGTTTAACCTAGCCACTTCGACTCCTATTGAATCTGAAGGTAGATTCATTTGAGGTACCGTACATGGTTCTGTTATATTAATTGGTGGCAGCTGTTGTTCTACTTCGTTTAATAGTGATTGGAAAAACTGTTGCGGTAATGGTGATTGCAAAAATGATTCTGATGCTGACTGCTCTTGGAATATCATGTTTTCATCAAACAAAGTTTGTTGCATCGTTGAATCTTCCTCGAAAAATAAAGGTGAGATGTTTTGTAATATGTTCGGTGCTAGTGGTTGAGATAGGTTAGTTGTAATATGTTCTTGTACGGGTGGCAGCTGTGGTTGTAGATCAAATCGATAAAAAGACGGTTGAGGAAGCTGCAACAATGATTGTTGTAAATTTTGTGTTGAGGTACTTTCTAAGATAACTTGAGCTTCCTCCGACTGGAATGGTTGATTTAGTATATAATTATGAACAGGGGTTAGCCTAACAGTGTTAAAATTTACAATCCCAGATGCCTTTGGTGGAGATAATCCTTGGATAATCTGACCACTTAAGACACCTAATGATTTTGCTATTTTTGTAATGTAAGACCCTCCCATGAGACTTCTCAGAGGATTTGTTTGTTGATTTAAAGATATGTAGCAAGCTCGTGGGCAATATTACAAGGAACTTGCTCAAAAATACTATGCAGATGGAAAAGGTCGGTAGTACTAACCCTATGTTGATTATTCTTGCGCCCAGTGATAGTGTTGGCTAAAACACGGTGCATATATTGATAACGAGGGTCTGTGAATTTCATAGAATTATTATTGTTACACCACCCTTTCGATGAATGGCCTAGCCAATATTCTTTCATTTCCTCAGAGGAATAAGAGGTTGATGCCTCCGTAAATATAGGTTGTTTAACTTCTTCATCTGTATATATGCCCAGATGAACTGCAAATTCTGTTAATGACATATTATGAAATTGTCCACAAAGTCAAAAATGAATAGATTCATCGGTAAGACTTTTATCATATTTGAAATAGAAAGTGGACAAGAACTCATATACAAGTTCATCGTATGACGGTTCTAGGATGTCGAAGAAACGACGCCAGGGCGTATTACGTGGTAGTAATCTCGCCAGTAAACCACTTGGATCAAACATTTCCATTTGATACCAATCAATACCGCTAATAGAAAAAACTTCAAGATTCATGAGTTTTTGATACCTCTCACGATTGGGTAAATCAGTAAACCGAAGGAATCGATGAATGTTTGCTGCATTTGAAGATTCGGCATATGCTACTGGAAGATTTGCCATTTGAAAATTTGGTTTTGTTGAAACTAAGAAAAATTTGGGTACGGGTTATTTTGGGTATGTGTTGAATTATATCAGAAGTTGTAGCTTATGTGTAGATTAGCTCGAGTAGTGAGTTTCTTATATAGATAAGAAAATTTAAGCTTACACCATACGTTTGGTTAAGGCTTCCATGTTACGTTTTGAAACAGTTCATTGTAGCTAGTAAATGTTATATTGCATAAATAAATGTTAGTGGTCCCATAATTATTATATCTCTAGAGCAATAGGTTCCCTGTACTAATTTTAATTTATCACAGAACTATATTATAAATATACATATATATAAAGAAAAAACGGGATCTAAAAGATCATCCTAAAGGTGTATGGTTTTACAACCCACTAGTGCACCCTTAGGCTTTCAACCTATATATGTATATATTTAAATATATGAAATTCTTACACCTGAAATAAATTAAATTCTGCTTTAATTGTTTTTAAAATATTTAAACTCTAAATTAAATGTTAGTATGTGTGTATAAATAAAAGTTAGATATATAAAAATACAAGTGCTATCAAGAATTTCGGTCTCTTTATTTTTATTATTAAGTATGGGACTTAGATGTTTTTATGATAGGAGTGTCTGGATAACTGGGTCTCCTAAAGGAAAACAATCCCACGTTATAAAAAGAAATATTACGTTTTGTAGTCCAACAACAATCATGTGTTCATCGTAAGATACATTTACACTTGTATTAGTTTATCATAATAATTATAGTTTATATATATTAATCAAAAGCTTACTTTGATTATGATTGCTTGAACCTTACCTTGGTTAGAGCTTCGTGCTGATAACGTGTTATAAATCTTAAGAGATTGTGATCAAAACTTCCTCTATATATCTTTCTCTATTATTCTCTTCTTTCACAATCATATGACATCTTCAGAAATAGCATTCTGAATCTCAGCACACTTAACGACGACGTTATGCTCATTAACACCTTCCTCTCCTTCAATCAAAGAATCATTGAATGATTTATAGAAAACAAAAGAAATAAAACAAAATGGGTGGAGCCTATATGTCTGCTAATAATTCATAACAATTCGTCAATATTTATAAAAATTGAAATGTTTCTTATTCTCTCACGCTTTTAATAAGGGTTAAAGTCCTCCAATATTGACCAAGACCTTTCCTACTTCCTTTTCATTTCTTTGTTCCCTTTTCCGTGGCTTTTTTATAACTCGTTTATTTTGTTTGATAAGTCTATTAATGATTTCATTTGCCACAAAGTCACTACAAACCAAACTATATGTGGTGGTGGTCACGGAGAATGTGATGTGTGTGGTGACTTTAATGGTGTACTCATGAATTATTTTCTGGGAGGGTGTGAACGAGGGCTGCAACCAACTTTTCCAATGGGTGCGATCGGGATTTTTGCTTATAAAATATATTAAAGCTTTTTGTTCAAGGGGTGTGCCCGTCCACCCACCACAACACCTAAGTCCGCCCCTGACTATGTGATGGTCTCGACTCGAGATGAGCGGAAGTTTCAAGCCACATTGTGAAGGAAGATAATATTTCGAGAGAGAGGTTACGATATTATAATACCCAAAGGAAGATCTTAGAGCCAAACATACAATGATGACTATAATTAATGTTTCGACAATCCAACTCAAATTTGTGTCAACAAAATGTTGAGGTGGTAATTATATGCCTGACATAAATTTATAATCACCGTGTTTAGGTTTCATAGCTAACTCATATAATAAATATGTCATGTTTAATTAAATTACTAAGTTGCCAATCAGCTAGTGGTGGAGTGGTAAGGGAGAGACCTGATGTTTCAAGTGATCCAGGTTTAATTCCTGCCCTCGGCATTTAGTTTCTGCGGCACCTGATGATGATGGGAGACTAGGCGAGTAGTCGGCGATCGCTAGTTCGATCCTTGAACTGAACGGGTTTTACCTCACTGCACTGTCGTGCCTTCGGGCGAGTGTTCACGAGCTTCGGCCCTAGGTGAGAACAATGAAAACCGCATAAAACATTGTTAGATTATACACATAAAAGAAGATAGGAAACAAGCATTGGTGCATCTTGGAACACACAAGTTCCTAGTTACATAAGGCTATGCATTGTGAAAATGTGGTTTGGGTGATAAGCCCCGTCACGTTGGCAAAGGGGGTACGGAACATCGCGACCGGTGGGGCACGAGAGCACATAGGGACGGAGTTGATTTACTTTTTATAATAGCAAATAACATATTACACAATCATATAGAGTTATCTTAACACACTGCCACAACACATGTTCTTAGGTGTGAAATGTGAAACTCTGTATCGTGGCATAAACTAATTAACTTTTGTTTTGTTTTTGCCATCTTAGTTTTATTTTATTTTGTTATTTGTTAACCGAGTTAAATGGCTCGGGTCACTCGGAGAAACGCACAACCAAACCACATTACCTATATATTAATTTTAGAAGTGAATGAACAGTAACTTCATTAAGGGATGAACAAATAGTATTGGGTACCGGTACCCGCTTTTACCAAATCGGGTGTATTTTCGGTACCAGCTCGGCACCGGTATTCACCGATTTTTACCCTCAAATACCGGTGTCGTACCAGTACCGAGCCGTACCGTACCGTACCAGGTATATTCGGTACCGGTACACATTTTTGGGGATTTCGGTAACGGTATTTTCGGTACCGGTTGGTTCCGAGCTCATCAAATCCTGTACCAACGTAGCAATGCAAGTAATTGTACCGTTTAGATTACTTTTCATACACACAGTAAGTAAACTTTATTTCGTTTGAATGAGGTTTTATATACACAACAACTTATTTTGCTTTCTTTTTTGTCTTTTTCTGTACCGACCGGTACCGTACCGACATATATAGACAAAGACAGAGAAATTGGCCGCTTTCTCTTTTAAGATGTAGTATAATTTCTCCCGCTACTTATCAGTAAATTGCACCCACCGACATATATAGACAGGCGATGTTCGCTTTTGATTTCAAAGACGTGACAGAGTTCCTGTCGGTTTGCAGGCTCAAAAGGGAGGAAGAGAGGGTGATTAAAGGGCTTATCATGGTAGGGTGTTGGTGTATTTGGAGGGCTAAGAATGAGAAATTTTTTTCCAACGGGATAGGTAGGAGCGTCGACATTTTGGGGGATATAAAGTCGATAAGGTTTCTTTGGTTTAGAAATAGATCAAAATATAAAAGAATTGTGTGGGAAGAGTGGTGTAAATTTCCGATGTATACGTTGTAAGTTGTTTTTGTGAGTCGGCCTTGTTTTTTTCGGGTCGTTCTCGGTATTTTTATAAAAGTTACATTTCAAAAAAAAAAAAAACTTATTATACTTTGGAAATTTTTAGGATATTAATTTTAGAGTAAACTGCCATTTTGGTCCCTGAGGTTTGGTCACTTTTGTCACTTTAGTCCAAAATTCAAACTTTTGCATCTGGGTCCTTGTGGTTTTAGTTTTATTGCCATTTTGGTCCAAAAGTAAGATATTTCCTATATGCACACAAAAAAAACCCATTAGCATTGGATCTGCACACAGAAAACCCACATCCACCAAATGTCGCCGTCACCACATGCTGCCACCAGTCACCACCCTCCACCAACCCACCACCTCTCTCTCTTTCTCTCTCTTTCTCTCTCAAGAACACCACTGATTGAACCACCACCACCATGAACGAGGTGGAATGGCTCAAAACCAGCAATGACGAGCGCTCTATGTAGACCTAACTGCCGACCCAACGATGGCGGCTAAGGTTCCGGTCAAATTCCGGCTTACTCCGATGACTAGTTTTACTTTCCATATGTTAGATTCGACTGGATCAGTGACGGTAGGGACTGGATATTGACAAGTAAGATGATGCATTAACCCTTTATTTACGTTTCTCCGGGGAACAATGTTATTTCCGGCATCTGATAACCATATCCGGCGAGTGCAGGTAGGTACTATTTGTGTGAGGATCAGTTTTGGATGTTTGAGTTTATGATATTTTGTTTCTGCAAATTGATAGTGAGGACCAGTTTTGGATGTTTGAGTTTATGATTTTTTGTTTCTGAAAATTGAAAGTGATGATTAACTTAGGTATTTGAGTTTATAATTTTCTGCTTTTGAAAATTGATAATAGTTGGAAAGGAATCACAAAGTCAATTCTGGAACTCATTTTAGGTAGGTGCTGCTGTTTATCTGCTTTTGAAAATTGATAATAGTTGGAAAGGAATCATAAAGTCAATCCAGGAACTCATTTGCAGTTTATCAATTTATGTAGGTGCATAAATTACCATTTTGCCCATGAGAAAAAAAGACAAAATAGCAGGATTTTATAAGTAAATATGACCTGATTTCACTTTTGGATCAAAATGGCAATAAAATTGAAACCATAAGGACCCAGATGCAAAAGGTTTGAGTTTTGGACTAAAGTGGCAAAAGTGACCAAACCTCAGGTACTAAAATGACAGTTTACTCTTAGTTTTATTATAAAAGTAATTAACAAAATACTGACATCATAGACACTATAACTTTGTATATAATATTTTTATTTTTAACTACAAAACTTCTATATGAAGATATAAAACCGGATAAATGGTACATATAAAACTAAAACCGGATAAATGGTATATTTATAAGGCTAAGATCAGATGGTGTGAAGGGGTTTGAAACTTGGGCGTTATTCGACATGTGGAGAAAAAAAGGAAGTGTGGAAAGGTGGCGTTACGTGGCACACACTTTTTATTATTAATTATATTTAAAAATTATATAAAAATCTATGAAATTTAAATAAAAACCAATTAGTACTATTAATCATATAACTTAAAAATTAAAGACATTACATAATATTAAAAAGTTAAAGTCACGCCCGTACCCGTTATGGAACTCGACTAGAGGGACTTGGATGATGTCGACTTCGTTTAGCTCACCATTGTCGTTGTCCACGCCGTTGAGAATCCCTTCAAATCTCGTACAATCAATATGAATCATCCGAAAACGTGAATAAAGTGCATCCTTAGATCGGATGGCCTCACCCCTACGTACAAAGTTCTTTATAAACTTGTTCCCAAAACGAAGACGTGCGTAACGGAGGCCCTTGGCTGTTCACCACCGTGACCCACGATCCGCATAACGTGATGTCTTCTTCTAGGATCCATGGAATAACCGGTATTGTAATAAAATGAAAGTTGAGATTTTTGTAAGAGAGTGTTGAGAGTTATATAAAAAGTTGAGATTTTTTGAGAGAGTGTAATCGTGTATTTATAAATAAAAAGATTGAAAAAATTTTAAAATTTGTTTTTTTACTAGCCGTTGGGTAAAACGGCTACCTCCACTTATAAACTCAACGCCGGTGGAATTCTCCAAGCCCATAACTCAACGTTGTGGAAAACGTCGGGTGCGGTGCAGTGTGTGCGGCGTGGAAAGACATAAACGCCTCCGACCCACGCCCGCATCGTGTGGTCTAAGGGGTATGGGGGCATGAGATGAGTCATGTATTGCCAACTAGGATGGTGGATGATGTGCTACACACCCCCTTAGGAAACCACTATGGTTGACATGGATTAAACCATAGCAACCATGCACCTCCCTTTTCCGTGGCTTTTTTATAACTCGTTTATTTTATTTGATAAGTCTTTTAATGATTTCATTTGCCACAAAGTCACTACAAACCAAACTATATGTGGTGGTGGTCACGGAGAATGTGATGTGTGTGGTGATTTTAATGGTGTACTCATGAATTATTTTTTGGGAGGGTGTGAACGAGGGCTGCAACCAACTTTTCCAATGGGTGTGATTGGGATTTTTGCTTATAAAATACATTAAAGCTTTTTGTTCAAGGGGTGTTCCCGTCCACCCACCACAACACCTAAGTCCGCCCCTGACTATGTGATGGTCTCGACTCGAGATGAGCGGAAGTTTCAAGCCACATTGTGAAGGAAGATAATATTTCGAGAGAGAGGTTACGATATTATAATACCCAAAGGAAGATCTTAGAGCCAAACATACAATGATGACTATAATTAATGTTTCGACAATCCAACTCAAATTTGTGTCAACAAAATGTTGAGGTGGTAATTATATGCCTGACATAAATTTATAATCACCGTGTTTAGGTTTCATAGCTAACTCATATAATATATATGTCATGTTTAATTAAATTACTAAGTTTCCAATCAGCTAGTGGTGGAGTGGTAAGGGAGAGACCTGGTGTTTCAAGTGATCCAGGTTCAATTCCTGCCCTCGGCATTTAGTTTCTGCGGCACCTGATGATGATGGGAGACTAGGCGAGTAGTCGGCGATCGCTAGTTCGATCCTTGAACTGAACGGGTTTTACCTCACCGCACTGTCGTGCCTTCGGGCGAGTGTTCACGAGCTTAGGCCCTAGGTGAGGGTTTTTCCCCGGTTCGGAAGGCGAATGTATCCCAATGTGGTGAATTTCGCTAGTAGCTCATTTGAATGATTCGTTGGCCGTTCAAAAAAAATATTAAATAAGTAAGTTAAGGGTAATATGTTTAATCCATTTAATTAAACACTTCGATTCATTAATCCGTTTAGTTAAAGACATGCCAACTTATTCAACACCTTAAAATTTGATTGTAACCTATTCACCACCCACCATCCTATTTGATTAAATAAATGGGCTAAATGCATTTTGCTCGGGTTACACGATTTTAAGTGTATTAAAATATAAAACAACTTTAAAAACTTATTTTTTTTAATTAGATTTATCAAAGTCAAACTACAATATAGCATTTATAAAACTTTTGATCATGAAAAAAATATTTATATAAAACTTGTATAAGACCATGGGGTGTGGTTTGGGTAGCCCCTTTAGGGACTATCCGTCACGTAGGCGTCACGTCACATTGGGTGGAGGATCATCCCATTGGGGACTACCCAAGGGTGTGGAGGACGACCCAATTTAATTAAAAAACCAATATATAATAAAGGAGAGAAAGAGAACAAACTTGAGGGGCCCACCTTTTCATACAATCAGCTAACCAAACACCTCGTCGCTTCCGTCTTCATTATGCCGTTTGCGACTTGACGACCCCAGAGGGGGCGGTGTGGGACGAGCCGGAGCCCGGGGGGGGGGGGGGTCTAAATAAGGGAATGTTATTTTTAAAATGAATTTTTATCTTGATAACAATGAAAACCGCATAAAACATTGTTAGATTATACACATAAAAGAAGATAGGAAACAAGCATTGGTGCATCTTGGAACACACAAGTTCCTAGTTACATAAGGCTATGCATTGTGAAAATGTGGTTTGGGTGATAAGCCCCGTCACGTTGGCAAAGGGGGTACCGAACATCGCGACCGGTGGGGCACGAGAGCACATAGGGACGGAGTTGATTTACTTTTTATAATAGCAAATAACATATTACACAATCATATAGAGTTATCTTAACACACTGCCACAACACATGTTCTTACGTGTGAAATGTGAAACTCTGTATCGTGGCAAAAACTAATTAAGTTTTGTTTTGTTTTTGCCATCTTAGTTTTATTTTATTTTGTTATTTGTTAACCGAGTTAAATGGCTCGGGTCATTTGGAGAAATGCACAACCAAACCACTTTACCTATATATTACCTATATATTAATTTTAGAAGTGAATGAACAGTGTCGCAACCCCCGCCCCCCTTATCTGTCCCGGGAACGGGCGGACGCGAACTCAGTGTTGGTGGTATAATTTGTTTATCAATTTGGCAGCGGAAATTTCATCAGGACCGTAGTTAGGAAATGTTTATCAGAGTAAAACCACCATATTTTATATTAATAATTACATGGGTAACACCCAAGTTTCTTATTACAACATGTTTATAGGGATAAACCCTATTTTATTGAATTTAAAACATCGTCTTTTAGGTAACTTTTATAGCCACATTTTTCCAAGCCGTCAGTGCTCTTAAGCTGGCTTTCTTCTAATTTGGCTTTCACATTTTGTTACCTGAAACGCGTTTTAAAAACATTTGTCATTGGGAAATACTGGTGAGTGAATCCCAATTTAATCAAGAAGAGTTTTATCAATTAACACAGTATTGAGAGCTATCACATTGTTTATTTCTACACAATTACTCCTTCAGTACTGTCAATCCTGACTGGTGGGTCATATTACACATTGGCTAACTCGTTGTCCAATGGTAACGTGTTCCACATTTTGTATACAAAACCCCAACATACCGGCAGTAATTAAAGAACTACAAAGACTCAATCACTGCTTAATCACATTGTAAAATATAAAGGGTTTTGTAAAACAGTTTACAAAAAGGAGATTACTCACAAAAAGGTTTACATAAAAATAAGGATTACTCACATTGCTGTCTTAGATTTCTTCTAAGGTTTCCTGGTGATTATCTATAATTTACACAAATTGTACATATGTTAGTATAAAAACCCTTTATTTATATTAACGATACCCTCCCCGAGACGGCATTCCAACAACTACGTCGGGCAGAACCACGACAGTCGTTACGGAACCCTGTATCAATCGAGCAGCGTATCTAATATGTAACCGGGGTTATAATACTTACAATGGGGCAGAACTTTGTTAATTAGGGGGATATTATACCCGAGTATAGTGTCTACTATCAGAAATTCGAGATTAAGAAAAGGAAATGAGCGAGTTTCAACTGAAGGCCCGATGCCCTCTTATATAGGGTTGAAATTCGAGTCTCTCGCGGCCCGCGTAAGGTTAGACCTCAGGCTACGCGGCCCGCGTAGTAGGGGGGTCTAGGTCGTAGGTGATCTGGGTCACGGTATAGGTTCAACACGCGTT
The DNA here is from genome assembly GCA_030545235.1 of Helianthus tuberosus. Classification (NCBI taxonomy): domain Eukaryota; kingdom Viridiplantae; phylum Streptophyta; class Magnoliopsida; order Asterales; family Asteraceae; genus Helianthus; species Helianthus tuberosus. Next base: position 179,930,337 of record CM060368.1, read on the forward strand.
GCCACGTGTCAACACCGGGTGCGATCTGACCTTATAGTTGTCGCGACCCGCGTAAGGTGTAGCCAAGGGCTACGCGCCCCGCGACAGCCTCAATTTTCTTGTTTTTATTTTATTTTTTTAATGATATTTCATATTTTGGGCTCGGTTTTCACATACGGTGTGTATTTTAAGACATATAGGGGTATTTTAAAATATATTAGGGTGTCAGAAAATATTTTGGAGGGTTGTTATATCATCCCCACCTTGTTTTAGAACTCGTCCTCGAGGTCTACTGGAACAAGTGTGGATATTTTCTTTGCATTTCTGATTCAAGCTCCCATGTGTATTCTGGTCCTCTTTTGGAGTCCCACTTCACTTTGACCAGAACTAATCACTTGTGTTTGAGGTTCTTGACTTTTCTATCTTCAATCTGTAGAGGTCTCTCTACAAATTTTAACTGCTCATTTACCTCTATATCCTTAAGAGGTACTATCAGTGATTCATCAGCTAAGCATTTCTTGAGATTAGGTACATGAAATACATCATGTATTCCTGCCATTTCCTCTGGCAGTTGTAGCTGATAGGCTACAGGTCCTATTCTTCTAATAATCTCAAAAGGTCCAACATACCTGGGGCTTAGCTTTCCCCTTTTGATGAATCTTACCACTCCTTTCCAAGGAGAGACTTTTAATAATACTTTATCTCCTACTTGAAATTCCAACAGCTTTCGTCTGTTATCAGCATAACTCTTTTTTCGATCACGTGCTGTTTTCAGTCGTTCCTTGACTTGAATGATTTTGTCTGTTGTTTCTTGTACTATCTCAGGTCCAGATAGTTGATTTTCTCCAACTTCTGCCCAACATACTGGCGTTCGGCACTTTCGTCCATAAAGTGCTTCGAATGGTGCAGCATTGATACTTGTGTGATAACTATTATTATAAGAAAATTCTATTAATGGTAAGTGATCATCCCAATTACCTCCGAAATCAATTACACAAGCTCTAAGCATGTCTTCCATGGTCTGAATTGTCGTTTCACTTTGTCCGTCCGTTTGAGGATGATAAGCGGTGCTTAGATTTAACTTGGTTCCCATAGCTTTTTGGAAACTTGTCCAAAAATGAGAGGTAAAATGACTATCTCTGTCAGAAACAATTGATAGAGGAATTCCATGTAAAGAAACTACTTCATTTACATACAATTTAGCTAATTGTTCCATACTGAAAGTTTCCTTCATTGGTAGGAAATGAGCTGACTTGGTTAGCCTGTCTACAATCACCCAGATTGTATCATTACCTTTCCTGGTTTTAGGTAATTTAGTAACAAAATCCATTGTTATCAATTCCCATTTCCAAACAGGCATTTCTAACTGTTGCAATAAACCTGAAGGTTTCTGATGTTCAGCTTTGACTTGTGAACAGGTTAAACACTTTGCAACATATGTTGCTATATCCTTTTTCATTCCTATCCAACAAAAATTCTTTCTTAAGTCCTGATAAATCTTATCACTTCCAAGATGCATCGTATACTTAGACTTATGGGCTTCTTCTAATATACGGTGGCGTAGGTTTCCTAATTTAGGTATCCACATCCTTTTCTTATGGAATCTCCAAATTCCATCTGTTCCTTGTTCTAATTCCTTAATCATTCCTTTTAACTTCTCAGTATCATCCTTGATTACTGATTCTTGTGCCTTTTTAATCTGTTCATTTAAATCTACTTGTAGATTTAACTTAAGAGAACGTACTCTTTTTGGCTTTTCGTGATACTTTCGGCTTAAAGCATCAGCAACTACATTTGCTTTTCCTGCATGATACTGGATATTACAATCATAATCACTAAGTAATTCCATCCAGCGTCTTTGTCTCATATTCAACTCTTTTTGTCCGAAGACATACCTTAAACTCTTATGGTCTGTGAAAATGGTAAACTTATTACCATATAGGTAATGTCTCCAAATCTTAAGGGCGAAAATTATAGCTCCTAACTCTAGATCATGAGTTGAATAATTCTCTTCATGATTCTTAAGCTGTCTAGAAGCGTAAGCTATAACCTTTTGACGTTGCATCAATGCACATCCATAACCTAACTTAGAAGCGTCACAATAGATTACAAAATCTTCAGTTCCTTCTGGTAACGCTAGTATGGGTGTATGGGTTAATCTTTGCTTAAGGATTCTAAAGGCTTCTTTTTGTTTTGGTCCCCATTCAAACTTAACGGATTTACAGGTTAACTTAGTTAAGGGAATGGCTATTCTAGAAAAATCTCGAATAAATCTTCTATAATAACCGGCCAATCCTAAGAAACTTCTAACCTCGGTTGGTGACTCATGGGTTTTCCATTTGGTAATTGCCTCGATCTTGGTGGGATCTACATGAATTCCTTCATGATTAACTAGATGTCCAAGAAATTGTATCTGTTCTAACCAAAACTCACACTTCGAAAATTTAGCATAAAGCTTTTCTTTTTCTCAATAAACTTAGAAGTGCGTGCAAATGCTTTGCATGTTCCTCTTTAGAGTAAATAAGAATATCATCTATAAAGACAATTATGAATTTATCCAAATATGGCTTACATATTCGATTCACCATGTCCATGAATGCAGCTGGGGCATTGGTTAAACCAAATGGCATGACAGTAAATTTATAATGGCCATACCTTGTTCTGAAAGCGGTCTTAGGAATGTCCTCTTCCTGTACCTTTAATTGATGATATCCTGACCTTAAATCGATTTTTGAGAAAAATCGTGCTCCTTGCAACTGATCAAACAGATCATCTATTCTTGGTAATGGATACCGATTCTTAATTGTGACCTTGTTCAATTCACGGTAGTCAATGCACATATGCATTGATCCGTCCTTGTTTTTAACAAATAAAATCGGCGCTCCCCAGGGGGATGAACTTGGCTGTATGAATTCTTTTTCTAACTATTCGTCTAACTGTTTTTTCAGTTCCTGCATTTCTGCGGGTGCCAAACGGTAAGGTGCTTTGGCAATTGTTGTTGTCCCTGGTATTAAATGGATTCTGAATTCAACTTCTATATCTAGAGGTTGTACTGGTAGCTCTTCTGGAAATACATCTGAAAACTGGGATACTACTAGAATATCTTTTAATTCTTTTCCTTTAGTGTTAGTGATTATGGAAATCAAATACACTAATGACCATTTCCTTATATAACTTGCTATTTTCATCACAGAGATGAATTTAGTGGATCTAGAGGTTTTATTTCCTTTAATTGTGATCTTTTCACCCCTTGGTGAATTTACTTAAATTGACTTTTGATCACATAAAATACTGGCTTTATTGGCTATTAACCAATCCATTCCTAATACTACATCAAATTCTGCCAGATTCATGGGGTAAAGGTATGCAATAAATTTCTGATTTAGAATTTCTATTCTTGCTCCCTACAAGATCTCAGAAATCTTAATGGTTTCCCCATTTGCTGTCTCTACTAGACATTCTTGTGGAAGTTTAGTTAATGACTGATTAAGAAGTTTGCAAAATGAAGTATTAATAAAACTTTGGTTTGCACCAGAGTCAAATAATACTTTAGCAAAAACATCATTAACTAAAAATGTACCGGCGATCACATCCGGGATCATCTTTGCTTCTTCTGCAGTTAGAACAAATGCTCTAGCATTTTTAGTGTTCTTGTTGTTTGCAGCTGGAGCTAGTTTTGGACAATTAGGCTTGATATGACCTTGCTCTCCGCAGTTGTAGCATATCCTGTTGCTAATCTTTTTCCTGCAATCTTCCTCCTTGTGTCCCGATATTTTGCAAAAGTTGCAATATATGGAACATCTTCCAGAATGCTTCTTTTTGCAATATTTGCAATAGGGTGTAGAGGTAGAACCTACATTCTTCCCACGGTTAAAATTTCCAGAACGGAATTCTTGGGTAAGCTTCTGGGTTAGGTTCCTCCTTTGATCCTCTTCTCGTGTACGGACTAATTCATCTGTCAAGGTATTGGCTAGTTCTACAGCATCTTCTATGGTTTGGGGTCTAGCTGCCTTGACTACATGTCTTATTTCCCCAATTAATCCCCAGATGTAACAGGAGATTAATACTGGTTCAGGTGAAGCAAGGGTTGGTACTATTCGGACATACTCAAAGAATAACTTAGTATAACCCTTACTATCCACACCAGTCATTCTAAAGTTTAGGAACTTGTTTGCTATCTGTTCTTTTTCATTAGGAGGGCAGAATTTCCTTTCTACCATATTTTTAAACTCCTCCCATTCCATATTGTAAACTCTATCACTTCCTTTAGACTGAAGGATAGTGTTCCACCATTCTAAGGCTGAATTCTTAAACAGATTGGAAGCAAACATTATCTTATCCTCTTCCACACATTTACTTATTCTTAAGACTGCCTCAGTCTTTTCTATCCAGCGTAAAACTGCAACGGCCCCTTCATTGCCCGAGAATTCCATCGGTTTACATGACCAGAATTCTTTGTAAGAACAACCGTAAGACACGGTTCTTTTTCTTTTGGGAATGGGCACTTGAAGTACGGGTCCATTGTTCACGCTGTGTTCAGGTTCAGTTGGTCGCTTACTGCTATGTTTACTTTTATTATCCGCTTCCTTAACCGTTTGAATAATAAATGGCATCGCATCTATTATTCCTTGTGCCACTATGTGTTGGATGGCACTATTATCCACTTGGTTTCCATTATTATCATTATTTGGATTATCGTTATTCAGATCATTGTCATTCTGGTTTTCCGGGTTATTATACAGATTCTCTTGATTCACTTGGTCGGCCATCTGAATTTTAAACATTTACCACATATTAATATCACAAGATAATATCTTAATACTATCAATCACATGACACGCATTTTGGTCAAAAGCGCCGATCATTGCGACTTACTCTATTTTTATATAGTATGCATCTACTACACACTGATACTGGAAATAAAAATTACAATACAACTGAAATAAAAATTATACTATTAGTATGCATCATTAACCATCAAGTGGTCTATACTACGACATATTATTATTATTTTATTATTATTATTATTATTACCAACTCCACCATCACTTTCACTGATCTGGATTCATCCAGTAATCCATATTGCGCTCGTTGTATTTCCAGACGAGTCGTTCTCCTACCTGCCTCATCCTCTCACTATTCTCTAAGATTTCTTCTCCGAAAGTTCGGAGTTCATGCATATTTTCTGCACTCATTGGGGGTGCAGGTGCAGGTGCTGGTACTGGGTCTGGGTACTGGGGCATGGGATTCTCCTGAGGGTACGGATTCTCTAAGATCTCCCTAATGTATTCATCGTTATCATAGTAGGGATCTAGAGGGTCCAGACCTGGATAGGCTGCTAAGTTCGGCATGGTTTCGTCGTTTAGGTGATAGCGTGGCACATAATCCCTATGAACATCAAACCACGGATCGTAGTCTGGGTCTAAGGGATTAGGGGCTGGTATCCTAGGTATCTCCTCAGGGTTGAAATCATGCATTTCTATCTCCATTGGCTGAGTGGGGAATAAAGGTAAGGGTTGTGGGGCTACTAGTTGTTCCAGATTTGGGTCGGCAGCAGTTGTTGCTAGGATATGAAAATTGGCTAAGCTCCTATTAAGCATATCCTGTGAATGGGCATCTGACTCTCGCTTAGCGGCTGCTAGGACTCTTTGCTGTTGCAACTTTCGCATTCTTTTCCTACGCTCAAATGCTCCCTTACTGAACCATCCTCTCTTTTTCTGAGGGAATGGCTCTTCAGACTGAGCCTTAAAGACAAACATCCCTTCTTCCTGATCAGCTGAATACCCAGAGAGGGCAGGCTGGGAAGAAGTACTTTCACTCCTAGGTGAATCGGACAACTGACGATACACGTCTGAGGGTCCTTGATCACTCATACTGTAAACTAACAAATAGTCAAATAACACATAACAATAAAATACAGATATACACATATTTTCATAATTTATTTCCTAACAAATTAAATAATATATTGGTGTCAGCAGAACACTTCTGTGACTGAATCAATGGCTTAGCTCTGATACCACCTTCTGTCGCAACCCCCGCCCCCTTATCTGTCCCGGGAACGGGCGGACGCGAACTCAGTGTTGGTGGTATCATTTGTTTATCAATTTGGCAGCGGAAATTTTATCAGGACCGTAGTTAGGAAATGTTTATCAGAGTAAAACCACCATATTTTATATTAATAATCACATGGGTAACACCCAAGTTTCTTATTACAACATGTTTATAGGGATAAACCCTATTTTATTGAATTTAAAACATCGTCTTTTAGGTAACTTTTATAGCCACATTTTCCAAGCCGTCAATGCTCTCAAGCTGGCTTTCTTCTAATTTGGCTTTCACATTTTGTTACCTGAAACGCGTTTTAAGAACATTTGTCAGGGGGAAATACTGGTGAGTGAATCCTAATTTAATCAAGAAGAGTTTTATCAATTAACACAGTATTGAGAGCTATCACATTGTTTATTTCTACACAATTACTCATTCAGTATTGTCAATCCTGACTGGTGGGTCATATTACACGTTGGCTAACTCGTTGTCCAATGGTAACGTGTTCCACATTTTGTACACAAAACCCCAACATACCAGCAGTAATTGAAGAACTACAAAGACTCAATCACTGCTTAATCACATTGTAAAATATAAAAGGTTTTGTAAAACAGTTTACAAAAAGGAGATTACTCACAAAAAGGTTTACACAAAAAGAAGGATTACTCACATTGCTGTCTTAGATTTCTTATAAGGTTTCCTGGTGATTATCTATAATTTACACAAATTGTACATATGTTAGTATATTAACCCTTTATTTATATTAACGATACCCTCCCCGAGACGGCATTCCAACAACTACGTCGGGCAGAACTACGACAGTCGTTACGGAACCCTAGATCAATCGGGCAGCGTATCTAATATGTAACCGGGGTTATAATACTTACAATGGGGAAGAACTTCGTTAATTAGGGGGATATTATACCCAAATCGGGTGTATTTTCGGTACCGGCTCGGCACCGGTATTCACCGATTTTTACCCTTAAATACCGGTGCCGTACCAGTACCGACCGGTACCGTACCGTACCAGGTATCTTCGGTACCGGTACACACTTTTGGGGATTTCGGTAACGGTATTTTCGGTACCGGTTGGTACCGAGCTCATCAAATCCTGTAACAACGTAGCAATGCAAGTAATTGCACCGTTTAGATTACTTTTCATACACACAGTAAGTAAACTGTATTTTGTTTGAATAAGGTTTTATGTACACAACAACTTATTTTGCTTTCTTTTTTGTCTTTTTTTCTGTAATAAATGAATTGTAGCATGTAAAAATAACTTGGATATTTAGATTATTGACGAGCAAATCGTATCAATTCCTGTAATCAAACCGGTATCGTATCGGTACCAAATTTACTATTACCAAATCATTTTCGTTATCAATTTGGTACCCACCTTTTGGCGTTTTCAGAATCGTTACTTTCGGTTCGACACCGGTCTAGCACCATACCTGTATTTATTGATTTTTACCTTCAAATACCATACCGTATTGTACCGAGCATTTTCGGTGCCGGTACTTAATTTCTATGATTTTCCGGATCTGTACTTTTGGTGCTGTTACCGGTATCGGTACCGAGCCCATCCATATTTTAACGTGTTAGCACCGTAATAACTAAATTGAAAACAACCGAATTTTCAACGTGTAGGACGTGTGGGTCCTATTATTATATATTAGGTTATTTAAAATCGCTTTTTTAGGACGGAGTGACCATCCTTACCACGTCATTTTTATTTATGTTTTGATATTCGGTATCTGCTGCTGACACGCGTTTTGCAGACATTGGGTCCCCGCCGCAACGCGCGGGCGGAAAATCAACTAGTTTAGTTAACGGGAGTTTGTTTTATCCACACTGAAATAAATCAACTTTAATTCTCAAATAACAATTTCAATTGTGAATTGTTCTTATTCTCCCTTGATTCATATATTATTTTAGTTTTATATTAAGATCGTATTATTGTTTCATTATACATATATTATGTTTAGTGTTAAAACATTTGCGTTATGACACGTAATTAATAACATGCTTATTTTTTATCGGCAATTCGATGTGATTTGTTTGGCACAGTTGAAATTGGTGTACAATCATGATTCGTTTAAATTACGACCTACTTTTGTGTCGTTACGTTTCAATGTTCAAAGCTGAACCGCATCTACAATGAATCGAGCACGTGTAGATATTATTTTGGTTAATGGTACTACTTTTTTTTTGTTTCTTTAACCCTTTGTCATAATGTGCATACCGACCGAACTTTTACCGCGTCTCCGCCTTCAACGCTAATTAGATTAAAGCATGCATGATCCACATTAACCCTTCAATACACCATGCAACAATCCCTTCCCCTAGCCCAGTTGGTAGTTGGGCCGGTGTCCTCTTCATGAGGCGCCGGTTCGACTCCTACTTGTGGCGAAAGGGTTTGGGACCGACCCAATGATGGTTCGTTCCTACCGAGGCATGGTTCGATCCTGAGGGCAACCCGGTTTTACCCAGCTGTTACCCCAGAGAGTCTCTCGTGTGGGGGCAGTATGGTTTCCGGGCGAAGGTCAGCTTACGAGACGGCCGGGGCCCGATAGAACATCGCGTCCGGAGGGCGGGACTGACGGGGGATTGTCTTTGACAAGAACCCGGTGACCACTAAGGTCCTGTACATAGAAAGTCACCCTTCAAAAAAAAAAAAAAAACACCATGCAACAAATTTAATTTTCTTTTTTTTATTCAACCTATTATAATTAAAACTAAGTTTTAACTCTAGACGTTTTACTTAACCGTATTGCTTGTTTATTCTTAGTGTTGTTTATATTAAAGCCTAAGTGGTCTAATATTAATCCATCGATATACCAGATAACAAATACATACTCACCAACATCCTTCTATGACCCCGCCGCAAAGCGTGGGCTCAGATGCTAGTTGCATACAAAATGAATGCATACAAAAGGATTGCAATTATAAAGCTAAATATGAACTTTTCCACCCAAGATTCTTGAGAAAGAGGAGACATACTTAGTGGATGCAGAAGATCTGCAATATATGTTTTTGTTTGATTAATAATGATGGTGGAAAGTGGAAACATGAAATTACCAAACAAAACAATGCTTGGACTTTGGAGAAAGAGGGCATTTTTGAAGGAGAAGTTCGAATGTAATATTCAAAATGATGCATCTTAGGCATTTTAACACGAAATTCAAACATAAAAATATGCAAATGGTTTTTAGTAAGGGAGTTAATCAGCCGCATTGGAGGCTTGGCCCTTCAAACAAATGAAGTCAAAGACCAAAGGTCCATGAAAGCTCTTAAGACATATGAATCTGAACACGACACGAGTTTTTTAGATCGACATTGATACAACTCATTAACACAAATTTTATTTTATTATTTTCTGTTTGCATATTATCACTCGAAAAACATATTTACCAACAAAAATATTAATATACTTGAAATAATTATGTATGAACTATAAAATTGATAATCATTTTGCTTTTATGTTTAAATCTTTGACATAAAATGTACAACAAGCTTAAGTTATTATATAAAACACTAGGTTATAGACTCGCGTATTACACGGGCTGTGTGTGTACATATATACATATTATAAATCTCTAAATACATCATAGAAATGAAATTACATTTTTACATATGATGGTGGAAACGGTCAATTAGAGTCGTATTTTGTCAGAAATTCGAGATTAAGAAAAGGAAATGAGCGAGTTTCAACTGAAGGCCCGATGTCCTCTTATATAGGGTTGAAATTCGAGTCTCTCGCGGCCCGCGTAAGGTTAGACCTCAGGCTACGCGGCCCGCGTAGTAGGGGGGTCTAGGTCGTAGGTGATCCGGGTCACGGTATAGGTTCAACACGCGTTGCCACGTGTTAACACCGGGTGCGATCTGACCTTATAGCTGTTGCGGCCCGCGTAAGGTGTAGCCAAGGGAGACGCGCCCCGCGACAGCCTCAATTTTCTAGTTTTTATTTTATTTTTTAATGATATTTCATATTTTGGGCTCGGTTTTCACATACGGGGTGTATTTTAAGACATATAGGGGTATTTTACAATATATTAGGGTGTCAGAAAATATTTTGGAGGGTTGTTATAAACAGTGACTTCATTAAGGGATGAACAAATAGTATTGGGTACCGGTACCCGCTTTGACCAAATCGGGTGTATTTTCGGTACCGGCTCGGCACCGGTATTCACCAATTTTTACCCTTAAATACCGGTGCCGTACCAGTACCGACCGGTACCGTACCGTACCAGTTATATTCGGTACCGGTACACACTTTTGGGGATTTCGGTAACGGTATTTTCGGTACCGGTTGGTACCGAGCTCATCAAATCCTGTAACAACGTAGCAATGCAAGTAATTGCACCGTTTAGATTACTTTTCATACACACAGTAAGTAAACTGTATTTTGTTTGAATAAGGTTTTATGTACACAACAACTTATTTTGCTTTCTTTTTTGTCTTTTTTTCTGTAATAAATGAATTGTAGCATGTAAAAATAACTTGGATATTTAGATTATTGATGAGCAAATCGTATCAATTCCTGTAATCAAACCGGTATCGTAGAGGAACCAAATTTACTATTACCAAATCATTTTCGTTATCAATTTGGTACCCACCTTTTGGCGTTTTCAGAATCGTTACTTTCGGTTCGACACCGGTCTAGCACCATACCTGTATTTATTGATTTTTACCTTCAAATACCATACCGTATTGTACCGAGCATTTTCGGTGCCGGTACTTAATTTCGATGATTTTCCGGATCTGTACTTTTGGTGCTGTTACCGGTATCGGTACCGAGCCCATCCATATTTTAACGTGTTAGCACCGTAATAACTAAATTGAAAACAACCGAATTTTCAACGTGTAGGACGTGTGGGTCCTATTATTATATATTAGGTTATTTAAAATCGCTTTTTTAGGACGGAGTGACCATCCTTACCACGTCATTTTTATTTATGTTTTGATATTCGGTATCTGCTGCTGACACACGTTTTGCAGACATTGGGTCCCCGCCGCAACGCGCGGACGGAAAATCAACTAGTTTTGTTAACGGGAGTTTGTTTTATCCACACTGAAATAAATCAACTTTAATTCTCAAATAACAATTTCAATTGTGAATTGTTCTTATTCTCCCTTGATTCATATATTATTTTAGTTTTATATTAAGATCGTATTATTGTTTCATTATACATATATTATGTTTAGTGTTAAAACATTTGCGTTATGACACGTAATTAATAACATGCTTATTTTTTATCGGCAATTCGATGTGATTTGTTTGGCACAGTTGAAATTGGTGTACAATCATGATTCGTTTAAATTACAACCTACTTTTGTGTCGTTACGTTTCAATGTTCAAAGCTGAACCGCATCTACAATGAATCGAGCACGTGTAGATATTATTTTGGTTAATGGTACTACTTTTTTTTTGTTTCTTTAACCCTTTGTCATAATGTGCATACCGACCGAACTTTTACCGCGTCTCCGCCTTCAACGCTGATTAGATTAAAGCATGCATGATCCACATTAACCCTTCAATACACCATGCAACAATCCCTTCCCCTAGCCCAGTTGGTAGTTGGGCCGGTGTCCTCTTCATGAGGCGCCGGTTCGACTCCTACTTGTGGCGAAAGGGTTTGGGACCGACCCAATGATGGTTCGTTCCTACCGAGGCATGGTTTGATCCTGAGGGCAACCCGGTTTTACCCAGCTGTTACCCCAGCGAGTCTCTCGTGTGGGGGCAGTATGGTTTCCGGGCGAAGGTCAGCTAACGAGACGGCCGGGGCCCGATAGAACATCGCGTCCGGAGGGCGGGACTGACGGGGGATTGTCTTTGACAAGAACCCGGTGACCACTAAGGTCCTGTACATAGAAAGTCACCCTTCAAAAAAAAAAAAAAAAACACCATGCAACAAATTTAATTTTCTTTTTTTTATTCAACCTATTATAATTAAAACTAAGTTTTAACTCTAGACGTTTTACTTAACCGTATTGCTTGTTTATTCTTAGTGTTGTTTATATTAAAGCCTAAGTGGTCTAATATTAATCCATCGATATACCAGATAACAAATACATACTCACCAACATCCTTCTATGACCCCGCCGCAAAGCGTGGGCTCAGATGCTAGTTGCATACAAAATGAATGCATACAAAAGGATTGCAATTATAAAGCTAAATATGAACTTTTCCACCCAAGATTCTTGAGAAAGAGGAGACATACTTAGTGGATGCAGAAGATCTGCAATATATGTTTTTGTTTGATTAATAATGATGGTGGAAAGTGGAAACATGAAATTACCAAACAAAACAATGCTTGGACTTTGGAGAAAGAGGGCATTTTTGAAGGAGAAGTTCGAATGTAATATTCAAAATGATGCATCTTAGGCATTTTAACACGAAATTCAAACATAAAAATATGCAAATGGTTTTTAGTAAGGGAGTTAATCAGCCGCATTCGAGGCTTGGCCCTTCAAACAAATGAAGTCAAAGACCAAAGGTCCATGAAAGCTCTTAAGACATATGAATCTGAACACGACACGAGTTTTTTAGATCGACATTGATACAACTCATTAACACAAATTTTATTTTATTATTTTCTGTTTGCATATTATCACTCGAAAAACATATTTACCAACAAAAATATTAATATACTTGAAATAATTATGTATGAACTATAAAATTGATAATCATTTTGCTTTTATGTTTAAATCTTTGACATAAAATGTACAACAAGCTTAAGTTATTATATAAAACACTAGGTTATAGACTCGCGTATTACACGGGCTGTGTGTGTACATATATACATATTATAAATCTCTAAATACATCATAGAAATGAAATTACATTTTTACATATGATGGTGGAAACGGTCAATTAGAGTCGTATTTTGTCAGAAATTCGAGATTAAGAAAAGGAAATGAGCGAGTTTCAACTGAAGGCCCGATGTCCTCTTATATAGGGTTGAAATTCGAGTCTCTCGCGGCCCGCGTAAGGTTAGACCTCAGGCTACGCGGCCCGCGTAGTAGGGGGGTCTAGGTCGTAGGTGATCCGGGTCACGGTATAGGTTCAACACGCGTTGCCACGTGTTAACACCGGGTGCGATCTGACCTTATAGCTGTTGCGGCCCGCGTAAGGTGTAGCCAAGGGAGACGCGCCCCGCGACAACCTCAATTTTCTTGTTTTTATTTTATTTTTTAATGATATTTCATATTTTGGGCTCGGTTTTCACATACGGGGTGTATTTTAAGACATATAAGGGTATTTTAAAATATATTAGGGTGTCAGAAAATATTTTGGAGGGTTGTTATAAACAGTGACTTCATTAAGGGATGAACAAATAGTATTGGGTACCGGTACCCGCTTTGACCAAATCGGGTGTATTTTCGGTACCGGTATTCACCAATTTTTACCCTTAAATACCGGTGCCGTACCAGTACCGACCGGTACCGTACCGTACCAGTTATATTCGGTACCGGTACACACTTTTGGGGATTTCGGTAACGGTATTTTCGGTACCGGTTGGTACCGAGCTCATCAAATCCTGTAACAACGTAGCAATGCAAGTAATTGCACCGTTTAGATTACTTTTCATACACACAGTAAGTAAACTGTATTTTGTTTGAATAAGGTTTTATGTACACAACAACTTATTTTGCTTTCTTTTTTGTCTTTTTTTTCTGTAATAAATGAATTGTAGCATGTAAAATTAACTTGGATATGTAGATTATTGACAAGCAAATCGTATCAATTCCTGTAATCAAACCGGTATCGTAGAGGAACCAAATTTACTATTACCAAATCATTTTCGTTATCAATTTGGTACCCACCTTTTGGCGTTTTCAGAATCGTTACTTTCGGTTCGACACCGGTCTAGCACCATACCTGTATTTATTGATTTTTACCTTCAAATACCATACCGTATTGTACCGAACATTTTCGGTGCCGGTACTTAATTTCGATGATTTTCCGGATCTGTACTTTTGGTGCTGTTACCGGTATCGGTACCGAGCCCATCCATATTTTAACGTGTTAGCACCGTAATAACTAAATTGAAAACAACCGAATTTTCAACGTGTAGGACGTATGGGTCCTATTATTATATATTAGGTTATTTAAAATCGTTTTTTTAGGACGGAGTGACCATCCTTACCACGTCATTTTTATTTATGTTTTGATATTCGGTATCTGCTGCTGACACGCGTTTTGCTGACATTGGGTCCCCGCCGCAACGCGCGGGCGGAAAATCAACTAGTTTAGTTAACGGGAGTTTGTTTTATCCACACTGAAATAAATCAACTTTAATTCTCAAATAACAATTTCAATTGTGAATTGTTCTTATTCTCCCTTGATTCATATATTATTTTAGTTTTATATTAAGATCGTATTATTGTTTCATTATACATATATTATGTTTAGTGTTAAAACATTTGCGTTATGACACGTAATTAATAACATGCTTATTTTTTATCGGCAATTCGATGTGATTTGTTTGGCACAGTTGAAATTGGTGTACAATCATGATTCGTTTAAATTACGACCTACTTTTGTGTCGTTACGTTTCAATGTTCAAAGCCGAACCGCATCTACAATGAATCGAGCACGTGTAGATATTATTTTGGTTAATGGTACTACTTTTTTTTGTTTCTTTAACCCTTTGTCATAATGTGCATACCGACCTAACTTTTACCGCGTCTCCGCCTTCAACGCTGATTAGATTAAAGCATGCATGATCCACATTAACCCTTCAATACACCATGCAACAATCCCTTCCCCTAGCCTAGTTGGTAGTTGGGCCGGTGTCCTCTTCATGAGGCGCCGGTTCGACTCCTACTTGTGGCGAAAGGGTTTGGGACCGACCCAATGATGGTTCGTTCCTACCGAGGCATGGTTCGATCCTGAGGGCAACCCGGTTTTACCCAGCTGTTACCCCAGCGAGTCTCTCGTGTGGGGGCAGTATGGTTTCCGGGCGAAGGTCAGCTTACGAGACGGCCGGGGCCCGATAGAACATCGCGTCCGGAGGGCGGGACTGACGGGGGATTGTCTTTGACAAGAACCCGGTGACCACTAAGGTCCTATACATAGAAAGTCACCCTTCAAAAAAAAAAATACACCATGCAACAAATTTAATTTTCTTTTTTTTTTATTCAACCTATTATAATTAAAACTAAGTTTTAACTCTAGACGTTTTACTTAACCGTATTGCTTGTTTATTCTTAGTGTTGTTTATATTAAAGCCTAAGTGGTCTAATATTAATCCATCGATATACCAGATAACAAATACATACTCACCAACATCCTTCTATGACCCCGCCGCAAAGCGTGGGCTCAGATGCTAGTTGCATACAAAATGAATGCATACAAAAGAATTGCAATTATAAAGCTAAATATGAACTTTTCCACCCAAGATTCTTGAGAAAGAGGAGACATACTTAGTGGATGGAGAAGATCTGCAATATATGTTTTTGTTTGATTAATAATGATGGTGGAAAGTGGAAACATGAAATTACCAAACAAAACAATGCTTGGACTTTGGAGAAAGAGGGCATTTTTGAAGGAGAAGTTCGAATGTAATATTCAAAATGATGCATCTTAGGCATTTTAACACGAAATTCAAACATAAAAATATGCAAATGGTTTTTAGTAAGGGAGTTAATCAGCCGCATTCGAGGCTTGGCCCTTCAAACAAATGAAGTCAAAGACCAAAGGTCCATGAAAGCTCTTAAGACATATGAATCTGAACACACCACGAGTTTTTTAGATCGACATTGATACAACTCATTAACACAAAAATTTTATTTTATTATTTTCTGTTTGCATATTATCACTCGAAAAACATATTTACCAACAAAAATATTAATATACTTGAAATAATTATGTATGAACTATAAAATTGATAATCATTTTGCTTTTATGTTTAAATCTTTGACATAAAATGTACAACAAGCTTAAGTTATTATATAAAACACTAGGTTATAGACTCGCGTATTACACGGGCTGTGTGTGTACATATATACATATTATAAATCTCTAAATACATCATAGAACTGAAATTACATTTTTACATATGATGGTGGAAACGGTCAATTAGAGTCGTATTTTGTCGGAAAGATTCAACTGAGTAACATGTTTCATTTTTAAAAAGCTAAAAAGTGAAATGACCAAATGTGTCAAAAGTATTTGAATGCTATCGTTTTATCAAAAAGATATCCTATATAATACTTTTGATAATATGTTTTCGTTAGTTATAAACAATACATCAAACATTACAAAATGTCTATATATAAAAAAGAGTAGTTTTTATTAAAACTATTACAAGTAAACAAATAATCCTTGTGAAAATGCAAAAAGGTATGACATTCTTTTTTAGGATGTCCAAGAAAGGTAAAACATATGGGTCCGGAGTAATGGGATAAAATGATCAAAACCGTGGGGGGTGATCATCATCACTCATATGTATGAACGCATCAATTAACTAGCTCATCATTGTGTTCTTAAACAACCTAAAGTATGGATGCCCATTAAACAACCTATATATGAACGCTTCAATTAACTAGCTCATCATTGTGTTCTTATAGATGTGTAGCTCATCACACGTGTAGATGATTTTTTTTTTGAACGGCAAACGAACTCAATCCCGAGCACTCTCGGGGCACCCACTAGACAAACGGAGTACTCCGAGAGTAACCCGAGTCCACCACCAATTCCGGAGAAAACCCGATAACCCACCCGCCCGTAGGCACGACGGTGAAATTACCGGTAAAACTCGTTTGGCTCAAGGATCCAACCCAACTTTCCCTGGGTCTCCTATCATTGCCCACCAGTGCCTCACTCTGCACCAAGTGGGAGTCGAACCTGCATCTCTTAAGAAAAATGCAAGTCCTCCACCACTTGATCTAGAGATCATTGGCCGTGTAGATGATTAATCTTCGATCAAGTTATTTGTGAGTAGGAGAGATCAAAGGAAGATGATTTGTCTATACAATAATTGTATAATGGTGTTGTTGCATATGTCTAATAAGATTATATGTAAATTAATTTATTTGTGTGATGTATATATAGATCATGGTTTAATGTACGCATCAATAATTAAGTGCTATAACAATTATAGGAAATGTGACATAAACAAATGCACGCTAGCAACATGAATTATAAGAGGAGGGATAAATTAAAATAATTGACATAAGTATCATGTGGTTCGCTTGATTGATACTATTAGAGGAAACAATTAGTAAATATTGTAATTCATTGTATTTATCTCCTTCCTTAATTATAGGAGATATCTTTGTAATCCTTTGTTATAAATATATGATTCAATCTCTCAATCATTATTGAGGTTGATTTTCAATTCCTTACATGGTATCAGCCTAAATCACTAAACCCTAATTTTTTACTTTCTTCGATCCTCTTCTTCAGCCGCCACCAGCCTCATGGCTGCCTCCAACAGTTCTGATTCACTTCTCCCCTTCAATAATGTCTCTCACCTCACCTCAATTAAGCTTTCTGCCTTGAACTACCTGGTATGACGCAATCATACGAGCCTCCTTCTTGCCATTCATCATCTTAAGGCACACATCGACGTTTCTTCTTCACCACCACCGAAGACCATATAAGCGGACAATAAAACTGTCCCAAATCCGGATTTCGTATCCTGGACTACCAATGATCAGAAAGCAGCACTTTTTCTTCTCTCTTCTCTAACCGAAGCGGCTGCTGTTGAGGTTCTTGGCTTGGAAAGTGCGCGAGAAATCTGGCCAGCTCTTGAAAACGCCTACAGCAATGTGTCTGTTGAGCAGGTTCAATCTCTTCGTGATTCTCTTCGCGCTTTAACCAAAGGTAATTCTTCTGTAACTTAATTTTCTCGCAAGTTTAAGAATTTTTGTGAACAGCTTGCTGCCATTGGTCACCCGGTTGCCGATATTGATAAACTCCGTTGGTTTCTTTGTGGACTCGGACCGTCATATGAGGTATTTTCTACTGCTTTACGTGCAACGAAGCCTCCACCTTCTTTTCCAGATTTAATCGCTTAAGCAGAAAGTCATAAGATGTTTTTACAATCTCTTCACGGAACCGCCATATCCCCTGCTGCCTTTTATAGTCAGAATCGGCGTGAACCTGGTTCTAGTCGGGGCCGATGTCACACCCCAACCGACGGCGGAATCATCGGGGCGCGGCACTGAGCGAAACAGATTGTCCATGAGTATCCATAACAGCTATTAATTACCAGATATTTAAAACGTCATGTCCCATACCATAAAATATCCAAATAAAACAGTTATTACAGATAATTGTCTCATAAACAACTACTGATCCGACAACTCAGATTGTAAAATAGACAATTCATTTATTTGTTTCTAGGACTCTTTCCTAGCCTCGATTTCATCACACAACAAACAAGGCGTCCTAGCATCTTATGCACCTGTCACATACATTAAAGTAAAAGTCAATACACATAGTGTAAAGGTGAGCATACAAGTTTAATAATAGCATAATAGAGTTCGAAATCGTTTACGCATAACCAGCATGTACAACGTGTGATGTGAAGCATGTTAGTTATCCACATAATCCTATCGATACCAATGACTGCGGGTTGACTGCCCGAGGCACTGTGAACCATGTAATTAATTGTCCTTAACAACCCCTGAGTGAACAGGTGCTGAGTCCAAACTATAGTACTATCGTTGCTAAGGCAGGTAGACAGCAATCTATGTGTAAACATAACAAATAAGCATTCATCGAGTCACGTAAACATGCAGTAGCGGTTAGCGTTAAAGTATTGCGTAGTGTGTTCGATGTGGTTTAGAATAAGTAACGTATGTAACACCCAAAAGTGCGTAAAGCAAAAAGGGTTCGAGTATACTCACAGCGATTGAAGTGATGGTTTGAAGGGAGCGCTTAGAGTGAGATTAGCCTGATCAGAATGTAAGCGATAAACGTCGCATAAAACGATGATGTGTAGCAAGGTGACGAGTGGTCATCCGGCCGGATGGCAATCCGAACGGATGGCCATTCGGTCGGATTGACACTCGTTTGGGATGGATGTGTTTGTGTATGATGGCTTGACCTTTGAAGTTTTCGTTGTAGCATTTTATAAATAGAGAAGTATCTCTACCCTTCAGGTAGGTCAATCGAACAGTCGTTCGATCGGACGGCAATCCGATAGGCGAGGATTCTCAGTTGAGAACAAGTTCACAGCAGGACGGTCACTCGATCGGATAGCAATCCGATCGGACGGCAATCCGATAGGCGAGGATTCTCAGTTGAGAATAAGTTCACAACAGGACGGTCACTCGATCGGATAGCAATCCGATCGGGTGGCAATCTTGTGCATTGAACATGTTGAAAATTGTTTAAGTACCAAAGTCCCAAACGTCACATGCTCGGACGGTCGTTCGATCGGATGGCAATCCGATCGGACGGCATTCCGTTCAACGTTCAGATCCTTGATTAGTTTGAATAAAAAGTTTAAGTGTGGGACCAAGTGCAACCCGATCGGATGGCCGGTCGATCGGATGGCAATCCGATCGGAAGGCAACCCGTCCCGATGACCTGATCGTCTTGACACCTGATCAAGTTTGAAGTTTTGTAATTTGAACGAGACGTTATGATAGCTTGTTTAAACAACAGGAACCTTGTCTCAACACAAGTGAGCCGACCGAGCAGGAATCATCCTAGTCCGTTCAGTTCACGGTTCGAGGCGGTTGTTCAGGTTCAAACCTGAAATCAACTATCTCTCGGATATAATTCAGATCTGGAACTGATACATCACTAAGAATGAGTAGAAGATCAGAACGAGGCCCGATTCCATCGAGTTTGAGTGCATTGAGTGTAAAAGAATTGAAAGAAAGTTAGAAAAACCATCTTTCAATCCTTTTCACTATGAATATGTTCAGATCTATGCAAGATCTTTGTTCATTCATGTGGAAATCATCCAGATCTAAGTTGTTCTTGGTGGAATGAGGCCAAAAAATGAAGTTCATAAGAACACCATGATGACATCACCCTAGAACACCTCAAATCCACTGATTTCACGGTTAAAAGTTGAGATTTGAAAGAGAGAATGATGAAGAAGTGTGTGTAGATCATATAAGTACAAGATTTAGGCTGGAAACTTACAAGAATCGAGAGAAATCTGAAGAAATGAGTGCTGGAGCGAGCTGGTTGAACAAGGGAGGCCAAAAAGGAAAGTGTCATAAATGATGTGACAGAGGTGGGTATTTATAGAGTTTCCCAAAATGGAAAGTGGCTGGTCGATCGGGTGGCAGCCCGATCGGGTGGCAACTAGATCGGATGGCAACTCGATCAGATGGCAATCCGATCGGTTGGCCACTCGAGCCATGAGTCCGGCGTGATGAGTTTTGTTGTTTCGATCCATGTGTTGAGCGTTGCGAGGCGATTCGAGTGAGCGATGCGATAGTATTACCCATTAATCCCAACTACTATATCTAACATACAATCACTATAATTAACTTGCGTTTTCGATTCGATTGCGATGCGATAGATTGCGAGTTCGATTGCGATTAACACTTCATAAACATAACATGCACAAATAACACATAAATATCACACACACGTAAACAATATCCAAAACACGTGATTCGAATTGCGATTGCGATAGCGATAAGCGATAAGTCGGTTAAACATGCGATTAATCTCGATTATTAATAGATACTCCACATAATACAACTAATGCAAATAATTAAATAAGTTACTACAAGTCAAAGAAGTCAAAACGGGAGTTGAGCAAGGAGTGACAGATCGCAATTAGAAATCTTTTCTTCCTTTGACTTCAATCTTGACTTTGACTTTGACTTCCGAAACACGGGGTGTTACAGCCTCCCCCACTTAAGGGAATTTCGTACCGAAATTAGGCTTCAGCCGTAACAAACAACTGCGGGTACTTCGCCTTCATGTCGCTTTCGAGTTCCCAGGTGAACTCGGCGCCTCGTTTGCCTTCCCAGCGAACCTTCACAATGGTAATGCGTGAGCGTCTGAGCACCTTGGTTTCTCGTCCCACGATCTCGACAGCCTTTTCCACGAAGTGTAATGTTTCATCCACTTGCAAGTGCTCAAGAGGGACATGTAATTCCTGGTCGGCTAAGCACTTTCTGAGGTTCGAAACGTGGAAAGTCGGGTAGACGTTACTCAGTTCCTCTGGTAGTTCGAGTCTGTAGGCCACTTTTCCAATTCTTTCCAGAATCTTAAAGGGTCCAACATATCGAGGCACGAGCTTTCCTTTCTTGCCGAATCTGACCACCCCCTTCCAAGGTGCAACCTTTAGGAGTACGTGGTCTCCAACATCAAATTCAAGGGGCTTGCGGCGTCTATCAGCGTAACTTTTCTGTCGGCTCCGAGCTTTCAGTAGATTGTCTCGGATTTAGAGGATTTTGTCAGTCGTTTCTTGCAATAACTCAGGACCGGTAATTTGCGCGTCTCCGATCTCGTGCCATATAATAGGCGATTGACATTTTCTTCTGTATAAAGCCTTGAATGGTGCCATTTGTATGCTAGAATGATAACTGTTATTGTATGAGAATTCGACCAAAGGTAAGTACGCGTCCCAATTACCACCGAAATCTATGACACACGAACGGAGCATGTCTTCAAGGGTACGAATTGTTCTCTCAGTCTGACCGTCGGTTTGGGGATGAAAAGCGATACTTAGATTAAGAGTAGTCACGAGAGCAGACTGAAATGTTTCCCAAAAACGCGAGGTAAACCGACCATCGCGGCCAGAAATGATGTCGCGAGGCGTCCCATGTCGACTAATGATCTCGTTGGTGTAGATTCGGGTTAATCTTTCTACCTTATAGTCTTCTCGTATCAGTAGGAAGTGAGCTGACTTAGTCAAATGGTCAACCACAACCCAAATGCTATCATGACCAGATTGAGTACGCGGAAGTTCCGTTATGAAGTCTATAGCTATACTCTCACATTTCCACATCGGGATCTCGGGTTGAACGAGTAAGCCAGAGGGTCTTTGATGCTCAGCCTTGACCTTAGAACAAGTCAGGCATTTCGAAACATAGATTGCGATATCCTTCTTCATGCCCGGCCACCAGTACTTGTAGCGCATGTCCTGGTACATCTTGTCAGCACCGGGATGAATAGAATATCGAGATTTGTGGGCTTCGTCCATCAGAAGTTGTCGTAAGTCTGTACGCTTGGGAATCCAAATTCGATCCAAGTAATGAAAGATACCATTCGACTTATTCTCGAGTTGGGCACCATCGTTTAGAATCCTTTCTTTCTTCAGAGTTCACTCGTTAAAACAAGCATGCTGCGCATCACGGATGAGGGTTTCGAGATGATATTGGGCTTGAGGATTCCGAATGCTAAGCAGGTAGCTTTGTCGACTGAGGGCATCAGCAACGACATTTGCTTTGCCTGGATGGTAGCGGATCTCACTGTCGTAATCGTTGAGCAGTTCTACCCACCGGCGTTGACGCATATTCAGTTCCTTCTGGTCAAAGATATGTTGTAGGCTCCTATGATCGGTGAAGATCGTACACTTGGTACCATAAAGGTAGTGTCGCCAAATCTTTAACGCAAAAACAACTGCGCCAAGCTCGAGGTCGTGTGTGGTGTAGTTCTTCTCGTGGATCTTGAGCTGTCGAGAGGCGTACGCGATAACCATGTCTCATTGCATGAGAACACAACCGAGACCAAGGTTTGAGGCATCACAGTAAACTACAAAGTTGTCGTTTCCGTCGGGCAGTGAGAGCACAGGAGAATTGCAGAGCATCGTCTTGAGAGCTTGAAAGGCTTTCTCTTATTTAGTTCCCCACACAAAAGGTTTATCCTTATGCGTAAGAGAGGTTAATGGCACAACGATCTTGGAGAAACCTTCGATGAAACGGCGATAGTAGCCTGCCAGTCCTAGAAAAGAACGGACTTCAGACGGATTCTTGGGTGTAACCCAACTCTTAACAGCTTCGATCTTCGCAGGGTCAACGTGGATACCTCGACTATTGACAATGTGACCCAAGAATTGGACCTCCTCTAGCCAAAATTCACACTTAGAGAACTTGGCATAGAGACGGTTTCCTTGGAGTAACTCAAGAACCAAACGTAGATGCTGCGAGTGTTCGGCTTTTGATTTGGAATAGATCAGGATATCGTCGATGAATTCGATTACGAAGCGATCAAGGAAGGGTTTGCACACTCGATCCATCAAATCCATGAAAACGGCAGGAGCGTTGGTCAAACCAAAAGGCATGACAATGAATTCATAATGACCATAGCGGGTTTGAAAAGCGGTTTTGGGTATATCCTCCTCTTGAATACGTAATTGATGGTAGCCTGAACGTAGATCGATCTTTGAGAAACACGTAGCACCTTGTAACTGGTCAAATAGGTCATCGATTCGAGGTAAGGATAGCGATTCTTGATTGTTTACTTATTTAACTCCCTATAGTCGATGCACATCCTGAATGAACCATCCTTTTTTTTGACGAAAAGGACAGGCGCGCCCCATGGAGAGGTGCTAGGGCGAATAAAGCCTTTATCAAGAAGTTCCTATAGCTGAATGCGAGATGGTATGGCACTTTTGCAACAGGGTTGGCTCCAGGAATAAGGTCGATTCGGAAATCAATATCACGAGCGGGAGGTAAGCCGGGTAGATCATCGGGAAAGACATTGGGAAATTCACAAACAACCGGGACATCTTTTACTCCGGGGTTACCTTTCTTTTCCTTCTCCGCTACTACAATGTGTGTCAAGAAAGCTTGGTATTCCTTGCGGAGGTACTTGCTAGCCTGGATACATGACATGAGTTGGAGTTTCTTAGACGCGACTTCACCGTAAACACACAACTGATCACCATTTGCAAGCGAGAATCGAATCATCTTTTCGAAGCAAACAACTTCAGCTTGGTTTTCACGAAGAAAGTCCATGCCTACTATGACGTCAAAGCTTTCGAGCTGCATCGTAATAAGGTCGATAGGGAAGATGTAATTGTTGAGTTCGAGAGTACAATCACGAAGAACAGAATTCACAACGACGGTTCTTCCGGTGGCAACTTCAACATCGAACGTCGAGGGGAGATGGGCGCGCTTACGATTGAGGAGCTTCTCGAATTCAAATGATACAAAACAGTTATCTGCTCCAGTATCAAACAAACACGAAGCATATATACCATTCACAAGAAACGTACCATTCACCATGTTGTTATCGGCTTGAGCTTGACGGACATTGATGTTGAAAGTGCGTCCGCGGGGTGATAGTGGTTGCTGCTGTTGCTGAGGCTGCTGCTGTTGTAGCTCTTGCTTGACCACTCGGTTCGGGCACATGTTGGCGAAGTGGTTGGTATCACCACACGCATAGCAAGCTCTAGCATTGACCGCGGGTGCCTGAGCCGCTTGATGGCCTTGAGGAGCAGCAAGGAGAGCTTGATGAGCAGGAGTTTGACCTTGGGTTGGAGCAGGGTTTTGACGTGGACCTGTACGGCAGTTGGCGGTGAAATGGCCGTACATGTTGCAATGTACACAAAATATGCAAGCGATTCCCACTGGGTGATGATAAGTACAGGTAGGGCAGACCGGATGAGGACCAGTGTACGCACGCTTTGCAAGCGGTGCGTTGGTAACCGGGGCCGCTACTTGACGGTGTTGGTGTTGCTGAGGAGCTGGAACAGCTTGAAGTGTGGCAGCATTGGTCACAGCACAGTTCTTGTTGCTGGAACTGCTGTTGTTCTTTCTCTTACGTCTCGAGGGCTTGGATGACTGAGGAGCGGTGGCGGTTTCAGCGGTTGAAGCAGTAGTGGCTTGATGCAGATTCTTGGGAGTTTTATCCCATACACCAGACTTGACTCGCTTGTCGTTTATCTCAGCCGCGAGCAAGTAAGTTTCCTCGATTGTCGTCGTCTTTGCCGCTTGAACGAAATCAGCCACGCAATCTGGAAGAGCACGGATATACTTCTTGATGGAGATTTCGGGCGTCTTGACTTGATCAGGACAGATTATGCTAAGCTGCTTGAAGCGAGCAGTTAAAGCAGCATTGTCACCATCTTTCTGCTTAATGTGCCAGAATTCGTCCTCCAACTTTTGGCGCTCGTGGGGAGGGCAGAACTCTTCCAACATGACGTTCTTCAACTCATCCCACGTCAATCCGTAAGCTGCATCATTTCCGCGTTTGTTTCTCTCGGCGGTCCACCAATCTAAAGCTCGGGATTGAAAGACGCCGGTTGCGTTGAGAGTGCGGAGATCATCAGGACAGCCACTCTGGCGCGAGGTGACCTTGATCGAATCAAACCATTGAAATAAGGCCGTAGGGCCATCTTCGCAAGTAAATTCTTTCGGTCCTCAAGCTTTGAACTGCTTGAAGCTAAACGCAGCTTTAGGGGCTTCAGTCCTGGACTCTTCAGAAGATTTGCTCACATTCTCGTACAGTTCACTGACGATCTGAGGGACAACCTTCGCCATTTGTTTTGTAATCATAGAGGCGAGTCGTTTATCAGCCTGTTTTCGGCGTGCGGCTTTGGTAGCGCGAGATCCAGATGACGACATTGTCTGCAACAGGCATCGCCACAGGATTCAACACAATTTCGATTATTCCTAGTATAGGCTAGCAATTTACCATAAAGCTCAGGAATACGTATCCATATAGACACAGAATCACATAGGCACATAAACACATAATCACGTAGAGCACTGAAACACATAAGCACGTAAGGCATAAAACACACGAGGCAGTCAGAATACAGAAACCTATCATTCAAAGTTTGCGAGCGTTCGAGAATATCGTGTGCGATTAGCGAGTACACAGCGAGTAATATAGTATAGCGTATAACATAGCATGTGATCATCCACAAGTATCAGCGATTTGTCAGCGTTTTGAGGTAGGTGTGCAGTGCGGTTCGTGTGTGTCGATCAAAGCGAAGAGCGAAAAGTGGATAATCCACAAAAATCGAAACACATACACAAATAAAATTACATAAAGCACATAAAATCCACGTAAAATCGACAAATATCAGAATCGGCAGTTGCGAGCTCAGAAGCGAAACACATAAAAATCGAGAATGGATTGTCTACGGCTTTAGTTAAGGCACGTCTAAACAGCCAAGGTGATTCGACTATTCACAGTGGCTTTTAGTGCACACTTCGGCCTTCTGGACTGTGTTCTGGCCTCGATTTTTGGGCGAATGACACGCATCCTTCCGGTTCCAGGGTGACTTCAAGTCGTTGGAATCCGTCGAGACTTTGGTGAGAGCCTTGTTAAAGCAAAATGGAGTACGGAACAAGTCATCAAGGTTCGGGTTTCACCCCTGTCTTAACAACTTCGTTCCTGTTTTGATGAAATAGAGAGAGAAATTTTGCGTCAAAGTATGGATTTCACTCCTAATTCAACGCAAATTCTCCTGTTTATAGATAAAATGCAAGTCGAACAAGCGATTTAGTCGAGAGTTTGCGGTCTTCACACCTAATCTCGACCCAATCACTCGTCCATTTTTTGAAAATCATAGTGCGGTGATAGTGTATTGTAAGCGAGAATAGCGAGAAATAGCAGGTAAGCTTGCACAAAACCCCTACAGGGTATGCACAAGTCGGTCTGTTGGTACTTAACTATAGACTAGGTCGTTTCTAAGACATCGACCCGGACTAGGTCGAGTCTTGCCTAATTCCCTATAGTTATGGCTCTGATACCAATCTGTCACACCCCAACCGATGGCGGAATCATCGGGGCGCGGCACTGAGCGAAACAGATTGTCCATGAGTATCCATAACAGCTATTAATTACCAGATATTTAAAACGTCATGTCCCATACCATAACATATCCAAATAAAATAGTTATTACAGATAATTATCTCATAAACAACTACTGATCCGACAACTCAGATTTTAAAATAGACAATTCATTTATTTGTTTCTAGGACTCTTTCCTAGCCTCGATTTCATCACACAGCAAACAAGGCGTCCTAGCATCTTATGCACCTGTCACATACGTTAAAGTAAAAGTCAATACACATAGTGTAAAGGTGAGCATACAAATTTAATAATAGCATAATAGAGTTCGAAATCGTTTACGCATAACCAGCACATACAACGTGTGATGTGAAGCATGTTAGTTATCGACATGATCCTATCGATACCAATGACTGCGGGTTGACTGCCCGAGGCAGTTCGTAATACATATTCACCACTGTGAACCATGTAATTAATTGTCCTTAACAACCCCTGAGTGAACAGGTGCTGAGTCCAAACTATAGTACTATCGTTGCTAAGGCAAGTAGACAACAATCTATGTGTAAACATAACAAACAAGCATTCATCGAGTCACGTAAACATGCAGTAGCGGTTAGCGTTAAAGTATTGCGTAGTGTGTTCGATGTGGTTTAGAATAAGTAACGTATGTATCATCCAAAAGTGCGTAAAGCAAAAAGGGTTCGAGAGTACTCACAACGATTGAAGTGATGGATTGAAGGGAGCGCTTAGAGTGAGATTAGCCTGATCAGAATGTAAGCGATAAACGTCGCATAAAATGATGATGTGTAGCAAGGTGACGAGTGGTCATCCGGCCGGATGGCCATTCGGTCGGATTGACACTCGTTTGGGATGGATGTGTTTGTGTATGATGGCTTGACCTTTGAAGTTTTCGTTGTAGCATTTTATAAATAGAGAAGTATCTCTACCCTTCAGGTCGGTCGATCGAACGGTCGTTCGATCGGACGGCAATCCGATAGGCGATGATTCTCAGTTGAGAACAAGTTCACAGCAGGACGGTCACTCGATGGGATAGCAATCCGATCGGGTGGCAATCTTGTGCATTGAACATGTTGAAAATTGTTTAAGTACCAAAGTCCCAAACGTCACACGCTCGGATGGTCGTTCGATCGGATGGCAATCCGATCGGACGGCATTCCGTTCAACGTTCAGATCCTTGATTAGTTTGAATAAAAATTTTAAGTGTGGGACCAAGTGCAACCCGATCGGATGGCCGGTCAATGGGATGGCAATCCGATCGGAAGGCAATCCGATCGGACGGCAACCCGTCCCGACGACCTGATCGTCTTGACACCTGATCCTGTTTGAAGTTTTGTAATTTGAACGAGACGTTATGATAGCTTGTTTAAACAACAGGAAACTTGTCTCAATACAAGTGAGCCGACCGAGCAGCAATCATCCTAGTCCGTTCAGTTCATGGTTCGAGGCGGTTGTTCAGGTTCAAACCCGAAATCAACTATCTCTCGGATAGAATTCCGATCTAGAACTGATACATCACTAAGAATGAGTAGAAGATTAGAACGAGGTCCGATTCCATTGAGTTTGAGTGCATTGAGTGTAAAAGAGTTGAAAGAAAGTTAGAAAAACCATCTTCCAATCCTTTTCACTATGAATATGTTTAGATCTATGCAAGATCTTTGTTCATTCATGTGGAAATCATCCAGATCTAAGTTGTTCTTAGTGGAATGAGGCCAAAACATGAAGTTCATAAGAACACCATGATGACATCACCCTAGAACACCTCAAATCCACTGATTTCACGGTTAAAAGTTGAGATTTGAAAGAGAGAATGATGTAGAAGTGTGTGTAGATCATAGAAGTACAAGATTTAGGTTGGAAACTTACAAGAATCGAGAGAAATCTGAAGAAATGAGTGCTGGAACGAGCTGGTCGAACAAGGGAGCCCAAAAAGGAAAGTGTCATAAATGATGTGACAGAGGTGGGTATTTATAGAGTTTCCCAAAATGGAAAGTGGCTGGTTGATCGGGTGGTAGTCCGATCGGGTGGCAGCCCGATCGGGTGGCAACTCGATCGGATGGCAACTCGATCGGATGGCAATCCGATCGGTTGGCCACTCGAGCCATGAGTCCGGTGCGATGAGTTTTGTTGTTTCGATTCGCGTGTTGAGCGTTGCGAGGCGATTCGAGTGAGCGATGCGATAGTATTACCCATTAATCCCAACTACTATATCTAACATACAATCACTATAATTAACTTGCGTTTTCGATTTGATTGCGATGCGATAGATTGCGAGTTCAATTGCGATTAACACTTCATAAACATAACATGCACAAATAACACATAAATATCACACACACGTAAACAATATCCAAAACACGTGATTCGAGTTGCGATTGCGATAGCGATAAGCGATAAGTCGGTTAAACATGCGATTAAATCTCGATTATTAATAGATACTCCACATAATACAACTAATGCGGATAATTAAATAAGTTACTACAAGTCAAAGAAGTCAAAACGGGAGTTGAGCAAGGAGTGACAGATCGCAATTAGAAATCTTTTCTTCCTTTGACTTCAATCTTGACTTTGACTTTGACTTCCGAAACACGGGGTGTTACAGCCGAGGTGCTTCAAGCCGCGGCTCCTACTCTCGTGGGACGCCTAGTCGT
Source organism: Helianthus tuberosus (assembly GCA_030545235.1). NCBI lineage: Eukaryota > Viridiplantae > Streptophyta > Magnoliopsida > Asterales > Asteraceae > Helianthus > Helianthus tuberosus. The sequence continues at coordinate 179,959,713 of CM060368.1, forward strand.
GGTGGTAACCGTTGGCCACCCCACTGCCAACTTTGTCGTACCAATGGCCACTACGCATCGGCCTGTCCAAATCTCCATACCTATGCGTCCCAGGCTCCTGTTGTGAATGACTCTTTAGCAAAGGCGTTTCATGCGCAATGTCATGTTAACCATGACACTCTAGATTGGACAGGCGAATCTGGTGCATCTGATTATATGGCTCCAACAGAAGAGTGTCTTCATCACTCTACTCCTTATATAGGTAATGATAAGGTTATGTTTGGTAACGGTAAGCAACTTCCAAGTACTCATAAAGGTTCATATAATCTTTGCAATAATATTACTCTTCGTGATGTTCTTGTTGTTCCTCATCTAACCAAGAAGTTATTATCTATTAGCAAGTTGACTGTCGATCATCCTGTTGATGTTCTCTTCTCTCAACATTATTTTGATATTCTGGATCGGAAAACAAAGCAGGTGCTCGCTAAAGGAACATGTGTTGATGGATTATATGTGCTTAAAGATGGACCGAGGACTTTTGTTGCTGACTTCTCAAATAAAGCATCGTATGAATTATGGCATTCACGTTTAGGACATGTGTCTTTTGATGTTATTTCTATTTTAAATAAGTCTGGTGTTTTATCTGTAACCTCTCTATTGCCTAAACCGACTATTTGTGCTTCTTGTCAACTTTCTAAGGGACAACGTTTACCTTTTGTTTCTAATGATAAGTGTGCATCTTTTCCTCTAGATTTGGTTCATTGTGATTTGTGGGGACCTGCTCCCATTGCTTCTAAAGATGGTTATCGCTATTATGTGATTTTTATTGATGATTACTCCAGGTTTACTTGGTTCTATCCACTCAAAACCAAGACAGGCTTTTATTCGGTCTTACCCGCCTTTATTAATCTAGTCCAAACTCAATGCTCCAGAAAAATCAAAGTTTTTCAAAGTGACGGGGCACCGAGTTTGTCAATCACATAGTTAGAAAAATCTTTGAAGACAATGGCACTTTTCACAGATATTCATGCCCCTACACGCTTTAACAAAACGGGCGTGTTGAACATAAACATCGCCACATAATGGAAACCGGTCTTGCTGTGTTATTTAATGCCAATATTCCGGCTTCTTTTTGGGTATATGCTTTCACCTCCGCGACATTTATTATTAATCGCGTACCATCTCCTTTGCTTGAGAACAAGTCACCCTTTGAGTTATTGATGAAGCAAGTGCCTCAATATTCTAATTTTCGGGTGTATGGATGTTTTGTATTTCCATATTTGCGTGACTATGCCAAACATAAGCTTGAGCCACGAAGTCTTCCATGCGTTTTTATTGGCTATAGTTCTTCTCACAAAGGTTTTCGTTGCCTTGATCCAACCACAAATCGGATATTTATTTCATGTCATGCTCGCTTTGATGAATTCTCCTTTCCGTTCAAATCCATCAATGAAACCACGACTCTTGACCGCTTGGTGCTCACCACCTTCTCTGATGAACCTACTCCTTCACCCCAAAAATTTGTTCCACCCAATAACCTTTTTCCCAGCCCAGTTACCACCACTACTACCCAGCCCAACACACCATCTGATCCTTGTCCTTTGTGTCCCTCTTTTCCCGGCCTAACAAATGATCACTCACCTTCTAGCCCTACCAATAATGACCTACCTCCTGGCCCAACCTTACCTACGGACCAACCACATAACCCAATTGTGCCCACTACAACTCCTAATACCGAACCTGACACCGACCCACACCCAGTCTCTGATCCCACTCCAGACTCACAAACTGAACCTGTATCCGTCACATAACCCATTCCCGAACCTAACCCTGTACCCGATCCTGCACCTACTACCCAAAATACTCACCCCATGACGATACGCGCTAAGGCTGGCATGTTTAAACCCAAGTACCAAGCGGATCTTTTGTGTCTTCACTCGTATGCTTTACATGTTGCTTTATCCTCTATTACTGAACCTCGTGGTTTTAAATCGGCAGCTAAGGATCCTTTGTGGATGGCTGCGATGGTTGATGAACTTACTGCTTTGCAAAATAATAAAACTTGGACATTGGTCCCACGTCCATCATCAACTAATGTTGTGGGTTCTAAATGGGTTTTCCGTGTTAAGTATCACTCTGATGGTACTATCGAGCGCTACAAGGCGCGTCTGGTGGCTCAAGGCTTTACTCAAATTCCAGGCTTGGATTATTCGCACACCTTCGGTCCTGTTGTTAAAGCTTCAACAGCCCGTACTGTTCTCTCACTTGCGGTTCTCAAAAACTGGAAGTTGCATCAACCTGATGTCAAGAATGCGTTCTTAAATGGATACCTGGATGAAACTGTCTTTATGGAGCAACCGCCAGGATTTATAAGTTCCAAATATCCAAACCATGTTTTCCAATTATCAAAGGCACTTTATGGTCTTAAGCAAGCTCCCCGTGCTTGGTTTCAGCATTTAAGCACCTTTCTTCTCTCCTATGGGTTTACATGCAGTCGTGCAGATACATCTCTCTTTGTTCTTCGTAAAGATAGTCATATCATGTATCTTCTTGTGTATGTGGATGATCTCATTCTCACAGGTATTGATGAATCCATCATCACTACCTTTATTTCTCATCTTAATAAGGAGTTTGCAATTAAAGATCTTGGGGCTCTCAATTATTTTTTTGGGCTTGGAAGTTGTGTATACTACAACTGGTCTCTTTCTCACCCAAGCCAAATATGCTAAAGATATTCTTCTTCTGGCAAACTTGTATGACGCTAAACCAGTTGGCACTCCTCTTTCTCCACATGAGTCCTTTGTCGCAGATGGTGTTCCATATTCTGATCCTACTTTATATCGTTCTCTAATTGGAGCCTTGCAGTATTTAACCATTACCAGACCTGATTTGTCTTATGTAGTAAATCAGCTTTCTCAGTTTCTGCATGCTCCCACCATTAATCATTTTCAAGTTGTCAAACGGCTCTTACGCTACGTCAAAGGCACTTTATCGTTTGGTCTCACCTATAGTCGCCCGCACGTATCATCGATTGTGGGATATTCTGATGCTGACTGGGCTCGATGTCTTGATACACGACGCTCAACGTATGGTTATTCGATTTTTCTAGGTGGTAATTTGGTATCTTGGAGTGCCAAGAAGCAGCCTACTGTCTGAAGGTCTAGCTGTGAATCTGAGTACCGTGCTATGGCGAACACTACTGCTGAACTTGTTTGGATTATTCATCTTCTATAGGAGTTGCATGCTCTCCCCCCTGATCGACCTATGTTACTTTGTGTTAACAAAAGTGCATTGTGTATGACTCAGAATCCAGTTGCTCACAAACGTGCAAAACATATTGACTTGGATTATCACTTTATTTGGGAGTTAGTGAATTCTGGTAAGCTATACACCAAATTTGTTCCTACCAATCTCCAGGTGGCTGGCATATTTACCAAGAGTCTTCCGCGCACAAAATTTGAAGTTTTTCATAAAATGCTTCGTCTCGGACCGCCACCGTTTCGATTGAAGGGGGGTATTAGAGGAAACAATTTGTAAATATTGTAATTCATTGTATTTATCTCCTTCCAGGAGATATCTTTGTAATCCTTTGTTATAAATATATGATTCAATCCCTCAATCATTATTGAGGTTGATTTTCAATTCCTTACAGATACAAACAAGTATAGTTCACGATTGAGTTACAAAGATACTTACGAGTAGTGCAACTACATTTAGTTTATATTTATAACCTATACTATGGTAAATCCTAATTCCAAACGATGACATTTTCTTTACTACTGTTTTCTACCTACTATCGATGGTTGTGACGAGGTTATCTTTACAATCATCAAACTTTGTACCTCGTCAAATAAATATAAAAAACCACACATACTTTTCCACAATAAAAACAAGCATGTAAACGTAGGTTTTTTTTTTGTCTTAATATTATAAATACATAATAAGAGCACCCACGTCGTATGGTTCGGTGACGTGGGTTTGGAATCGTACCACAAAAAGCGGACGACGTGTGTGTTGTAGGTGATGATGTGGTGTAGTTTGGAGGTGGGGTGGTTAGCTCCAACGGACTAGTTCGTTGGGTTGTGGTGGGCCTCATATGATAGGATTTTTGATTTAATAAAACAAGTTTTCTTGTTAATTAAAAAAAGATTTCTTATGTTTTTTAATAAAAAAATATACCAAATAAAATTACACAAAAATATATAAAACAAATTTATTAAAATTAAAAACATTACATACCACATAATTAAACCTAAACAAACAACACAATTAAACCTAAACACACTAGATACTTAAATCTAAACAAGACAACATAATTAAACCTAAACACACCAGATACATAAACCTAAACAAGACGAGATAATTAAACTCAAACAAACCCCATGAATAAACATAAACAAAACAGATAATTAAACCTAATTGTCAACTCTTGAACCGTCGGAGTCGGAACCTAGAGGGGGAGCGGGTTGCATACGGGGATGGTTTCTTATTAGTTGTCAGTCTGTCATGTGAAAAATCTTTTATTATATATGTTTACGTATTCCTGACGGGCTCAGCCAATCGCTTGTGCCTCTATTATGTCGTCACCTCGAGCCATCACGTGGTTGAAGAATGCATGAAATATGCGAACCTCCCCGAACATAATATGAAATCTTGACAAAGCGGCGTACGAATTACAATTGGTTTCTCCAACACATTGACGAAATCCTTCAAATAAGGGTTCTCTAATTGACCCGGCTACTCGTCTTTTGTCGCATAAGTCCATCCAAGAGTTGACCAGAACCATCTTTTCTTCATCGATCCAAAGGTTTCTTGCCATTTTTTGATAAATCTTTGTAGTAAAATAACAGTTGAGAAGTACACATGTTGCTTGAAATATAAATTTAATTTATAGCCAATAAAACCAATCGTTACGAAAGTAGGCGTTTGAAATACTAGTCGTTGTAAAGTAGTCGTTTTGAAAAAAAAAATCTTTTTTACTATTTTATTTGAATTTATTATTAAATAAAAATACTAGATATCGAAATAAAAAAGTTATAAAATAAATAATAAATTAATTATATTGTTATGAATTTTATTTTTTATATTTATTAATATTTTACTTAATTATAAATAATATAACTAAGTAAATAAAATATATTGATTATAAATAGTTAAATAAAATGAAAAGTAGGTGACAATATGGATAATGAGGTGGAGGTTTGAAGTGGTTTGGAATTATTTAGTGTTGTAGGGGAAAAGTGGAGTTTGGAATGATGTGTATGTAGTCTAGATTTTTGACCACCTTTAGCGTTGTAGATGCTCTAAATTAGGGACGAGCATTTGGTACCAGGTACTGGTACCGTACTGTACCGGGTATATTTGGTACCGTTACCTATTTTTTTCCGTTTTTGGTACCGGTATTTAAGGGTAAAACACTAGTAATACTGGGTATTGAACCGGTATATTCGGTACTGGTACCAATTTTCCCTATTTTTCGATATCAAACGAATACCATGCTCATCTAAAGTATCGGTACCGAACAAGTATCATGCTCATCCCTACTCTAAAGAGATTAATTTTCAACATCTTGTTAATGCATGAAAAAATGTGTGGTAACTAACTAATAATAATTATCTAAGTAGGATGATTGAAAAAGAAATCATTTATTGCATTATAATGTGTGTAGGAAAGATATTTTTCACCATGTGGTTAAGGATTCAAATCTCACACTAGAGAGGCTTGATTTAAGTACTTAACGTGTGTTTATAAGCATTCTATACATGAAAAAAAATCGAGTATAATCAACAAAACCAATTTGGGAGAATCCAACTCTTATTCAATATTTTTGGTAAGAAACAATGATCAAATTGCAGTTCGGCTATTCATATTCACCGAATTTTATTTATAGGCGAAACCTAATAAATGTAAAAATGTCTGACCAAATGTAACTAAACCAATATTGTTATACCATATATTGTTTGGAAGCTTAATGTCCTTGCTTTTTTTAAGGGGTGGGGAGACCATACTCGGCCACCTCTAAGTAAAATGAGTAAACTGTAACACTCCGCATTTTTCATACTTTCCTTAATTAGAAAGTATATTTGTATTTCTATTTTTGGACACTTATAATCGTATCAAATTCGTATTTCTTTCTCAATCTTGTAATTCGAGGCTTTGATCATAATAAAATTCCATACTATTATACATATGTGTTATACATGAAATTAATCGTTAATAACGTGTTTACTTGCAATCTAATACTTGTTGTACATTTGAAACGTCATTCACGCCTTCATGATGCGCAACTTATGCATATCTATGCTTTCTATACTTGAAAACATGTTAAATTGTGAAGTTTTAGCATAAAATGATAAACAAACCAATGTTCAGGGGCTAAATTGCAATAAAACAAAGCTGAATGGGCTAAACATAGCGTAGCGTCACGCGACGCCTCCCCTATCACCGTGGCGGGGCGCCAAGCCTCATAATCCGCAGAAAGTGGTTTCAGCTCCAAGGATTGGCCATTTTCACCCACCTTTCTTCTTCCCTAATCACCATACAACCTCATTTAACCACAAACCCTACTTCACCATTATAAAACCAAGCCTCTGTCACCTCATTTGCACTTTTTCAACTCTCAAATCACTCTCTAAACACTCCTAATCTACTGAAATTACAAGTTCTTGGAAGATTACATTCACGTTCTAAAGTGAGTTCAAACTCACCTTTCTTTCTTTTCTTCATGAATTATTGCTTCAAATTTGTTTGGAACACCTCTAGGATTGTTTCCACAAGTTTACCATGGTAAACTAAGGTGGAACATCACTATTTTGAGTTCCAAACTTCCCGTTTTGAAGTTATATATTACAGCTTATTCATAAACTTAACTTTCTTGTAAGAATCATGCACCTATCTTGCTTCTAACCAAACCCATGGTTATGGGGCTTGAATATGGTTGATTCCCATGAGTTTAGAGGACCAAGAACCTCCTAAACTTTATGTTTTGATAAGCCCAAGCTCACCATTGTTCATATGGTGAGTCTTGCATGTGTCTAAATGTATGAACAATAGAAACTTGGGCTTTCCAAACTTGTTCCACTACCTCACTTGCTTGTTATGTTTATGTTCATCTAATTAGCTTCCAAGACTTAAAGTAAAACAACCCAACCACACTTCCAAAATTTGCCATGATAGGTATGGAACACCCGAGTTGATCTTACTTAGCTATTTGGTAAACTAGTTAGTTATATTCATGACCAACCGGGTTATCAACTATGTTGATAACCTTGTGCTTTGGTGAAATCATACAATGAGGTTTAATGGATGCTAACCATCCGACTTCCATGCTTGACTTACATGATTTATATGATTACATGATGGACTATACTATATAATATAAAATATATATTTAGCCGAATCCATGATACTAACCGGTTTATGGTTAGTTGTTATGAATTTAGGTTATATTATCTTTGTTCTAAACTCTTCGTTTGTGATTCTAATGGGCAAGTTAGGACCCATGAAAACACATAAAATCTTACTGTCCAAACGAGTAATTAGACAAGATATAATTTCGTGTACAAATACTTTATATACTTTATTCTGAATCCAAAATCCCCACTAAATCCGAATACTCATACTGTCACACCCTGACTTTTGCGGAAGCGTGGTTATGGTGTGACTTTCTTAATACCATAGCAATCAATCATAACAACACTATATGATAAAACCAGTAGATGTTCATCCATAAAAATTAAGTTTGAAAATACCGCAACATACTTGTCTGAAGCGTAGACTCAAAATTTAAGTTACAACCACAACATGTTTAAATGAGTTCACGAAGACTCAACAAAAGACCTTAAATAAAACCGAGTTTAGAAACATGTATCTCGTCCAGGAGTAAGATACATCTCCTAAACCCTATGACCTCGGATGACATCTTTTATTCATGACGCAGCTTGAAACATGCAAACACCCTCCAGATCCACTTAATTCCCTGAAATACATGTAGTTTAAAAACATCAACAAAAGTTGAGCGAGTTCATGTGTTTGTGTATATGTATGTATAAAACCTTTGTAAACAGTGTATGTAACTTTGTAAATCCCGGTATGAAAGCAAACAAGGAAAAGATCACCAATGGTTTGCAAGGCCACTGATATGTGTGACGGCGTAGGAAGGCTCAAACCCAGCAAATTTGTACCGGGCTTCCGGCTGGAAGACATAGTCACCCTATGGGCCACCCTGGTCCTCATGGGTGTGGGCTCGCTACACCCAAATAGATCTATCACTCATGCCCTTCGGTCCTTATACGAGGATTAATGGTCTCAAGTATGCGCCTACCCATTCACATGATCTATGGTACTTTCCTAGGCTAACCATACCAATTGTATTTGTATGTAATCCTTTTGTAACATGTATTTCACCCCCGAAGTTAATAAACAAAACAGTTTAAAGAAAAGGGGGACATGAACTCACAATCTTGCGTCTTCGGTACTCGTAACTCAAATCCCTTCAGCGAACCCGACTACCTACAATGTACTAACGTCTATTAGACGAACGGGTCGTGCCTTGTCTTAGTATTAATGTTTTTGAGTTACGTTTCTGATATCATTCCAATATAATTATTGTCAAAATAATTAATATTTCAACTTAAATTATATTTATAATTTTTGGAATAATTGTTAAATAATATTTTTGTAATAATACTTCTCAAGTATTTATACTTATATTTTCTTCCCAAGGATGGGGGGTATCTCATACATGTATATTCATATCCTTGTATTTTGTTAAGTATTCTTATACTTAACTTCTGATTAATTATTCCGGAATATATATCCAATATACATATTTCCAAAATATATGTTTTATTACTTAGAAAAATTATTCATAATTTTTCTTTTGACAATACTTATTTGCAGTTCCAAATTAATATATTTTCAAGTCTCACTTCAGAAAATATATACAAACTTATGTTATCCAAAAACAATGTATTCCAAGAAAATATATATATTTTTCCCAAAAATATTATACTTCCTAGTAATTCCAATAAAATATATTTTTACTTCCCGAAAATAATATATTTTCTCCTTGTCAAAAAAAATACGATTTAACTTGGTAATATTTGGAAAAATCATATTTTTACTTCTTTGTATCCAAAATATCATTTACCAAAAATATATTTATAAGCATATTTTCCGGAATATCTTGGTAAGTTGCATTTCTTAGTTCGGTTCCCCAATACTTTGTGTGTAACTTGTGTATTTATTCCTTGAGATTTTTGGTAATATTCTGGATTGTAATTTCTTGGTATTTTTGTTAATTTCTTGTGTACTTTAACCCCTAAATAATATAACTACTACACAAAGCATACAAATATTCACACACATCATGTCTTTAATGTAAATATATATTCTAAATACATATTTATCCATTTTTATTTATAAAAACCAACCTCCAATACTTGTATTTTTGTAACAAAGATTATGGCAAAGATTATATTGGAAACCATAGTTAAAACACACTTGTAAATATTTGTTTAGAAAATATTTTTCTAAGTGTTTATATTTTTAGAAAATTTTGCCATAGTTTCCCCTAAAAATGGAGGTGTCCATGCTATCAAAGCATATCATTTTCTTTTTAAAATCATCACAAAAAAATCAACAATCAACCCTAAACAACTTACACTTACCAAGTGCCAAAACAATGCTATTTACATAACAATCATGAACTTGAACTTTCATAAAAACTTGTAGTAACTTGGTAGTGTGTTTAGTAGGTTTAGTTACCCTTTAAAAAGTGGCTATTTGTTTGTAAATCTCGTTCTTGTAAAGTTTAGTCTTTTACAACTTACTAGATGATTTTTCCAAAAATCATCCTTTTGAATTTTTCTTGTAAACAATGTATTCTTATACTTGTTTCACCACTAGAAACATGGTTAGTTTCTTTAAAAACAATGTTTATGTAAATCTTGTGATTTAACTTGGTTACTTGAGAAAACTATGTTTAAAATCATCCAAGTTTATGTCTAGTAACATGTTACATACTCCATCATTTACAAAATCATTTTCAGTTTTCAAGTTCATGAAAACATAAAGTATGATGATCTTGGTCTTTCACAAGATCACCACCTTAACTTACTAGATCATGTGTTTAATCACAATCTAGTAGGTTCCATATGATGTCTAACATCATAACACAAATAATCAATCATCAAGAAGCAAAATAACACTAATCAACATGTATTCTTATGGTTTTTAAGCTTATGTTAAAGGTTCATCTTCATGTTTATTAATGTTCTTTAGTGTTCATCAAGATTAACAACATATAACATCTTTTAACCAACTAAATATGAAGTAAAATCAAGTGACAAGGAGCTTACTACTAGCACAAGGGCTAGGGAAGAACACAAGATGATGAAGGTGACAAATGTGATGGATAATAGCAAATGGGAGAGGTCCTTCAATCTTCAAGACCACCAAACCTCTTTATCTTGCTTCTAGCACCTTGTGAAGAACTTGGAATGTATGAGAATGAGATAGAAATGATGGTGGTGTGGGTGGTTGGCACCGGCCGTGAGGGGGGGAAGAAGAAAGGAAGAAAGATGAAGGTGAAGTGTGTGAGATTATGATCCTTCATGTCTTACTTATAATTTAGTTTAAGGGGCTGTTTGGCAACATCTGAACCAATAAGTACTGAATGAATAAGAGGCTCTGAATGGTTAAGAGGCTCTGAACCAGTAAGTGCTGAACCAGTGAAGTGCTGTTTGGTTGCACATCTGAATGACCGTGTGAAAATACATTTTTACCCCTCTAAACAAAACTTTGAATTCGCTTTATATATTGGAACTTTACAATTAATTAAATGAAATAACATCACGTATTTTGCTTTTCTCTAGTTTTCGAAACCACCGTCACATAATCTGTTCAATTTCCATAACTTGCTAGCCTTGATTGGAATTATGATTAATGAATTGATTATTGTTCATACCTAATCATTAGATAAAACCTCAAGCCCTTCTCATCTGCACAACACCCAAACCCAAAAACCCACACTTTCTCTGTCACAACCAAATCTGCCATCACCGGCCACTGGACTTCGAGCCCGATGACGACGATCTCATGGACGAAGACGCCGCCGCAGATACCCCCAAACTCAAATCTGCCATCACCGGCCAACGATCTGCCGCCGCCGGAGCTTCTTCCGGTCCTGTGGTGGAGACCGACAATGGATTCCGTGAAGAAACTGAAGCTGGTGTGGTAGCGGTGGGTTCGCTGCTGGTGTGAGGAACAGAGGAGGGGGAGACGACGGCGATGTGGAGGGCGGCTGTGGAGGAGGAGGCCGGTGATTGTGGAGGAGTGGAGAGGAGATGGGGCTGTGGAGAACTCGTGAAGGAGATGGGGGCAAAGGGCATACAAGTCCAATGTTTCATTCAGATGTGGTAAGTAGCTGAACCATTCAGACTGAATAGAACCCATTCAGAGGTGATGTCTTAATGAACCAAACACCTTTACATCTGACCGAATCAGATGTGGACCTCTGAATGGTTCCATTCAGACCTAAACAAACAGCCCCTAAGTGTTTATCCAATGGGTAATGTGCTCCATAAGTACAAGACATATCCCTAATCATATCTTCACAAACCTTATAAGATTAAGTAAAATCTTGGTGGTGGGGCCACCTAGTGACCGTCCACATAAGGGGGGGGGGGTATTAGTTGTGGTTTAATGGATAGTTAGGTTATTTAGTGAGATTCTAAGTGCATTAGTTAGATGTTATGCATATTATGTGTTATATAGTGTGTTAGGGTGTTCGGGGCCCATAACTAGCTTAGAATTGTTAAAACAATTCTTCTAGTAAAATTTTGGTGTTTCGGGTAGTGTCCGGTTGTTCGGTTAGATACCGGTTCGTTAAAGTGTCAAACTATACCGTTTAGTGTTCATTATGTTACCTTTTGTGACACTTTTAATTTCCGACACTTAGGAAAGCATTCATGACCATTTAGTCATATTTTTGCATGATATAAGCTTATTAAAATGCTGATTTTTGCTGAATTATGCAGAATTCTGCACTTTATGTGCATTTTAGGCACTTTCCGGCACTTTATCTATCACCTAGAAAAGCAGTTCTATGGTCCTTACTTCCCTACACACCATACTAGTGTAGTACTTAGTCTCTGGCTCATACTGTGTCTCAAAACAATGTCTGTCTATGTACTGAACCTCGTCAGCATTTTCTGAGTTATCCGCTAACTGTGCTAGTTGTGCTTTGTGCATCACTTATGTCAATGAAGTTTGTATGTAAAAATGATGTGACATTAAGAAATGTGTGATGCACATGTAAGTATGATGCAGTAATCAGAAAGTAGTCATTTGTAATTCAGCACAGTCATTAAGCATTAATTATGGTTAATTTAATTGTACGGATACCTGGATTTTTGACGGTTGTCACACATACACCTTCATTTCCCCAATATAGGGTGACTCCGGTGTTCCAAACTCAACATGTCGCAGCCCCCGACCCCTACCCCGGGAGCGGGAGCCGCGAGACACTGAGCCGGTGGTATCGGTGTTTATTAATTTGGAAGCGGAAATGAGACATCGGGACCGTAGTTAGGAAATAGTATCAGGGTTTCAAACACCAAACTCTTTATAAATAATCAAATGGGATAAATCCCAAGATTCATTGATAATACATTTATAGGGATAAAACCCTATTTATTTGAAACATAATCTCCTTTTTATTTAGGTAACTTTTATAGCCACTTTTCTAAGCCTCCAGTGCTCTCCAGCTGGCTTCTATTAGCTTCACATTAAGTTACCTGAAACGCGCTTAAAAACATTTTATTAGTAAGAAATACTGGCGAGTGCATCCCAATTTAATCAAAACAAGTTTTTATAACTTTACAGTATTGAGAGCATCAGTGATTACAATGTTTATATCTACCATTTTACTCATTTAGTATTTGTCATTTTAACTAAATCCACAGTTCCATGACTGTGGTCATGTTACTCATTGGCTAACTCATCGTCCAATAGTAACGGATTATAAGTATTGTATACAAAACCCCACATACCGGCAGTAATTGTAGAACACATAGACTCAATCACTGTTAAGTATAGTTTAAAACATTTGAGGTTTTGGTAAAACAGTTTACAAAAAGAGAATGTACTCACAAAAAGGTTTACAAAAAGAAGAATGACTCACATTGTTGACTTAGGTTTTTCTACTGCTTCCTAGTAATGTTCCTGATTATTATCTATTAAAATTAAACAATGCACACGTGTTAGTAAGATAACCCAAATTACATTAGCCATATAACCGAGACAGAACTCCAACGAACTGAGTCAGGCAGAGCCTTGACATGCGTTACGGAGCCCTAGATCAATCGGGTAGAGTAACTAATACGTAACCAGGGGTTATAATACTTACAACGAGGCAGAGCTTCGCTTTTTAGGGGTATTATTCCAGAGCAATATTACTATAACTTTGAGAGAGAAAGAAAGATTTTGGCGACGTTAAACTGAGGCCTGAGGCCCCATTTTATAGTGCTGATCAGAGGGCGGCTCGTGGCCCGTGACGCCCCTTTGTTCCTTTCTCGCGGCCAGCGAGGCCAGTAGGTTAGGATCTAGCTCAGGTGAGTCAAGGGTGTAGCCTTGATACGTAATCGGACACGTGACACAAAGGTGTACCGCCTGGTGGCACTGAGTCGCGCCCCGCGACATCCTTGGAAGACCGGGTCGCGGCCCGCGAGGGCTTCCTATATTTGTTTTTATTTTATTTTTATAAATATAAAGGTTATTTAGGGTCGTTACTCATATACGGGGTGTATTTTAGGACGTGTAGGAGTGTTTTAAGGGTTTTAGGAGGGTTGTTATACAACAACTCGTCACTCTAGGTTAATCAGAAAGCTTAGCAAAACCGTGAGTATACATGACCCCTTTTTCGTTTTATCACTTTCGGGTGCAATATATATATATATATATCATACAAAAACTCACACCAACACTTATACGCAAATACGTTATTCATACAATCGAATCCAACATACATGCTTTATATGATTATACTTAGAAATACATGCATGCTAGCAACTTTACTTGCACAATACTTTGTCATTAACTTCATACAAGCCTCCCTTAACATGTATAGCACTATAGGAGTAACGCACTGCTCGTATTCTTGAGGTCATGTTAAGTTAAACAAAACGGTCTTGTCGTTGCTACGACAAGATTACGCTAGCGGGAATTTTTGGTTGACAAGTATGTGATGCATGCTAGATTATGTTATGCTATGCCTTAGTATACGTTATTGCCTTGTGGATTTCGGTAAACTCTTTTATACTTATGCTAGTACACACAAACTTGTATGTTCGCCAATACTTTATGTGTTGACATGTTATTCTACTATATATTATAGGATAGTGAACGTGACGCATTGAAAAGAATCTAGTATGAAGGACTAGAAATGCACCAAACCTTAAATTTATGTTTATTAGATTAGCCATACGTTACTTGTTGTACTTTTGTTTCTAAATCATGTACTTGAACCGTTAGCAATGAAATGAAAAATTTACCTTTTAAATACTTGTCACATTTAGTCGTTATGAAGTCTCTTGCAATCTCGTTTTCGTCTCACTCTGACGTTTCCGCCAACAAAACCAATTTGGGAGAATCCAACTCTTATTCAATATTTTTGGTAAGAAACAATGATCAAATTACAGTTCGTTTATTCAAATCACCGAATTTTATTCAAAGGTGAAACCTAAAATGTAAAAATGGCTAACCAAATGTAACTAAACCAATATTGTTATAGCATTTATTGTTTGGAAGCTTAATGTCCTTGCTTTCTTTTTAAAGGGGGATGGGAGACCATACTCGCCCACCTCCAAGTAAAACGAGTATAACAGGTAGGGGGTAACATCGCCTCCTCAAAACCAGTACTTTGATCGAGGAGCAATTATGGATTCCATGTTCAAGGAATGTGTGTATGTAGGGGTCGCAACCCCCGCCCCCTAACTACCCGGGAACGGGCGACCGCGGCCAGTTTCGGTGGTATCGGTGTTTATCATTTTGGCAACGGAACTTTCATCAGGATCGTAGTTAGGAAATATTTTATCAGAGTAAAATACCACGTTTTTATAATATTAGACATATGGGAAAAATCCCCAGTTTCAAGTACACACATTTTCATAGGGATAAACCCTATTTTATTTAAATAAAACATCTCTTTATTTTAGGTAACTTTATTGCCAATTTTTCCAAGCCTTCAGTGCTGTCCAGCTGGCTTCTATTTGGATTTCACATTTTGTTACCTGAAACGTGTTTAAAAACATTTTGTCAGTGGGAAATACTGGTGAGTGAATCCCAGTTTAATCAAACAGGTTTTATCACTCTACAACATTGAGGGCGGTTGCGCAATTATATTTGTTTCCATCTACTTTAATTACCACCCACGACACTGTCAACCCGACTTGTGGTCATGTTACTACTCACAATGTAGTAACAAATTTTGCACACAAAACCCAACATACCGACGATAATTGTAGAATACAAATACTCAATCACTGTTTAATATAATGTTAATCATATGAGGTTTTGTAAAAACACTTTGCAAAAAGGTTTACAAAAAGAAGATTACTCACATTACTGTCTTAGGGTTTTCCTTAAGGATTTCCTGGTGAATATCTATTAATTACATAAATGCACACGCGTTAGTATAATAACCCAATATTTATATTAATGATACCCTCCCCGACACGGCATTCCAACGACTACGTCGGGCAGAACCACGACAGCCGTTACGGAACCCTGGATCAATCGGGCAGCGTATCTAATACGTAACCGGGGTTATGATACTTACAACGAGGCAGAACTTTGTTATTTAGGGGGTATAATACCCGAGAATAGCTTTAACTATGTGAAAATTCGAGAGAGAAAAGAAAGTGTGAGCGAGTTGGACTGAAGGACTGAGCTCCCAATTTATAGGAGCTGAATTCGAGTCCCTCGCGCCCTGCGTAAGATGAAGAGCGGGTTTACGCAGCCCGCGACCTAGGCTTGTAGGGCCTAGCTATGACTGGTCATCACCTTTAGCCTCGACACGATTGTGCCACGTGTCGGCTCTGGGTGAGGCCTCATAGATGGGCTGTCGCGCCCCGCGTAGGTGGTAGCCAAAGGCTACGCGGCCCGCCAGAGACCCATTATTTTTGTTTTTATTAAATTTTTTAATTATATAGGGTATTTTGGGCTTGGTTTTTGTATACGGGGTATATTTTAGGACATATAGGGATAATCTAAATATTTTTAGGGTGTCGAATTATTTTGGAGGGTTGTTATATCCTCCCCACCTTGTTTTTGAGCTCGTCCTCGAGATGTACTGGAACAGGTGTGGATATTTCGTTTGCATTTCTGATTCAAGCTCCCATGTGTATTCTGGTCCTCTTTTGGAGTCCCATTTTACTTTGACCATAACTAATCTCTTGTGCTTGAGGTTCTTAACTTTCCTGTCTTCAATCTGTAGAGGCTTCTTTACAAATTTAAGTTGTTCATTTACCTTTATATCCTTGAGAGGTACTACCAGTGACTCATCAGTTAAGCATTTCTTGAGATTAGATACATGAAATACATCATGTATTCCTGCCATTTCCTCTGGCAGTTGTAGCTGATAGGCTACAGATCCTATTCTTTTAGTAATCTCAAAAGGTCCAACATACCTGGGGCTTAGCTTTCCCCTCTTGATGAATCTGACTATTCCTTTCCAAGGAGAGACTTTCAATAACACTTTATCACCAACCTGAAATTCCAACGGTTCCCGTCTGGTATCAGCATAACTCTTCTGTCGGTCACGTGCTGCTTTCAGTCGTTCCTTGACTTGAATGATCTTATCGGTTGTTTCTTGCACTATTTCAGTTCCGGATAGTTGCTTTTCTCCAATTTCTTCCCAACAGACTGGGGTTCGGCACTTTCGTCCATAAAGTGCTTCGAATGGTGCAGCATTGATACTTGTATGATAACTGTTATTATAAGAAAATTCGATTAATGGTAAATGATCGTCCCAATTACCTTCAAAATCAATTACACAAGCTCTAAGCATGTCCTCCATTGTCTGAATTGTCCTTTCACTTTGTCCGTCCGTTTGAGGATGATAAGCGGTGCTTAGATTTAACTTGGTTCCCATTGCTTTTTGGAAACTTGTCCAAAAATGAGAGGTAAAACGGTTATCGCTGTCAGAAACAATTGATAAAGGAATTCCATGTAATGAAACTATTTCATTTACATACAATTTAGCTAACTGTTCCATACTGAAAGTTTCCTTCATTGGTAGAAAATGAGATGACTTAGTTAGCCTGTCTACAATCACCCAGATTGTATCATTACCTTTTCTTGTTTTGGGTAATTTAGTAACAAAATCCATTGTTATCAATTCCCATTTCCAAACTGGCATTTCTAACTGCTGCAATAAACCTGAGGGTTTCTGATGTTCAGCTTTGACTTGTGAACAAGTTAGACATTTAGAAACATAAGCTGGTATATCCTTTTTTATTCCTATCCAACAAAAGTTCTTTCTTAAATCATGATACATCTTATCACTTCCGGGATGCATCGTATACTTAGACTTATGGGCTTCCTCTAATATACGGTGGCGTAGGTTTCCTAGTTTAGGTATCCACATTCTCTTTTTATGGAATCTCCAAATTCCATCTGTTCCTTGTTCTAATTCCTTAATCATTCCTTTCAACTTTTCAGTATCATCCTTGATTACTGATTCTTGTGCTTTCCTAATCTGTTCATTTAAATCTACTTGTAGATTTAATTTAAGAGAACGTACTCTTTTTGGCTTTTCATGATACTTTTGACTTAAAGCATCAGCAACTACATTTGCTTTTCCTGCATGATACTGGATATTACAATCATAATCACTAAGTATCTCCATCCAGCGTCTCTGTCTCATATTCAACTCCTTTTGCCCGAAAACATACCTTAAACTCTTATGATCTGTGAAAATGGTAAACTTACTACCGTAAAGGTAATGTCTCCAAATTTTCAGGGCAAAAATTATAGCTCCTAATTCTAAATCATGGGTTGAATAATTCTCTTCATGATTCTTAAGTTGTCTAGATGCGTAAGCTATAACCTTTTGGCGTTGCATTAACACGCATCCATAACCTAACTTAGAAGCGTCACAATAGACTACAAGGTCTTCAGTTCCTTCTGGTAACACTAATATGGGGGCCTTGGTTAGTCTTTGCTTAAGAATCCTAAAGGCTTCTTCCTGTTTTGGTCCACATTCAAACTTAATGGATTTACAGGTTAACTTAGTTAAAGGAATAGCTATTCTAGAAAAATCTAGAATAAATCTTCTATAATAACCGGCCAATCCTAAGAAACTTCTAACCTCGGTTGGTGACTCAGGGGTTTTCCATTTGGTAATTGCCTCGATCTTGGTGGGATCCACATGAACTCCTTCATGATCGACTAAATGCCCAAGAAACTGTACCTGTTCTAACCAAAATTTACACTTCGAAAACTTAGCATAAAGCTTTTCTTTTCTTAATAAACTTAGAAGTGCGTGCAAATGTCTTGCATGTTCCTCTTTACTCTTAGAGTAAATGAGAATATCATATATAAAGATAATTATAAATTTATCCAAATATGGCTTACATATTCGGTTCATCATGTCCATGAATGCAGCTGGAGCATTGGTTAAACCAAATGGCATGCCAGTAAATTCATAATGGCCATACCTTGTTCTAAATGTGGTCTTAGGAATGTCCTCTTCCTGTACCTATAATTGATGATATCCTGAACGTAAATCGATCTTTGAGAAAAATCGAGCTCCTTGCAATTGATCGAACAGATCATCGATTCTTGGTAATGGGTACCGATTCTTAATTGTGACTTTGTTTAATTCGCGGTAGTCAATGCACATACGCATTGATCCATCCTTCTTCTTAACAAATAAAATTGGCGCTCCCCATGGTGATGAACTTGGCTGTATGAACCCTTTTTCTAACAATTCGTCTAATTGTTTCTTCAGTTCCTGCATTTCTGCGGGTGCCAAACGGTAAGGTGCTTTGGCAATTGGTGCTGTTTCTGGTAGCAGGTGGATTCTGAATTCGACTTTCCTGTCTGGCGGTAATCCTGGTAATTCTTCTAGAAACACATCTGGAAACTAAGATACTACAGGGATATCTTTCAGTTCTTTTCCTTTAGTGTTAGTGATTATGGAAATCAAATATACTAATGACCCTTTTCTAGCATAACTTGTTGTTTTCATCACAGAGATGAATTTTGTGGATCTAGAGGGTTTATCTCCTTTAATTGTGATCTTTTCACCTTTTGGTGAATTTACTTGGATTGACTTTTGATCACATAAAAAACTGGCTTTATTGGCTATTAACCAATCCATTCCTAATACAACATCAAATCCTGCCAGACTCATCGGATAAAGGTTTGCAATAAACTTTTGATTAAAAAATTATATTCTTGCTCCCTGCAAGATTTCAGAAATCTTAATGGTTTCCATATTTGCTGTCTCTACTAGACATTCTTGTGGGAGTTTAGTTAATGGTTGATTGAGAAGTTTGCAAAAAAAAAAATATTAATAAAACTTTGGTTTGCACCAGAGTCAAATAATACTTTAGCAAAAACATCATTAACTAAAAACGTACCGGCGATCACATCCGAAATGATCTTGGCTTCATCTGCAGTCAGAACAAATGCTCTAGCATTTTTAGTTGTTTTGTTGTTTGCGGCTGGAGCTAACTTCGGACAGTTCGGCTTGATGTGACCTTTTTCTCCACAGTTGAAGCACATTCCATTATTAGGTTTTTTCCTGCAATCTTTTTCCTTGTGTCCTGGTATCTTGCAGAAATTGCAGTAAGTGGAGCATTTTCCTGAATGCTTCTTCTTGCAAGCCTTGCAATAGGGTGCAGAGGTAGAACCTACATTTTTCCCACGGTTGGAATTTCCATAACGAAATTCTTGGGTAAGCCTTTGAGCTAGGTTCCTCCTCTGGTCCTCTTCTCGTGTACGTACTAATTCATCAGTCAAGGTGTTTGCTAGTTCTACAGCTTCTTCTATAGTTTGCGGTCTAGCTGCCTTGACTACATGCCTAATCTCACCAATTAATCCCCAGATGTAACGGGAGATTAAGACTGGTTCAGGTGATGCAAGGGTCGGTACTATTCTAGCATATTCAAAGAATAATGTAGTGTATCCTTTACTATCTACTCCAGTCATTCTAAGGTTTAAGAACTTATTTGCTATTTGTTCCTTTTCATTAGGAGGGCAGAATTTCCTTTCTACCATATTCTTAAATTCCTCCCATTCCATACTGTAAATCCTGTCACTTCCCCTAGACTGGAGGATAGTGTTCCACCATTCTAAAGCTGAGTTTTTAAATAGATTGGAGGCAAACATTATCTTATCCTCTTCCGTGCACTTGCTTATTTTTAAGACTGCCTCAGTCTTTTCTATCCAGCGTAGAGCTGCAATGGCCCCTTCATTGCCCGAGAATTCCATTGGTTTACAAGACCAGAATTCTTTATAAGAACAACCATAAGACATGGTCCTTCTTCTTTTGGGAATGGGCGCTTGAAGTATATGTCAATTGTTCACGCTGTTTTCTGGTTCAGTGGGTCTTTTACTATCATGATTACTTATTTTATCAGCTTCCCTAACTGTTTGGATAATATATGGCGTCGCATCTATTATCCCTTGTGCCACTATGTGTTGGATGGCACTGTTATCCACTTGGTTTCCATTGTTATTGTTGTTCTGATTATCGTTATTCTGGTTTTCCGAGTTATTATTCGGGTTTTCTTGATTCACTTGATCCGCCATCTGAATTATAGACAATTACCGCATATTAATATCGCAAGACAATATCTAATTCAAATAATCACACGGCAAGCATGTTGATCAAAATCGTCGAGCATTGCGACTTACTCTATTTTATAGTATGCATCTATAATTATTATAATACAACTGGAATAAAACACAATACTAGTATGCATCACTAACCACAAGGTGGTCTATACTACAACATATCATTATATATTTTTTTTTTCAAACATACACACCTATTATATATATTATTATTATTATTACTACCACCATTACTGATATGGGTTCATCTAGAACTCCATATTACGCTCGTCATACTTCCAGACGAGTCGTTCTCCTACCTGCCTCATCCTCTCGCTACTTCCTAAAATCTCTTCTCCGAAAGTTCGGAGCTCTTGCACATTCTCTGCACTCATTGGGGGTGCAGGTTCTGGTACTGGGTTTGGAAACTGGAGCATAGGTTCCTGGTACGGGTATGGATTCTCTAAAATTTCCCTAATGTACTGATCGCTATCATAGTAGGGATCTAGAGGGTCCAAACCTGGGTAAGCTGCTAGGTTCAGCATGGGTTCGTTTTCTGGTATTGGGTAACGTTGATGATAATCCCTATGATCATCTAGCCATGGATCGTAGTCTTGGTCTAAGGGATTGGGTGCTGGTACTCTAGGTATCTCCATTGGATCAAACTCAGGCATTGGGACCTGGTTTTCTGGGTTGTTTTCAATTTCCATTGGCTGGGTGGGAAATAGTGGTAAGGGCTGGGGTGTTACAAGTTGTTCCAGGTTAGGGTCAGCAGCTGTGGTTGCTAGGATATGAAAGTTTGCTAAACTCCTATTGAGCATATCCTATGTGTGAGCATCTGTTTCTCTTTTAATGGCTGCTAAAGCTCGCTGGTGTTGTAACTTTTTCATTCTCTTCCTACATTCATGCGCTCCTCTACTGAACCATCCTCTCTTTTTAGAAGGGAATGGCTCTTCAGACTGAGCCTTAAACACGAATATCCCATCTTCATTGTCAGCAGAATACCCTGAGAGGGCAGGCTATGAAGAGGTGCCTTCGCTTCTAGGTGAGCTGGACAACTGACGATAGGCGTCGGAAGGTCCTTGGTCGCTCATACTGTAAACTAACAAATAGTCAAATAACACACAACAATAAAATGCAGATATGCACGTATTTCTGTAATTTATTTCCTAACATTTTAAATAATATATTGGTGTCAGCGGAACACTTCTATGGCTGACTCAGTGGCTTAGCTCTGATACCACCTTCTGTCGCAACCCCCGCCCCCTAACTACCCGGGAACGGGCGGCCGCGGCCAGTTTCGGTGGTATCGGTGTTTATCATTTTGGCAGCGGAACTTTCATCAGGATCGTAGTTAGGAAATATTTTATCAGAGTAAAATACCACGCTTTTATAATATTAGACATATGGGAAAAATCCCCGGTTTCAAGTACACACATTTTCATAGGGATAAACCCTATTTTATTTAAATAAAACATCTCTTTATTTTAGGTAACTTTGTTGCCACTTTTCCAAGCCTTCAGTGCTGTCCAGCTGGCTTCTATTTGGCTTTCATATTTTGTTACCTGAAACGCGTTTAAAAACATTTTGTCAGTGGGAAATACTGGTGAGTGAATCCCAGTTTAATCAAACAGGTTTTATCAGTCTACAGCATTGAGGGCGGTCGCGCAATTATATTTGTTTCCATCTACTTTAATTACCACCCACGGTACTGTCAACCCGACTTGTGGTCATGTTACTACTCACAATGTAGTAACAAATTTTGTATACAAAACCCCAACATACCGACGATAGTTGTAGAATACAAATACTCAATCACTGTTTCATATAATGTTAATCATATGAGGTTTTGTAAAAACACTTTGCAAAAAGGTTTACAAAAAGAAGATTACTCACATTGCTGTCTTAGGGTTTTCCTTAAGGATTTCCTGGTGAATATCTATTAATTACACAAATGCACACGCGTTAGTATAATAACCCAATATTTATATTAATGATACCCTCCCCGAGACGGCATTCCAACGACTACGTCGGGCAGAACCACGACAGCCGTTACGGAACCCTGGATCAATCGGGCAGCGTATCTAATACGTAACCGGGGTTATGATACTTACAACGAGGTAGAACTTCGTTATTTAGGGGGTATAATACCCGATAATAGCTTTAACTATGTGAAAATTCGAGAGAGAAAAGAAAGTGTGAGCGAGTTGGACTGAAGGCCTGAGCTCCCAATTTATAGGAGCTGAATTCGAGTCCCTCGCGCCCTGCGTAAGATGAAGCGGGGGTTTACGCGGCCCGCGACCTAGGCTTGTAGGGCCTAGCTATGACTGGTCATCACCTTTAGCCTCGACACGATTGTGCCACGTGTCGGCTCCGGGTGAGGCCTCGTAGATAGGCTGTTGCGCCCCGTGTAGGTGGTAGCCAAAGGCTACGCGGCCCGCCAGAGACCCATTATTTTTGTTTTTATTAAATTTTTTAATTATATAGGGTATTTTGGGCTCGGTTTTCGTATACGGGGTATATTTTAGGACATATAGGGATAATCTAAATATTTTTAGGGCGTCGAATTATTTTGGAGGGTTGTTATAAGGGGAGCCGTTGTATAACGGCTATAAAGGCGTTATTTTGTAATAAAAAGAAAATTAAATGTATATATATCTCAGCATTTTTAACATTTTCCCCTCAATTTCAATACCAAAACGTTTCAATATTTTTCTATCTACTCTCTGCAATTTCTATACCAAAAAATATTACACAATGGATGTTCTATCCAATTCTAGTACTCTTGAGTTGCCTTCGGAATTCTCCTATTCTGGTGATTGTTTTTGCGAGTGTTAGACCATTTATGACCGTTGGTATTTGAGAAACATAGTTTAGAACATTTTGTAATAGCTTTAATAGTGAAGGGGTTAAAATGTAAAGTTGGATAGTCTAATATGTAATGTTGGTGGCGTATTTAACATCCCTGCGTATTTATAAATACGCATGGTAGCCGTGCTATATATATGAATTTCACACAACCTAGCATTCTAAGTTTCTTGGACTAGGTGTGTTCTTGGTGTTTTTATTCAATAGCTCATCAGAATTGTGTGCTTAATCTGTATATCCAGGCTCTTGATTGTGTTATACCATATGGGATTCTACATCAACATTGGTTGATTCATACTTATTCAAGATTCTTCACCTTCTACTTGGTTTTTCTTATTTTCATCACTCAAACACCTAATCAATAGGTGTTTATGTGTTCATCAAACATCACCACTGTGATCCATAATAATTTTGGGATCTACAACGAGTCTTCCGATTCTAGTAGTGGTGTCAAGTTTTTGTCCAATCTGGTTGTCGTGTGATCGTGAATTGGCTAGAACGTTCTAATGAAAGATTACTTCGTCAATAACCTGAAGTACGATGCAAATACCTTTACAGTGAAATTTTAGTTACCAAAGGAATTACTTTTAAAAATCGTTGGGGGGGGGGGGGGGGTATTAAAGCGAATACAAGGTTTCAATGATTTCAAGATGGTTATGAAGGGAGGCAAAAATGAGCTTTAAGCCACTTTAGAAATGCACATCAGTTATTCATCAACTAGCTGTAAATAATGTTCCTGACGAATACGACGAATATTTAGCTATGTCTACTGAATTTCTCGTGAATCTCTAGAAAATTTTTGTAATTCATTTATTATGTTGTACGGTAAAGAGTTTTTTACTAGCCCCGACATTGCACGTTTGTACAACGCGAATGAAGCTAGATTGAGCCTGCTAGGGATGATCGATAGCATTGACTCTACTCATATCATTTGGAGGATGTGTTCGACAAGGTTGCGAGACCAATTTATGAGAGGTGATCACAAATACCCAACGATCATGCTCGAAGCAGTGGTGTCACATAAATTATGGTTTTGGCATGCGTACTATGGTCTTGCGGATTCAAATAATGATATCAATGTTTCCAATGAATCTGCATTATTCAATAAAGAAAAGCATGGGACCACCCCGAGGTGTCCTTTTCAGGTTAATGGCCACCGATACAAACATGGCTATTATTTTGTTGATGGGATTTACTCGTCTTGGTAAGTTTTTTGTGAACTCTTTTACATACCCCATTGACTTGAAAGAAAAACAATTCAAGAAAGTGCAAGAATTAGCAAGAAAATATGTCAAACGAGAGTTTGGTATTTTAAAAAGGCAGGTGAGGTATACTTAGTTAACCGCAACGGGCAATGAAGCGCGAGATAATACGGAATTTGATATACACATGTGTCATATTGCACAATATGATTATAAGACATAATGGGATTGCAATATCAACCGATTATGTGTTAGACCCTTCGACCGATGTAGTCATAGACTACAATGTAATTTATGAGTTGTTAGATAAAAATACACATTTTAGAGTTCGATATGATCTTGTCAATCACATCGCTACTCTACCAGACTGGAACACGGATGATTCAGACGACAATTAGTTTCTATTTCTATTTTTATTGTTATTTTTTTGTATTTTTAACTAATAAAAGTGTCTTTTTGTTTTAACGTTTAGTTTTTATAGTATTTTTTTTTTAAATTAATTACACGGATAGTCCTTGTGCTTTGTCTATATTTCACATCCATTAACGGAGAAAATAGATGGCCATCCATGCTAAGGACCATCATACTTATAAAAATAAAACGTTGAGGACCATCCGTGTAAATAAAATGTTAAGGGCCATCAGTGTTAATTGAGGGCATTTATGAAATTGATGCAAAGCACATAGACCATATATGTAATTAACGTTTAGAAAAATGTAGTGAGTACTCAAGGTTTTTAAGTAAGTGCCTCTTCCAAATAGTGAGTAGTTTGAGTAGTTTTGAGGTGACATAATCATGTTGATATTTTTTTGAACGACAAATTTCTTGGTCTTGTGAGATTTAAACCCAAAACCTCATACTTTAAGTGTGAGTGCATATGTCTATCGCTTGCGTCAATCACACAATGTAGCTGAAGCAAATGAGACAAGACTGGTGTCAATCAGAGAGAAGCATGAAGACAATTGAGAAAGAAGATCTTGGTTCGAGTGGCAGGTTCAAACGAAGCCACAAATGTTATCAGGTATGCCTTCGTACGAAGGCTCATGGCTTTGTGGAAAGCCAAACATGTCCTGGTTCGAACCTAGCTTGTCTATAAATAGGAGTCTTGTCTTTATCAATTGTAACTTTTGGACATTCTTGAGGCGAAGCTCTGTCCAACTAATTTCGTGGTTTTGTACTGTTAAAGTCTTAATAGAAATCAGAATTAATTACATCCTCATGTTCTCATCCACGTTTGTGATTGGATTCCGCACATATCACGTGTCGGTATGCATTCATCGGTTAGAGATTCGGTCCATGGAACGAATTCACAAGTGGAATCAGAGCAGGTGACTGTTTTCAATGATCAGAAACACGAAGATTGAAGTTTCTACATCAGAATCAGAGCAAAATCATCATATCTTCTTCTACACTTCTTATACTTTTCTTTTTGAAACTTAAAACTCAGATTCAAGAAGTTTTAACGGTTAAAAACGGCTGATTTTTTAGTATGTTGTGTGAAAACTATTTTTGAACAACCCTACAAATTTTCAGATCAAAATTCCAACGAAATCTTATTCAAATCTGTGAAAACCCATGAAAATCGTAACATTGTTCATCACAGCACAGTTTCGTACGAAGCCACGTACGTAGCCTCGTACGAAGGCAGTTCAACCTCTGTGATTTTTGAAACAGCTTGGCTTCGTACGAACTCACCTTCGTACGAACCCAGAACAGTGCCTTCGAACATAGCAGCTTTGAATGAACGCAGGGTTTTGTTATTTGATTTTCAGTTTTAATCAAGTGTTTGATTGTGTTTGCAGGTGATCATGGCTGAAGAGTTTTATAACACGTTCTACAAGGCTTATAATTCAGAGTCTTCCGAAACATCAACTGTTGCACTGAAAAGCATCTCGAAAGCAATAACTGAAAATATTAATCATGATAATTTTTACGGAACTAACTCAAAACCACCTATACTTGATAGTATTGAGGATTACACTTGGTGGAAAGAAAGATTTATTAACTGGGCAAAAGCTTATGCGCATGAGAGTTGGTTTTGTATGGAATTTGGTTATAGTAGGCCTGTTGATGATAAAAATGAAGAAATTCCACTTAAAAGCTTATCAGTTGAATACAAAAAGAATTTTTCGTATGAACAACGAATGATTGCCTTAATCCAACAGTCGATCAGAGATGACATCTTTGCATTGCTTAATCATGATGGGTCATCAAAATCAGTGTGGGAAGCATTACGGGTTAAAGTTGAGGGTGAGAACAAATCAAAAAGAATAAAATATCACTACTTAAAAAGGAATTTGATTTGTTTGATGGTATAAAAGGTGAATCTGTAAGACAAATGATTGAAAGATTTTGTCACCTTAAAATTGAACTCGATAGATTTGGAATAACAAAAACCCGTGAGGAAATCATTAATAAAATCATTGAAGCTTTACCACGAGCTGATCAGGGGCAAACATTTGTGTTTATTTTGAAAAAATGATGTGTTGTATGATACGATTACTTTGGATGCTTTGATTGAAAAGATCGAGAGTCGTGAGCTTGAACTGCAAAAGCAAAGCAAAATGAGTAACTCTTCGTATCAACAGAATGTGGGTCTTTATTACAGAGGCAGTGTACCTTCGGTGTCAACCAATGAATCACCAAAGACAACCTTCAGTGTTGAAAAGTCGAAAGAGTCACAGAAAAGCTCATCTAGCTATAATCCAGGGTATCATTCGTCTTCAACAGCTTCAAACTCAGAAGAACCTGATAAGATTCTCTGCAACATTGCCTTAAAGCTGAAAAATTCTCTGGCAATTAGCATCAATGCGGCTAAACAGCAAATGAGTTTCTTAGCATCAATTCTGGAATCATATGAAAGTCTGGTAGCAGGGAGAATCGGAAATCCTGAACTGACAAAGGAAGATTACGACCAGATAGATCCAGAGGAGATGGAACTCTTTGATATTATATGGTGTTTAGCGAGCGGTATTGGAAGGGCACAAAGGTTCATGGAGATAACAGGCAGGCAGGATCTAGGAGGGTTGTTAAGCACAAAGCTTGGTATCGACAAGTTAAAAGTGACATGTTTTCGATGTAAACAGAAGGGCCACTTTAAAAGGGAGTGTGTAAACCGAGAAGTAGCTGATCATGGTAATCCTTTTCAAGATGACTACTACAAAAACGCAATTCATCATAAAACCGGTGAGCATATTTCTGGAGAAAGTCTAAAGCGGATTACTGGAAATTCATCAAAAGAAAGATCACAAGCTTTAGTGATACATGACAATGTCAAACCCAAGATTGAACATGCCAAACACAGGGTCACTCATGAAGATGAAGGGTTTAATTGGAGTGAGTTTATAGATGATGATGATGATGATGGAACTGCTTTAGTGGCTGAAGTGAAAAAAGTGCATTTGTAGCTGTGGTAAAAGAAAGAACAAAAGAAGAGATTCTGAAAGAGAAAACATACAGAGAAAGATGTATTGTTGATTACAGAATTGAAGAAATGGAGAGAGAGTATGAAGAAGCTAGGAGTTATGGAAGATGGGACTAGAAACGAGAGTGTTATATCAACAGCAAAAAGGAACCGGTTGTCCGTCTAAGCAAAGTGGTGTATAACGACGTTCTTGCAGTAATCCCTCTGTCAGGCGAATACTATTCAAATGTCGCAAAAGATAAAGAGTATGTTAAAAAGCTGGATAAAATCATCAGGGATGTCATGACAGCAAGTCTAAGACAGAGAGATGAAGAGAGGATGAAGAAGAATGTTGAAAATCTGGTGGATGAACTGAAAAAGGTTGTAGAAGAAGAGAATGATGAAGTGGAAAAAGAAGAAGTAGCTGGTGAAGAAGAACAGAAACCAGTAGAAGAAGCTGTTACTGAAGAACAGCAAAATGAAGGGGAAGTTGATGAGAAGCTGAAGAAATCGGTTGGTGTAGCTGATGCTGGTGAAGTTGTTGCTAAAGAACAGCAGGAGAAAGAAACTGACCAGAAGCAGACAACAGAAAGTGCCGAGGTGTCAATTACTGAGGTAAATATTTCAACTAAATTTTCTGAAGTCTTAAACAAAACTGCTGAACAGTGCAAGAAATGCATGGAAACGTGCAGGGCTTGTATTGAAAAAGATGAAAAGTTCAGAACAAGAGATATGGAATTTATTAAAATTGAAAAAGTTTTCAAAGATAAATGTAAAGAAATGTTTGAAAATGAAAAGATTTTAAAAGATAATGATGAAAAGCTGACACAGAAATATAAAGTTCTAGAAAAAGAAAATGAGTTTTTGAAAGAAAAGTGTTCAGCAATGACAGGAAAATGTTTGCAAAAAGAAAATGCATTTCAAGAAATGAAAACAGAATATGATTTAATAAAACTTGCTTATCGTATTACAAAAGAATCATATGAAGCTATGAAGAGTCAAATGAAACTTGTTCAATCTAGATTAAAACATTGTTCTGAAACAGCTGACACGCTTAAGCGACAGTATGAAATAAAACAACAAGTTGTAAATTCTTATATTGAAGATGTTGCTAAGCTAAAACGTCAAATAGCTGATTTAGAACAAGCTAATAATAAGTTGCATAGTTATCACGCTTCATCATATGTTCTTGAATGTATTTTTAATCTAAAACCGGATGATAAAGATTCTGAGCAAAACAAGAAAGGAATTGGATCAGAATATCATCAGGTTCCACCACCGTTTGAGGAAAAATTCACATTCTATGATGACGAGAAGGTGGAAAAAGCTTTCAACATGGTTCATCAATTGCCAGATAATATTGACATAACCTATTCCAAATTTGATGATTCTAGTGATTCAGAGGTGGTAGGTAAGGTCGTTGAAAGTGTTTTACAAGATGAGTCTATCAAAATAGATAAGTCCGAGTCACAAGATGAAAATGAGGGAAATTTCCATGAGGATTATCTTAAAAATTCAAAATCTGAGAAAGATGTGAATGATGATTCAAAAGGATTGGTTTATACCATGATTGGATCGGACAAATTATTTTCAGATGTTGAATTCCCGATTCAGAATGTGATCTTGGAAAAGGTTAACAAGGTTTTCAAATTGGTAGAGATTGAAAAATCTAAAATTGATAAGTTTGCTGGAAAGAGTAAGAAAAGTTTTTATAGCAAACCTAGTTACAAGAAGAACATGAAGGCTGGGTTGGGTTATAAAAAGCAACAAAATAAAAAGAAACGGTTTGAAAAGCCAAATTATCAGAAAAAAACGAATTTTGTTCATGGGACTAGTTCAGAGGAAGAGAAAGAACTACAATTTAGACGATAGTCTAATGAAGAGTTTTATGCTCATAAAAAGCAACAACAACAGGCCAAAGATGTTTCAAAGAAAACATGTTTCAAGTGTGATCAAATTGGACATCTTGGTCGCAAATGTCCTAATCCGCAGCCTGTTGATGTTAACAAAAAGAAGGTTGAGGTTGAGAAACAAAAGTCAATCAAATTTGATTCAAAACAAACGTTAAAACAAAATACACTCAGATTTAAGACTACACAAAGTTGGTTTAAAAGTTGATTTAACAAAGCCAAACCAATTTTTGAAGTCTAAAGCTTATGTGTTGAAACAAAATGTTCAAAATGAATCAAGATTTTATCAAACAAAAGGTTCAAAAGGTCAAATTCTGGGTGGTCAAACAACAAAAGACTTCTGTGTGTGATAAAACTGAAAATGTTAAAAATGAAAGTTTTGATGAAAAAGTTGAGATCAAAACTGAAAGTGATTTGGAAATAAATGATAAAAATTTTCCGAAATTATCCAACAGCAACGTTAAACAAACCAAGACCTTGAAAGAGTTGAACGAGGTTTGGGATGCTCTATTCAAGTAATTGAGTTGGTTGAATGTGCAGGAGCTCCAGATGATGGTTAACTATCAGAATGAACAGAGGAGCAGCCTGACACAAGAGGAGACTGCGGGTTCCTGCATCTGAGAAACATGAAGTTTGTTTGTTGCTGTATATAAATAAACCATATTTCAAAAACCCTAAAAATTGAAAAATTTAAAAACTAAAAATATGTTTGTATTTAAATTTGTCAAAAATAAAAAAATTTCAAAAAATGTTGATTGAATATGCCAAAACCCTCATGGCTAAACAAACATGATTAATTTCACAAGATTGAAAACAGTTTTCAAACTGTCAAATATCAATGTGTTGTAAATCATGGGGGTATATTTTCTGCAAATCAGAGCATGTGAAGCAGAAAATGGATGGCGAAATGAAGCTATCTATATTGGTTGTCAAATTTTCTTTAAATGTTTTGAATTTTAGGGGGAGTAAATTTTTTTTCAGAAAATACAAAAACATTTGAAAATTTAAAAAAGCCAAAAACATGAGAAAATGAAAAAAATGAGTTTTTGTGTAAAAAGAGGAAATGATAGTACATCAATAAGACAGTCACAGTACGCTAAAGAAATGGAAAGTAAAATGTGATAAATAATCTCACTGATGATATGCCAGTAGGTTTTTACACATTTAATAGATTGATTTCGAGATATAAACCTAAATATCAATAAACTTGCTTATCTCATGGGGAACATCTCTCGGATATATGGTAACCCCCGAAATCTTGTTTGGGAGGTTGGCGGATTCTGAGATACTAGGTCTTTATACTGTTTGATATTTGGGGTATTATACCTGGTCTTATGATATTGTGGAAGCAATGGCCTAGACCTCGTATAATACTTTACGCGCTTAAAGCTTACCCTCTGCATAAAAATTGAAAAATATCGAAAGATATGAATCAAGTGCAGTTGTAAAGAAGATTCCCAAAGGGCACAAACTTCAAAGTCGAGCCTTCATCACTTTGACTGAACGGTAGTTCATACCTAAGCTCTCAAGGCCTCGCACTAACTTAGAGTACATATATCAATATAGTATATTCACTTGTAAGACTGAATCTAGGGAATCTTGATACGGGAGTATATTCTGAGGTGGGACACACGAATAAGTTTAAGTACTTAAACATTAATATCGTATCTCGGGACAGTTGAAGTTTGTGTGAAAATTTAAGTGGATTAGTATACTAACAATCTAAGTGAATTGTTTAGAACTTAAAGTGTTTATAGCTCAAAGGTGCTGGTGATTTGTCATAAACTGATATGATTCTCTGACACGAACTCTAACAAAAATATTGTCTGTAAATATTTCTTTACTGCTTTATGATAAAGAAAAGTACAAAAAGATTTTAGGGGTGTTTTAGCATAAACTTTGAAAAATACAAAAAGATTTTCGACAACCGATGTATGAATGCTAAGTTTCAAAATCTTAGTATGCTGAACATGTTTCTGAAGAATAAACAAGTTCATTAATTTGAAGCTTGAAATTTTAAATTGAAAAATCAAAAACAGTTTGTAAAATCTCCAAGGTCATTAAGTTGGACTTGGAAGATTATCTGTGAGGTTTTGGATTCTTAAATTGTTATATCTGATGCATAGAGTCAGGTTATGATCTTGGATACTTATATTGTCAAATATAGAGTTGTGTGATAGGGGGAGTGAGCCAATTCATCGATTATGTGATCAAACTAGGATATGTGCAGTCATATATTTGAAATGCTCCAGCTTATCTATGTTATATGTCTAGAGCTAGGTTGGTTGATCTTAATCTTAAATTGTCAAAATCTTATAAATGGTTGAGATTTTTCAGATGAAAGAGCCAGATTACGATCCCGATAGCAGAACTTAAGGGGGAGTCTGAAGACAAGCTTACAAACAAAGAACCAGGTGACTATCCTGGAGAAGATTGTGAAGCTTGTAGAAGCCAGGTGTCGATCCTAGTAGCCGAAAGCACGGAAGCTTAAAGCAAGGGGGAGCCTGAGCAGAACGAAAGGGGGAGGAGCTGAAGCTGAAAACAGATCCACGGGGATTCTGTTAGATCAAAGGAGAGTCTGTGGTGCTAAATTTGTCAATACTTCATAAAGACTCAGAGAGAGACAACAAGCTACAAGATTGACTGTAGCAATATCCAAGGGAGAGTCTGTGAATGCATATGTCTATCGCTTGCGTCAATCACATAATGTAGCTGAAACAAATGAGACAAGACTGGTGTCAATCAGAGAAAAGCATGAAGACAATTGAGAAAGAAGATCTTGGTTCGAAGGGCAGGTTCGAACGAAGCCACAAATGTTATCAGGTGTGCCTTCGTACAAAGGCTCATGGCTTCGTACGAAGCCAAACAAGTCCTGGTTCGAACCTAGCTGGTCTATAAATAGGAGTCTTGTCTTTGTCATTTGTAACTTTTGGACATTCTTGATGCGAAGCTCTATCCAACTGATTTCGTGGTTTTGTACTGTTAAAGTCTTAATAGAAATCAGAATTAATTACATCCTTGTGTTCTCATCCACGTACGTGATTGGATTTCGCACATATCACGTGTCGGTACGTATTTATCGGTTAGAGATTCGGTCCAGGGAACGAATTCACATTAAGTGTATTAAAGGATTTGCTTTGTCATTGGACTACCAACCCCAATGATCATAATCCTGTTGATTAAGTCAAGTACTTAAGGTAGCAGAGTAGGCCTTGTCTGAGGTTGTGTCATATTGGGGTGGATATAGGCAATGAAGGATTTGGACTACGCCCTGTGTGAGGTTGTTAGTTCGATTCCCGAGCCCAACCGGGTTTTCGTCACAACGTGTGTTACGTCAGAGAGTTCTACTCTTGTGGTGGCATAATGACTGTCAAGTGGCAGCCAACGATATGGTTTCCTGGGGGAACACCCAAAAAAGCCAAACTTTGAAGCTAGCGTAGACCCGGTTAATACGACATAGCTTGGCCAAAGTGGGGCAATACAAGACCCTCCGATTTAAAGAGTGTGATATTTTTATTACATAAAGTTTACCGTTAAAAAAAGGTGATAGAGTAAGGCACTCTCTACCGTTATTTGGGTTTAAAGTCAACTATAAATAAACGAGTCAACTTTTTAATTGACAATTACAAAGACTACAAATCTTGTTTATATGTGTCCAAAATTAGGGATTAATATCCTTTTAAATGTAAAAAAAGAAGAAAAACAACTTTTGAAGTCTTTGACAAAACTGTTTTAATAAAAATGAAGTGTTCTCGGAGGATGTCAAGTCTCTTTTTATGCATATTAAAACGACTTTTTTTTTTCTAGAATGTACCAAGTAGTTTTATATACTATTAGTCCACTAGATGACATTATTTATTGTAGCTTAGTTCTTAGTTGAACAAAAGTGCATTTGAATGATACTTTTCTTTTAACTGGTTTAAGACTAAGGGCTGTTTGTTTACCTTTTAATGAGGTTGTTAATGGTTCAGACCTCTTATTGGTTCAGCACTTAATGGTTTAAACTGTTTGTTTCACGAGCATATGTCTGAATGGTTCAGACATTTGCCTTTGAATGGTTAAGATTTATACAGAGTCTGAATGGTTAATACCTCTAATCTGAATTGATCAGACATTTGTCTCTGAACGGTTAAGCATTATACAGGCTCTTAATGGTTCAGACCTCTTGCTTGTTCAGCACTTAATGGTTCAGACCTTTTACTGGTTCAGCACTTAACCATTCAGATGTTGCCAAACAGCCCTTAATAGTAGATTTAGAGGCCGTATAAATTAGCTATTCTAAATAAACCTCACATTTTTTACATTATTTCAGTAATTACAATTGAGACAATAATAAAATCGTACTTAATAGACAAGTTAAAAATAAATGAAGTGAAAAAATAAGGATGGGATGCAAATGGTAACTTTTTTTTTTCTTTCTTAAATCGAGTTTCATTACCTTTTTTTTCTAAATCAAATAACTTTTATATTCATTGTTATTCTAAAAAATATATGGTGATTTAAATTAATGGCCATTAGATTTTATCACCCTCTAACTATTGGCTATTGGCTGCGGTCACCCTTAACTATAACTTTGACGTCCGTCACCCCCAACTTAACACTTAGTATGTTCTGTAATCACGTCGTTAACTGATCACTAACTTTTGATCTTGTAATTTACTCTTACTATTATAATGATGTGTAAAAAATTCACAATGGTAAAGTTTAAAACCACCTTTGATTTAACAAACGAATATGCCTAGTCCGAAATTACACTTTGTATATATTAATATATTATACAATATCCCACCTACATGCCAATGAGGTGGTGGTGAAGTGGTAAGGGAGAGACTTGATGTTCTAAGGGACCCAAGTTCGATACTTGTCCTCCCCATTATTTTCTACGGCACCTGGTGATAATAGGAGACTAGGCGAATAGGTGGAGATCGCTAGTTCGATCCTTGAACTGAGCGGGTTTTACCTCACAGCACTGTCGTGCTTTCAGGCGAGTGTTCACGGGCTTCGGCCCTAGGTGAGGGTTTTCCCTGGTTCGGAGGCGAGTGTATCTCGATGTGATGAATTTCGTCAGTAACCCATTTGAAGGATTCGTTGGCCGTTCAAAAAAAAATATCCCACCTACATATTAATATATTAATTATACACATAAGTAAAACCAGAATATAACTTTAAGGATTTAATGTATCGACATATACCAACAAAGAAGATCTTAAACATAAAGACCAAAATCCGGTTGATGTTTCCATCGATGTTTACCTTTTGTTTTTACATTTTGAAATTTCTCATCAAATCTCCATAGTACGTTTTTCAAAGATCCTTCTGCTTACTAACCAATATTCATTCCCAATATGGAAAACAACAAACTTCTCTTTATTATTTTATTTTACATTTTCTTTAAAAATTCAAACGAATTTATCATAAAAAAAAATAAAAAGATTTTTGTTTACCTTTTATTCATTCCCCATAGCACAAGGAGTCTGCCTTTTATAAGGGATATGGGCCACATACGATATTCCAGCTTTGTGAAAAGTAGATATCTAGGTACGTTGGCTGGCTTCTTGTTGTATGAGATTTATCTAGGTTTTTAATAAAGTAAACTTTATTCCCGCTACGCATGGTAATTTCCATGCTTTTACTGACGACCCTTCTCGGATCAAAATTCACCCACTAGGAGACCACATGCAAAACCAAATAGAAAACAAACAGCCATAGGGTGTTTCAGAAACACATACCTTAACCTGGTTGGCCAGTTATAGTAGATCGTGATTCATGAAACACCTCGAATCAATTACTTGGCCGCTAGTTCCGAAACATGAAAACTCCACTTCACGAATAACCCATAAACTCTACTTGTGAAATGAACCAACCCGAAAAAACGGTTCAAAACGATTGATGACGACGGTGGTATGTGATCACTGTGACGACTCAGTGGATGAGCGTAGACGGCGACAGCGGACCCAACGAAGGCGTCTTCAGGAATTTTCAGAAACCGGATGATTAGAGAGGCGTGTAATCACTTTCAGATCAAATTATTTCGGTGGTTCTCCCGAATAATTTAATCGGATACAACTCTGATTTTTGAGAAATTGAACAAGTGCATGTGTGTGGAGAATTCGTCTGAACTAGGAAATTATGATAAAAAACTGTCAATGAATTTGGGTTAGGGATGATTAACTGTCTCATGGCAATTATCTCAAGTTTTAAGACAAAACTGCCTCTTAACTGCCATTATTTTGAAGTTTCGAAAGTATGGCATTTTCCGGAATTGAAGATCCTCAACCGATTTTTTATGTACCGCTAGCCTGCTTTGATGGTAGTACACAAATCAAAACATATGAGCACG
Source organism: Helianthus tuberosus (assembly GCA_030545235.1). NCBI lineage: Eukaryota > Viridiplantae > Streptophyta > Magnoliopsida > Asterales > Asteraceae > Helianthus > Helianthus tuberosus. The sequence goes on from CM060368.1 coordinate 179,996,262, forward strand.
AACGAACGACAATGTTACTCATTAACACGATATAGACTTAAAGGCTCAGGTTATCGGCTACAACAGGTGGCTTCTTTGAAGCCACCTTCATTGCCATGCCAAGATAACGAAGTCTTCATCGCCTTTAGATAGTAAACAAAATATAATACTTATTATAAACACAAAAGTTTACACCAAGTAAAATACGTTGAATTAGAAAAAGGTCTTAGAGGAGACTGTCCTTGTCATCATCATCAACTACCTACTTCCGTAAAACCAAACAACCTAAAACAAGCAACGTAAACACGATAAATCTATAATATGCCACCCTGTAAACCAACGAATAATAATATTTAAGTATATGTAAAGACAATAGCTTTGATATGTTGTTCATTTGTTGTTTTAATGTTATGTATTAGGTTAGTGTAGGGTTCAAAAGGTTAACCCCTCAGCGTCATATTGAATTACAAATCATACTCTACCAAAAACTTCGGCAACACCACAACAACAATAGAACGAAGACAATCAACAACGTGTTGTGATGTGTGTAAAATGTAACATATAAATTAACATCAAATGAGACATAAAACTAACCATTTTTTTAGTACTAATGTTGGAAAACGTGTGCTTTTGTCTTCCTTTTGTATTTTCAGGATTAAATGAGCGCAAATGAACAAAAGAAGCAAAAATACAGCTAAATCTAACATAAATACAAGAAAAGGAATAAACGTGGCATGCCCGGCCCCTCGACAGCATCTTCCAAAGCAAAAACAAGAGATCAGAAGGTTGAACACGCCCCGTGCTCATCGGACACGGGGGCGTGCCCAAGTGTCTGCAGAAAAGACAAAGTTGTAGAAGCTTCTATTTCCCAACACGGGGGCGTGCCCAGCTCAACACGGCCGTGGTCAAAGCTAAGATTCGCAGAATCCAAGAAAATCTTGATAGTACAGATACGCTTCTGAACACGGGGCCGTGCCCAGCGGACACGGGGGCGTGATCAACTAATGCAGACAAACTGCAATTAATGAAGAAAGAGAAAGTGGATGGACACAGGGCCGTGCCCAGCGGACACGGGGCCGTGTCCGGGCTTCTGTGCAGGCTATAAATAGGGGTGCTTGGCTCACTTGCAAATCATCCCTTGACAAACCACCTCTCTCCCACTTCACCCACACTCCACCACCATCATCCATCATCCATCATAGAGTGTGTGTAGTAGTCTCGGGATCCAAGATTGATAGTAAGAGTTCTTGACAATCAAAGGCCATGTTTGCCTAAGTCTCTTACATCACTTGGTGAAGACAAGCATTTAGTGTAATACTTTTGTTTTTTAATCTTTTCGCACTTTTTATTTGGTTTTGTATTAATGACTTTAATAACTAGTTTCTTATGTTGAAGGTGAAACTTCCTTATCATTTGTCCGTGTTGTCTTGGCGTTATTTTACTGTCTATATAAAATAAAAGATTTACACCATTCATATCTCCACGGTCTATATGGAGATATGTTGGCTACCTGGTCGGGGGTTAAGGGAATGGTTTGGTAAGGTTCTTGCCTTGTTCAGTGTATAAATCCTTCAAGGACCTGGGTCAAGCTTACTAGGACCTCCTTCAATACCCACTGGTATTGGATGGCGGGGGTGCGAATTGCTTGATCCCCTCATATGTAAACTACTATTAATACATTAACCCGGCTACTTGGGATTGTATCCCTGCTGACTCAAACCACTTAGCCGAGGGTAACGTCACCTTCAAAAGAGGGGCCTACCACATTACGCATTAATAACTTAATTAATTATCTTTCAATAATCCAACCCTTTAGGATTGTATCCTTGCTGACTCAAACTACTGGGTTGAGGGTAACGTCACCTTCAAAAGAGAGGCCTACTACTATAACTAAGATAATCTCTAAAAAATGCAAAAGTGCAAAATTCATCAAAGGTTACACTAAAGGTGAGTCGGATCCAAGTGATTCATCGTGTCTATCTGTTTTTATTTTATTTTTATTTTCAGCATTTTTGTTTTTTTTCATGTTTAAAAACCTTATTCTAAATTTTTTATTTGATTAGACGTTGAGGATAAACCGGTATTAAAAGTTCTTGTGTCCTTGGACGACCTCGGTATCTTACCAACGCTATACTACGCTCACGATGGGTGCACTTGCCCATATGTGTGTTTAGTGTTAGTAAAATATCGTGTTTTATAAATTTAAAACTTGACTAAAGTGTTAAAAAGGGCTTAAAATATAACTAAAATTATATAACACCACGCACGCACCAAGTTTTTGGCGCCGTTGCCGGGGACACAAGGATTTTAAGAAAGCTTAAAATCGACGGCCTAATCTGTTTTTCAAAACCTTTTTAATTGCGCGCACATTTTCTGCATTTTAATTAGATTTTGCATTTACAGTAGACTGAACACGGGCCGTGTTCACTGAACACGGGGCCGTGCTGTACAATTTTTTTTAAAACTCCTAGATACAGAGTCTGAACACGGGGTCATGCTCACTGAACACGCCTCCGTGCTGCACAAAACCAGTCACTTTTATTAAAACGCCCAGATACAGAACCTGAACACGGGCCGTGCTCACTGAACATGGGGCCGTGTCCAGCCTCTGTTTCCGTTTTTATTTTTGTTTTCTGGTTCCGAGAGTTTGTTGTGGTTTGTTGAGTGATTCTTATGGATCAATACTCAGGAGATTACAACAACCACTATGAGGAGGATGATTATTGGGAAGAGTATTGTACTATTTGTGGCAACTCTCATTCGGTGCAATATTGTGACTTATTTCAACCATCCCCTTCATACAACCACTATGAGGAGCCCAGGTACGAGCCATCGACTTCATACACACCCTATGAAGACCCAAGGTATGAACCTTCTCCCTCATACTCATATTTTGATGAACCAAGGTATGAGCCTTCATCTTCATACTTTGAGGAACCAAGATATGAGCCTTCACCTTCATATGCTTACTATGAGGAACCATGGCGTGAACAACCCACCTCATATGAGTATTATGAAGAACAAAGTTACGACCCTTATCCATCATATACTTACAATGAGGAACAATGGTGTGAACCATCTACCTCATGTGAGTACTATGAGGAACCAAGGATTGAACTTCCGAATTCAAGCTTGAGGATCCAGGTCCTTATTCTATCACCCACATAGCCGATAAGATAATAGAACACATTAAAACTATCGAGCGCTGCATAAAAGAATCCCGCGCAAGGGAAGAGGAATCCCGCGCAAGGGAAGAATTAACTTGTAATAAAGAAGAGATAGTTGAAAATGTAAAAATGGAAGAACAAGTAAGTGAAAAACCGACACATGAGTTAAACAACGAAAAAGGTGAGTCCGATAATGTTAAAATTCAAAAAGAGTCTAATTTTAAAGAAATTAATCTCTTGTCACCTTCTTTCGAAAGTCATTGTTTAGTACCCACTCATGCTAAGTTTTTAAAAGAGTTAAACACTAACACTAAAATTGACGAAACGGTAAGCATTAAGTTAACAAATGATCAAACTGCACTAATAAAAGAATATCCATTTGAAATTAACATTACACCGGTTCCATGTTTTTTTCAAAATTCCTTTATTAGTAATATTACAATTGATAAAGATCTTTGTGTTAATATAATGCCAAACTACATTTTCGAAAAATTAAGTATTGGTGATTTTTCTCCACTTCAAATACCCATTTTTCTATCTAATCAGAAAATAATAAAATCAATAGGGGTAGTTGAGGATGTCTTGGTCCAAACGAATCAAATGGTAATCCCAACCGACTTTGTCATCCTTGATGACGCTCCTCTAGTGTTGGGACGACCTTTTGTAAAGACCCACAAAGCCTTGAAAAATCAGAAGTACAACAATTTATCTATTCAATTAGGGGCATTTAAAAAGAGTGTCGATCTTGAGCGTTGAATGAAATATCCATTCGGTAATAATGACCCCCTAATTGAAGATGAGGCTAACGAAGTCATCAAATTACTTGACGCCGGACTTATTTACCCAATCTCCGATAGTCCTTGGGTAAGTCCCGTCCAAGTAGTTCCAAAGAAAGGAGGTATAACGGTAATAACTAACGAGAAAAATGAATTAATACCAACAAGAACCGTCACAGGATGGAGAGTATGTATAGATTATCGTCGATTAAATGAGGCAACAAGGAAAGATCACTTTCCTTTGCCTTTTATTGATTAAATGTTAGAAAGATTATCCGGTCACAAATTTTATTGTTTCTTAGATGGTTTTTCAGGTTACTTTCAAATACCGATAGCACCCGAAGACCAAGAAAAGACAACATTCACATGTCCCTATGGAACTTTTGCTTATCGACGCATGCCTTTTGGTCTATGTAATGCCCCCGCAACCTTTCAACGTTGCATGGTGGCCATCTTCCATGACATGATAGAAAAGACAATGGAAGTCTTCATGGACGACTTTTCTATCTTTGGAGATTCATACGACCAATGCCTCGATAACCTTGAACGAATGCTATCCCGATGTGAGGAAACTAACCTCGCCCTTAACTGGGAAAATGTCATTTCATGGTAACAGAGGGAATAGTACTCGGTCACAAAATCTCAAGCGAAGGAATGGAGGTTGATCGAGCAAAAATAGACACTATTTCTTGATTACCACCCCCATCCTCCGTTAGAGCTATCAGAAGTTTCCTAGGGCATGCCGGATTTTATAGACGATTTATCAAAGACTTTTCTAAAATCTCAAGACCCCTAACAAAACTACTTGAAAAAGATGCCCCTTTCATCTTTGACAAGGATTGCAATCAAGAATTTCTAACACTAAAGAAAATGCTAGTCAATGCACCTATCATGATAGCGCCTGATTGGAAATTACCTTTCGAAATCACGTGTGATGTAAGTGACTTTGCAGTTGGAGCTGTCTTGGGACAAAGAAAAGATAAACATTTTCACCAAATTTATTACGCTAGTAAAACACTTAATGATGCAAAAGAAAATTACACAACAACAGAAAAGGAGTTACTAGCCGTGGTATTTGCTTTTGATAAATTTCGTTCTTATCTTGTTCTTTCTAAAACGATAGTTTATACAGATCATGCAGCCATTCGATATCTCTTTAAGAAACAGGATGCTAAACCACGTTTGATTCGGTGGATTCTACTCCTCCAAGAGTTCAACATTGAAATAAAAAACAAAAGAGGAGCAGAAAACACCGCAACAAATCATCTTTCCCGCTTAGAAGACCCAGCTTTGGAGGCAACCAGGGACGAGCAAATCAACGAAAAATTCCCAACGGAGTCCTTAGAAATGGTGGAATACCGAGAAGAGCCATGGTACGCCGACTATGCTAACTACTTAGCTAGCGGAATAGTCGCAAAAGGATGGCCACATCATCAAAGAAAATAATTCTTTGCCGATGTAAAGCATTATTTTTGGGAAGATCCTTATCTTTTCAAAATGTGTGCCGACCAACTCATCCGTCGATGCGTACATGGTAGTGAAGCAAGAAGAATTCTCCGCCATTGTCATGAAGTTCCATACGGAGGACATCATGGTGCCGCGAGTACCGCACGAAAGGTATTTGATTCAGGATTTTATTGGCCAACCATTTACAAAGACGCTCAAAGTCTTGTCAAGACATGTGACGCTTGCCAAAAAAACAGGTAATATTTCTTCCAAAAACGAAATGCCACAAAATGGCATTCATGTTTGTGAAATTTTTGATGTGTGGGGACTCGACTTTATGGGACCTTTCCCACCGTCAAAAGAAAACAAATATATACTTGTGGCCTTAGATTACTTGTCTAAATGGGCCGAGGCACTTCTAACAAACGATGGAAGAGTCGTGGTAAGATTTCTGAAAAGATTATTCTCTCATTTTGGAACACCAAAAGCATTAATAAGTGATAGAGGTACCCATTTTTGTAACCATCAACTTGAAATTTTTTTAACAAGGTATGGGGTCTATCACCGGGTCTCAACAGCATTTCACCATCAAACAAACGGACAAGCCGAAGTGACTAATCGAGGTTTAAAAATAATACTTGAAAAAACCGTAGGATTAAATAAAAAGAATGGGCCGATAAATTAGACGACGCTTTATGGGCTTTTCGAACAGCGTATAAAACAACAATAGGTACAACCCCATATAAGCTTGTTTATGGAAAAAGTTGTCATTTGCCAGTAGAAATAGCACACAAAGCCTACTGGGCAATTAAAAACGTAAACTTAGACTTGGAAATTTCTGGTAAAAATCGATTTTGTCAATTAAATGAATTAGACGAATTAAGGAATTACGCATACTCTAACTCCGAAAATTATAAGGAAAGAATGAAAAATTTGTATGATAAACACGTTACACCTAATGAATTTCGGGTAGGGGATCAAATTCTATTGTTTAATTCACGACTTCGATTATTTCCTGATAAATTAAAGTATAGGTGGTCAGGACATTTTTCCATCACATTAGACGAATTAAGGAATTACGCATACTCTAACTCCGAAAATTATAAGGAAAGAATGAAAAATTTGTATGATAAACACGTTACACCTAATGAATTTCGGGTAGGGGATCAAATTCTATTGTTTAATTCACGACTTCGATTATTTCCTGATAAATTAAAGTATAGGTGGTCAGGACATTTTTCCATCACCCATATTTCCCCACACGGTGCAGTTGAAATTAAATCTCGGAATGGAATTCCATTCAAAGTCAATGGCCAACGGCTAAAGCTCTATCAAGGATTAATTGAGGATGAGGAGGAAGAAATCTCGCTACAAGCAGCCGAAGAATAAAACGAAGGTTCAAGCATCAACATCATACCTTGTAAGTTAGGAACATCGGGAAACATCTAAATCAGTAAGATTTCTAAAACCAAGTTTCGGGAAACAGGGCACTCACCTGACCACGGGGCCGTGCCCATCCGACACGGGGCCGTGTCCAGATGTCCAGTAACATGAAATTTTGTTTTTAACACACCTTTTACACATTCAATCAACCTAAAAACTTATTTTTGGGACATATTGAGGACAATGTGTAATTTAAGTGTGGGGGGGATGCTAAAACCTTGAATTTTGCAAGCCCTAATTACAAGCCTTACACAAAACTCTATTGGAACTGCTAAACACCTCAAATTTTTTCAAAAACTTTTCATTTTTTTTTACTTGTCTTGGTTTAATTTGGGAAGATCAAGTTCTAAAAATGTTATATTTTTACGAATTTACAACCGATAGCGTCGTGATAAAAAGAACCAACATAAGAAAATTATGAAACGGCATGACAAATCTAGTTAAAATTTGATTATATATACTTGATCACATTAAAAACCCATTCCCACAAAAAGTGAGTTTTGAGCCTTTAATTGAGCATATAAATACACATCTTTAAAACTAAATGCTCATCTTTCGTTTCTTGTGTGAATAGCCGCTTGGTTCCTTACGACTCTAGAACTTGCCATGACGATACATTCCCGGTCCTTATCAACTTAAACTCAAGTAAGTAAATGATGGAGGCATTAGGACTAACCTTTTTCTTTTCAACACCATTTTTTTTTACCACCTACCCAAAATCCCTCTAGTTAACCCCTTTGAGCCTAAACTTTTTCATCTCTAAACCCACAAAACAAACACCCTTTACCCACCAAAAAACCCTTTTTCATTTTTAACCCTTTATTTTAGTAAAAAGCTCGGTCTTCATGTGACATTTCTTCAAAAAAAAAAAACGATGATGAAGTCTAGCAATAAGCAAACGAGTTCCTCAAAAGAAACTTTGTTTGGGAAATGCTTCGTTGGAATAAAAAAGTCACAAAAAAACAAAAAGTTTTACGACGACCGACGGTTTTTATGCCTTTCGCCCTTTTTACTAACCACTAAACCAAAACCACCTACCTTTAACCCAAGCCTAACCCTTCCCCAAGTCCTCTTGATATTTACAAAGGTTTATAGTTAAAAAGGAGGATGATTGATTGCTAGGCAAGCATATGGTAGAAGTAAGTTCCATGCCGTTCTCGAGTGTTTCACAAAAATACATCGTCGGCCGAGTGTTGAGTGATCTCCCATGAGGTATGTGAACTTGTATATAAATGGAATTTTAAAAGGGCATGTTATGCCCAAATAAGTAATTTATCTTATGAAACGTTTTAAATAAATCATAACAAATAGGATTGTAAATAACATAAAAATAAAGCCTAATAAAGATCTTGGAATCCTAACACTCAAGACAAGCCCAAAACTTCTCTTCTACCCATTCCATTTGGGTGTGTGAGCCACATTATAAAGAGTTTTGCTTGAGAACAAGCAAAGATTCAAGTGTGGGGTATTTGATGTGTGTAAAATGCAACATATAAATTACATCAAATGAGACATAAAACTAACCCCTTTTTAGTACTAATGTTGGAAAAAGTGTGCTTTTATCTTCCTTTTGTATTTTCAGGATTAAATGAGCGCAAATGAACAAAAGAAGCAAAAATACAGCTACATCTAACATAAATACAAGAAAAGGAATAAACGTGGCATGCCCGGCCCCTCGACAGCATCTTCCCAAGCAAAAACAAGAGATCAGAAGGCTGAACACGCCTCGTGTTCATCGGACACGGGGGCGTGCCCAAGTGTCTGCAGAAAAGACAAAGTTAGAGAAGCTTCTATTTCCCAACACTGGGGCGTGCCCAGCTCAACACGGCCGTGGTCAACGCTAAGATTCGCAGAATCCAAGCAAATCTTGATAGTACAGATACGCTTTTGCACACGGGGCCGTGCCCAGCGGACACAGGGGCGTGGTCAACTAATGCAGACAAACTGCAATTAATGAAGAAAGAAAAAAGTGGATGGACACGGGGCCGTGCCCAGCGGACACGGGGCCGTGTCCGGGCTTCTGTGCAGGCTATAAATAGGGGTGCTTGGCTCACTTGCAAATCATCCCTTGATAAAGCACCCCTCTCCCACTTCACCCACACTCCACCACCATTATCCATCATCCATCATAGAGTGTGTGTAGTAGTCTCGGGATCCAAGATTGATAGTAAGAGTTCTTGACAATCAAAGGCCATGTTTGCCTAAGTCTCTTACATCATTTGGTGAAGACAAGCATTTAGTGTAATACTTTTGTTTTTTAATCTTTTCGCACTTTTTATTTGGTTTTGTATTAATGACTTTAATAACTAGTTTCTTATGTTGAAGGTGAAACTTCCTTATCATTTGTCCGTGGTGTCTTGGCGTTATTTTACTGTCTATATAAAATAAAAGATTTACACCATTCATATCTCCACGGTCTATATGGAGATATGTTGGCTACCTGGTCGGGGGTTAAGGGAATGATTTGGTAAGGTTCTTGCCTTGTTCAGTGTATAGATCCTGCAAGGACCTGGGTCAAGCTTACTAGGACCTCCTTCAATACCCACTGGTATTGGATGGCGGGGGTGCGAATGGCTTGATCCCCTCATATGTAAACTACTATTAATACATTAACTTGGCTACTTGGGATTGTATCCCTGCTGACTCAAACCACTTAGCCGAGGGTAACGTCACCTTCAAAAGAGGGGCCTACCACATTACGCATTAATAACTTAATTAATTATCTTTCAATAATCCAACCCTTTAGGATTGTATCCTTGCTGACTCAAACTACTGGGTTGATGGTAACGTCACCTTCAAAAGAGGGGCCTACTACTATAACTAAGATAATCTTTTAAAAAGTGCAAATGTGCGAAATTCATCAAAGGTTACACTAAAGGCGAGTCGGATCCAAGTGATTCATCTTGTCTATCTGTTTTTATTTTCAACATTTTTAGTTTTTTTTTCATGTTTAAAAACCTTTTTCTAAATTTTTGATTTGATTAGACGTTGAGGATAAACCGGTATTAAAAGCTCTTGTGTCATTGGACGACCACGGTATCTTACCAACGCTATACTACGCTCACGATGGGTGCACTTGCCCATATGTGTGTTTAGTGTTAGTAAAATATCGTGTTTTATAAATTTAAAACTTGACTAAAGTGTTAAAAAAGGCTTAAAATATAACTAAAATTATATAACACCACGCACGCATCATGTTGTAAGAACGTTACACCTCAAGCTAATTATATTGATTGGTTATAGTAACCGAACATGATAAATCTATAATATGCCACCCTGTAAACCAACGAATAATAATATTTAAGTATATGTACAGACAACAGCTTTGATATGTTGTTCATTTGTTGTTTTAATGTTATGTATTAGGTCAGTGTAGGGTTCAAAAGGTTAACCCCTCAACGTCACATTGAATTACAAATCATACTCTACCAAAAACTTCGGTAACACCACAACAACAATAGAACGAAGACAATCAACAACGTGTTGTAAGAACGTTACACCTAAGTCTAATTATAAGAACTTTTTACATGCGTACTTTTATGCACATGTTAATATAAATCAAAGTTTGTTTACGTTTAGACCAAAACTTTGATTTAAACGAGTCAGCTCAAATATAATACGTTTTTGTGCTTTTTATGTACGTTTCCGGTTGGTTTATGTTTTAATGTAAATTTTGTACTAAACCCAGTGTTGTTAATTATAATAAATTTTCATTCAATTGTATAAATTCGAGTTACTTTACGTTTAATTATGTTATTGTTATATATCTACACGAAAAACCATAGTCGTTGATGTTTACACCTCCCGACTTTGGTCCTTTCACTTTGCAAAACACTCATAGTTGCCCCTTGATGTGAATGTATTTTCTTTTTTCCTTTTGTGGTTGTTATTTTTAAAGCTATAATATGCCCCTTTTGATTACACATGGCCGTTATTTCTCTATACACGCTTTATGTTTTTTGGTATGTTACGTTATAATTGTACGATATATATTCGATTTATTTTACGTTTTGAGTCAATCACAATGCTTATATAAGGTACATTGAGTTGAACCGAGTACGTCGAAACATACATTTTGATATTATTAACGCTTATACTAATCCATTTGATGTTTCCAACGAGCCCATTGGCGTAGCTTAGTGGGGGCGGGAGGGGGCGGCCGACCCCCCGAACTTTTCGCTCAGTAGTGTAGAGTATGTAGTTTTTGTATAGAAATTTTTGGGTATATACGTTTTTTATCCCCCGGTTTTATAGAAATTTTTGAATATATACGTTTTCGACCACTCGATCGGAAATCTCAAGCTTCGCCACTGAACAAACCCATGGTGCATCGCCAAACCTGAAATGTTAAACAAGTTGCTATTTTTCTCTTTGACCTTTCGAGACATATTTAAGTTCCTATAATTATAATTACGCCACCAAGCCCATCATAACCATTATATTTAATACAATCAGTGACCAACATTTCTTCTCACATTTTCGAAATAAAGTTGATCTTTATTTGATGATCAACCCTCTCTTTCCTTGTATTTTACTCCCTTTTTCCTTGTATATTACTCCCTTTTTCCTTGGAGCTCCTTGTCTAATATACGTATGTGTGTATATAGGAATTAGGATGGTTATAGTAGAAAGAGAAATCTTTTTTTAAAGATCGTACGTAGAAAGGTTTCAAGATACTACATGTGTACATGCAAAAATATTTCCAAATATGTTTCTTATTTCGTTAATATCGTAAAAATATTAAATATTAAATTTGATGCAATCAATGGTTCAATGCATTTTCTACGCTTCTAAAAAGTATATATTAATTTAACTAGCCCTCTCTCCCTACACAAGTATGGGAACATGTTAAATACATGACCAAATCTAAATAGAGAACTCTAAGATGTGAGACTACATACAAAACTTGTTAAAGGGGAAAGTTATTGTAAAAATAAACTTAACGTACAAAACATATGAATTGCATGAAAATGAAAAGTAGGCGGTGGCAATTTTGTAATTATGAGTAACTATCAAAATTACTCTTGTAGAGTGATTTTGATCTTTTGTAAAGTAATTTTGTAAAATGGTCTTGTATAGTAATTTTGTTCTTGTAGGGTAATTATCAAAGTTACTTTACAAATATACATGTAGAGTAATTTTGATCTTTTGTAGATTAATTTTGTAAACTGGTATTGTAGAGTAATTTTGTTCTTGTAGCGTAATTATCAAAATTACACTAACCCCCCCCCCCCCCCCCCCCAAAAAAAAAAAAAACTGTAGAGTAATTTTGGTGTTGTAGGGTAATTATCAAAATTACACTAACCCCCCCCCCCCCCCCCCCCCCCCAAACTAAAAGCTAAAAATTAAACCATAAAGCTAAACCCCATAACTAAGTGCTAACAAAATTCTACAAGATCAAAATTACTCTACAGGATCATTTTATAAAATTACTCTACAAAAGATCAAAATTACTCTACAGTTTTTTGGGGGTTAGTTGAAATTTTGATAATTACCATACAAGACCAAAATTACTCTACAAAAAATCAAAATTATTCTACAGTTTTCTGATAAACTTGCAGGGTAATTTTGATTCACTTGTAAAAGTAATTTTGATGCAGAGTAATTTCACAAAATTACTCTCCAAGAGTAATTTTACTCTACAAAAGATCAAAATTTACTCTTAAGAGTAATTTTGATAGTTACTCATAATTACAAAAATGACACCGTGTTTTTTTTCTCTTTTCCTTCAGTTTATATGTTTAGTACGTTAAGTTTATTTGTATTTGATCTTTATCCAACTTGTTAAATAGCGCATAAAAGATTATTACATGTAGATAGTAGGAAAGACGGTTAAAAAAAGCTTTATTTATCACATGCAAAGCAATACAAAAAGTTTTACTTTATATTAAGAGTTAATTGCTAAAATCGTCCCTGAGGTTTGGACATGTTTACCATTTTCGTCCAAAATGTCACTTTTGTACCAAATTGCCCCCAACATTTGTAACTTTTTGTCATTTTCATCCATACCACTAACTTAGTTTATTTTTTCTGTTAAGTTGATGATATTTGGATGAAACTGGCAAATATAAAACCGCAGGGATGATTTTGGCAATTTACTCAAACTCTTTTAAATTTCTTTTATTTAATTAATTTTGTTACATATATAATAAAAAAGAATATACATGCAATTTTTATATGAAAAAAATAATAGCTTTTTTACATAATTTTTATAAATTTTCATCCAACCACTAACTAAGTTAATTTTTCTATTAAGGAGAAGGATGTTTATAAACTAAGACACAAATTAATTTTTAATTTTTTATATAGATCATTTTTATAAAAATAAAATCTACTTAAATCTCTAAATTTTATAAAACAAAAATGCCGGTGACCTTATTGAAAAAGGTCAAATAAAAAAATCTTATCATATGTACCAAGTTTGTAATTTATCTTCTACTCTTTTAAATTCGCTCCTAAGGAAAAACAGAAGCCAGTGCCCCCCCCCCCCCCCTCTATCAAACAACGTATCGTTACCAAACCTTAAAATTACCCACCAAATTGTAATTATAATGCTATGAACCAAAAGTTTCTTTATTCAAGCCACTCAGAATAAGTATTAGTTAGTTACTCTCATAATCTTAATTAAATAAATATTTTATTTCTACCAACATATTTCCTAGGTGCTTAACACATTTAAAAAATATTTATCGTTTTACAATTTTTTTTTCTATCTCTACAACTGATAAATACTAAAAGTTGTAATCGATTGTTATGTGTTGCACACCAATAACGTTTTCTCTTTATAAAACTTATTTATATAAAGAAGCTGTAAATTAATTTCTGTCTTAATTTTAAATTTTAAAACATCATTCACCTTAACAGAAAAAATAAACTGAGTTAGTGATTTGGATGAAAATTTATAAAAATTATGTGACAAAACTATTAATTTTTTGTATTCTAAAAACTCCATGTATATTCTTTTTTATTATATATGTAACAAAAATAATTAAATAAAAGAAATTAAAAAGGGTTTGAGTAAATTGCCAAAATCGTCCCTATGGTTTTATATTTGTCAGTTTCATCCAAATATCCTCAACTTAACAGAAAAAATAAACTAAGTTAGTGGTTTGTATGAAAATGGCAAAATGTTACAAACGTTAGGGTCAATTTGGTACAAAAGTGTCATTTTGGACGAAAATGGCAAACGTACCCAAACCTCAGGGACGATTTTGGCAATTAACTCTTATATTAATTTATGTATGTTATGCTATTCTGTTTAAATTACTTCATCTTTACATAAAAAATAATATGAAAGTTATTGACAATTACCTTACAATGTAATGTTTAGTACTTGATAAAATAAACAGTACGCACTACAAGAAAAGGAGGCAATAGTCGATCCGGAACACGGTATATCCCACAACTAACCCAGCCACTCATTCCTTATCATGATCTTTTGTAGAGTAATTTTGGTCTAAGCAATAGCGTCCCATCAATAGCGGTATTACAATAGCGACGTTACAATAGCGACGATATGTCGCCGCTATTACCAATAGCGACGACGATCTGGATTATTAGCGGCGACAGCCGTCGCCTCTATTGTCCCGTTTTCTTGTAGTGAGTATTAGATTGATGCCCGCATAGTCTTCTTCTAATAGATTTATAACTTGCATTCATATTGGTGAATAAGAAAAAAACTATTAAACTTAAAAAAGAATTTTCATACCACACTAATGAAAGACAAAATGATATCAAAGAAAATATTAATAAAATAGTACCTATATGACATTTGTGTAATTAAAGAAAATGGTTTTGAAAGAGGCTTTACCGAAGCTAGATGATGTTATTTTTTTTTTTAATTATTTCAAAGGAGAATTTAAGTTTGATTAAGGTGATTCCTTGCATGGAGACATGAGTTGTTTTCACATTATACATTATTCAACTCCATATTGTTGTCTATATATACACACATCTTGGCATTTTACATTCAACATAACCTACCTTTCTCTCTCTCTCTCTCTCTCTCTCTCTCTCTCTCACACACACACATGGCTAAGGCTCATCTTCTAAACCGAGTATACATGATCATACTACACATAATAAGTAACTTGGTTTCAATAACAAGAACCAAACTAACACCATGGAAAAACACTTCACTCCAATATAAAACCCTACCTCTTGAAATAGCAACTAAACTTTTTCTTGATACCACTTCCATCAAAACAGCTTCTTCTGATTTCGGTAAACTTGTTCACGAAATCCCAACTGCTGTTTTCCATCCTTCCATCGTTTCGGACATCTCCCGCCTTATTAAATCCTCATACACCTCTTCTTCTCCTTTCAAGATCGCGGCCAGAGGCCGTGGTCACTCGGTTGGAGGACAGGCGATGGCGAAAAATGGGGTGGTGGTGGAAATGAGTTCTTTGATTAATGTTGGGATTAAAGTTTGCCGGAGTGAGAGTTTAGGGTTTTATTGTGATGTTGGTGGTGAG
Organism: Helianthus tuberosus; assembly: GCA_030545235.1. Classification (NCBI taxonomy): domain Eukaryota; kingdom Viridiplantae; phylum Streptophyta; class Magnoliopsida; order Asterales; family Asteraceae; genus Helianthus; species Helianthus tuberosus. Next base: position 180,011,547 of record CM060368.1, read on the forward strand.
CAGCTTTGGATCGATGTTTTGAGGACGACGTTGGAGCATGGATTGGCGCCGGTTTCATGGACCGATTACTTGTATCTTAGTGTTGGAGGTACCCTTTCTAATGCAGGGATTAGTGGGCAGGCTTTCCTTCATGGACCTCAAATCAGCAATGTGCTTGAAATGGATGTCATCACTGGTACATACATATACATATACATATACATATGCATACATGATACGTACGTCTATTAAAATAATTTCGATGAAATACAAGTCTAGTAATGTCGATACATATGTAGAAATACACATGGGTGCACGACTCCCTCAGCTCTGATCAGTTTCTCGAATTTTACGTTGGAATTATGTGATATTACGCCTTTTAGAAATCGCATACAAAATATGTGTCATTATATCGCGTGTTCTAATCCCAAGTAAAAGAAAATTTTAATAGGGCCCGGTTTTTTAGAATATGTTTTGAGCTCTCAAAAAAGTTGAGTCAGTCCTGATCACAACTGCTTCAGTTTGGAATTATAGAATAATAATGAATATTGACAACCATGAATAAAGAGTTACATGTATAAGAAACAAATAATTAACAGTCCTGGGTTTTTTGTCAGGCTGGTCGGTTCGTAATAAAGTTTACCTTTCAAAAAAAAAAAAAACAAATAATTAACATGGAAGTTGTAGTTAATACAAACTAGATCAATTTTATTGATATATTTTGACAAAATTTTCTTTCTTAGAATATGTTTCTTGAATGGTTGTAGGAAAAGGAGATTTCATGACTTGCTCCAAAAGCATGAACTCTGATCTCTTCAATGGAGTTCTTGGTGGTCTTGGCCAGTTTGGGATCATCACTAGAGCAAGGATTGTTCTACAGAAGGCACCAACAAGAGTAAGATCTTTAAAAACATATGTAATTGATCAACTGATAATTCAATAGACTATAATCACCCTATGTTCTTGATTTATGTAGGTGAAATGGGTTCGAATGATTTACGACGACTTTGCTACCTTCACAATGGATCAAGAACACTTGATCTCACTTAATCATGGACCTAGTTATGTTGAAGGCTCTCTCATTATGAAGAAAAGTCCTGCAAACAATTGGAGATCTTCGTTTTTCTCGGTTCATGATGAAGCGAAAGTAAATTTGTTAGCATCCGAATGTGGTATCGTTTATAGCTTAGAAGTAGTAAAATACTACGACGAATTCGGCATACAAACCATAGATGAGGTACATATTCTTCATTCTTATATCTTTAGTTTTTGCAAAATTTTGGCCACTTTTTCAACTTTTATTTGTAATTACAGGAACTAGATGAGATGTTCAAAGGGCTAAGGTTCAAAAGTGGATTTATATTCAAGAAAGATGTAACATTTGTGGATTTTCTAAATAGAGTGAGAAGTGAAGAGCTAAAGCTTCAATCTAAAGGATTGTGGGATGTTCATCATCCATGGTTAAACTTGTTCGTCCCAAAATCGGGTATTTTGGATTTTAATCAACGTGTGTTTGTTGATATAATTCAAAAAGAAAACAAGAGTGCTGGCCCTTTTCTCGTATATCCAATGAACCGAAAAAGGTAATTAATAATTTCACATTATTTAGTTATTCCAATTATTGCATAAATATCTTAAATTTTATGTTGAAATAACTAAGAATAAAAATAATTTAATTTCATAGATTGTAGGAATAATATATTTTTCATGGAAAAGTTCAAGAAAAAGTGAAGTAGATGACTTTGCCCTAGTTTGGAGTTTGATTTGCTAGATGACAAAAAATCAATTATGTTTCTAAAAGTGCATACATTCATATAGAAATTATATTATATTTTTAAATTTTTTTTTTGAACGGCGATTGACTCCAACAGGCGAGAGGATCACACCCACATTGCATGGGTCCCTAGTCCCCCTCGGGCGAGGCATCCGAGGTTGACCATAGGCGCTCCACGAGAAAATTTCCCCCCGGCAGCCACTTGACTGCAGTTGCGGCCTCCGCACTCAAGAGCCGGAGTAACCGCTGGGTAATAGAAAACTCGTGTGCGGCTCAAGACTCGAACCCGGGCTATTACGCGCTCAAGGCTCTTATCCATCATTGCCATGACCCCTCAACCAAGGTTGGGGTCATTTTCCCCCAAATGCAGTGGGTGGGGATCGAACTTGGGTCTCCAAGGAAACCCAAACTCTTTCCACCACTTATATTTTTAAATAAACGGGTATGCAAATAGTAAATTAATTATTATACAAATAACTGTTTTTTTTCTAGTTTTCTTATTTAAATAGTTTGAAACATAAAAGTAATACACGATGATTGTTTAATGAACCAAAATATGTAGTATAAATTTATGAATCAACTCTTTACTTTGTTTATATTCGCAGATGAGTTGCAAAAGTTAATATAAAAATTATATTACTGATAGTAACCTTCACAATTAGAATTAAGAAAAGTTGTTGTATATTCTTATTTGAATTTGCTTTTAATAGTAGTTAACAATTTTGAATAATTAAGGTTATTTTTATGAATAAAGATCTATCATTTTGTCAACTACTTTGTATTTATATTTTTAAATTTAATTATCGAATAACTAATCAACCATCCTCCAAATAATTAAAACCCAAATTATAGTATTAAAGAAATAATCTATCCTTAACAAATCTAATTAAATAATAGAATTTTTATTTTATATAATCCCTTACTTTGTGGCTAATTTACTTGTAAAATTGCAGGTGGGATTATAGGATGTCATCGGTCATTTCGGAGGAAGACGAAGATGTTTTTTACACGGTAGGTTTATTGCACGCAGCTAGAAATGTCGAAGACTCGAAGATAATCGAAAATCAGAATAAAAAGATATTAGAATTATGTGATGAAATTGGGATTAAAATCAAACAATATATTCCACAATATAATGAAACAAAAGAAGAATGGATGAAGCATTTTGGTGCAAAATGGAGTTTGTTTGAGGAGAGGAAAGCCAAGTATGACCCAAAAATGATATTGTCACCTGGACAAAAGATCTTCAATTTTTAGTTATAGTAATTATTAAGTATCAAGTATTAGTTATATATATATTTATATGTTATTGTATGTATATTTATAATAGATATGTTGGATTAATGTAGCATATCGGGTTTATGTAATTTAATTTAGTTTATTATCTCTTTTAATATCAATAAATTTTTATTTTCTTATAAGCCTAAAGTAATATTATGATATATATCAACCAATGCCGGTTCACTACTTCACTCAGATAACCATTAGCCGGTAAAATTATGTAAAGCCCAGCCCAAAACTACGCAGTAGAGCTTCATGATTGTATGGCCCATTACAAAGTTGCAGCCTAATAATATATCAAGAGTAAATGTCTGGTTTTATTTTGGTTTATAAGTGTAGCTTAAGTTTTTTAATGGTTTGGTTTTGATTTAGATAAATCATCGAAACCGAACTATAAACACTACTGATATGCAGATAAAGACTCGGTTTTGCTCGGATCACAACTTTGGCCATGAAGGGAGCATTCCCGTTTTTTCGCCATAAAACACAATACTCAAAAAAGAAAGGATGATCGACACAACGAACAACTTCGAATTCTAGGTAGGGATGTGTAAAATTCGGGTTATACTAGCCAGACAGGAGTAGGACCATGACCAGCCTGATTTGTTTCAAATGGTCCGGTACTCGGGTCACTATTTTGCAGCTTTCCATTTTTCGGTCGAGTATCGTAAGCCAGATGTTCCATCCTCAGCCCAAAAAAACCCAAAATCTTAAAACTTGAATCACACTAGCCCATGATTGCCGGTCACAGCCTAATTAGAAGCGGCCCAGACTAAAACCAAATGGTGTAGAACCAGTCTGCTAGGCTGCCTACATCTTCTCAACAAATCAGTCTCGGGCCTAGGCCCATTTGTTCACTCCTAAACTAAAGGGAATTTTTTTTGCAGAAGTAGGTGTTTTGAGCACCCAAAGAATGAAACTAGGTGGGCATGGACTTTGTAAGTGAAAATAGGTAAGTCACCATTCCAATCAGCGGCTTTCATGTAAGATTCCTGGGCTTCTGCAACACTTCTGACACAATTCTGCACTGTCTTCTAAAGCCGCTGTACGAAACAAAAACTTCCTTTAAAGTCGCTGTTTGAAACAAAAACTTTTATAAAGCCGCTGAATTGAACAACTTCCTTAAAAGTCGCTGACCAATATCACCGTCTTCACCTAAAGTCGCTGTTTGATATAACCTTCTTAAAACATGGCTGATCCATATCACCAGCTTTGATTAAACTGCTGATTCATAATACCATCTTCATAGAAAGCCGTTGGAAGGAAAGGTGGCTTGGTGACGAACCTCTGTGCATACGGTTTCCAAATTTATTTGTTTTGGAACACGTAAAAAACGTTTCGGTTGCCGGAAGGATTACAGTTATTGACGGGGTCGAAAGCATTACGTACCAGTGGAGTAGAAGTCCCAGCTCTGCTGAAGAATTGGAGCAGTTAGAGGAACTCACATGGGACCTCATGCGGTACAGTTCCGGGCTAGGTGAAGACAGTTGGGTGTGAGTTTTAGAGGCAGATGGGAAGTTCTCAGTCCAGAGCCTAAGGAAACAGCTTCAACGTCAGCGATACTCGGGTGGGGAGGTGGACTTTTTTGGAAGGCTGCCAATGAAGGTAAGCTGCATGTCATGGAGGCTTTCATTGAACCGACTGTCGACATTGGTAGAGCTGTCAAGAAGAAACGTGCAGCAGGAGTCAACAATATGTAAACTGTGCGGGTGTGCAGACGAGACTGCGGAACACTTGTTTGTTTTGTGTGTTTTCGCATAATCTATTTGGGATTTTATAACTGTAGGATCCCGGGGTTGTTTCTGTTCAGCATTAAGGATGTGTTGGAGGTTTGGAAACATGCTGGTGGGTCAAAAAGATGGAAGAAGGTTATAAATGCGATTGTACAAGTCGCTCTATGGAGTAAATGGGGGCACCGGAATGACTTTGTTTTTAACCGGAAAAAGGGCACACTAGAACGCGTCAAAGAAGAAATAAAACAACTGGGCTACCTCTGGATAAAAAGCAGGTCAAAGGCACAAAATTTGTCATGGTTTCAGTGGTGTAGGTTTGATTTACATAGTATGCATGTGTAATGTTTTTGTTTAGTTTTGGTGAACACTTGTACCTGGTGATGGACTAACTTATCTGTTGGTACTAGATTAAATATAGTATTATGTTGGCCTTTCAAAAAAAAAACAAGGTTGTGGTCCTAAACCGCAGCTTTAATGAACATTGTAATTCCATTCAGCGGCTTTAGGAGACTGTAGAATTGTGTCAGAAGTGTTGCAGGAGCCCAGGAGTCTTACATGAAAGCCGCTGATTAGAATGGTGACTTACCTATTTTCACTTACAAAGTTCATGCCCACCTAGTTTCACTCTTTGGTCGCTCAAAGCACCTACTTCTGCAAAAAAATCAACTAAAGGTGCACATAAAACCCGGACCCACCTGGAACCAGTTCCTACCCTACCCTACCCTACCCGAACCGCGGGTACAGACCGGTCCCAACCCGGCTGAAGAAAAAAAACCGAACCAGACCCGGAACCGGTTCCTATCCTACCCGAACCGCAGATTCAGACCAGTCCCAGACCCGGCCGAAGAAAAAGAAACCGAACCGAAACCACCAGAACCAGCTCAACCTCTCTCTACCCGGTCAAAACCCAGACCGGCCAAATACCTAAAAAAATCCAGCCAAACTGGTCAAAACCCGATAAAAAACCCAAACATACCCGGAACCAATTGTTGACTTTGACCAAAACCAGACCCGGTTCCGGTTGAAAAAAAAAAACAGTTTTGTGCACCTCTATCCTAAACTACTACAGGCATCAAGAAACACTACAGGTAGCAGGTGTGCGAATAAAGGTATACAGAAAAAAGATTTCAGTGGATAAAAGATCTTCAACAACAGAAACTACACTCCATGTTCAAGTAAGTAAATTACAAAACAGAGGTATACTACCAAACCGTTTGTAACAAAAATAATAAAACTGGTTTAAGCCCGTCTTTTACTCAATCGCCACGAGTTGGGTTCATGGTACCTATCATAAAGTGGCTCAATCCGCTCTTGCCGCTTACGCTTACTCATTTTAGTTGGGTCTGACACCTTGAAGAATCTAGGCGCCAGCTCAACAAGCCATTTGGGATCAATGACAGTGACCTCACGCATGTACTCTTTTGTTGTCATAACCAACTCGTGATAGATGACCCAATCGGGCTGTCTCTGAAAAAGAGCACTGCTTGGGTGTATATAAACGGGCTGATTCTCAACTATGGTCCGGTATCCTTCTTGTGGGTCCTTCCTTGCAGCGTGAAAGAAGAAACCGGCTGTTATTGCCTTACGTATTTTGGTGAAATTTCTCCCAGCACTTACAACATCCAATTTGTACCTGATCAAACAAAGGGCAATTTAGTCATTAATAGAAACATACACAATACAGGTTATCAAAGGTTGAATGTTTTATACAGTTAAGTACCAAGTAACAGAAAAAGACGAGACCAGTGCTTAAACGGTTAAACCCTTTGTGTAATACATTTTAAAAAAACTGAACAAAGAACAAATATTTTATAGGGGTATTAACCCGTGCACAGTTTGGGTAAAAAAAATACAACCATAACCCAGACACCAATGCTAATTTAAAGCACTATCCTCAATACAAATCCAACAATTCGCTTAATACCATAAGCATATGCATAACTAAACCTAAAGCTTGAAGATTTATCACCCATAATTCATTTTCAATAATAAGAGTTTTAAGACCCGTAAATGAGAAGAACTAAGTAGAACTAAGTAGCATTAGGTACTAGTGAACTAATGGATTGATATCGGGCAAGTGCATTTTGATAATTTCACAGTCTAACTATTAAACAAAATATTGTCAGGAATACGAAGGCAATTTGCAGCATCTGTCCATATCAAGAGTTACAGCCATTTATAATAGTTTTGCATCCTAACCATGAATCCATATTTTTCAGATAAGAAGTCGATAAAAACAATAATATTTGAATTGCAGTTCTCTTGATAATGAAATAAGCGGGTACCAACAGCCAAAATCTCTTCTTTTTTACGATTTTAAAACCATAACTATGAACAATAATATGTTTTAAGAGGGAAAAAGGAAAGGGCTTTGTCAGCATCTATCTATATCAAAACCCAAGGTCGATAAACAAATCCACGTAACACATTAAGATTAGAAATTGACAACCTTGTGTTATAAAGATGAATCCATATTTTTCAAAATAAAACTTTGAGTTAACTACACAGATAGTCCCTGTGGTTTATTAAAGTACGCCTTTAAGTACTAACTTTTTTTTGTAACGTGTTAAGGTTCTTTGATTTCGTTTTTATAACACTTTGGGGTATTAAGGCCAACTGACGTTAAAATTTCTATTAAGTTTGAATTAAATGACTGTTCTACCCTTTAATAACCACAAGGACCGTATATGTAGATTAATAAAAATTAATTACAGGGACCACTTTTGTAAATTACTAAACAAAATAAAAAAACAAAAGTAACCCCCTTGAAATCAGATTCCCGGTCATCGGTCACGATCACCGACTCCGGTTATCACCACCTTCGTGAAATTTTCTTATTTCGCCAGCACCACCTATTATGTATTACTAGGACCTATTACTAGGAAAAATTATAACATTTTGAGGAGAGGAATTTAGTGGGTAACGTCCAACATACACTCTTCCTCCGAACAATATACAAAGTAAGGAACTTCCTTCCTAGGATTATTCCACCCTTGAATTTTGAAAGCATCAATATGTATATTTACAACTGCCGTTCAAGTTTATAACACAAGAATGGATTTTTAAACATAACAGAAGGGAATTAACAGAAACCCCATCACTAATTCAAGAAAAAAAAAATCATTTTTCAAGTTTTAGTGCTTATTCTGATAAAATTATACACCATAAATTAGGACGGAAGGGTTATGGTCCGAAGTAGTGTAGGAGGCGGTGCACGATGGAGGGTATGGCGAACGACGGTGGGTTCCGATTGCCGGTGGAGTTGAAAAGTGATGGTGCAGTGGTTCAGGTGGTGGTTGCAGAGGGTTGGTGTGTCGGTGGTTAAGGTTCGAGAGTCGGGGTTGAGATCGGAGTGGGGATTTTCCGGTGACGGAGATGTAGGGGTGGTGGAGATGAACAGAGGTGTTGTAAAGTTTAGTAATTTACAAAAGTGGTCCCTGTAATTAAATTTTATTTATCTACATATACAGTCCCTGTGGTTATTAAAGGGTGAAACAGTCGTTTAATTCAAACTTAACAGAAATTTTAACGTCTGTTGGTCCTAATACCATAAAGTGTTATAAAAACGAAACCACAGAACCTTAACATGTTACAAAAAAAAGTTAGTACTCAAATGCGTTACTTTCAATAAACCATAGGGACTATCTGTGTAATTAACTCTAAAACTTTTCATTAAAACAATAGAACTTGATTAGCAATCTAAAAAAAGTCAATGGTGAAACAAAATTTATTGGTAAACGGAAACATACTTGTCCATAATCGAAAGAAGCTGCTTCCGGACATCCTGGGCCCGCCTAAGAGACCGTGACTGAACAAAATTTTCAAAGCACCACGGGCCCGAAAAATTTTTCGCTTTCCAAGCCTCATAAACTGCCAGCAAAGTGAGTTGATCACCTTCAGCTTGAAAAAACTTCGCCCTTTTTTGATCAGCTTGCGCTTGTTTTTCCCTAGGTCTATAAAAGATATTTCCAGTTTGAATCATTGCAATAATAGTCAAAATTTCATCACTACACCCCAAATCCACGCTGGCAAGAAGCATCTTCGATAAAGGCGGTTCTAACGGGAACTCCGCCATTTTCCGACCTAATTTCGTTAAAAGTCCTTCTTCATCCAAAGCTCCAAGACTGTACAGCTGTTCCTTGGCGGATATAAGCGCTTGCGGGGATGGTGGGTCCATGAAATCGAAAGCTAGTAGATCGTTAATCCCCATAGCTTTCAAAGTCAAAGTAGTCAACCCAAGATTAATCCTCTGAATTTCCGGAATCGAAGTCGGTGACATCTCGTTATTGAAAGCACTTTCGGTGTAAAGCCTGTAACACTTTCCCGGGCCCGTTTGGCCCGCACGACCTGCTCTTTGCTTAGCCGACGCTTGCGAAATTGGAGTAATCACGAGAGAATCAAGCCCTTGTTTCGGGTTATACACATTCTGCTTAGCAAACCCGGGATCAATGACGTAAAATATACCATCGATTGTCAATGACGCTTGGCAATGTTAGTTGCAACAACCACTTTTCGTTTACCAGGAGGCACAGGCTCGAAAATCCTCGATTGCATTTCACTAGGAAGTGCGCTATAAACCGGTAAAATAATAAGTTCGGGTACATTTTTACCCAACCCTTTCATTCTCTCGTACAGACACTGACAAGCATGATCGATTTCTTCTTGACCCGTTAAGAAAACAAGAATGTCACCTTCAGGTTCGGTTAAATGGATTTGCATCACAGTAATTAAGGCAGCATCAAGGTAATCACTTTCGGGTTGTTTGGTATAAAGTATCTCGACAGGAAAAGTCCTCCCGGGAATGGTGAAAATATTGCAGCTGAAGAAATAACCAGAAAATTTCTCGGCGTCTAGTGTAGCTGAAGTGACAATTAACCGAAGGTCGCTTCTTCTTTTGATAAGTTGTTTTAATAATCCGAAAAGGACATCGGTATGGATCGTTCGTTCGTGAGCTTCATCAAGCATGATTACGGAGTATTGCGAGAGGTTTTCGTCGATTAAGATTTCTCTTAAAAGCATACCGTCAGTCATGTACTTGATTACGGTTTCTGGTCCCGTACAATCTTCAAACCGAATGGCGTAACCGACTTCTTCACCTAACCGACAACCAAACTCCTCTGCGACACGTTTCGCAACCGACATTGCAGCCACCCTACGGGGCTGCGTGCACCCTATCTTTCCCCTTGTGGTGTAACCCGCTTCGGCTAGATACTGTGTCACCTGAGTTGTTTTCCCTGATCCCGTTTCACCAATAACAACCAAAACCTGATTATCGTGCACAGCCTGAACCAGTTCCTTTTTTAACTTGTAGATAGGTAAGCTCTGTCGCTGTTCTTGAAGAGAAAGCTTTGACCTTTGACCGAAAGTCAAAGCTTTACCAAAAGCATCCTTTTTCCATTCAGGCATATCGTAAGCCGATAGACCAACTCCCCTCAGCTCTTGCGCCAGATGTCTCTCACCTGTTTCAGGCATTGGATCTTCCCACGGACGATTCAGATCTTTCGGAATCGAATCAAGCATCGTTCTTTGTTGTTGTTCTCTAACTTCTCTTCTTTCTTTAATAAGAGCCGACTGTAAAGCTGCTGCACGGCTCAAAGAACCTTCCGGATTTTTAAAAATTTTAACAGGTGACATGTCCATCGAGTAACGTGTCTGTCCTTGCAAAAACGCAGGCTCGTCTTCGTTCAGCTCAACTTCAAGCTCTTCTTCAGCACCTTCTTCTTGATAAAGCATACCATCGGTTTCATCATCGTACATCGGATACTCCTTCACACTCAAAACCCCTGAAGCAATCAACTGTTTCGCCTCCCATCTTTCTGGAGAACTCATTCGCTTCAACGGTCTGCGTGACGGCACACCTACATCTTCATCAGTTATCCGTATCCCCGAAAGCCCGGTTCTAGTCGTAGACCCGTTATTCGACCCTTTTGACGGATTCGTTCTCAACAACTCCTCATCTCCACTTTTCTTCAACGGCAACAAATCCCTCCCAGTATTCTGATCCACATCCCTCATTGACAAACTCAACTTCTGACCCGAAATCGATATCACCTTAACGAAAACCTCTTGATCTCTTTTCACAACATCTTTTGCATTAGCAATTCTCCTAGTCGCCATTTGTGAGACATGAACCAGACCTTCTTTACCCCTGATATCATTAAGCTGAACAAAACATCCACTATCCATAACTCGCGTCACTCTCCCTTTATACACATGATACAATTCCGGCTCGTCCGATCTATTATTATTCCCGTAACCCTTTCCCCTATTATTTTTTTATATGCTAGGTAGGAGTGTGCACGGTTCGGTTCGGTTATTAGCATTATCCGCAACCGTAGCCGAAGCCATCGGTTAATCGGTTCGGTTAATTTGTCGGTTTTCGGTTCGGTTCAATTAATTTTCGGTTAATAACCAATTCAAACAAGGGCTAGATTTTTTGCTTAGAAATACATGTAATGAAGGTATAAATACATGAAATGGATGTATAAATACATAAAATGGAGGTATAAATGAATGTATAAATAAATGAAATAAAGGCATAAATAAATTAAATAGAAATATTATTACATGAAGTGAAAGTATAAAACATGAAATACATGAAATGAAATAGAGGTATAAAATCTAGAAATATATAAAAAAAAAATAAATGATTCGGTTCGGTTAATTTCGGTTAACCGATGGTAAAAAAAATATCCGTTAACCGACTTTCGGTTAATTCGGTTTCGGTTAATTTCGGTTCGGTTTTGTCGGTTTTCGGTTCGGTTTTGGTTAACGGTTTGGTTATTGCACACCCCTAATGCTAGGTTTAAAATTATAACCGGCAGACAAATAAATACAATACATTTAAATAAACAATAATTTGTTAGAATATAATGGAAACCAATTTCTTAGACACTTTCAAATAGCTATAAAAGAATTCAAATTAAACAAAAAACACATAACTTTTTAAATATATATAATAAACAACCCGGTTTTGTAATCAACCGGAATCTGTTTTTTTAACCAGTGTTTCATACCGATCCCATTTGCCCTAAACTCCGGTTTTCTGCACTTCTATGTTGTAGAATCGAAAAAATAAATGATATTTCACTACGATTTTCAATTTTCAATAAGTTGAATAATCAACGTAAGTAAGATGTCTCCTCTTTAGTTCAAATTCCGCAAAATAAAGGTATAGACGTCTTTAAAAGTAGCTTAGTTTATCGTTTAAAGAGATAGGAGGATTTGTAGTTATTTCATCCGAATAGAAATTTGAGCTCAGAGTTACTTAGACAAAGTCTATTTTTTTGGACCATTTCTCGATTTGTTCATGTCATTCTATATGTACTTTAATAATGTATTTATTAATCAGTTAATCAGTTCAATGAAAACTGTTATGGTTTATTACAATCCACTTTTCCATTGGAAAAGATATATGTTTGACAAGTTTTATAAAAAATGATTTTTATTTTTATTTTTTGATCAACAGTAGGTTTAAAAATGGGCTGGCCCAATCTTTATTTATATTTGATAGAGAGACCGGGCTGATGGTTTGTAATATTGAGTTGTAGCCTGTAAGTAGTCCTACGTATGGTTTCTGTCAGAATAAGTATGACCCGTTAATCCGTTATTATGGGTCGTTGCTAAAAGGTTTACGTTATTGGGCTCAGGGATATAATAGGTTTCATTGCTAGGTTTTGTTTTTATTCTGTAACAAGGAGTTAGAAGGCACCATTAGTTATGAGCCTCCCAAACGGTACACCATTATTAGTGATACAACTAGAACAGACTTGCACAAAAACAATGAAGCCAGTGGTGGAACCAGAACCGGTCCGAACCGAGCATTTTTTCAATCGAGCTGAGTCGAACGAGCAAATTCCGAGCATTTTTCGAGCGAGCATCGAACGAGCGTCAAGCGCCGAGCAATTTGAACAGTCCTACCAACGACGTTGCATTATATCAGCTAGGATAACTTAATTATAACTATTAAGGATATTTTTGATGATGTTGGTGTTAAAAGTAATAAATTTTACCAAGATCATGGTATGACTTATCAAATGATGTTTTATTAACTCAGTTGATGATTTACTATGTATTTTTATGTTTGACTTAATTCCCAAGTGTAATTAAACTGTGTAATTCAAATAGTTTGAATGTGTTTAATTATTAACTATTTGCTATGGTTTATTGTGTAATTCAAAAGAGATTATGGATGGTTTAACTTTGCAGGGTCAAACAACATGGTTAATTAACTTGATTATGGTCAAACAGAATGGTCATTCTTTGAATAGAATGGTCGAACAGAATGTAATTCAAGGCTTGAACTGTTTTTATACTTAGGTGATTTAAAAACATTTTGGTTGGTTTGACTTTGCAAGGTCAAACAGCTAATGTTACTTGTATGATTCAAAACAGATTTTGGTTGGTTTGACTTTGCAGGGTCAAATTGTAATGGTATATTGTGTACTGAAAGGCTTTAATTGATTGGTTTGACTTTGTAGGGTCAAACATATAATGTTCCTTGTGTGATTCAAAACATATTTTGGTTGGTTTGACTTTGTCGGGTCAAATTGTAATGGTACATTGTGTAATTCAAGGCTTGAATTGGTCATTTGACTTTGCAGGGTCAAACTTAATGGGTCATTTGACTTTGTAGGGTCAAACAACATTTTGGTGATTTTAAAACATTTTGGCGGGAATCAATAAACGTACTCAGGGACTAAATTTTCAGTTATTAGAAACCACAGAAATATCAACCCAAAGGGTATAACTGTCATTTCCCATTGAACCCAACAGAAATATGATGTCATCAGACAACATGTTCCTAAATTAATGCATATTGGAAACGTCAGGATGTGAAAATGATGAATTTTCATAATAGGGTTGAAAAGCGTCAATGTCAGTAAACCACAGGGACGCAAATTGCAATTACTCATTTTCTTTCGTTTTTTCCAATTAAAATACCTTCTTAAAATTCTTATACTGCAACGTACGCGTACGGGCCATAATATTTTTTTTCTATCTATGTTTCAATACTTATAACCGCCTTGCTACAACTGCATACGTTTCTTTTAATCATATGGCAACGCCGCCACGTGCAGGTAAGGGTGTTAATTTCTGACTCGACTCGAAACACGATACTAACCTAACACGAAATTCGTGGGTTTGGGTTTAGTCTAAACGGGCTCGGGTTAGTTTCAGGTTGAACCCGCAAACCCGTTTAGCTAAACAGGTCGGGTTCGGGTCAGCCCGATCAGGCTGGTGGGTTGACCCTGTAGGTCCACTCGGGGGATCAAGTTTACCTACTTCCTTGTTTGTTAACACAAATACGAGTGCGGAATCCACGTAGTTATGCAAACCGAAGCAAAGAAATGCAAAACACAAGTAACTAAAGATTCACAATCTTAGATTAACTGAAGAGAATCAGTACAACACATACACACAGTGCTTACAACTCTTAGGGACTCTCTTACTAAAATGAGGAACAAGTGTCTGTTTATATAGACCCAACACCCAGTAACCCTACGAAGAAGGTTACTGGGCTCACGAACAATCTTCAGGCCCACGAAGAATAGGATTCTTCGTGGACCATTCCAGCGAACAATCCATCACCATGAAGAATGGTTCTTCGTGGTGAACAACCTGATGAGAAACCATTGTTCGTGAAATATGTAATCCCACGAAGACTAGGGCTTCTTCGTGGGGACCCTGTACACAGACATAAACTTGCAGCAAACAGTAAGATCAAAACATACTAACAACTAACAGTTGCACACATGCAAACTGTTTTACAACGCTAACAAAATAAACGTCGTGCTCAGTCAAGATAGGAGGATATCTTGACTTGGCCGACTCGACCAAAACTATACAGACCGTAAATAAAGACCGTACAAATTACAATGTAATAAGAACAAGCGGCAGACACAAAACTGCACCAACAGACCCGTTTAACCCTTTTATATTATATTATATTTTTTACTACATGTTTTATGTCATAAATTAAATTGGATGTGTATTTTATGACATAATTATAACTTAAAAATGAGAAATTGACGTAACATTTTATAATTTAAATATAACTGTATTACATGCATTCGTGTTTTTTTAGTAAATTTTAATTTTAGTATATTAATTTACGGAAAAAATAAAATAAATAAAAAAATTCGAGTTGAACGGGTCATGTTCAGGTCAGCTCGTGAATATTCGGGTCGTGTTCGGGTTCATATGTATGACACGATTTTTGGGTTCGGGTCGTGTTCGGGTTCGTCTAAAATTTTCAGGTTCGGGTCGGGTTGAACCCGCCAACCCGGAACACGGCCCGTTTAACACCCCAACGTGCAGGTGACCAAACTGTCACATCTTAATACGTTTTGTTTGATCATTCTGTAACATTTAACGCTTCTTTTATGTATTTAAACATGCTAATGTCACCTTGACAACATGCGTAACGAAGTTCGCAAACGTTCCCTTAACCATGTGAATGTCAACGTACGGCCGCCGCGAAGTGCAGGGTACTTTCCTCGTTTTTTTTTTTTTGTTTATCATCGATAATATAATAACTATTGGGATACTTCATGCTACACGACGGAAATTCAGCCAGTATCAGCTCTGTTCGTTACGATACAAGCACTCATTATAGCAACTAAAAGAGAATACAGAAATAATAAAGCTGTAATACGCTAAAAGGATATCGGCATGTGTTCTACATCGATCGGGAACAATAAAAACGAATATCGGTACCATGTTGTTTGGTCAGAATCGGTTTGTTTTGTTAGGGTACTGACACTCATAAAGCCTATAGTAACAAAACACTTTTATTTGAATTAGTTTATGTGTCCGTCTAACATATATAAAACTTATGAGTATATATATTTGAAATAATTGATCCAAGACAACTTCTTCTTAGACCTATGAATATCAAGCCGTAGTTATCTAAATTTACCTCTTTCACCGGCGTTTTTATAATTGATGTTGGTGGTAGAAATTTTAAAATAACTATAATTCCCCGCGTTACGGGGTCGGGTTTTTTTAAAGTGATTTGAGTGTATGATATTTTTTTTTTTAAATTGCAATTGTTTTGAATAGAAAACAATGAACGATTACATTTCCAACTCTTTGGATACTTCCAAAGTTGTTTGAGAAATCAATTGTAGTCGGATCCCATGGTATGTTAATGCGGTTAAACCCACATTTTACCGCAATTTTGTATTTATTAATCATAGTTGGATCTTTTTATTGAACGGAAAATTTTTAAACCCCTTAATTCCAATCGAAGTCGGATCGCATGGACTGTTTCAAATCGAACTTTTCAACTAACTATAAACTTTTAGTAAATATACACACGACACAAATACTAAACTCATATGACTTCATAAAAATTAATTCTGTTTGTTATTCATTTTAATTATAAAATAAGGATGTTACCTTGAAAATAAAATTAATTAAATAAATATAGAAATCATGAAATTGCAACAATATTAATTTAGATTTTTTCATGTAAATATACGTATAAATTAATGAGACGACATCACGTTCCACATGATTGAATATGAATATGTTTGTAAGTCACCTACATGTCAATATAGTTTTCACTGTAGCGAAGAACTTCTCCAATTATATCTAAACATTAATTAAAGACTTCATATAATGTCACATAACATTATCTCCTACAATCTCTCATTTTTTTATTTATTTAATGCCACATGCATTCTCTCCCACAATCTCATTTTTTATTTGTGTTTTATTTAATAGATTAATATAATCTAATCTAACCCACCTCCTTCAATTTAAATTTTTAGAAAAATAATCATCTGTCTTTTATCATTTTTTCTATTATTATCGAAAATTATCTATACTATCTATAATAAGAGATTATGAGCTGATGTAAATCTGCTTACTTGTCAACTTCTAAGCTATGCCACATGGAGTTGCTGATGTCATAATTCCGTTTACAATATTTATATCTACATAAATCTATTTCAAATATATAATCTGATTTTATTATTATAAAAAAGGTTTTCTTTAGGAGGGAACTTTGAAATTGCATGGGGAGGAGAAATTGCCATTAATGCACTGCAAGAAGTAATCATATCTTTCTCTCTCCTTCTTCTTCACACTTTTTATTCAAACTTTCTTCTCATTATGTAACTTCACCGATTCCATTTCACCATTTTCTTCTCATTTCAAAATGTCCTCATCTTCTGTGCAAACTATGTCATCCGGCAAGAAATCCGACGGTGAACCACCATCTTTGTCACTCAGTTTCATTGATGATTTGAATCCGTCTAAAGATATGTGGAATCTCAAGTGTCGAATCATCCGGAAATGGGTTCAGTCCTTTCGGATGGATCTGATCTTGCTCGATGAGAAGGTATTAGTGTGTGTCAAGCATCTTTGATGTTTTTTTACTCTTTTTATCATTTTCATTTTGAGTTTTGTGTAATTTAGGGTTAGACAAAAAGAAACAAAGAAGAAAATCTGTTTGTTTGTTTTTTATGCGAAATAGATGATTATTGTAAATTGACTGTTTGTTTGTTTGTTTAAAGAAAGAAAGATGGCTTTTTGTTTGTTTTTTGGATCCTTTATAATTTAGGGTTAGATATAAAGAACCAAAGATGAATATTTGTTTGGTTTGTTTATGGTCCTTCATAGATGATTATTGTTTACTGTTTTGTTTGTTTATTTTAGGGTTATATGGTTATTTATTTTCTGTTTTGTGTAATTTAGGGTTGGTT